>JAEAOA010001440.1:75000-742500 GCA_016746295.1 Potamilus streckersoni | reverse complement strand
TTGACTTAGGCCTGGAATGAATGATTGACATATTTCCCCTATGGAAATATGTTCAGAGCTAGCAGAAAGAGTTTATATAGTACAGTGTATATTGTAATATGTCAAGGCTGTCAAGCCAAGATACCAGGATTTGCTATATCCAAAAATTTGTTTATCCCAACTTAGAATAAAACACAAATGTGGTTTTTCATACCACTTCTTTTACATTTTCCAAATATATGTAAAGTTTACAGCATGAATGGAATTGGGATATTTAGAGAAATAAAGAAACTTGAATTGGGTACATGCCAGGAAATCTGATTGAAGATCTAAACAGATCAATTACCACGACTGGACAAAGTAGTTAAAGCATCCAACTCAGATGCTGGAGGTCACAGGTTTGAGCCCTGATGGAGTCATAACAAAAACTTATAAAAATTGTACTTGCAGCTACCTTGCTTGACATTCAGCATTAAGAGGTTAGTGTTAGGACTGGTTGGCCTGATGTCAGGATTATGTGAGGGTGGGTTATGATGTTACATGTTGGCATCATTATAAACTGCTATACTGCAGACATTGTAGGATATGACTGAAAAGTTGTTGAATGCTACTTAAAAATATGAATCATGCACTTGCATACACATGCATATATACACACTCAAATCATTTTAAATGGATATGTGATAATTTCTTGTGTATATGAAATTTCTCATTGAAAAGTTTTGACTGATATCCGCTATTTCGTAATGTACTGATAGTTCAGGGTCTGTGGATGTGCTGGAATTGGACACACACAGGCAGCAGCAGTCTGGGCTAGTGTGGGTGGGTTTCAAACCAGATTATGAGTTGGATGCTGTACAGCAGTCTGGGCTAGTGTGGGTGGATTTCAAACCAGATTATGAGTTGGATGCTGTACAGCAGTCTGGGCTAGTGTGGGTGGATTTCAAACCAGATTATGAGTTGGATGCTATACAAACTGTAGGTCTCCAAAAGAAATTGTCATACTTAGATCCATTTATCACTTACTGGCTTTGTTTGCAAGAATCATTATTACTACCATTGTTTGCATGGTCTGTAAATGCAAAACACAGCCTTATATGCTTGAGAGGTTTGCTGATTTTTCATCATACAGTAAAAACTGCTATGAGTGACCACCTGTCATTTCTGAGCATAATCATAATGCACAAATGGATTTTATTATAAATGCTATGTTATGAGTGACCACCTGCAGAATGCAACCAGCAACCATGATGTCTTGGCAAAATATGCATTTAGACATTACTATGAATGACAACATCACAAAAAAACAAGGATAAACTTCACCAAACTTTATTTAATCCCTGTAAGAATGACGACTCATACCATTCTAAATAAAAAAATAATAAAATATAGGTTGGCTGCCTATGTCTGATTTATTTTTACAGTTTCTGTCATATACCAGACTAAAGTATATGTACATTATTTCCTAGTCTGGTTCCCTGCTAATATGGTCGCTGCATTGTTCTCTGCTATTCATATAGGGATGAGCAACACAGGGAGCATACAAAGCTGGGAACCAGACTAATTATTCCTGCACTTAGCCTGCTTCCCAACCTTATTTTAGGACCATCATTTTCATGAACAACCAAATTGTCAGAACAGATAGACACCACTGGCCTATACATAATTAATTGCTACAATGACCACTTGATTAGTAAGATTGTTCTAATAAAAAATAAACATAAAAGATAAGGATTCTTGCTACAGATGAATGATGCTACAGTCTGTTAACCAGGCTAATGTATATTTCACCAATTGCCCTTTTGAGGTAATGGTGGCATATATTGTTTGTCTTTAGAATTAATCCATATTGTGGGGGAGAAGGGAAATAAGGTCATTGTTTATTAATAAACAAGGCAAAAATCAAATTGAAACAACCATATACATGCTGGATCCAGCTACTAAAGCACAAATCCAGATGTCATTATATCATCAGACTTCCTTGTCTGCATTTGGGCACATGGGCCTGGCTTATAAGCAAGTGTATGTATGTATGTGTGTGTGTATATATATATATATATATATATATATATATATATATATATATATATATATATATATATATATATATTCTTGTGTTAAAATAATTGTTTAATTGTTTTCAACTTTCTCTATGTGCCATTTTCTTTCTTTTCAGATTAAAAAGTTTGAAAAATTAGAAACAGATGAAGAGAGGATAAAATTAGGCAAAGAAGTTTATGACCAGTTCATTATGAAGGAATTATTGTCACAGTCACACGTGAGTATTAGACCTGTCATTTATATTTCCAGATTATTGTCTTGCCTTTTGCAGAAAAATGCAAAAACATGGTGAACATAATGTGTTGTCAGCTCAATATTAGGGTCCCCAGAGGCTGAGTGGTCAAAAACCTCACTGTTATGGATCACTGCCATCTCACCTCTGTCTGCATGGGTTGGAGTCTTGGGTCAGCCAATGTGGGTATGTGAGAAAGATTTCCTGTAGCTTTTAGTGGGTAGGTGGTTCTTTCTGAAATGTTCCCTAGTCCTTCCTCCACCATTAATACTGGCTGGCATGTATAGTCTATATTGTGCTGATAAATGACATTAAACCCTACAACAACACCACCACCACTTCCATATTGAAGTTTTTTTTTGACAATCCTATTACGCAGAAAATTACTCCAGAAAGTTTGCAGAGACCTTGTGGTATTGTATTTACTACTTTATAATTGTTAGTCATGATGTGACATGACATTGACATGTTGTAAAAATGTTCATGACCTGACATGGTGTTGACACAAAGATCAAAGAATTTAATAAAAATCCACTTACACAACACACAATAGTTCTTGTTATCTTAAACTTAGAACCATTTTTCAACCAAATTAGATTTTCTATCACACAACAGATTGCATTTATCAAGAAAAATTATTAGAGTCCGGAATATTTTATGTTAAGACAGGAGAGATTGCATGGGACTTAAATTGTTTATTTCCTCATGAGTATCAGATTGATGAAGAGGAGTTACTTGTATTTGTTTTCATACTAAAATTATACATACTGTCAGGTGCTGCAGTCCTAATAATCTTGGTCCAATTAGATGGGCACCTGTAGACTTTGTTCCAAACTTTACAAGTGAGCACTGTAGTAATGGTGTAATTCCATTCCAGTGTTGTGGAGTTGGTCAACAACATAATCCACACACAATTTCAATTGTGATTTAGAATTAACATGTAAATTGTTACAGACATTTATTGGCATAAAAAAAGTTTAGTTTTACTACTAGCTTGGCACAAGTTGGAATCACCAGCTTATCCTAACTTACAGATCACATGATTCACAGTAATCGAAAAACAACACCTATCAAAATCTAAAACAAGCTGGCCCCACATTAAATGAACACATGGTTTTTAATTTGTTTTGAAGAAAATGAAATAGCACAATTGGTTTGAATATCTCCATTATCAAAGAAATATCTCTAATCAATTACATATGTCACAACTGAGGAGGTGTATATTGAGATTTTCAAACCTGTTAGTAACTGATTTAGTGTCAACACAGACATCCTGCAACTGAAACCTGTAATTACCCATGGATCTGTTTACTCTTTCTGCCTTCAAAAACTTTATTTTGTCTGCTTGTATTTGCTTTTGTGCACTGAAATCACACTCAGCTGGTATGCTGGATACTATAGAATAGCATCTTCAATAACTGCAAGCATGTTTTTTTTTTTTTTTTATTGTTACAACTTGCCAATAAGGGGATGTCCATTAATTGTGTCAACAATTTGAAGGCAATTTATTACCCCATTATTACTCTCTTTGTGATCCCCCTAATAAAATTGTAAATTTTTTTTACCCCCTTTACAAACTTACAATATTTTATTACAGCTGGCTTCTATGCTAAAAAAAGAATTATGGAAATTAAAAGGTCTACAGATAAATTTTAATTCATTGTTTTTACTTGTTTAACAGATTTCAAATTGACTATAACACTTTGAATTCATGAAAAAAAATCGAGAGTTTATCTTCCAATTTTTACATTGACGTCAATTTATCTTAAACTCCCCCTTCCCCCATGTCAGCAATTGTCAAACTTCTTCAAACCTCCTCTACCTTATTTTGTTGACATAATTAATGAATGACCCCTAAGTTATATCTGTACTATATATATATATATATATATATATATATATATATATATATATATCTATATATATATATATATATATATATATATATATATATATATGCTATTTATAATAACTTACAACTTGCATTTAAATTATATATTATTGCATATTGGATGCAAAATTATATGTAAATTGTAAGAACATGTCAAATAGTCGCTGAATGATGTCTCACATTAAGAATCAAAGTTTGCTGGCCATGTCCCTTACAGTCATTTTCATCTACTGAAATTTATTTTTCATGTATGCTTGATTAAGTATTACAGACTGTTAAAAACATTGCCTGAAGTAGTCGAAAAGATAAGCTGACTCTCCTATCATCCTTGTTTATATCACTCATTAAATGGCTGTTGGTCAAATGGTTAAAGCATCTGCCTCGAATATGGGAGGTCATAGGTTCAATCCTCAGCTGAATCATGCCAAAGACTTACCCAGAAATGGTACTAACAGCTGCCTGGCTTGGCGCTTAGCATTAAGAGGTTAGTGTTAGGACTGGTCGGCCTGGTGTCAGGATAACGTGACTGGTTGGAGACATCATGCTACATGTCTGCCTCATGATGCTACATTGCTATTGTAGTGTTATGACTGAAAAATGGTTAAAGCTATGTTAAAAGGTCATACTCATATTAACTGGCAGTGTTTGACTAATTGCAAAAAAAACATAAATTAAAGTACTTATATATACTTGCTTATAAGACTAGTCCACCAACAAACAGCAAAGACTTAGAACTGCCATGCAGTTTGTTTGGAATAATCATTAGAACAAACAGAATAGGCCCTTATCTGCAGGTTCATTATGATTTGGCAAAGTTTAATATTTTCATAAAGTTTTATCAGTATTTCTTTAGTTTTTCTATTCTTTGCTTCAAAAGGTTTAGTAAAAGTAGCTTTTCCCCATTTTTTCCATGGCAACATTGTTGGCTGTTTAAACTTGTATATTCAGTCATTGGTTTGGAGTAGAGAAATTCAGAGGCCCCACAAAAGTAAGCCTCAAACTTGATATACAATCAGTGCTGGATTTAGACAAAGTGAAGCCCTAAGCTATGGTAAGCTGTAGTGGCCATATTTGGTATAAAATAAATTTGAGTTCAGACTTTGGGGCCCTAAGCTGTAGCCTGCTTAGCTTATGCCTAAATCCAGTACTGTATACAATGCACTGAAATGTATATATTGTTAATAAACAAATTCTTTGTCCATATTGACAAATCATCTTAACAGTGCATTGTTATATCATACTCCAACTTGTGTTGAAATCTAGCATGAGTACTGTATGTTTTTAGATTTTTGCTCTTTTTTTTGGTTGACATTTGTGGTAGCTGAGATCAATCTTTTATCAGACTTTTGGCCCCTTGCTAGTTATTAATATATTTATATAAACTGATATTTTTGTATGTGGATGGTAAGTAAAATTCCTCCTCTTTTCATTCAAATTAAATTCTTCAGAACACTCAAGGCTGACAAGAAGGGGAATAGCCGGGGATATATCCCCGGGTTGAACAACATTTCTTAATTTTATAAAAGAAAAATTTTGTTTAAACAAGAACTAGGAAAGGCCCCAGTATTTCCTACCCCAGGGCCCATGGTCACTCTATGGCCCTGAGAACACTCATATTTTCAGTAATAATCCTGTCATCAAACCAGAACATATGAGTATCGTCCATTTACCATTTTTAAAATTTCTGATGCATGCGTGGAAGGCACAGCATCACTCCACTGCAACAAGTGTAAAAAAAAATCAGAAGAAATACATCTGGCTTATCCAATTGGCAGCCTGGAACAGTAACTACTATCATTAAAATTACAATCAATTCCTTTTTAAAAATGTTCAAAGATAAAATAGATTACTACTGAAATATCAAAGAAAACAGTTTGCCTTTGATGCCCTAGTTGATATGAAAATGTACTAAGCAAATGGGAAAAAAATCTCAATCATGCAATACAATTATTTGACCTTGCTGCCACAAGATGAAACTGGCATTTGTTGGTTTTCCAAGGCTGTCTTCAGTGTTTATTTCAATAATAAGTGTACATTTCATCAAAGAAAGCTGACTAGTCTTCAATAACAAAAATTCTTCAAAGAAGTCAGTAACAGACTTAAATAAAAGCAATGGAATCTAATGGATTGTTTCATTTTCCATGCAACTGCTGAAAACAAAAACTTTTACTGCCTTGGAATGTACTGAAAAGTAAGTGCACTTCATCATTTGTTACGTGATTGAGGTATTTTTTCCCACTGATTTAAGACCTATATGACTTGTGAGAAAAATTATTGAATATTTTAAATGTGTGTTCCTGTGCATATTTTTGATGCATTTACTTGTATTGTGGATTCAGTGTATGTGATGAGATTTGTGGGTGAGTACACATTGTTCATAATCTATTGATGCTATATATTCAGTACCAGATTTATCATTGTGCCTAAGCACAGGGCCCATCTTTTTGAAACAAAAAATTATGATGAATTTTTTTTGCAAAAGTCTGTTTTAAACTAATCCTAAATTTCCTAGTATATATACCTGACTACCTTGTGTAGGTCTACGGGTTTACCTTCATTTAGGGCCCAAGCTAAGGGCTGCATAACTGAACTAGCACAGGGACTCATTTGACTTAAATCCAGCACTGTAAATATTAAACATTTATATATAAACAGCACACACACACACACACACACACACACACACACACACACACACACACACACACACACACACACACAGTTCTCAAAACAAGTAAAATATTTCTTCTCTGTTTTCACTACAGGTGTATTTCTCATGGATTTAGGATGGTAACTGTGCCAGTGAAACACATATTTTTTGCATACACTTTTATTACCTACCAAACCTCTCCCCATGCAATATTTTTGGTTTACATGCATCATTTTCTTCAGCTAATTGACCTGGTTGATTATAACATGGTTCAGTCTAACATGGTCATTCTGCGGCTCCCAACTACATGCACCCTCCCAACTACATGCACTGTGTTATAGCAGGGTTACACTATTTTATTTTAAAACAATTTTATTTACTGTCATGATTACAGATCATTAAACACAAATAGAAAGAAGCAGGTACCATATGTACTCTCTAATAAGTCTTAGTCTAACTGCACTTACACTTGTCCCTCATCATAAAACCCCTTAGTAAACTGAACTTATAATAAATGCATGGTAATGGACATATTCACTATAAAGCCTGTCTATATAAAGAAGCTTCTCATTAAGAAGGTATGGTATTGGCTTCTCTCATTATAAAATCTCATACTGATGCTTATTAAGAAGGTACTGTGATCAATGCCCTCATTATAAAATATGTCAGCATACTAATGCATCTCATAAAGAAGGTATGGTAAAAGTTTCTCATTATAAAACCCCCTTCAGTAAAAGTCCCTCATCTGATGCTGCCCTTGACAGTATGGTCATGGATTCCATGTTGTTGTTATGAAAGTTTTGTAGCTATATGCCTCAGGATAAGACTTCCCTCTATAACGCAGTTTTCTTCATGAGTATTATATAGAAGTTTTTGGGACATATTTTAAAAAATATATTTGCGCCTAGTGTATTATGTTTTAGCAAGTATCATAAGAATATTATATTGGCACTTTTTATATTTTCAAGAATGTCAATTGGTCATTTTTTGTCATCTTTTTTTATCTATAATAGAGACATTAGTTGCCTGGCAGGGCCAGACGTAAATTCATTAATTTTTCCATTTGTTCTTGCATCCTGCTCGCAGATTTAGTTAACACTTTGGAAGTAATTTTGTAGGCAGTAAAATACATGATTACTTGGAAAATCGATATTACCATGAATAAGATACAATTTGGGCTTGCTCAGTTGACACCTTCAGGTGAAATTGCAGAATTTGTCTTTGAGAAGTAACTTTTGCACAGAACTGATTTTCTTGATCCCCTGGAAAATACTGATTGAGTCATTAAGAAAGATTTATAAAACAGTGTAGACGTTTTGGATCTAATTTTGTAATGAAAATTTGCAGTTAGACTACTTTTACTTGTCCTTTTGTATGCCACTGGCATTAAAATTGCTGGAAGTATGTACCTGATCTGGCCTGTAGATCATACACTGCCATTAAAATGTGTGGGAACATGTACCAAATGTGATCTGTAGAACAGGGGTTTCCAGACTATGGTGGGCAGGCCCCTTAGGGTCTGTCTCATGTTGCCAAGGGGTCGGTTGACAAGCAGATCCAAAAAAAGAATAAAAATAGTACATTTGCAAAGTTTTCATTGACATAGTGGTCCGACATCTGGCCATGACATGCTACAAGGTCCACAGCTTGAAAAAGTTTGAAAACCACTGCTGTAGAACAGACTGCCAACAAAATGGCTGGTGGCATGTTCCTAATCTGGCCTGTAGGACACACTGCTTCTATTAAAATGGCTGGGAGTATGTATGTAATCTGGCATGTAGATGAAAGTTTTTGATTAAAAAAATCCTAGTCTTTGATGGCTAACCTTAAAAATTAAACATTATAAAAATATTGAGAATACCTTTAATTTGTTGAGAAACTTGAATTTTGCCAGAAATCTTTTGAATTATTCTGATGAAATAAAAAATATTTAAATAAATGAAATAAACTTTTTTAAAAATCAAGATATTTACTAATGACACACAAAAAATAATGAATAAAATGGAACTAAATTGGATCAAATATAGTTGTCAAATGGATTAGCATCCATTTTCTTTGTCCCACACTGATCACATCTGCAAATAGATGACTTGATTTTCAAAACATTTGGATTGGTTAGTGCTGACAATAGCCAGTTGTCATGTGACTCATGTGATGTCACTCAAGGCAGTGGGGGTGAATCTAGCAGTGTAGTTGTTTATCTAGAAAACTGTTCTGCAGGCATGTGAGCTACCACAATATTCTCAATCTCTTTGTCATCAACCATACAGACACTTGATATTGTTAAGTTGCAGGAGGTCGTGGGTTCGATCCTCGACCAAGTCATACCAAAGACTTACAAAAATGGTACTAATAGCTGCCTCGCTTGACGCTCAGTATTAAGAGGTTTGTGTTAGGACTACTCAGCCTGGTGTCAGGATAATGTGACTGGGTGGGACATCATGCAGTATGTCTGCAGCATGATGCCCCAGTGCTGGACATCACTATAAACTGCCACACTGCAGGCATCATAGCATTATGACTGAAAAATTGTTAAAGCTATGTTAAAAATCATAATCACATCACATCATATCACATCCTGTTGGGTTTTCCATAACTGCAAAACCTCTTATCAATTTGTACTGTTGATAGGTGGCCAAATTTTCTTGCTAAAGACCACCTACCACTGGAGGCAGGATTTTCGTTTTCTTAGCATTATCTGCTTTATAGTACATGTTTGATCAGCACTTTCAAATTGATCAAGGAAGTAGTTTATGTAAACTTGGTCCAGTGTAAAGGAATCACACTAATTCAACTTAGATTGTCTTTGAGATGAGTGCTGATGAGACTGTCTGATGAGACTGTATTAGATTATCTTTGAGATGAGTACTGATGAGACTGGATTAGATTGTCTTTGAGATGAGTACAGACAGACTGTAATAGATTGTCTTTGAGATGAGTGCTGAGGAGACTAGATTATATTGTCTTTGAGACGAGTGCTGATGAGACTATTTAGATTTCCATTGAGATGAGTGCTAATGAGACTGTATTAAATTGTCTTTTGAGATGAGTGCTGACAAGACTGGATTACATTGTCTTTGAGATGAATGCTGATGAGACTGGATTAGATTGTCTTTGAGATGAATGCTGATGAGACTGGATTAGATTATCTTTGAGATGACTGCAGATGAGACTGGATTAGATTATCTTTGAGATGAGTGCTGATGAGACAGTGTTAGATTGTCTTGGAGATGAGTGCTGATGAGACTGTATTAGATTATCTTGGAGATGAGTACTGATGAGACTGGATTAGATTGTCTTTGAGATGATTACAGATGAGACTAATAGATTGTCTTGAGACGAGTGCTGATGAAACTGGATTATATTGTCTTTGAGAGGAGTGCTGATGAGACTGGATTAGATTGTCTTTGAGACAAATGTTGATGAGACTGAATGAGATTGTCTTTGAGATGAATGCTGATGAGACTGGATTAGATTGTCTTTGAGATGAATGCTGATGAGACTGGATTAGATTGTCTTTGAGATGAATGTTGATGAGACTCAATTATATTGTCTTTGAGATGACTGCAGATGAGACTGGATTAATTAGATTGTCGTTGAGATGAATGCTGATGAGACAGTGTTAGATTGTCCTGGAGATGAGTGCTGACGAGACTGGATTATATTGTCTTTGAGATGAGTGCTGATGATACTGGATTATATTGTCTTTGAGATGAGTGCAGATGAAACTATATTAGGTTGTCTTTGAGATGAGTGCTGATGAGACTGTATTAGATTATCTTTGAGATGAGTGCTGATGAGACTGGATTAGATTGTCTTTGAGATGAGTGCTGATGAGACTGGATTAATTAGATTGTCTTTGAGTTGAGTGCTGATGAGCCTGTAATAGATTGTCTTTGAGATGATTGCTGATGAGACTGGATTATATTGTCTTTGAGATGAGTGCTAATGAGACTATTAGATTGTCATTGAGATGAGTGCTGATGAGACTATTAGATTGTCTTTTTGAGATGAGTGCTGATGGCACTGGATTTTATTGTCTTTGAGATGAGTGCTGATGAGACTATTAGATTGTCTTTGAGATGAATGCTGAGACTGGATTAGATTGTCTTTGAGATGAATGATGATGAGACTGGAATTGATTATCTTTGAGATAAATGTTGATGAGACTAGATTAGATTGTCTTTGTGATGACTGCAGATGAGACTAGATTAGATTGTCTTTGAGATGAATGCTGATGAGACTGGATTAGATTGTCTTTGAGATGAATGCTGATGAGACTGGATTAGATTATCTTTGAGATGAATGTTGATGAGACTGGATTAGATTGTCTTTGAGATGACCGCAGATGAGACTGGATCAGATTGTCTTTGAGATGAATGCTGATGAGACAGTGTTAAATTGTCTTGAAGATGAGTGCTGATGAGACTGAATTAATTAGATTGTCTTTGAGATGAGTGCTGATGAGAAAGTGTTAAATTGTCTTGGAGATGAGTGCTGATGAGATTGGATTAATTAGATTGTCTTTAAGATGAGTGCTGATGAGCCTGTAATAGATTGTCTTCGAGATGATTGCTGATGAGACTGGATTAATTAGATTGTCTTTGAGATGTGTGCTGATGAGACTGTGTTAGATTGTTTTTGAGATGAGTGCAGATGATACTGGATTAGATTGTCTTTAAGATTAGTGCTGATTTGACTATATTAGATTGTCTTGGAGATGAGTGCTAATGAGACTGGATTAATTAGATTGTCTTTGAGATGAATGTTGATGAGACTGGATGAGATTGTCTTTGAGATCAGTGCTGATGAGACTGTGTTAGATTGTCTTTGAGATGAGTGCTGATGATACTGGATTAGATTGTCTTTGAGATGAGTGCTGATTAGGCTATATTAGATTGTCTTGGAGATGAGTGATGATGAGACTGGGTTAAATTTTCTTAGAGATGCGTGCTGATGAGATTGGATGAGATTGTTTTTCTGATGAGACTGGATTAGATTGTCTTTGAGATGAGTACTGATGAGACTGGATGAGATTGTTTTTGAGATGAGTGCTGATGAGACTGGATGAGATTCTCTTTGAGATGAGTGCTGATGAGACTGGATTAGATTGTCTTTGAGATGAGTGCTGATGAGACTGGATTAGATTGTCATTGAGATGAATGTTGATGAGACTCAATTATATTGTTTTTGAGATGACTGCAGATGAGACTGGATTATATTGTCTTTGAGATGAATGCTGAAGAGACAGTGTTAGATTGTCCTGGAGATGAGTGCTGATGGGACTGGATTATATTGTCTTGAGATGAGTGTTGATGAGACTGGATTAAATTGTCTTTGAGATGAGTGCAGATGATTGTCTTTGAGATGAGTGCAGATGAGACTATATTAGGTTGTCATTGAGATGAGTGTTGATGAGACTGTATTAAATTATCTTCATGATGAGTGCTGATGAGCCTGTAATAGATTGTCTTCGATATGATTGCTGATGAGACTGGATTAATTAGATTGTCTTTGAGATGAGTGCTGATGAGACTGAATTAGATTGTCATTAAGATGAGTGCTGATGAGACTAGATTAGATTGTCTTTGAGATGAATATTAATGAGACTGGATTAAATTGTCTTTGAGATGAATGCTGATGAGACTGGATTAGATTACTTTTTAGATGAATGTTGATGAGACTGGATTAGATTGTCTTTGAGATGACTGCAGATGAGACTGGATTAGATTGTCTTTGAGATGAATGCTGATGAGACTGGATTAGATTATCTTTGAGATGAATGTTGATGAGACTGGATTAGATTGTCCTTGAGATGAGTGCTGATGAGACAGTGTTAGATTGTCTTGGAGATGAGTGCTGATGAGTCTGGATTACTTAGATTGTCTTTGAGATGAGTGCTGATGAGACTGGATTAGATTGTCTTTGATATGAGTGCTGATGAGACTGTTAGATTGTCTTTGAGATGAGTGCTGATGAGACTATTTGATTGTTTTGGAGATGAGTGCTAATGAGACTGGATTAGATTGTCTTTGAGATGAGTGCTGATGAGACTATTTGATTGTCTTGGAGATGAGTGCTAATGACACTGGATTAACTAGATTGTCTTTGAGATGAGTGCTGATGATACTGGATTAGATTGTCTTTAAGATGAGTGCTGATGAGGCTATATTAGATTGTCTTGGAGATGAGTGATGATGAGACTGGATTAAATTTTCTTAGAGATGCCTGCTGATGAGATTGGATGAGATTGTCTTTCTGATGAGACTGGATTAGATTGTCTTTGAGATGAGTACTGATGAGACTGGATTAGATTGTCTTTGCTAGATTTATAGTCACCAGAGACCTGCTCAGGGCTAATCATTTGTAAACAGAGACATGCTCAAGGCTACTCCTTCCGTGAACAGAGACCCTCTTTAGAGGACTTTTCCTGCTTTGGCTTCCCAAGATCAGAAGGATCATCAGCACATATCCATTACAATCTTTGCTGACCCATCCTAAATAGCCAGAAGTGAATTAATGTGAATCCCCATTGTGGCTGCTTGTCAAGTTCATTAAAAAGATGAATTAATGTGAATCCCCATTGTTGCTGCTTGTCAAGTTCTTTAAAAAGATGCAGTCCACAACCAGATCAAAGAGGAAGTCTTCCTAATTTGGGAATTTTAAGTTTACTACAAACTGTGGAACTCAATCCTCATAAGGAACCATGTGTCAGTGAAGACAAGTCTTTCAATCACTAAATACTCATTTTGTTTAGATGTGTTGCTGTCTTTGATCACATTTGTGAACAAGCAGCCTAAGCTAAAGTAGTTTAATTATATTACTTACATAATACATGTATCTTTAAGTGTTTGATTAATCAGTCACACAGGAGTTGACACATGACCATGATTTACCTGGGTAGGATTTGTATGCATTTTAACTTTTCTTTTATTCAACTATAACAAACTCCCTTACACTTAGTCTGAGACTTAACATACAGCAGCAGGATGTGTGGAATTGGTGATAATCACTCAAAGAACAAAGATGAGCAGCAGAAAAAAAAATATTACATTTTATGACATATAGTATTGATACTGAACACACTAATGCATTCACCCTAACACTACCTCATGTGATGATAAAAAAAGTTAAATAAAATAAGATTACTAGAAACTAACCCTATTATTCAGCAGTTTTTTAGTTGTACAGTTCTGTAATTACATAATGTTAAAAACTCAGTAAATTTTCCCACTTGTATCACTCAACATTATGGCTTAATGAATTTACAGTTTGACTTCCATAAGTCACCAAAAATATATATTTACATGTTCTTTGCAAAATATTAGCTAAGCATGGCTACAGTTGAACACTTCAAACTATTACATAATTTCACACACACACACACACACACACACACACACACACACACACACACACACATGTGTATGTGTGACAATGCTTTCCACACAGCATGGGTATCTTGCAGGAATATATGTTTTTCCTTAAAATCTCAACATCAGCATAGCTCAGTGATAATATTTTATTTTCACACTTGGCAACATGTTTTGCCCAAACTATTAATTTGATGGGTTTGTGTGACATCAGCTGCTTTTATTTGATTTAATACACAAGTAGTAATGAATGTGATGTATTGAATGTGATAATGCCAAGCAGGTCTGCTTTTAAATGAGAGTAACAAATAAAACAAACACTTGGGAAGTCAGAAATCAAGACATACTTAATTAGATTCTTACTGACATGCTTGTCGACATAACCTTGATGGTAGAGAGAGCGAAAACTTATTAGTTGATATTTATTAATTTCTTTCCACCAGAAGGCATTAGTGAGATTTTTATTGATCAAATTTGTATCAAATATTGTTATTGATGGTGTCCATGGAACCTTGTTTGGAAAGAAAAATGTAGCAAATTATGTAATGTTTTATTAAAACTTGATAATTTTGTGATGGTGATTAAAATTCCTATTTGAGAACTACCATTTGAAATGATAAAATAAGTTATGGAAGCAAGAGTTATTAAGGGAATGTGTTGGATCTGACTTGCTATATAAGCTTGAATCAAATGAAACAATCAAGCTTGATTATGAAAGTAAAATGTGCATTAATAATCAATCATGGTGCACATGGAATAAAGTTTTGATTGGAATATTATTGGATTCAGGCCAATCATGGTGCAAATTGGTATTAATGATGATTCCAGTCACTCATGGTGCAAATTGGTATTAATGATTCAGATGAGTCATGGTGCAAATTGGTATTATTGATGATTCAGGTCACTCATGGTGTAAATTGTTATTAATGATTCAGATCAGTCATGGTGCAAATTGTTATTAATGATTCAGATCAGTCATGGTGCAAATTGGTATTAATGATGATTCCGGTCACTCATGGTGTAAATTATTATTAATGATTCAGATCAGTCATGTTGCAAATTGGTATTAATGATGATTCAGGTCACTCATGGTGTAAATTGTTATTAATGATTCAGAACACTCATGGTGTAAATTGGTATTAATGATTCAGATGAGTCATGGTGCAAATTGGTATTAATGATGATTCCGGTCACTCATGGTGTAAATTGTTATTAATGATTCAGATCAGTCATGGTGTAAATTGGTATTAATGATGATTCAAGTCACTCTTGGTGTAAATTGTTATTAATGATTCAGATCAATCATGGTGTAAATTGTTATTAATGATTCAGGTCACTCATGGTGTAAATTGTTATTAATAATTCAGGTCACTCATGGTGTAAATTATTATTAATGATTCAGAACACTCATGGTGTAAATTGTTATTAATGATTCAGATCAGTCATGGTGTAAATTGTTATTAATGATTCAGATCAGTCATGGTGCAAATTGGTATTAATGATGATTCAGGTCACTCATGGTGTAAATTATTATTAATGATTCAGAACACTCATGGTGCAAATTGGTATTAATGATGATTCCGGTCACTCATGGTGTAAATTGTTATTAATGATTCAGAACACTCATGGTGCCAATTGGTATTAATGATGATTCCGGTCACTCATGGTGTAAATTGTTATTAATGATTCAGATCAGTCATGTTGCAAATTGGTATTAATGATTCAGATCAGTCATGGTGCAAATTGGTATTAATGATGATTCAGGTCACTCATGGTGTAAATTGTATTTAATGATTCAGATAACCCATGGTGCAAATTGGTATTATTGATGATTCAGGTCACTCATGGTGTAAATTGTTATTAATGATTCAGATCAGTCATGGTGCAAATTGATATTAATGATGATTCCGGTCACTCATGGTGTAAATTGTTATTAATGATTCAGATCAGTCATGTTGCAAATTGTTCTTAATGATTCAGATCAGTCATGGTGCAAATTGTTATTAATGATTCAGAACACTCATGGTGCAAATTGGTATTAATGATGATTCCGGTCACTCATGGTGTAAATTATTATTAATGATTCAGATCAGTCATGTTGCAAATTGTTCTTAATGATTCAGATCAGTCATGGTGCAAATTGTTATTAATGATTCAGAACACTCATGGTGCAAATTGGTATTAATGATGATTCCGGTCACTCATGGTGTAAATTATTATTAATGATTCAGAACAGTCATGTTGCAAATTGGTATTAATGATGATTCAGGTCACTCATGGTGTAAATTGTTATTAATGATTCAGAACACTCATGGTGTAATTTGGTATTAATGATTCAGATGAGTCATGGTGCAAATTGGTATTAATGATGATTCCCGTCACTCATGGTGTAAATTGTTATTAATGATTCAGATCAGTCATGGTGTAAATTGGTATTAATGATGATTCAAGTCACTCTTGGTGTAAATTGTTATTAATGATTCAGATCAATCATGGTGCAAATTGTTATTAATGATTCAGGTCACTCATGGTGTAAATTGTTATTAATAATTCAGGTCACTCATGGTGTAAATTATTATTAATGATTCAGAACACTCATGGTGTAAATTGTTATTAATGATTCAGATCAGTCATGTAGCAAATTGGTATTAATGATGATTCAGGTCACTCATGGTGTAAATTGTTATTAATGATTCAGATCAGTCATGGTGTAAATTGTTATTAATGATTCAGATCAGTCATGGTGCAAATTGGTATTAATGATGATTCAGGTCACTCATGGTGTAAATTATTATTAATGATTCAGAACACTCATGGTGCAAATTGGTATTAATGATGATTCCGGTCACTCATGGTGTAAATTGTTATTAATGATTCAGAACACTCATGGTGCCAATTGGTATTAATGATGATTCCGGTCACTCATGGTGTAAATTGTTATTAATGATTCAGATCAGTCATGTTGCAAATTGGTATTAATGATTCAGATCAGTCATGGTGCAAATTGGTATTAATGATGATTCAGGTCACTCATGGTGTAAATTGTTATTAATGATTCAGATAACTCATGGTGCAAATTGGTATTATTGATGATTCAGGTCACTCATGGTGTAAATTGTTATTAATGATTCAGATCAGTCATGGTGCAAATTGATATTAATGATGATTCCGGTCACTCATGGTGTAAATTGTTATTAATGATTCAGATCAGTCATGTTGCAAATTGTTATTAATGATTCAGATCAGTCATGGTGCAAATTGTTATTAATGATTCAGAACACTCATGGTGCAAATTGGTATTAATGATTCCGGTCATTCATGGTGTAAATTATTATTAATGATTCAGATCAGTCATGGTGTAAATTGTTATTAATGATTCAGGTCACTCATGGTGTAAATTGTTATTAATGATTCAGATCAGTCATGGTGCAAATTAGTATTAATGATGATTCAGGTCACTCATGGTGTAAATTATTATTAATGATTCAGATCAGTCATGTGTAAATTGTTATTAATGATTCAGATCAGTCATGGTGCAAGTTGGTATTAATGATGATGCCGGTCACTCATGGTGTAAATTATTATTAATGATTCAGAACACTCATGGTTTAAATTGGTATTAATGATTCAGATGAGTCATGGTGCAAATTGTTATTAATGATGATTCTGGTCACTCATGGTGTAAATTGTTATTAATGATTCAGATCAGTCATGGTGCAAATTGGGATTAATGATGATTCCGGTCACTCATGGTGTAAATTATTATTAATGATTCAGGTCACTCATGTTGCAAATTGGTATTAATGATTCAGATCAGTCATGTTGCAAATTGGTATTAATGATTCAGATCAGTCATGGTGCAAATTGGTATTAATGATGATTCAGGTCACTCATGGTGTAAATTGTTATTAATGATTCAGATCAGTCATGGTGCAAATTGGTATTAATGATGATTCCAGTCACTCATGGTGTAAATTATTATTAATGATTCAGGTCACTCATGGTGTAAATTGTTATTAATGATTCAGATTAGTCATGGTGCAAATTGGTATTAATGATGATTCCGGTCACTCATGGTGTAAATTGTTATTAATGATTCAGATGAGTCATGTAGCAAATTGGTATTATTGATGATTCAGATCACTCATGGTGTAAATTGTTATTAATGATTCAGATCAGTCATGTTGCAAATTGGTATTAATGATTCAGATCAGTCATGTTGCAAATTGGTATTAATGATTCATATCAGTCATGGTGCAAATTGGTATGAATGATGATTCAGGTCACTCATGGTGTAAATTGTTATTAATGATTCAGATCAGTCATGGTGCAAATTGGTATTATTGAGGATTCAGACCAATCATTGTGTAATCAGTATTAATCAGGATTCATGGAACTCATATGATGCAAATCTCAGTTATGAGGATAAGACCAACATATGGTGTAAATCAACACTAATGATTCAGGTCAGTCAAATGGTGTAAATCAACACTAATGATTCAGGTCAGTCAAATGGTGTAAATCAACACTAATGATTCAGGTCAGTCAAATGGTGTAAATCAACACTAATGATTCAGGTCAGTCAAATGGTGTAAATCAACACTAATGATTCAGGTCAGTCAAATGGTGTAAATCAACACTAATGATTCAGGCCAATCATATTGTGTAAATCAATATTAATGATTCAGGCCAATCAGATGGTGCAAATCAATACTAATGATATAGGCCAGTCAGATGGTGTAAATCAATACTAATGATTCAGGCCAGTCAGATGGTGTAAATCAATACTAATGATTCAGGCCAGTCAGATGGTGTAAATCAATACTAATGATTCAGGCCAATCGGGTGGTGTAAATCAATATTAATGATTAAGGCCAGTCAGATGGTGCAAATCAGTACTAATGATATTGGCCAATCATTTGGTGTAAATCAATACTAATGATTCAGGCCAGTCAGATGGTGTAAATCAATACTAATGATTCAGGCCAGTGAGATGGTGTAAATCAATATTAATGATTCAGGCCAGTCAGATGGTGTAAATCAATACTAATGATTCAGGCCAGTGAGATGGTGTAAATCAATACTAATGATTCAGGCCAGTCAGATGGTATAAATCAATACTAATGATTCAGGCCAATCGGGTGGTGTAAATCAATATTAATGATTAAGGCCAGTCAGATGGTGTAAATCAATACTAATGATTCAGGCCAGTCAGATGGTGTAAATCAATATTAATGATTTAGGCAAATCATATGGTGTAAATCAATATTAATGATTCAGGCCAATTAGATAGTGTAAATCAATACTAATAATTCAGGCCAGTCAGATGGTGTAAATCAATACTAATGTTTCAGGCCAATCAGATGATGTAAATCAATACTAATAATTCAGGCCAGTCAGATAGTGTAAATCAATACTAATAATTCAGGCCAGTCAAATGGTATAAATCAATACTAATAATTCAGGCCAGTCAGATGGTGTAAATCAATAGTAATAATTCAGGCCAGTCAGATGGTGTAAATTGAGGTCTTTTGGACATGTGTCCAGTGCCTTAACCACTGAGCTGCCACATCAGTGGTATTATAAGCATGATAGTTTCTGTTAGTGAGGAATGTATGGAAATTCTCTCAGTAATCTTGTAATGGAATGGGGATATTAACATAATGTTTTCATTTTTTTCACACCAAAATATATTTTTGAATTTACAGAGCAATTATATTATTTCATATATAATTATATTTATGATCCTGTTTGACATTTGTCACATATGTCAGTATGGTGGCCAAATTTGATGTCATGGCAGATAGTCAGGCCAAATCCAACTTATAGAAAAATGTTTGTATACACTGATCCCAAGAAATCTTGTATCATTACTGTTGTTCCTTTCTCTTGTATGTTAATTTGTTTAAGCATTAGATTCCTTTACAAGACTGATTTGCACTGATATTTTCAGGGAAGCAATTTTTTTCTCTTAAAATTTATGCAATTTCTTATGTTCATTTAATATTCTCATTTATTGCTCAGGTGTGTTTTATGTTTACTCACCCTTTCTGATAAATATCTTGGCTTGGTGTTTACTTCCCACTGAAAGTTTCCCAGTTAAGCTTAGTTGTTTCCAGCCCATTTGAGCATGAGGACCACTTAGTAACTTTGAAAAAAAGAAATTTGCAGCCCCCCCCCCTAATAGTTTTTTTTAGGCTCATTTAATTGAGGAAATACATAAAGACCTAAGACTATTGTGAACTCTGTAACCATTCTAAATGAATTCACAGTTTATTCATTACAACAACAAATAACTACATTTGAAAAGAGTATAGGTGCAAGACATTATTTACCATTAGTCAGTCAATTAATAGATACCTTGGAATAACCCTGTGGCCTCTGGTCTCCAGGATGGATGGGACAGGGTATATCTGCAGTCTTCATGCTGGGAACCACTGGTGTAGCTAGTAAAATTGTAGGCGTTGGTGTGAACACCTTGGATTTGTATTAACAAGCCCATCAATATCAGGGTATATCTGCAGTCTTCATGCTGGGAACTACTGATGTAGCTAGTAAAATTGTAGGGGTTGGTGTGAACACCTTGGATTTGTATTAACAAGCCCATTAATATCAGCACATGTCTTTCACATGGTGTCAGTGTAAGCTAATCATCCACCTTCAGCTAGTTTTAGATGACAATTTGTACAACAGTTAACCAATAGCAACTTCAACTAAAAGGGACTTACCATTCCATTTTATAAGAGGGAGTTATTTTTTCAAATATTTTCTTTTCTTTATCATGAGATACTTATTTCATTTTAAAAATTATTATGAATACAGTCAAACCCACTTATCTTGACCTTGGTTATCTTGAGAACCCCCATATGTCAAGCATTTTGGTCTGGTTTTCAAAAACAAATCCATCTTTTTTATGCTAATTACCCCCCATTTCAACCCTTGCTAAGTTGATAACCCAGCTATGTCAGGCATAATTTCAGTCTGAAGTAATATGTGCACCTGCTTAATTCGACATAATTGTCAATCTCGAAGAAATTATACAAGAAATGGACATTAAAAGCTATTGATTTTCACGAAAATTTTGGTCACTTAAAGCAGTCACAAAGTCACATATTTATTTTGTGTTCTTTATATTTTTGGTTTGTCAGAGCAGCTTAATTGATTAGTTTATTAAAGGAGGTATCATGTTCACTACATAAAATATTTAAGGAGTCACAAATACAAGATCGTGCACAAATTACAATGTAACTTTAGTTTACGAAAAAATAGAATCTTAGACGTCAGCTACATTAATATTTTATCATTTCCCTTTTGTTTCTTAAGGTACATTTCAGATCTGAATTATGTTTGGAAATATATGTAATACAAAAAACATTGTACTGGTTTCAAAAGCTTTCTATTTTCGAACATTTTTTTCTCTCTCATAAAACCGCATATGCATGTACTTGTCAACAGAAAATAAACAGAACAGATTTAGAACTAGGCAGAATTATCACACAAGTGGATAATTTCAAGCACTTGGCTTCTATCTTCTATACATTTGCAATCAAGGCCCCATAATTTAGTTCTCAGGCTTGAGGTCTTAATTTTTTTTTTTTTTTTTTTTTTTTTTTTTGTAATATCTCTTCTTTAGTTCTGACAGAAAAATTTCCATTTTTCCATTGAATTTATTTTCAAGATTCCCATGAATACAGGAAAAAGGGAACCAAAGTTGGCTTAAAAAACAGAAAAGAAAAAAAAGAATCCCCAAATTTAAAAGATTAAGTCCTTTCCAGAGTCTGCTCTGCAATAAAATTACCTTTGTATTTGATATCCTGCTGGTAAGTTCAAAGAATAAGTTTACTGCTCACTACCTGATGTGTGTATTCATCATCCAGGGTATCTATGTTTTTCATCTGGAATCATAATTTATACAAACAAGCATTGATGCCTGGAGAGTAGTATACTCCATGTTAACTTGCTCAAATAATACTCTTTTTAACCATTGCTAGCAAAAGGAATATCATTTGCATTCACAGTTGATGTACATGTACATGTATTTTCAAAAAACATGTATTGATCTTTATTAGTGAGATACTGTCATAAATTAACCTGGATATAATATTTTCTTGGTTATTATGCACCTCTTGTTTGTGATTTTCTTGGATCATTTGTTCAGTCTGATAACATATTCAAACCTCCAAGTACAACCAAACATTTGTTATTCAATATTTACATCAATTATTAAAATGTTTTGTGTGTTATCAGACATAAGTGATGCACACTACAGTAAGGATGCATATGATGTGATATAGCAAGTTCATAGATATATTTTTTCATTAATAAATTACTCATGATGATAAACAAGAAGTAAATGATAACGACACCAAATAAGTTTCTTTCAGTTTATTATCAATTGAGCATTTTGTTTATTTTATTGCAACAAGCAGTGGGAGGATATTTCAGTAAACCTTAGAGCAAGAGATGGGAATAATCTTCAAAGGGATCTTTAAAATTACATTGCCAGTTTTTATGAACCTGATATATCGGGGACCCAGTTATATGGATGATTATTTTACACCCCTGATGTAACTGAGATAATTTGACTGTATTTGAATCTGATTCTGCTTTGAATTATAGCAAGAGTATGGGAAAGATGAGAAATAACACCAACATTATTAGACCATGTTGCAACCGTGTATTCATTATGTTTAAATTTGTATTAGCAAGTTTTATTATATTTGGGGGAACACTTCTGACAAAAACATTTATAAATTATTGCACTTACAAAAAAGAGCATGCAGATTCCTTCTAGTTAATGATGAAAACATCTGAAATGCAATGAATGGTATTACAAGATTAACAGTAAGTTAACAAATATTTTAAATGTATGAGCAAAGTTTCAAACAATAAGACTGACTGTATTTATTTCTGGGTAACTAATGTATTAGGCTGATAAATCATCCCTACACCTGTAATGATATTGACTGAAGGTGTAGGGACTGATGTCAACAATTCAGTAAAAGTTGCAGTTATCTGCAGACAGTTTATCTGCACACATTGGTGTACATTTTAAACACTTGCCTGTATTTCTCAGGGCTATTGAGCAACTGTTGTTTGAAGCATTCTTTTGGTGATATGTACATAATATTTATGGATCAAATCTTATGTTTGATGCCTCTTAAATTTATGTGGAGTAGCACAACCCTCTGTCCTGTGGCCATTTTAAATTTCACACCAGATATATCGATTGCCAGACACTGGTAAATTACACATTTTAAAAAACAAGTGACATCAGACCAACAAGTAGTCCATTAAGATCAACAGGGATTATGGGGTTGATTTATTGAGCTACACTAGCTTATCATTTGAATCCTGCTGCAAACATGATAAATTCTGATAAACCATTGCAATAAGTTCCAACAAATCAGGGTCTATGTTATTAGCTCTGCTGATAACATTGCATTGACCTAGATCAACTTATAGTGTTCTTGTTTGTTCTACTGATAGATCCTAATAATCTGCATAGACCCATATTTTCAGGCACATTATTTGCTAGCAATGCTGGGTTTATACCGATAACAGTTAGACTCGAGTTACATTGCAGCTTTCCCAAGACAAGATCAATTTCAACTAACAATTATTCCATTCCAAAAACAAATAAAGAAAAGTTTCACTACTTGGAGCCATTAATTTAGAACTGAATCCCAGAGGAAATAAGGAAGGGTGTAAATGTAAAAATCTTTGATTATGATCCAATTTAATGGATGAAATGTGGAACCAGTTTGACTTGACAAAGACATTGCAACTTTGAGCAGGAGTTTTACCATACAGTTTGATGCCTTTTTGCTTGGATCATGTACTTAGCTTATATGATTTAAAGCATTTATTTAGCTTTTAAGATGTAAAATGTTTTTTGTTTATCAATTTCTTGTTTTAAGTTAGCTTATTGTTACTCTCTTTTCCCACTGTGAATAATGGGATATTATGTATAACTAATTATGTAAATATGCACTTTAATAGAGGGCCACTTGGGCCTCTTTTTATTCATTTGAATTACTGCTTATCCTATTATATAATTCCATATATTGTCAAAATTATGTGCATGCAAGAACTTAAAAGTTTTATTCATGTTCTTATTCCTGTAATTTACCCAGGTTTATTGATTTTGTACTAGTGTACTGGGGAAAAAAAAGACCTGGTGATGGTAGGTAGTGGATGGTGGGCGGTGGTGGTGGATAAAAATCAGTGCTTTTCTATCATTAGACAAATAGAATCTTTCATTTGTGCTCATTTTAAATGAAGTTTATGAAGTTAGTCTTGTAATTTAAATATTTTGATCGCCAAGGCTGTTAAAGCTTGACGTTGTTAAACTTACTTGCCATATGTACTTGCTTATAAGTTGAGGCAAACTGCATAGACCCAGATCTGCCATTGCATAATGTGCTGGCAGTTTGGGGTCTGTATAGTTTGTTAGGAGTAATCAGTAGAATAAACAACACAGACCATGAACTGCAGGTGTATTATGCATTCTACAGCAGATCAGGATCTTTGTTGTTTGCAGTTGGACTTAGATACTCTTAAGATAAATTGAGGGTTTATTTCAAATGGGTATAATTCATTCAAGGTATACCTTCTATTTTCAGACTTATTCTAAGGCAGCAGTGGAACATGTACAGGAAGCCCTCACAATAGCACAAAAAACTAAGATTTTGGAAGGAAATATTTTTGAGGTGGGTGTTTATATATTAAATCTGTCCAGAGATTTTGGCTGCATTCATGAAGCCTTCTACATACATAATGCATGGTTTGTTTATTATATATTCTTGAGAAATGCTTACAAGAATAACCTATCCTTGTTGAGTCCATGCTGTTGGAAGTGAGACATAGCAGTAACTTTTCTGGTGTTAAATTTGTTGACATTGTTAACAGTTTACATTTTTGGGGTAATATTTAAGATAAGAAGATAAGAATAAGATAAGAATTCTTTATTTCAGACTGCATAGTCCATACATCTAAATTAAAATACTGATATAGAGTAAAACATTGTAAACATAAAAGAACACACACACACACACACATATATATATATATATATATATATATATATATATATATATATATATATATATATATATATATATATACACACACACACACAAACATATACACATACACACATACATACATATATATATATATATATATATATATATATATATATATATATATATATATATATATATATACACACACACACACATACACATATACACATACATATACACTAAAACATATATACATATCATATTTACAAGTATTCAGATACATTTACAACAATTATTTGCGCCACACATTGTTAAAAAATGAAATTTAAGTGAAACATTTAAATAGTAATTGGTTCCATCTACTAACAATGTGAGAATTTAAATTAATGCCATATTTCCAAAGTGATTTCAATATACAGTTCTCACTATTAGAAAGTCTTGTTATCATTGAATATACATACTTTCTCATTACTTCCTCAAAACTTAATACATTATAATTAACAAACATGTTGGAGGCACTGTTCCATCTAGGAAGACCTAATAGAAAGCGAAGACTATTAGTATAACCAATTTCTAGTTTTCTTTTCACATTTTCACTAAAGTTTGTCCTCAGTGGAGCACAATACATAGTGCAGCAATAAGATTTGAATAATCTAATTTTGATACTCAATGAACAAGGCTTAAATTTGCGTAGAAGCATGTTTGTTGAGTACACAAATATCGATAATTGTCTCATCATATCTTCATTATCTGACTGATTGGATTTCAAAATTTGGCCCAAATACATATAACTGTCAACATACATAAGAGCGTTTGCTGTTAAGATGTACAGAGGGAGGTGATGATAATTTAAAAGAAGTTGGCTGAAAGACCATGCATACAGATTTTTGTGAATTATAGATGATATCATTCTCCACTCCAATGCATATTGTTCACATATCTTCAATAATTTTCTTAAACCTGCGACAGACGGACTTATCAGTGACATATCATCAGCAAATCTAAAATTAAGAAATAGCCCATTTGGTGGCAGACGTAACCCTACGTTGCAATGGCCCAATATACGATTTAAGTCCTCAATGTAAATATTAAATAACATGGGGGAAAGAATACCTCCCTGCCTCACTCCATTGGTTACATGGAAAGCGCTGGATATTACACTTCCCCATGGTAATACAACTGTTTGCCATACCAGTTGACTAAAGTATGAACAATATATACAGGAATTTTTATTTCCAGCAACTTTTTAAAGAGTGTCCAATGATTGACTCTATCAAATGCCTTACTAGCGTCTAAAAAACATGCAAATATTGGGCTGCCATGTTCCACATAATAGCTAACGGTTTCCTTAAAGGCATAAAGACATAAATCTGTAGAATGCTGCTATTTAATTCTAAACTAATTATCGGAGATTATGAGTTCGCATCTTTGTAGTATGATGCATTCGAATAGTTTTGAGATAATAGTCGTAAGAGCTATAGGTCTGTAGTTATTTTTGTCCGCTTGATTACCAGTTTTGCTTTTTAGTAGCGGTATAATTGTAACTTTTGTGAAATCATCTGGTACAAAGTTATGCACAAACATACAATTAAATAAAACCATTAATAGCCCATGAAGTCTAGTATCTGAATATTTAAGATGTTCCACATATAAAAAATCTGATCCTGGACATTTACCACCTTTTTGTCTTCTTATTGCATTTTGTATCTCAGATAATGTGATTACCTCAATATGAGCAGAAGGGGTATTCAATGCTGAAGTAACACGGCTTCTTATTTGTTTTTGACACTATTGAGTAAGTCTTCAAAATGATTTTTCCACATGTTGCATATATTATTTTGACCATGGTACCCATCAATGCAGATTGGTAGTTTATTGGAAGTTGTTGTAATACTTTGTTTAACTTGCTTCCAGAATTCAAGTTGGTCGGCATTTTCGAATTTTTGTGCTAGTGAGTCTGCTCTATGTTTTACTTTGTCATTCTTGCATGACCTAAGGGCATACTTAAATTGTGCTCTAGTTTGGCGAATTTGTTTACTTAATTGTCCATGACCAGGTTTACCGTTATCACACAACACATTAAGTAAGCATTTCCTGCAGAGTCATGAAGTTCTTTGACACAGTCATTCCAGCCTGGTATAACCTGGTGGCCATGTTTGGATTTTCTAGTCAATTTATTACTGGATTTCATAGAGCTTTTACTACATCAGTGTATAGCTCATTTATCTGTTTCGTATGTACCTGATTAGTGCAACCAAGGTCATTACAGATGGCAGCACAAAGTGGGATCTCAATCTGGTTTAATAAAAGTGCAGATGTCTGAGTGTAATTCAGTTTTTGTCAGAAGTAAGGTCTGACTAATTAATGTTGTATTTCAAGTTTGAGAGTTCATTGTGGCAAGAATCCAATCTAGGAAGTAAATCAGTCTTGATAGTCATTAATATGGGGGATGGTTGGACCCTACTAGGGTGTGTATTATTCTCATATCACTTATAGCAGAATGAGCAGATTGTGTAGAGAGCAATGATCCAACCAAGACACTGTATTGTGTGAATCATTGATGTAAGTAAAACCTTTTGTGTTGTCAAGTATTAGTTTTAAGTGGATATGATATAACCATATTCATCACAGAATAGGAGAAGTTCATCTCCAAAGGTAGTGGATTTGAGCATATTAGCATTCCAATCTCCAACTACATAAGCATTTATTGTATTAGCATTTTCTACAATAGAAATAATTTTGCCCAAATAATCTACAAATTCCCCAAAATTTTCTGCTAGATTACATGGTAAATAGATATTGACAAAAAGCAGGGACGAGTCCCTTGTATTGATAGTACTACCTATTAATCTTGGATCATTGAAGTGTTGTACTTGTATAATACTTGCAAGAGTTCTACGGGTACTATACCTGGACACCTCCATAAGGTCTGCCTGTATGAATATCTTTAGAAGATTCTATCGGCGATACCCCTGCTCCATAGAAATCGTCATGTACGGAGCAGAGGCATTCTAACTCACTGTCGAGAAGCCACAATTTTTGTAAGAAGCAAATATTGGAAATATCACATAAATTTCTTACATTTTGTATATTTCTTGTTAAAGAACGACAGTTGTAAAAAGAAATGCGTAAAGTGTCCATTATGTATGTTTAATGCCTTTTGCATGCATATTCCTAACCATTTCATGGATTCTCTTTGTACTTAGCTTGAATCATGTTGAAGGCAATGTGTTTTGCTCCATGCCAATTCCTTTTACTTTAGGATCAAAGTCATAGTCATAGAAAATTTGCATAAGCTTTTGTTAGAAATTCTTTTAGCTCTGGTTATAGACAAGAAGAGCATTTGACAGGGCATATTGTCTGTCATGGGTCTTTTGATATGGCATGCTGTCTGTCATCAGTCTGTTGAAATGGCATGTCTGTTATGGGTCTGTTGCCTATCATGGTCTGTTAGCATAAGTTTGTTTTGGCTACTTTTTCTAAATTACATTGCCATAAAATTGTACACACTCCTTCTTTCCAAAACCTAGTTGGTTCTAAATAAAAAACAGCTCAGACAACTAATATGGCTACCATAGAATTTCGCTATTGCAACTTCTGATTGGAATGTGGTATGAACATATGGTATGGCTGCCTTGTGGACATGTTGAAAGCCCTTTTATGTACCTCTTTGATAGATGGTCTCATCAGGACAGGTTGATGCTATCCTGAGGTTATGGCACAATTTGAAAGGAATTGTGTTTGCTGAGCAGTGAGATGTGTGTGCATGCACATATTCTGCACTACATACAATGAGCACAGTGGCACAATTATCATTTCTTCATTATAAATGGCATTAAAATGAAAGGATGTAAATCAAATTGACATACACTGAGCATCACCTGTATGCTGTTGTCAGAAGAAGACTTCTCATCATGTTCACTTGGTCCTATATAGTCATGGTTCTGATCGGAAGTCTAATATGGTTGCAGTAGTGGCCATCATGGCAATCAATTAAATAATTGCTCTTAGTGTTCAAGTGCCAAACTTTGAAAAATATTTTAAGAGCTGCTTGTCTGAAATGGATGACCATACCAACATTTTAGAGAGAAATCCAATGTCTTGCAATACATAATTTTTATAAAATATTAAAATAATATTATCATACCTCTGAAATGGCTGCCATGGTGGCCATTTTGAAAGTCTTTATATGGTTGTTTGTCCTGCATGGATGGTCTTATCAGCATGGCTTTTTTCATTACTCAAATGCTATCATAGCATTATGTAGCTAGCTGGATCTGAATGCCAGCATGGCATCACTGGGGGCCATTTTGAAAATCCTTTTTTCTACTACATGAGTGATGGCTTTGACAGAGTTTTCACTTGAACACTAAGAGCAATTATTTAATTGGTTCTACATGAAAAGGGTGTGGATCTCACCACCAACATATCCATATTTTTGTGAAGGACTTTTGAAATCCAGACTTAAGTGACTGTTGGGAGAAGTCAGAGGCAATTGCTTGCATTTTTGTTTTTCAACAAGTTTAAGGCACACTGATTTGTACTGTATATACAAATGACTTGACCAGACTTTGTGTTGAGTTGCATTCAGTTAACAAATTGATTGGCAGCACTCAATACTCATTTAAAGGCCTGTGTCTTGGTTTATCCTACAGGGGTATAAAATTGAGGGTTAAAAAACACCCTTTGTGTCATAACTGGTGGGTCAAATAAAAAATGTGGGGGTCAAAAACATACTGGCAATATGATATTACAACTTGCACAATATTCTCTCTCTCTATATGTATATGTGTGTGTGTGTGTGTATGTATGTGTATATATATATATATATATATATATATATATATATATATATATATATATATATATATATATATACACACACACACACATATAAACCAACATGCACAATTAACAAACAAATGCATTGTCCATTCAAAGAATAATTCTATTCATTTTTTGTTTATTTTAAAATTGTTCTTTTAACAGTCTTCTTATAATGTTTTGTAGCATTGTTATAGACCAACATTTTACATATAAGCCAATACAAAAAGCCTAACAAGATCTTTTTAACCAAATGGCAGTTAATTTACTGCCTGCCATAAAATTTTTACTATCATTGGTTTTATTGTAATTCATCCTCATACACATTTATCCAAAAATCAAAGAGGCTAATGATTTTCTAATAGGTTACTCTTGAACTTTTATGATCATTCTTTTGTTGCTGCAATGTTAAAAAAACCAACAAAATCTTCATTGACCCTGACTTTGTAATCCAATAAGGCATTTGTCATATTGTGAAAGAATGTCTGGGTGACAATGAGTTCTCAGTTATCTTGTAGTCAAATATGTTAAAATTCTTAAACCCTGGCGCAAAAGGATTATTCACTTTTGCAGTCTTTGCAATCACACAATCAGAAGTCACACAATCAAGGGAATTATTTTCTCCATTTGTCATTAAAGTTAGATCTTCAGTTACTGTTTTCTTCTTCCTTCAGTTTCTTTGCTAATGATTCTTAGTGCATTCCATTTTAATCTGGAGATCACTTTCTAGTGCAACAAGCAATGAGGTTAAACATCTAGACATCTTGCTGAGCACAATGGAACTCACATGAGAGTTCTCAGATATGAAGAAGCTACTCTGTCATAACATTGTCTATGCTAGTCTGGTTCCCGGTTTTGTATGTTCCCTGCATTACTCTCTAAAAGCAGAATGCAATGCAGAGAGCATACATAGCTGGGAACTAGTCCATGCCTATAGTGGAAGTATACTCTATACCATCACTCATCCAAAGCATTGGATATTAAAGAAATCCTGATCACTTTACGCAAATTCTTTGCATCAAAAAAATGCATGGCAACAAAACATGCATCAGTTTTCTCCAGCGTGCATCCCTGATGCACAAATGTACAAAAAGGGACACACTGGTGTCTTGAATCTTCCTGTTAGATGCAGTGTTTGTAAGCATGTCTAACACAGAAAAATACTGAATCAAGTTTGAGGATATATCTGATGAGCACTTTGAAGAATTCCACTAAATATTTCTTTTTCCCAAGCAATTGTAATTATAGGCTTAACCAAATTTAGCACATGGGTTTATCTTGACATTGTTTGAGACAAGTTAAATGATTTTCAGTTCATGATATCAGATTTAAGGTGAATAACAGTGGCAAGAATTTTTCTTTGTCAGCCCAAAAATCCAACAACTTGGTGCATAGAATATTCAAAATCCTCATACCAACGGTTAGGTTTTGGACTTGAGTAGGTTTCCCTGTCGTTTTATTCTTTACTGTGAATGTGAAAGAGATGTTATTCCTTTTCTGCCTAACCAGCCATCATACATTAGTAAACATTTGAGTTTTCATGTTTCTTTAAGATTGTCAGACACAGACATACTGTTTAGATTTGTCTTTGCAGTTCAAGATTATAATACCATAATTAACTGTGACATAAATTTAACACTTCAGTGAGTGGTTTAAAAATTTTGGACTTGAGTAGTTTTTTCTGCCCTTTTTGGTCACAGGCATGCAGCTGTACAGTTGTCTTGGAAATACATTACTACCCTACCACAATTAGGTCAATCTGACCTTTCTTTTATGTCTCAGTCTGACCTCTCTTTCATGCCTCTTTGATGCAGACTAAGCATTTTATTCACCCTCATTCTTGGGCATTGTTATATGTTGAAGCCATCAAATAAGTATGCAAAATCATTTTACTGAATGAAAGAACCTCTGAATCAAAGTAGTTCATCATGACCTAAGTTTTGTGTTTATGCAACATTCATTTTTTTTTCTGTAGGGACAGTTTCCTTGCAGATTTCACTGCTGTATCATACAAACATTGGTGGTGGGACAGAATTTTTGAGGAACTCATTTTATAATTTTGCAAAGTTTTAATGTTTCAGTTGAAAGCTACCCGACTTATTTTATATAAATTATCTGTCTTCATAGGAGACACTCCACTATAAAAATCAGATTCCATGCAGGTAGCCATGTAGCCATAATTTTTTTGTAAATCAAACTATATATAGCACCATAATATATTTCCAGCATTTTAGTGACATGTTAATTTATATTGATTGATTAATTATTTTGTGGTCTTAGTTTTATGATGTTACAAAAAGGTAACACAAAATGATGGTCACTTTATCCTAGAACAAAGTAGATGTAATGCAGAACCTTTTGAAAGTAAGGAGTATTTGAATGAAATTACTGGCAAACCACAATTGTCAGTGTTTCATGAAAAAGAAATAAATCCATACATCCATCACTCACACCTTAACATCCTGGGTAAGATCAACAAGATGCCTTTCTTATGAAGCCTTATTAGACACACACTATTCAGTTTTGACAACTTGGCTTCTCTGCAGAGACCCCTCAACAGATTGGGGTGACAGATTTGGTATTTGTCAGTACCAGAAGCAAGCTGCTTCTCAATTTGGGAAGACTCATTTGGTCTTTTTAGGTACAGGAAAGAAGAAATCGAAATATCATGTCTTGTCCATGAATCTACTATTCAGCATTCACCAACAATGCAGAGGTGTGGCTTAGTTGTCTGGCTTATCCAGATACTTAAATTAGATGTCTTTTTTCAGACAAATCCTATAGACTGAACATCCATGATCTTAATAACAACATAATTTCTTTCATATCATTACAACTGATCATGCATTTGATAGTGAATATGGAACTGATAAACAAATGTCATTGACTAGTATTATTTCCACTTTACAAAAAAAAATATGTTAAATAGATTTGCACTTTCTTTCACATGTGAATCTGAATAACATGACCATCATAACTTATCAGCAACATCATCATTACATACATCAGCACCATCATCATTACATACATTGGCAAGACAATCACGTTAGAACAGTAACACCTAATAGTCAGGTTAAGAGAGATAACATGTCACAGATAATCATGATAAGTTGTATAAAATATTTTTATTAGCTATGGAAGGAGTATTATCAGGTTGTTATACATTTACTGACAAGTAGGCAGCTGACAAGGCATTTACTGACAAGTAGGCAGCTGACTAGGCATTTACTGACAAGTAGACACTGACAAGTAGGCAGCGGACAAGAAGGCATTTACTGAAAATTTGGCAGATGACAAGAAGGCACTTACTGACAAGTAGGCAGATGATTAGGCATTTACTGACAAGTAGACACTTACTGACAAGTAGGCAGCGGACAAGAAGGCATTTACTGACAAGTAGGCAGATGACAAGAAGGCACTTACTGACAAGTAGGCAGATGACTAGGCATTTACTGACAAGTAGGTATGTACTGACAAGTAGGCAGCAGACAAGAAGGCACTTACTGACAAGTAGGCAGATGACAAGAAGGCACTTACTGACAAGTAGGCAGCTGACAAGAAGGCATTTACTGAAAAGTTGGCAGATGACAAGAAGGCACTTACTGACAAGTAGGCAGATGACAAGAAGGCACTTACTGACAAGTAGGCAGATGACAAGAAGGCATTTACTGACAAGTAGACACTTACTGACAAGTAGGCAGTGGACAAGAAGGCATTTACTGACAAGTAGGCAGATGACAAGAAGGCACTTACTGACAAGTAGGCAGATGACTAGGCATTTACTGACAGGTAGGCATGTACTGAAAAGTTGGCAGCAGACAAGAAGGCAAATACTGACAAGTAGGCAGCTGACAAGAAGGCATTTACTGAAAAGTTGGCAGATGACAAGAAGGCACTTACTGACAAGTAGACAGATGACAAGAAGGCATTTACTGACAAGTAGGCAGATGACAAGAAGGCATTTACTGACAATTAGACACTTACTGACAAGTAGGCAGCGGACAAGAAGGCATTTACTGACAAGTAGGCAGATGTCAAGAAGGCACTTACTGACAAGTAGGCAGATGACTAGGCATTTACTGACAGGTAGGCATGTACTGAAAAGTTGGCAGCAGACAAGAAGGCACTTACTGACAAGTAGGCAGATGATTAGGCATTTACTGACAAGTAGGCATACAACTAGGCATTTACTGACTAGTGGGAATTTACTGACAAGTATACATCTGACAGTAGGCATTTATTGGCCAGTAGGCAGCTGACATGTTGGTATTTACTAATAACAATGCAGCTAACAAGCTTGAATTTACTGAAAAGTAGGCAGCTGACAAGAAGGCAGCTGGATCATGCAAACAATTTAAGCAAGTCAGTAGTTGTTTAAACTTTATTGGTTACACCATGCAAATGTATATTTTGTGGTCTCTTTTTGCCATTAATATGTGAGATAAATGTATGAGGTAGGTGAACTTTTTGAGAAACCAAATGTGTATTAATTTGATTGTTGAAAACTTGCACATGTTTACATTCATCAACTTCTCATCAACCTCACAGATGAGCTTAATTTGAAACCAGAATTATTTCCCTTGGGAATTCTCCATCCACTGAAGACTATCATGTTTGTGTATTCATACTAATGAAAGAAAATAATTTTGCTTCTCTTAATAGAGTTGTGACTCTGTAGCCAGAACAATAAAAATAAATTTCCATATTAATTATATTTGATTGTTTTCTAAGTAAGGTAATATTCCCATGTGAACATATTTAGGCAGAATTATTTTAATGACTTCCCACAAATATGTTAATTGCTGCCAAGACTGAATGTTTTTTAGTGCATTCATGAGATTTCTTCCATATTGTGCATATTTTTAAAAGACTTAATGGTTCATTCTACTTAATAACAAGCATATATCGCAAGAATTATTTATGGAAATTTTAAAAAGTTTGTATTTTCTCCTAAAATTTTTACTTATAAAATGCACACTTTTTTAAAACGTAATTAGCAAGAATTTGGGATTTCTTAATATACAGTTTTCTGGCACTGTCATCACACCCCACCATCTAATTTGTAGATGATAATTCATAGTAAAATGTTGGCTTATTTCCCTGTTCTCTTGAAGAATAACAAGAGCACCATTGGTAATAAATGTCAAGATACTTTAAAATTAATTACTTTATTTAGTTTCGTTAATTTGTTCTTTAATGAAAATTTTTAGTTTTTCTGAACATGTTATTGATGCATCTGACATGGTGATTGCTATCAAGAAAGAACACTGAGGATGATGTTTCAATGTTCTCTTTTGCCAGAAAGAAAGAATATTTTTGTGATGTTTCACTGTTTTCTTGCCAGAAGTAACACTTTTGTGATGTTTCAGTGTTTTCTTGCCAGAAAAAATGCTTTTATGATCATGTTTTTTTGCCAGAAAGAACACTTTTATGATGTTACAATGTTGTCTTACTAGAAAGAACACCTTTTGTGATGACATTTCAGAGTTTTCTTGCCAGAAAAAAACACTTTTATGATGTTACAATGTTTTAACAGAAAGAACACCTTTTGTGATGACATTTCAGTGTTTTCTTGCCAGAAAGAACACCTTTTGTGATGACATTTCAGAGTTTTCTTGCCAGAAAAAAACACTTTTATGATGTTACAATGTTGTCTTAACAGAAAGAACACCTTTTGTGATGACATTTCAGTGTTTTCTTGCCAGAAAGAACACCTTTTGTGATGACATTTCAGAGTTTTCTTGCCAGAAAGAACACCTTTTGTATGACATTTCAGTGTTTTCTTGCCAGAAAGAACACTTTTTGTGATGACATTTCAGTGTTTTCTTGCCAGAAAAAAACACTTTTATGATGTTACAATGTTGTCTTACCAGAAAAAACACCTTTTGTGATGACATTTCAGTGTTTTTTTGCCAGAAAAAAAAACACTTTTATGATGTTACAATGTTGTCTTATCAGAAAGAACACCTTTTGTGATGACATTTCAGTGTTTTCTTGCCAGAAAAAAAACACTTTTATTATATTTTCTTGCAAAGAAAGAACACTCTTATAGTGATGTTTGAGTGTATTCTTTATAAATAATAACTTCACCATGGTTTTATTAGAGTAAATGCATGGCAGGTTCATGAACTTTGGAAGATTGCAGGTTGAGTTAATGTTTGAGTTAATTATTGACATAATCATTTAAAGCAAAACCAGTCTGAGCCAGACTTTAAATACCAACATGATTCAGATAATAACAGTGCAAATTACTGATTGAAGTTCTAATATATATTGTTTCAGAACATAAGGCTTGTCATTGACAACAGAACTTGTCACTGAATTAATATAAATCTGTTAATGATATCTATCCCTGGAAAACCTGAAAGGTAATATTTTCATTAAAAAAATAATTGAAACAATCTCAAGACTACAGTTCTAGCTATGGTGAAAATTGCCCTAAATAGGTATGTCATTGAGCCAATAATGAAATGGTACTTCTGGTAAAATGACCTAATTGTTCATGTCTAAAATGAGGCTAACATTGGGTTTGTAAAGGAGGGGGGTTGGTGTGTAGTGCCCTGTTAATTGATTTGTCAATTTTTTCTAGGGAATCACTGCCCTTTATGTTATTGCCGGTGTGAGTAGATAGAATATATTGATAGAGAACTAAGTGAGACTATTGAGAAGAAATAATCAAATACAAGCCCTGTAAACAGTAAAATAGAATAGATTTTAATTGATTAATACATAAACTAAAATAAAATTGCAATTTCAATCTAACAGATTTGCATTAATGGAATTTAATAGCAGTGTTCAATTTGTGGATTTATCATAGTAACAAATGGTGAAAAGTACAATTTTTATGCTGCCTTGCATCACTTGGCATCGTTCTTCTTTAGGCTTGGTATAGTCCATGTCTAGGTATATGCTTGGTTCTCTATTTGGGGACTTCCCTCTTAGACTATCCTCATTGGATTCTCAGAAGTGGATACAGAAAGCTGTTCCCTTAAATGACAAGATTACAGCTAAAGCAGTACATGTTTTCATCCTCTATCGGATTTTATAAAATCTTTCACTTTTGTTATTTGAGAACCATAAATAGCTATCCACACTGCATAAATTCTGACCTAATGTGACCTTATGGTTAGTCCTTGCAAATGACTCCTGTAATATACATCCATAAATACATCCAAGATCACTTAATTAGATCTCACCTTACAGCAGCAATTGATATGTGGGTGGTGTATACATCTGCATACATTACTATATGTTGCCTTATAGCTAGCTAATTTCACTCAAAAAGATAAATGTTTGATTTTCTATTGTACAAAATTCACTAAATCCTAGCTTACAGTCACCAAGATCATTTAGGCATTGCAAAATCATATATAAATATGCAATTACCATTAACTAACTGTAAACTGTATCATCTTATAGACAAAGGAAATTAATTTATGTAACCAATAGAAATTTTACATATTTGTTTGATTCATAAATTCCTATGAAATGCTACACATCTAAAATTAGGATTACGTCACAAATCCATCAATTCTATCAATGTACTAATAACTGTTAAAGAATTAAATTGTATCTGCCATTAAATAAACAGGAGACAACATGAACTGATGAAACTCATCAGTTGGAGATGTAGAATGTTGAATCAGAAATGTGAACCCAGTTTAGTTCTTTGGTTATATCACCCTTAGTAATCACAAATTGGGACACGTGAGAGCTGTTTTTATTGTTGCCTTTTAACAACATCTTGTAAAAATATGTGTAATCACATCTGGACTTGATCCATGTGAAAATATTGATAATCATGACTTGATCCATGTGAGAATATGTGCAATTACATCTGGACTTGATCCATGTGAAAATATTGATAATCATGACTTGATCCATGTGAGAATATGTGTAATCACATCTGGACTTGATTCCTGTGAAAATATTGGTAATCATGACTTAATCCATGTGAGAATATGTGTAATCACATCTAGACTTGATTCATGTGAAAATATTGATAATCATGACTTGATCCATGTGAGAATATGTGTAATCACATCTGGACTTGATTCATGTGAAAATATTGGTAATCATGACTTGATCCATGTGAGAATATGTGTAATCACATCTGGACTTGATTCATGTGAAAATATTGGTAATCATGACTTGATCCATGTGAGAATATGTGCAATCACATCTGGACTTGATTCATGTGAATATATTGATAATCATGACTTGATCCATGTGAGAATATGTGTAATCACATCTGGACTTGATGTGAAAATATTGATAATCATGACTTGATCTATGTGAGAATATGTGTAATAACATCTAGACTTGATTCATGTGAAAATATTGGTAATCATGACTTAATCCATGTGAGAATATGTGTAATAACATCTGGACTTGATTCATGTGAAAATATTGGTAAGTATGACTTGTTTATTTGAGATTATGGGTAATCACATCTTAACTTGATACATGTCAAAATATGGGTAACCACATCTTAACTTGATGCATGTGAAAATATGGGTAATCACATCTTGAATTGATCCTTGTCAAAATATGGGTACTCACATCTTGACTTGATTCATGTCAAAATATGGATAATCACATCTTGACCTGATCCTTGTCAAAATATGGGTAATCACGTCTTGACTTGATCCTTGTCAAAATATGGGTAATCACATCTTGACTTGATCCATGTCAAAATATGGGTAATCACATCTTAACTTGATGCATGTGAAAATATGGGTAATTATATCTTGATTTGATCCATGTGATAATATAGATGATCACATTTTCACTTGATGCATGATATAATATGGGTAATCACATCTTAACTTGATCCATGTGAGAATATGGGTAATCGTTGTTGTTATGGGGTTTAATGCCATATTGCAGCACAAGATAGGTTATGCATGGTGGCTGTTATAAATTGTGGCGGAAGAACCTGGGAAAGCTCAGAAAGAACTACCAACCCACAAGAAGCCACTGGCAAGCTTTCTCATGAGCCTACATAGGTCAAACCTGAGACTCAAACCCATGCAGACAGGTGAGGTGGCAGTGATCCATATTGATTTGATGTGTATGAGAATATGGGAAATCACATCTTGGTTTGATCCATGTCATAATAATCACATCTGGATGCATGTGAGAATATGGATAATCATGTCTTGACTTGATGCATGTGAGAATATGGGTAATCATGTCTTGACTTGATGCATGTGAGAATATGGGTAATCATGTCTTGACTTGATGCATGTGAGAATATGGGTAATCATGTCTTGACTTGATGCATGTGAGAATATGGGTAATCATGTCTTGACTTGATGCATGTGAGAATACGGGTAATCATGTCTTGACTTGATGCATGTGAGAATATGGGTAATCATGTCTTGACTTGATGCATGTGAGAATATGGGTAATCATGTCTTGACTTGATGCATGTGAGAATATGGGTAATCATGTCTTGACTTGATGCATGTGAGAATATGGGTAATCATGTCTTGACTTGATGCATGTGAGAATATGGGTAATCATGTCTTGACTTGATGCATGTGAGAATATGGGTAATCATGTCTTGACTTGATCCATGTGAGAATATGGGTAATCATGTCTTGACTTGATGCATGTGAGAATATGGGTAATCATGTCTTGACTTGATGCATTTGAGAATATGGGTAATCATGTCTTGACTTGATGCATGTGAGAATATGGGTAATCATGTCTTGACTTGATGCATATGAGAATGTGGGTAATCACATCTTGACTTGATGCATGTGAGAATATGGGTGATCATGTCTTGACTTGATGCATGTGAGAATATCGGTAATCATGTCTTGAATTGATGCATGTGAGAATATGGGTAATCATGTCTTGACTTGATGCATGTGAGAATATATTTAATCACATCTTGACTTGATGCATGTGAGAATATAGGTAATCATATCTTGACTTGATGCATGTGAGAATATGGGTAATCATATCTTGACTTGATGCATGTGAGAATATGGGTAATCATGTCTTGACTTGATGCATGTGAGAATATGGGTAATCATGTCTTGACTTGATGCATGTGAGAATATGGGTAATCATGTCTTGACTTAATGCATGTGAGGATATGGGTAATCATGTCTTGACTTGATGCATGTGAGAATATGGGTAATCACATCTTGAATTGATGCATGTGAGAATATAGGTAATCATATCTTGACTTAATGCATGTGAGAATATGGATAATCATGTCTTGACTTGATGCATGTGAGAATATGGGTAATCATGTCTTGACTTGATGCATGTGAGAATATGGATAATCATGTCTTGACTTGATGCATGTGAGAATATGGGTAATCATGTCTTGACTTGATACATGTGAGAATATGGGTAATCATGTCTTGACTTGATGCATGTGAGAATATGGGTAATCATGTCTTGACTTGATGCATGTGAGAATATGGGTAATCATATCTTGAATTGATGCATGTGAGAATATGGGTAATCATAGTGGTTTCAGTCTGACTTTGTTAAGAGACCTCTTTTGAGCATGGGTAAAATCTTCTTAGTTCAGGTTTTAACTTAAACATTTTATTGTTTATCTACTTTAAAAAAATACATAATTTGTGTTTGAAATTTTAAAACAAGTTGTTGGTAAAATTGGAGGTACATTAGGTTAATTATTGTACATGATTATGTAGGTCACACATGTACATTTGCATACAGTTGCAATATATCATGTGGCTTTTGAGCCTTAAATGTATTTTTAAAACTGATATAATCCTAGGGCAAGGGTAGGAAAACCCCACCTCATTGTTAGGATTTGGCAGGAGGCCATGGAGAGGAGAGGTGAAATGATATTCCTTTGCTGCATGCAACAATAGGCTGTGAGGAGTCAAGAGTGAAGTGACATGTCTGTGCAATGAAGAGTATTTGATACAGAATTCTGTTTTATTGATGAAAAATAAGTATTATCATTTTGGGGCATTTCGTAAGTGAGAATCAGAAAGTTAAAAAAAAATTAAATGTTTAGTGAATACAGATGTAACTTAAACTTGCAACATGTTTTGGTGTTTGCTGTTTTGTGGTACAACAACAAAAGTAGTTTATTTAGTGCAGAGGCAAATGAAGTAAAGTGCAATGTGAAGGACACAAAATGGTAGCTGACTTGGACTGATCCATGATAGATGATATGGTTGTATCTGCAACCCTTTGTTGTCATGCTAATAACTCGGTAACTGCTTGGTACAACCTGTTGCAAGGTGCATTGGGCTTACTCATCATTCCAGAATCAAGCCAAGTTGTTTCACAAGGAAATATTGATCCAGTCCTTAAGTCAGGGGATTCTCTTTGTCATGGTGAGCTGGTGATTTTACTTCCAGATACATTTTCAGTTTTCATCCAATTAACTGCAATGAATTGAAAACCTGGCAAGTGGGTGTATTGAGGATCAAGGATTATTAATAATTAATCTGCTTTCTATATCACCTTAACATTCTGCTCATCAAGTACCAGAGAACACAGAGCATATACTATCACAGTAAATGTAAAAATAAAAATTAGAGTTCCAATTGATTTAAAACCATGCATAGAATTTCAATTTGAAGAACTTTATTTACATTAAAATTGATTTCTGTTTCAAAATATGAAATCAATGATTGTTAATTGCAAATTTTAGTCACACCTTTTAGCAGTTGCATTAACTCACATTTTGGCTCCCATCCCACCTGTCACATACCAAGGGCAGAGCACTGACTTTTATAAACTCAAGATTATTGTCTTGAACCAATGTAACCTTTGTTACAGTTAACATGGAATAATAAGAACTGGGAATTTGTTCATCAGACTTAGATATCTGTTATGTATCTATGGTTTTAAACTAAGCAACAAAGAAGAGTAAAAATGAAAAAGTTTTAAACCATTTAAAATGTAATTTATTTCCCTAAAGTGGAAAGAGAAAAATTAAATATGGTGAATGAAATCTTAAATAGCCCTAAAAGTTCTATCACAAACCCAATAGTAGTACTGACTAATCCATGCTGTTGAGTTCCAGTGGTAATCCAAATGAAGTTAAAACTGGTTTTGCTGATGTGCCAATATCCTTGAATGTAGTCCCAATTATCATGAGAAATGTCTTCAAATCTATTCACATTCAATGGACAAAAAGGCTATAGTACTTTCTCATGGTACAGATTCAGCTCCCATTTTTAAATCTATGCAAACTTCCTGATTCATGTATTAAAATAACTTCCGATTTTTGAATGCTCGTGATCAAACCTATATTTATGAGTATAGATACATTCTTATAGAGAAAACCACATGAAGCACATTTTCTGGACCTACATGTGTTTGAAACTGCTTTCAATTCTGCACCCAGGTCTGTAATATGGCACTGAAATTTTCACCAATAAGCCATTGTCTATTTTTTCAGTTAAAAGTAGGATAAGCTCCCTAAAGGTTCTTTTTACTGAACTCTTGCATTCATTATCAACCAATTCTGGCCTGCCAAACAGATACTCTGTTTTATATTCACACATTTTTAGATTGGTTCCTATTCTTCCATTATCATCAGAAACATGAGTTATTCATATATATATAAATAAACTGCAAAATTAATTTTTAAACCTGGTGCTGCAGAATGCCTGTCACAAATGAGTATTCACAAGATTATAAATCAAAAGACTCTCACTGATGCCTATATTATCATCATGTATTATTCAAGCAATTATCTCCAACTCGTCTGAAGTGTTAATGTATCTTAATATTTGTATTGTTTCTACTTGTTCTGCTTTTAAATATTGCAATGTGTACAAATTGTGCATATTTACCTAATTGCCAATATATATATATATATATATATATATATATATATATATATATATATATATATATATATATATATATATATATATATATATATATATATATTTATACATACATACATACATACATACATACATACATACATACATACATACATACATACATACATACATACATACATACATACATACATACATAGTCAAACATGATTATCAACCTATTGACTCCAGATACATCATTCATATTTTGTCTACATTTAATCATCCAGACAAACAAATTGTCTGGACTGGGCATGTCCCAAGATGGGTCAGGATAACTGATGCTTTAGTCTACTACACAGTTTATCAGGCTTGTTGTACATTATACTTAAATAAAATTGGATGTACACAGTAGCATCAGACCAAAAAGTCACATGAAATCTTGGTTCATCTATATATGCTCAAGGGATTTAAGCACTTTGAATATTAGCAGTCAAGTACAGAGAAGTATTGTTCAGACCATTAAAGTGTAAAATGAGTAACAGATCTTGTACTTTAACCCTTTCATCACTAAGTTACTTTGTAGGCATAGAGTTCTTTCACTAAGTAACTTTGGAGTTGTAAAGCAAAATGACTTGTGGACTTTGAAACAACATAACTTTGCCAATGTTAAAGATATCTGGCTGGATTAGGTGTCAAAATCAAGGTTAAAAATCAAACTTTATAACTAATTCAATAAAATGTGCATATGTATTAGAACTGTTAAAATGCAGGTACAAACAGGTAAAATACAAGTAATTATTTTATTACCTCTTAGAAAATATAGAAAGTTCTCAAAACTTGTTCAATTGACCCTAGATGTACTAGTAAATAATCACAGTGGCAGCACAAGTCTTTCTTTCATGGTGTCCATAATATATAAAATTCTATAACATGAACCAAAATGATCTCTAAGGTGAGATCTGTCCACACACCTATATCGCTCTGCCACAATTGATCATCGCATTGAAGTTCGTTAAACAGACAATTTTTCTAAAAACTTCATCTGAATAGAATATTTGAAAATAATCTGAAGCTTTCCTGAAGCCATCTAACACTCGGGTGTGCCCAATTCTGTCAGAAAACTGAAACAAATCTCTTTGGTTTTCCAGCTTCGTCCAAACAAAACCACATGAAGCATACAATTCCTCTGGTTCAAAACCTTCAAAGTCCTCTTCATCGTAATCACTGTCATCCACAAGTGCAATCCATTGTCTTTCCATACATCTTCTCTCATTTTCATCCAAATTTACCAGGTCAAAATTATTAAAATCATCCGATAACTCTTTTAAATATCTTCAAACGCCGCCATTTTAGATATAAATTTCAGCATTCAGAAAACATGTTAAAAGTTCTGTGTTTGATATTTCTAGTTGTATACAAGCTATACTCACCAGATCATCCAAATATAACATCTACATTACAAGATGGAAGTTATTTGAGGTACCCCAAAAATTATTTAGTTGGGTACTATAATGTTAAAGAAGAACACTGCCCCAGACCGAAAAGTCGGTCTATAGTGTTTACGGACTTACTTCCCCCTGACCACTTTTTCAGTCTGCAGTGATGAAAGGGTTAAAGATAAAGTACAGTGTAACTATTAAGACCTCAAAAAAGACATTTGCTACCTTCTACAGTCTGCACCATCTATCATGCATTTATAATGCTGCCACCTCACTTATTGCCAGCCAGTTGTCATGCATGCATAATGCAGCCACCTCACTTATTGAAAGTCTGTTGCCAAGAATGGATTTCGGGCTTTATAATTAGCATATCTTACTAATGTCTTTCCATCTACAAAACATTTTAGACTTCAGTACCATACATAACACTAATTGTCTTCATTATAACACTAGCCAATCCTGCAAGGTGTTAATCACCACCATCTTGTCAGGCATCTTCACCCTCAGTCTTTGGTTGTATTTCCATTAGTACTGTTACACTAGGAATACAGTGGTACTATTACACTAGGAATACAGTGGTACTATTACACTAGGAATACAGTGGTACTGTTACACTAGGAATACAGTGGTACTATTATACTAGGAATTCAAAGTAGTACTGTTACACTTGGAATACAGTGGTACTATTACACTAGGAATACAGTGGTACTATTACACTAGGAATACAGTGGTACTATTACACTAGGAATTCAAAGTAGTACTGTTACACTTGGAATATGCAGCAGTACAGGTACCCTTAGTTCCAAAGGCCGAGATTCAACTAATCAGGTATAAATGAAACAGGTTTATTAATTATTGTATTTGAAAAGATTGTTACTGTACTACCACTCCAAAAGTGGCAATTGTTAGAATTTTACTGGAACTGTGTAGTTAATCACAAAGATCTGGAAGTTGAGGGCTGATTGCTTAGCTGAATTCTTCATCATGGATTTCTGATGTTGCAGGTGGAACATAGAGAGTACTTGAAGTTGAAGCCATGTACTGCTCTGATACACATTCTTCTTGGCTATATTTTTAAACATTTCAACCAAGAGAAGTTGTTTCATGTGTTTTGATTTTTTCCTGTGTAACTTTTCATTCATAAAAAAAAATCATTATCTCTCGTTTGTCACGAAAGTACATTGCTCTAGCCCTTTATTTCATCCATCAACTCAATTAGCTTGTCAATAGTCTTTAGCTACATTTGTTTCATATTTATCAGTTATCTTCATCATTTTCATTGTTTTTATCAGGATTCAGAACAATGTCTATAATTTCAGAATCAGTATGGTGATAAACAACTGAAATTTCTTTGTCGGTTTTTATCTACTTTGCCAGATTGTCATTAAGCTTACTTACTGTATCCTTGGCAACAGGTCCTGCATACTCAAGCAACTCATGGGCATCTTCCTACTTTGGTACATTAAATCCAGCTAAACAATTGGGTGGGGGGAGAGTGAGAGAAAATCATTATTTAATGTGCTCTATTTTTCATATTCATATTCATTCTGTTCATATTTTTAGTATATGTGTGTTTGAATTGAAGTAAATGAAGCGTGTTTTGGCTGTATGACTTAAAAAGCACATAAGAAGCTATACATTGTAATTAATTTTCACTGATAGCAGTAACAAGTTTAAGAGTCTTGTAACTGCAAATTGGTAAAAATGCTTAATAAACTACCACTTATGTTATTTTCTACAAGTTGTGTGTAAAATTGCAGTCAAAAAGATTTCTAGCATATTTTTAAAAGCAAATTACTATCTGCATATTGATGTTTAAATTTCAAAACAGAATTTGGTATATTTTCATCACAGTATGGTTATATTTTCATCACAGCACAGTGTGTCCAACTTCATGAAATCAAGCAGTGATATCTTGGTCCAGAAAAGGGTTAATGGTCAGTTAGCTCTTAAAACTTGCATGTGAATGTGCTAGAATTTCTTTGTTGCAGTAAGCTGATTGGTATCAAAACCACACAAATACATTTGGCCTTGGGTTACAAAAGTAATGGAACTTAATGGCTACAGTGAGTGGGCATCTCAAACTTGTAATCTACAGTAATTTTACCTCTGAAAAATCAGAGCACAAAGTCTTTTCGATTTCTTAGCAGAGGAAGGCAAAGTTTATGCTTCTCAGTCGACTTTTTCACCCACTTCGCCTGGTAGCGCGACCCCATGTCACACATGTTCTAATTTGAGTTCTTTATGAAACAAGTGAGCCTGGCCCATTACCACCCTGCCTGACAAGTCCATTCTGTCAATCGGACATTTTCAGAACTATTCCATCATCACTTGGTCCTGCTCAGACTGTTAGCATCTTTTGTAGTTTTTCTGATATTCAATTGCTTCCTGGAATCACAGTCTGAATAAAATTTCAATATTTTATACCTCTGCTTCTTTATATTGTATACAGTTGATAAACTAATACCATATGTGTCACACAGCTTACACATGGAAACACCATGGGTCCAGTTTTTTCAACAGTTCTACTTTATCTTGTATCAATATTGACTGTTGTTTATGCTTCAACCCACCACTGACACTTCCATTTTTCTTAAAAACCATAGCTTGGGTTAAATGTAAGTAAAATAAGCTAAGAATCACATGAAATACAAGTATCACCAGAACAACTGCAGTGTAAACTATCCAAGTGAGTATGTGCCTTGTAAACTAATTTGGTATAGTCAGGAATTTTAAGCCCCATGTCCTAATTTTGCCTGGACTAAAAGAGGTGCTGGAGATCTGTTGCAGTAAAATCAGTGGTTTACCTGTACTATTACACAATGAATACATAGTGGTACTGTTTTACTATAAATATGCATCAGTACCATTACACAAAAAAATTCAGCCATACTGTTACACTAGGAATTCACAGCGGTACTTTGTCACAAGGAATACTCAGTGGTACTGTTATACTAGTAATACACAGCAGTACTATTACTAGGAATACACAATAGTACCATTATGCTAGTAACACAACTATACCTTTACACCAGGAATACTTGGCAGTACTTTTACACTAGGAATACTGTACACAGTAGTGTTATACTATAAAAATACAGCAGTATTTTTATACTACAAATTCTCAGCAGTATATTACACTAGGAATACAAAGCAATGTTATGCTAGGAATACACAGCAGTATTGTTACAATAAGAATACTTGGCAGTACTGTTATAGAATACTAAGTAATGTTTTACTAGGAATACACAGCAGTACTGTTACAATAGGGATACTCAGTAGTACTGTTACACTAGGAATACACAGTAGTACTCTTGCACTAGGAATACTCAGCAGTACTATTACACTAGGAATACACAGTAGTAATGTTATACTAGGAATACTCGGCAGTACTGTTGCATTAGGAATACACAGCAGCACTGTTGCACTAGGAATGCTCAGCAGTACTGTTATGCTAGTAATACTCAGCAGTACTGTTGTACTTAGGAATACACAGCAGTACTGTTGAATTCAGAATAATCAGCAGTACTGTTGCACTAGGAATATTCTGCAGTACTATTAAACTAGGAATACACAGCAGTACTGTTACACTAGGAATACTCAGCAGTACTATTAAACTAGGAATATACAGCAGTACTGTTACACTAGGAATACACAGCAGTACTATTACACTAGGAATATACAGCAGTACTGTTACACAAGGGATACACAGTAGTAATGTTATACTAGGAATACACAGTAATAATGTTACACTAGGAATACACAGTAATAATGTTATACTAGGAATACACATTAGTAATGTTACACTAGGAGTATATAGTAGTACTTTTATGCCAGGAATATTCAGCAGTACTCTTATACTAGGAATACCTAGCACATGTCATTTGCAAATTATCTTTAGCTAACTGCCAAACTGTATTCTATACTTATTAACTTAATGTACATTTATGCTGTATGTATTGCACATACTCTACAGTGCGCCAGTGTTAGGGAAAAACCATCATGTAAGTTTAAAAAAAGGTTGCTAATTTCGATTGTAGTTGTCAAGGAATAAATAAAACTAAATTTTATGAACTCTATTTTATTATATATGTCATATATCTCTATGTATTGCTCTCTCTCTCTCTATCTCACACACACACACACACACACACACACACACACACACACACACCTATCAGCACAAGAGATAATATAGTGTGCCAGTTAAAGGTAAAGTTCTAAAAATGTGACAGTTAAGATTTGCATACAAATTCAACTTGAAGGAAATAAAACCTAACTTAAATGCAAAAATGAAATGGCAAAGGATAAAAGTTGGGAATGTTTGTAAAATGTGTTTAAAATAAGTTTTTAAAATATAAAAACCTTAAAACTATAGGATTGATAATTTAAAAAAAGTTATAACTACATTCCATAAAATGGTCATAGTTGCAAATGGTGTTACTGATAGGTGAAGAGAAGAATGTGTTCTACTATCAGTCTATGCTTGCAAAGTATGCCCTAATGAGAAGAACTGTTATTTTTATCAGTCAATGCTGGCAAAGTATGCCTGATGAGAAGAATGTGTTCCACTATCAGTAGATGCATTCAAAGTATGCCTGATGAGAAGATTGTGTTCCACTGTCAGTAGATGCATTCAAAGTATGCCTGATGAGAAGATTGTGTTCCACTGTCAGTAGATACTTGCAAAGTATGCAATGATGAGAAGAATATGTTCCACTGTCAGTAGATATTTGCAAAGTATGCCCTGATGAGAAGTATGTGTTCCACTGTCAGTAGATACTTGAAAAGTATGCCCTGATGAGAAGTATGTGTTCCACTGTCAGTAGATACTTGAAAAGTATGCCCTGATTAGAAGTATGTGTTCCACTGTCAGTAGATACTTGAAAAGTATGCCCTGATGTGACGAAGATACTTGCAAAGTATGCCCTTTGATTGAAGTTCCAGGATAATGAAGCTTGTTTCATATTCAGTTTACTACATTCTATCTTGCTACTGAGATTTGATCTAAGTGAGGAATGCCACTGTCCATGGAATGCCATTGTCCAAGGAATGCCACAGTACAGTGATGGGTCAGACTATGCTGTAAGTGTGCATGTTTGTGACTTGGATTTTGAAGTAGCTTTAACAATTTTTCAGTCATGTGGCTATGATATCTTCATCGTGGCAGTTTATAGTGATGTCTAGCACAGGGTGGGTGACTTTCTGGAGGTTCAAACTCATGACCTGTGACTTCCTGTATGTGCTGTGGAATCTCTAACCACTGGGACACCAGATTGGTCCATGATGCTGTGAAGTTTGTGGTGTTTTCATAACAAAATTTGCGGTGTACCCATTATTTGCTTATCAGACAATCCATATAGCAAACAACAAAGATCCTGATCTGCCAATAGATAATGCACCTGCAGATCAGAGTCTGTGATGTTTGTTCTACTGATTGCACCTAACAAACTGCAGAGACCCATATCTGCTAGCACATGGTTGGTTGGGGGGTTGTGCATTTTGCAGTTGGATGGTGTATAAAATATCTGCCTACATCTACCTTCCTCTTGATCCTTGTTCTTAATGATCAGGTTGAAATCCAGTTACACAACCAATCTCTGATGGGGATGGGCATTAGCATTTTAATGAAAGGTGATTATAGATGTGCCTGGCAGAAAGAGCAACAAATCTGGACCTATGGCAAGAGCAATTATATTTCCAAAACTAATGGACCATTAGAGAACTAGCTATTACTTGCTGATGATCAATAAAAAAATGAGTGGTCTGCCCCAGCATTGTGCTGTAAAGTTGATGGAATAAATTGTGTCAATCAGTCCTCATTCCTAAATGTTTTAGACAGTTGGGGTGGGTAAATGAAGTTTGACAAAAGAAATTGTGATGTACTGCTGGATTGTAGAATGGATTATGATAATGTGGTAACCATTGTAGATGCCATAGGTAATCACTTATAAGTCAAGTCAAATTGCAAACAAAGATCCTGATCTGTAGCTTAATGTTTCTGCAGATTAGAGTCTATGTTGTTTGTTCTATTGATGACTCCTAACAAACTAGACAGACCCAGATAGTAAGGTCCATTGTATGCTAGCAGAGCTGGGTCTGTTTAGTTTTACAATTTTGCTTGTATTATAAGTGAGTGTAGATGGTGTTATTATATACTCATTTTTTCTCAGTTAATTTTACATTGTCCGAATCATGCAGTATTTTTTCAATACTAAACAGCTTCATGCTGGCAGCTGCATGTCACATGTCTAAAATTAGTACCAAGTATATCAAGAAGTAATATTTAAAGTACACTCATGTCAATGATGCTTTAGAGTTTGTTTTATTAGATTAGATTTGTTTGGAGATGAATTAAGTAGAGATGACAAAGTTAATGATATGGATCAGTTCACTAAGTCACAAATGAAACTTTTAAACAAGTGCAAATAAATGAATGTGATATTCACATATAAACATGATATTCATATATGAACGTTAGAGACAATAATTGAAAATAGCATTTTGATCATTTAAACAGTTTTTTAGGAGAAATATTTGTAATTTTTCGTAAACAGAATTTTTCAGATTATGACCCGTACTCCCTTTGGTCTATAAAAATTGTATACAAAAAGGCATACTGAGGCAACATGCTATCACATACCTATCAGAGATGTGCCATTGAACATTGAACAGGTTGGTCAAAACACTAAATTTGAGAAAAATATGAAACTGAAGGTTTTAGTCGGAAACTAAGGGCTTTAGAGTCAATAAGCCAAGATGATTAAGTCTTATTTGCACAGGCTAAATGGACTTAAAGTAGAAGCCATTACAGGTCATTGCTGGGTTCTCACAAAGAGCTTGCATTTGACAGGGCTTCTTTAGCTGGTAATAAGAATGGCAATAAATATGCATCTTGAATTTCCTCAAATGTACTTTCTTGATAATTTCAATTAAAAGAACATTTATTTTCCCATATTATGATTCCAAATAATCAACAACAGAACAGAAAAACAGATGCATTGGGTTCAGCTGCTTAGATCACATCTAGATCTTGAAGAATTGATCCAATAAATCAAGTCCATCACAGGCAGAACTGACTTGAATCAACAGAAAAACTACATCCATCCATCACAAATCTACTGGAAAATTTGTGTGCTTTCATTCACAATATGACTCTAAATTTCAAGTTTAAGTAGACCAAAACAAGAAATTTGTATCGTTGAGAACATGATGAAATTCAAAAGTTGCTGGGCAGTGCTCTTTGTGCTTTAACATTGCTACAGTTTATTGATGAAAATATGGTTGCATTTTTATTTTTGGAATAAAGTATAAATTCAGTTACTTTCTTTCTTCCTGTGTATTTTGTTATAATTAAGCCTTAGGTAAAAAATGAAGATATGGTGGCGCTCTACAGTTTCGTATTTAGCATAGGGTTAGAATTTTACAGAAAAAGAATTTTCCCAGGTTTCCTCACTAGTTATACTGGCTATTTAAAAAAGATTTTGTATATCTTAGGAATTGTTCAAAAAAACCTTTAATTCCCTTTATTTTGGTGTATGATTGATGGGTGTAATATGGGTTAGAGAGTATACAGCTTGGCCTTACTCCAGATGTACAACATTCAAAAAAGTGCTAGCACCACTTGCTCATTTTCACTTCCAGAATTTCAGAGGTAAATTGTAAAAAAAAAAAGAGCAGATAACATTTTTTTTTTTACATTTTAAGTATATGCTGATTCATTCGTTGCACTTTTAGAAGTTGGTATTGTCTAGTTTGGCAAAATTAATTTTCCCTATAATAGCTGCCAATGATAGTGTACTTTAGACAGTCATTTTAGTTAGCAGTGTGCTAAGATCATTTAAAATTTCCAAAAGCACAATATCCCTAAAAATTTCAGCCATATTACATGAAAGTAGGTATGCCAACATTCTCTCCAATACGCATGTTTAAAATGCAAACAACTTCACATTACATACATGACTATCTCAAAAGTACATAATAACTGGTGAGGGCCACTTATAATAAAATGGATAGTGCATTTTGTATGGGAAAATGTGAGCTCATTTTTTCAGACTAATACAGCACTCTCAAGGTCATGCAGTATTACTCAGAAAAACTTGTTCATATGTTTCTTTACAAATGCATTAAACTATAATTTTACAGGAAAAATTATTGCTGTTTTGAACACAGAAGCTCTAAAGGTTTTCTTACTATGGAGGAAAAAAGTGCTAGGGTTTGGCAATGAGAAACAGACAGTAGGCTGTATGGAAATAACCAGGTTTTCTGCTTGGCCTAATAAAATCTTGGAGATCTATCTCAACAGCTTTTGGAGTTTTTGCAGAAAGTTTGGGGGAAAAAAAAGAAAACACCGAGTATCCCACTCAAGATGATTATAAATACCCATGTCCAAATATAGCAGGATTTTAGTATTGTTGAAGTAAGCTGAAAAGTAGTTTTTCAGCAATATTGTTTTGCAAGGCTTCTACAGGAAATACAAATGCAGAGCAGGTTTCTACAGGATATGCAAATGCAGAGCTGTCTTTCTGCAGGAAATGCAAATACACAGAAGACTCATGCAGAAAATGCAAATACACAGAAGACTCATGCAGGAAATGCAAATACACAGAAGACTCATGCAGAAAATGCAAATACACAGAAGACTCATGCAGAAAATGCAAATGCATAGGTTTCTATAGGATATGCAAATGTACAGGAAGTTTCTGCAGGATATGTTAATGCACAGCAGGTTTTTGCAGGAAATATAAATTACTTGACTTGTTACCATGGATTTATTACAGCAGCAGAAGTTTAGTGATGATCCATTTTTGTCCTAAGCATGATATAACAGGATTTTAGCAACACTGCATATTGATTTTTATTTATTTAATAAAGCAAACTTTAGGCAGGTACAGCTTAATTTTCAGAGATATGTAACAGTTTTTCAGTGGTACTATTTCAGCAGAGAAAATACAAAGTAATTCATGTCCTTAATTGTATTTGGCTGTGTTTGCAGTATTAATTCATCTTTTATCAGTGTTTTATCTGCAAATGGCTTCACGTAAGTCTTTTGACTCAAAACAAAAAAAAAAGCAAGTCAGAATCCAAAACTGAGTCTTAAACTGATTATCATTTTTCAGTAGTTTTTAAAAAATGATTATATTGTTCAAATATGCAACGAAAATATTACTTATATAATGTGTCTAAAGCCAGTAAGGCAATTCCCTTGCCAGAAGCATTTGAACATTCTATTTGTTAAAAAATCTTGTCAATGTTTTCATGTCATCAGAAATAATTGATAAATAATAATTGCTGTCACAAATGATGAATTTTGCAGGTCAGGTATAAGACTATCCTCAACAAGGTTTGATAGGCTCTCCAGTAATTCTGAACAGGTAGTAGTCCAGTCATACTGATTGGCAGAATTCTTCTAAATGCCAATGGCATCAATATCTTTAGCCCCAAGCTGTGTATTAAATTAAGAAGAGATTTGTATTTAAAAAAAAGGGAAATCTTCTTCACTGAGCCATTATACACACTTAATGTAGCACTTTCATTGCTATGTCTTGTTTGGAAGAATATTTTTGTAAACCAGCATTCAAATCTGCCTGGTGTTGTGGACCTTCTATCAGCAGTTTGTGTTCTGGCAACCCACATGCCTTGCCAGAGTACTGTTCTAAAATTTATTGTTTTCCATTTGGTCATGGAGGGTTTTTTAGCTTCTGTACTATATGGCAAGACATAATGGCATCTTCACTGCGGCATTTTTCACTCGACTGTAACATCTTTTTAAAAACATAGCCAGCTGTGTTTCCAACCATTGCTGCTGACAAAATATGCTTTATCTTACAAGTAACCGTTACCTCATCTTTGGATGATGGAGGCCTCACTGGTTCAGTAACAATACTATTATCATCGGTTGGTCATAAAAACGGTCTGAAAGATAATTTCGTTTCGAATCATTTTTAAATTTTTTTCCTTGGATGCCAATTTTAGTCCAGTATCTTGGAACAAAGCAAGGCATACAATTGAGTGAATAGAAAATTGTTTCGTTGCATGACAAAGGTTTCTTGCAAGAATCAATTTTAAATCACGCATATATTTGGTTCTAAGATCCAGTTGCTTCAAATGATTTGACAGTTACAGGTCACACATAAGATCATCTCCAGGTTTCATACTCAACTGAAACCCTGTGTATTGTGATAACATTAGAGTAAGAAACTGATGCGCATGTGTGTTTTCTCTGTTTGAGAGAGTTTTGTAATCTAGTCATTAAAGTAGTTGGACCAAACCTTAATTTTGTGTTAATCAGCAAAACATATATTGGGGTGTGTCAGTTTATGTACCAGCAACAAATTTTAGGCTGAACATTTTGTTGTTAATGTAGAATTTGGATGCATCATTATATGTATGGGTGACCATTTTTTTGTGTCAAATTGTACAAGTTTGTGACCATGGGTAGATAAATGCAAAAGATCATTACATAGCACAAAAAAAATGTACTTAATTTTCATGCTTTTAGAAAACATATTGAGCATAATATGGGACACAAGTTCATAAATAGAAATTCAGTGGTGGTGGTGATGGTGTTACTTTTGTGCTAATTAACTATTCTACCGACTGATATCCCATCCATAGTAATAATACTGTCTGCAGTAGAACATATCCCATCCATATCCATCCATATCCCATCCATCCATATCCCATCTATATCAAATATAGTAATAATACTGTCTGCAGTAGAACATATTCCATCCATATCCCATCTATATCAAATATAGTAATAATACTGTCTGCAGTAGAACATATTCCATCCATATCCATCCATATCCCATCCATATCAAATATAGTAATAATACTGTCTGCAGTAGAACATATCCCATCCATATCCCATCCATTAATATCACATCCATCCATATCCCATCCATATCCCATCCATAGTAATAATACTGTCTGCAGTAGAACCTCCATCAGTCAACTGTCTGCAATCATCCATCAGTCAGTCTACTGTCTGCAGTGGAACATCCATCAGTCAACAGCCAGTCAAGGAAATTTGGCTTATATTCCATGCATCTCATTCCCACCTTCAATATCTGATCCTTCTTGCTATCTTCCTTTCTTTAACTGTTTCTGTATACAGAATATATGCTTATTATCTGAGTTTTACAGATACCTTAATAATCAATACAACAACTACTACTTCTACTACTACTGCTTTATTTATAGAGGGTGACTCATTAGTCAAGGACTATTCTCCCTTGAGGCCCTCTTAAGGAGAGTATAACAATGCACACTTTGTGAAGATAGCAATAATTACTAACATATTTAGTATTAAAATACTATATTCCATTATCTATTATTTAACACATACAAGCTCAAATCTCTTTTTAAATACTCTATTATTTTCAGCAGATTTTACATGTAGTGGAAGCTTGTTCCACAGAACTGTACCAGAGTATTGGAAGCTCTTTTTAAATTGCTTTGTTCTTTGGTTTTGGTGCTAGGAGGTTTCCATGTAATACTGATCTCAACTGGTATTGTGTTGAAAAAAGCCTAAAAAAGTCTTAAATGATACTCTGGTGCAGTTCCATGTAGACATTTATATAAAAGAACTGCCTTGTGAAAATGTCTCCTTTCATATATTGTGAACCATTTGAATTCCGTATACAATGCTTTTGAGGGATGATCAATAGATGCATCTAAAATTACTCATGCTGCTCCTTTCTGAAGTAAATCCTATCAAGCTCCGATTCAGCACAGTTACCCATCCCCATACATTTGAACAATAATATATTGTTGGAAGAATATAATGGTTGTAGCATAGATTGCACATTTCCATAAGTAAATATTTAAGTAGGGCAATTTTGGATGACTGTGTTTTACAAAGCTTATCAGTATGGTCATTCCATAATAAATTATTATCTAGGGACACACAAGTTTTCATGTTTGACATTTTCTAACAGATAATTATTTATTACAAGAGATAGTTCTGGGTATATCATAATCCATGGGACTAAAATGTCAATCAGAATGTATATCATAACCACTGGGACTCAAATGTATGTACTGAAACTTGTCTTTGCTTACTATTTTTGTTTGTATATAAAACATAACCTTTTTCATAAGATAATTGAAACAGAGCACAATTTTATCATTGTGTGTTTATATGTGTGTGGGTGTGTGTGTATGTGTGTGTGAGAGTGTGTGTGTGTGTGTGTGTGTGTGTGAGTTGGATTTTCAGCTTTAAAAATATTTTAGTTATATAGCTACAGTGTTAGCAGTGGCTGTTTATAGTGATGTCTAGCAGTGGGGCATCATGCCTCAGACATGTAGCACCATGTCCCACCCAGTCACAACACCAGATTGACCAGTCCTAACACAAACTTCTTAATGTTGAGCACCAAGCAAGACAGCTGCTAATATCATTATTATAAGCCTTTGGCATGACTTGGCTGGGATTTGAATCCATTATCTCCAACATTCATCACTTTGTTGAAATTAAAATATAAAAGAGGATTTATAGCAATTTTAAAATCAGGTGTCTTGGTTTTGTGACTTGTACTTCATGTTGGAAACACTTGTCTTCCAAAAGATTTGTAAAAATTTTACATATATCAGACTTTGCCTTTATCTTGCATCATATTACATGCATTTGGTAAACCACTTATGGTGTAGGCCATAAAATGCCAACCTACCCTCAAAATAAATGTAGTCATACAGTATGTAAAACTATATTCTTGCTTTTGGCTGCCTTGTATTCATCTTAAATTTAATGAGAAAGCAGAGAAAATGGCCAGTGGTACTTGGCGTTCACCTCATGGAAGATTTTATATACTGTCTTGAAGTATTTTTGCATTTTTGTAAGTCAGCATGTTCTTCATTCTTAGCAAAAAATGCAGAATGTAAACTCCAAAAACAAAATCCAAAATATTAAACCCACAAACTGGAGAGTGGCTTCTCTGGTATAAAACAATTCACAGGAATGCAATAATATTGTGCTGAATGCATTTTGGATGTGTACCAAACTCATGCATTTTGTATATACTCGCTTATAAGATGCATCCAAATGCTACTGCACAGACTCAGATCTGCCATCACATTATATACTGGCTGGTCTGAGTCTGTGCAATTTATTAGGCATAATCAGTATAACACACAACATTGACCGGGATCTGCAGCTACAGCATCTCAGGATCTTTGTCGTTTCCAATTTGATTCAACTTGTAAGCAAGTATATGTAACCTCCTGGAGGATGAACTTTGCCTGGAGTATATACAATATCTGTGTCCATTGACATTGGAATACAAATTGTATTTTTTTTTGTGAACTGGGTAAAGAAACTATGATGATGTACTTTATGAGAAAACCTTGGACTTTTTGATGGAATACAATTTATATTTTAAAAATCTTGATTTATGTATTAAGGATTTACATGTTATTGCTGTTTTAATGATGATTGTAATATTTTTATTTTCTATTTTATTGTACCTCATTTTTCATTAATTTGGAAAGTTTGTAAAGTTTTTGAACAATTCTTCATTGGTGCATTTTTCAAACATTGTGAGAGGTAGGCACCATATTGCCACATTAACCTTGAGTTCAAGGTCACAGTATGAGAAATTTTTTAAAAATTTTTGTTTGAAGTCTTCAGCTTGCCTGGACAATGTCCAAGTGAGCTTGTGGTATAGCCTTTATACACATGAATTACTTGTTCTATGCCAAGAAAATGGTCTTGTTTGTGTGTGTCTGTGTGCATGTGCGTACAATTATTTATTTATTTTCTGAAAGCTCTTTTCTCCTCAAAATAATGAGATGCAGAATTTGCTAGTAGATTATTTGACTCATAAGCCAAGGTATGCAGGTTTTGATACATGTCCAGGCCAGCATGAATTGACTTCCTCTATGTGTCTTTTTGAAGGTCACTTATCTTCGATTTCCTTGGCATGACATTGCCAATAATGTGCTAAAAGTATTGCCAATAATGTGCTTAAAGTATTACCAATAATGTGCTAAAAGTATTGCCAATAATGTGCTTAAAGTATTGTTAAAACCAACAGAAGAAAGAAGCAAAATTATGATAGTTCCCATCTTCCTACAATGTTATCAGGCATAAGGAGTGGTTGTGATATCAATCTAGCTCTATGGCTGTCTGCTCTGTATTTTGTCATGGCACAGTACTTTAAGTTCTCCAGTGTCTACTATATCCAAACTATTTCAGAAGATTTGCATTTGTAGCACTGAAGAAACTTATTGATTTTGGGCTCAAAATGTCGAAGGTTAAGGTCACATAGACTGAAAGGAGGAAAGCAGTTTTCATAGAATTACATGACTCGTATGCTAGATACTGTGACAAAACTTCATAAATGACATGTATTTGAGATAAAAATGATGCCATTGACATTAGAGTGAGAAGGTTAAACATTGAGGTCACTGTGACTGAAGAAGAAAAAGTGTTTCCAAACAATTATTTCATCATCAAAGACATGGACCAAACTTTGCATATGCACTTAGGGCAAGGTAGAAGCCTGGCAGTTTTGGGGGTCAAAAGGTCAGGGTCAGTATGATTGAAAGAAGTAAAATGCTTTTGCATAATAACTTTACATCATGGACTAGGTGGGTTCGTGGGTTCCATTGGTTTAGAAAAAAAAAGGATGTTGAATCTAGGGTTAAAAGATCAAAGGTTAAGTTTGCAATTTCAGAAATGAAGTAATTTTGATGTAGCATTGTCAAAAAACATAAAAAAATTTGTCTCTTCTGCTAATTTGTCTGTTTACATTAATTATCCGTATAATGAATATCTATGTAGTCACCCATGATTTTCTGCTAGCTATGTCTGTCACTGGCAAGTTTGTGGCATTGGTAGCCTTATAGCAGTGGGCTTTTAAGCCTAGTCAGTTACAGGTGGTTTTAATTTGTTTTATTTTCTTGTCCATAGCACTGCATGCATAACATCATTGTTTTAGTGGAGACAAATGACAGTCATGGCTATTTAAATATATGTATGTAAAGATTCTTTCTGTTGAAAATTATTTGAGTGAATTTGACTTTTAGAATACTGCTTTTGTCTCCATCAGCAAAGCATCAAAAGGGAGGCCACTATGGAGGGAGATTACCGCCATAATTCTATGCATGTATTTTCTAATATTCCTTGATGAATAATTGTAAATGGCTGCTTGCAAGTGCTACTTTCATAATTCTATCCATGTATATTGTATTCTCCATTGATGCAAATTGTATGTGGCAGTTTGCAAGTGCTACTGCATTATTGTAAATGGCTGCTTGTAAGGGCTACATTCTTAATTTTAGTCATGAATTTTCTGTTTATTGATGCAAGCTGTGAATGGCTGATTGCAACTGCTGATATCTACTTCATTGTATCTCAAAATTTGTCAACTAACGAACATATTATTTAGTTTGTATGGCAAATGCTATGCCAGTTATTACAAGTTTTATAATTTTGTTATAAACTTGCTATATCACAAGTTACATAGATTGCACCTTTTAAAATAATGATTATAATGTAGCATCAAGCGAGTTGTAAGTTAGTATCAAGGAAGTTACCATAAAATAATGCCTCATTATGACAACAGATGGCGCTGTGACACGTCAATTTCTTAGAGTACAACAGCTCCCCTGATCCTAGCAACAGGATGTTATACAACTTTACGGCATATTTGGGGTCTTATTTAAAATATCACTGAATTATATTACTGCATTACAGTCAGCTATTTCTCAGAGTATTGACATTTGAAAGAGAGCTGAAATACAAGAAGCACAAAACAAATTAAAGGTATCAAATTGTATACAATTAGATGTATTTTACACAATGTTATATTTCCGCTGACTCTTCCCACCCCATTTTTTTTTTTGGATATTGTGTGTGTGTAATTTACCGCTACCGCACAGTGGAAGAATAGGGTAACCTCTTACAAGCAAGGTTTAAGGTTCTAATTTGTTTATATATTCTCATACACAATGTTATTATTTTAGAGTACATTGCAAATTCTTCTTTTTGTATCAGTAAAAATCTCATAAAGTTGGAGCAAATTGCAAATTATACATCAAGTACATGCTTTCTTTTTCTTTATTCACTAGAGAGAGAGAGAGAGAGAGAGAGAGAGAGAGAGAGAGAGAGAGAGAGAGAGAGAGAGAGAGAGAGAGAGAGAGAGAGAGAGATTACATTGCAGAGATGTTTATTCTGCTTATTTTCTCATCCCTATGAAATTAATTTTAACTGTATACATGTATGGCATGGATGATTATGCAATAGCCAACAAAATTATCATTAGTTGTATGTGACAAGAATCTCTATCTCCAATTTCATTGTAAATCTAAATTCCAATGCAACAGCAAGAGGCAAATGACTTCAAACAAAGATATCACATACAAAGCATATACTGTAGCATAGCTATATGCTATAAAAATATGAACTTATTTCACTATAAAAGAAAATAAAGTATAACAATATGAAATATATTTTATATATCTTAACATAAAGAACATTTTCTTTATTTCCATAGATAAAACTGGAAACTACACTTTTTATTATTTAAAATCGTATTCATTCATATATGAATCAAAATTTATAGTACAGATAAGATGATTGATTGAAATGTACTTCACTGATAAAGTATCATACTCCTTTGGTAGCAATTAAAAAATATAAAATATGTAATATAAATGACGTTGATACGCTGCCAGTAACCAGTTCAATTTGTTTTTTTTTTTTAATACTACAATACAGTACCAAATTTGATGGCTACATTTAAATATAAATTTAATGTAGTAGCTAAAAAGATTCATATAAATTTTTGCATGTATCTTCTACAGATGTGATTATTTCTGTTAGAAGAGTAAGATAAGACACCCACCCACCCTTTAATATTTTAAAAACCTTTCAAAGTCGGTAAGGCTACTAAAAGCTCAGGCTGTTGTAGTATTCAACGCCCACCACCACCAATACCTGCATAAACGTCTTCATTTGTCTATGATTGTATCGTTTCTTTGTCCTATTTAAAATATAATAATGTCATGACAAAAACATATCAGCACAATACAACTATGCAATAAAGCAAAATAAATAAATTTATATACAGTCCTGTGTTTAACTTTTCATAGGAAATATTGGGAAAAAAATAATGTAAATCGACATTCTTAAAACCAATATTATTAGATGCATTAGTCTAAAACAAAAATTGTCATACAGGTAGGCAGTTATAACGATCAAATATCGGGATTGTCTTGTTACCTTGTTCTTATAAATTTATTTGCCAATCTTTTTTGTTTTTCACTTTCACACGAAATGAAGAAAGTCAAGCTTTTCACACAAATTGGCTTTTGGATTAACCATACTCATAATTGCAAATTTTAAGGAATTAAAACTAAATTCTGGATTCACTGATAATCATTTCCTTTTACATACCACATTCATTTGTCATTTATGCCTCAAGAACAGTAAGGTCATATTCCCTGGTGATAATTTCAAGAATTAATCCCAAACAACATTCCATTACTGAATCTTTATTCAGTATACACACTGTACAAAACTGGTCACCTTTTGGAGAATTTGTTGTTTGTTTGTTTTTTTTCTTGTTGCAGGCAATAAAATAGGTTATTTGCACACTCTATGAGCATAAAATATCAAAAGGATTATATTCTATTTGCTAATTTTTTTTTTCTGATGCTCTGACCTTCACAAAAAATATTATATTTAGAATTTGAGATGAAATGTTAAATTTGGCTTAATATATTAATATGTGCCTTGGAACATTGGATAAGATAAATTTCATAATTTAAATGACGAGAGAGAGAGAGAGAGAGAGAGAGAGAGAGAGAGAGAGAGAGAGAGAGAGAGAGAGAGAGAGAGAGAGAGAGTCAAATGTCTTTTAATTTTTTTTTGTTTTTTTTAAATTAAAAAACCCTCTTTAATGTGACAAAGAGCAGCTGAATAATTAAAAGAGCAGCTGAATAATTATAATGTAAAGGTGCTATATTTATGTTTTTAAAATTATTGAACTAATTTTTTATTTTTAATTGGTTTGATAATGGTAAGAATTGCATAAATAAATGTAAAACCTCCTGTAACATTGTCTTTTGTCTCACTTTCAGAGACAAGTTTTAAGGAATGCAACCAGTTGTAAGGCTGTCTGTTTGTATGTTGTTTTTTGTTGGTTTTTTTGTTGGTTTTTTTAATATAAATACGTTCAAAGGTTGAAGTTCTGTACATTCAAAATGTAGATTGAGTATTGGGAGATAATCGTACACTAAATCTAATACCTCTATTCGCAATTTTTACCATGATACAAACATGATTTTCCACTATTGGCTATAGTGACAAAATATGTTCCAAAATGAAGGTTGTGATAAGAATAAGAAAATCTTCTGGAATGCTTAATATTTTAAATGTCATTTTACTTATAAACATTTTTATGTGCTATTGATGCTGCTCTGAAATATATCAGTTTTGCCGGAGCTTATGTACAGTAGTATAACAGGAAGAAAAAAAATTGACATATGTGACATGCATCAAAATGAGTGACTACAAAAGATCCTTACAACCTGAGGTCGGATGAAAGCTTGTTAAGAAAAAGTCCAAGGGAATATATCATGGTAATTTTGATCCTTACTTTAAAAAATAAATAATCTTTCCAAAGTAATGAGAGATATAACTAAGGAATAGATTTCTTAAATAGTGAAAGTAAGTTCATCAAAACTGGTATTGATGGACAACCTGCTGAAGTGTATGCGTTTTTTGTTTTCGTAAGATTCTATATAAAACTTAGATTTTCGAGAAAGCATATGGTTTTAGAGAACGATTAAAACTTTGTTGCTAGCATACATATTAAAAAGGGTACTAAAAAAGAGTCACAAAATGTATAAACACAAAATGAATGCCATAATGCTCTGTTGGGGAACATTAATTATTTTTAGTAATGAAAACTTTAGAAATTTAGATGGCCATCTGTTGTCATAATGTCATGCTAATCTCAAACATACCATTATGACAACAGATGGTGACACGAGTTGGACAACACAAACATACTGAAAACAGCAGTTGTAATTGTAATGTCATGTTTATAAACAGAATATACAAAACTTGTAACAACTTACATAGGACAAACTGCAGAATCAGTTCAGCAGTTGGCAAATTGCAAGATGAAATGACGCAGATGGAAAGTGGATCTAAGCATTTACGAGCAGCCATTTACAGCTTGTATCAATGAAGAACGGAAAATTCACGACTAGAATTAGGAATGTAGTATTTGCAAGCATTCATTTGCAATAATGCAGAAGGAAAGTAACTCTTTCAAACTTCCATATACAGTTTGCATCAATGGAGAATACAATATACATGGATAGAATTATGAAAGTAGCACTTGCAAGCAGCCATTTACAATTATTCATCAAGGAAGATTAGAAAATACATGCATAGAATTATGGCGGTAATCCCCCTCCATAGGCCACATGCTTGGTTATAAAACCCTGATTATTTAATTTTAAAAAAAGTAGTGTTCTATTAATCTTGTGCACAAATGAATCAGTCATTTTTTCTCTGGTACAATGACTTCAGATTAGTCTGTTATATATGTGCACATGTCAAGTGTTGTTTTACAGAGTAGTGTTGTTATCTATGTGCACATATAAAGTGTTGTTTTACAGAGTAGTCTGATATCTGTGTTAGTTCACATGTCAAGTGTTGTTGTACAGATTAGCTTGCTATCTGTGTCAGTGCACCTGTCAATCGTTCTTTTAATTATGCATTACCCTGTCGACATTTTCTGTATCCTTGTTTCACAGATCAGTCCCTGTTAACTATAATTAATCTGACATACACAGAAATTAGTAGCTAAATATACTTTTAAGTTTTAGCTGAGTTTTGTTTTGATGGAGATATTTTTAAACATGAAATATGGGATGAAAATATGTTTTGGTATTCAGAGTGGAGTGTTCAGGTTTACTGGGAGGAACAATTATGATGTTAAGGAAGGAAATATCAGGACTTTAAAACAAAATCAGTCCTGAGGTTTTGCTTTTGAGGGTTTCATTGTAATTGGGATAACTAATTATCAAGTTGGTCTTGAGTTGCCATAAACTATAGTACAGTGGCTGGCAACATGGAAATTTTGTTTATTGCTACTCTTCTTGAATGGAAATACATATTAGAAAGACTTATGTTGTCTTGTTGGTTCCAAATGAAAATAGTGCTGAACTGGCCTCCAGTATGGCTCCTATAGCAGCCATCTTAATTTTCTTACTGCTACTTCTGGATGAATGATCATAGCAGCATGGATGGCACTAAAACGTTTCATATTTTGAACATGGTTAGACTTTTAAAGAAAATGAATTTCCTTGGTTTCCTCACTGGTAATATTGGCAATTTAAAAATATATATATATCTTAGGTCTTGTTAAAGGAACTTTTAATTCCCTTTATTTTGGTGTATGATGGATGTAATATGGGTGTATGATGGATGCTATATGAGTATACAGCTTGGCCTTGCTTAAGATGTGTGCCTATCAAAAATCTGCTAGCTCTATAAGGTCAATTTCACTTCCTGTTTCAGTGATAAATTGTAATAAAAAGAGGAGATTACTGTGGGTTTTTTTTAAAATACATTTTTATATATTTGGTAATTAATTCATTGCACTTCCAGAACCTGGCAGTGTCTATTCCAACAAAATTCACATTCCCCATTGTAATAGCTGCTAAAGATAGTGTGCTTTGGACTAATTTAGGCTTATTTTACGAGCACAAGGGAGAAGTCATTTTAGTTGGCTGTGTGTTCAGATCATGTACAGTTTCCACAAGTACAATATTCAAAGAAATTTCAGCAACAGCACTTTTTAACTTAGAGATATGTCAACATTTATTTTATTGTGCATGTTACAGATATAACAGTTTAACCTTATACCTGTCACTCTCTCAAAAGTTCATAATGTTTGTAGTGTCCCCATGTTTTTTTGTCTCCACTTCTTGTGCTCTCAATTTGGACCCAACTCAGAAGGCTGCCATTTTGACATTTAGTATGGCTTATGGCCACTATCTTCATAAAGTTGATATTGCTTCCTATTAATGGAAAGTCTTGTCAATGTAGGGTTCCTCCGTAAAACTCCACATGGTATGTAGATGTTTCAAATTAAATTGTGCTGATCAACCTCTGATAGCCATTTTGAAAATCGGAAGATCTTGCTATCCATGTGGCTTGAGAATAGAATGGTGTGCTGCTTTCGGAGGACATTGCAGTCTTTTGCATTCTGCTAATATTTACAAGCTATTCAGACCTGTTTTAGCAGGAATTCAGCCTGATGAGTATTAGAAAATTCAAGGAAACCACATTGACATAGCCTGATTTAGAATAAATACCATCATTAATGGCTAAGAGTATTGGCTTTATAGGGAGGGTTTTGTCAGCATTAGAGGAGTATCAATTAATATACCAGAGGGAATTAATAATCTAATAACACCCTGATGAAAAAAAGACAGCATGAGTAGGAAATCAGCTGAAAATCTGCAGCCTGATAAGTTCTGCTATAAAAACAGCAGTTTTAGAGTAGGCATGGAGCAAACAATTTTTAATGAGTCAGACAATCTCCCATAATTTAGGTTTATAGTCCAAAATTTCAGCATCAGTTTATGGATAAGTGCTCCTTTATTTTTGCCTGGTACCCTTAGAGTGAAAATTGTCAGTTCCATTCACTGCAGTGATGACTACCTAGCTGAAGCTGAAGTGTAGTGTGGTATAGCAAAACTGTTTGATGGAAGGTCAGGACATAGATTGGATTAGGGCAGAGAAAGGTCCTCATTGACAGATCTTGATGGAAAGTCTGGACAAAAGATTGGATTAAGACAGAGAAATGTCCTCATTGACAGATCTTGATGGAAGGTCTGGACATAGATTAAGACAGAGGAAGGTCTGGACATAGGTTGGATAAGAAAGAGAAATGTCCTTATTGCCAGATCTTGATGGAAGGTCAGGGGATTAAGACAGAAATGTCTTAATTGACAGATCTTGTTATGTCAGGACATATTATTTTAAGACAGTAATGTCCTCACTGACAGATCTTGATGGAAGGTCAGGACATAGGTTGGATTAAGACAGAAATGTCATAATTGACAGATCTTGATGGAAGGTCAGGACATAGGTTGGATTTTTAAGACAGAAATGTCATAATTGACATATCTTGATGGAAGGTCAGGACATAGATTGGATTAATACAGTAATGTCCTCACTGACAGATCTTAATGAAAGGTCTGGACATAGGTTGGATTAAGACAGAACTGTCCTTATTGACAGATCATGATGGAAGGTATGGACATAGGTTGGATTAAGACAGAGAACTGTCCTTATTGACAGATCATGATGGAAGGTCTGGACATAGGTTGGATTAAGACAAAGAACTGTTCTTATTGACAGATCATGATGGAAGGTCTGGACATAGGTTGGATTAAGACAGAGAACTGTCCTTATTGACAGATCATGATGAAAGGTCTAGACATAGGTTGGATTAGGACAGAAAACTGTCCTTATTGACAGATCATGATGGAAGGTTTGGACATGAACAGTTTTACATTTACTGTATACTTATTCAGGCACAAAATATTTTTATAACAATTATATCATTTACATAACATCATAAATGATATGGGTTATCATAACCATGTCAGATGTATCACTATTGAATAGTGAATCCATGAAGTCATAGTGTATAGACAAAGTCTTACATGCAGTTTTATATTTTCAGCTGACATGTATACAACCTATAGATTCTTTTTATTAAAATTGTATGCAATTTTATGCAGTGCCTTAGTATTAATGTCTTAGGAATACAAAATATCTAACCTGTGAATTCAGTAACATTCTTTAAGCGGTCTCTTCATGCACAATATCAATTATCGTGAAAGACAATTTTTGAAAAAATTCCCAATTTTTATGTGAGTTACAAATTGATATTATAAATAATCCTGGATTTTTAAAAGGTGTATAATGGTCAGAATTTTCTTAGAACTGAGGAGCTTGTATTTTGAAATAGAAGGGATTCGATTTTTCATATATTGAACTATTTTTCATAAGGATTTTATCAGTGTGTATTAAACTTTTCAATTTAATTTGTAATGAAAAGTCTTCATTAACTTTTATTGCAGTACTTTTCATCATTTAAATAGCATTCTGCTTGTGTAATGTGATATTCCCAATTATTAATAATAAATTGTGTTATATTTGTTCATCGTTTTAATTGCAATACTCTTGTTGCTAATTATACGACATAAAAAACTCAATTTCTTCTCTCTAACTTTTGCTATGATGACATTTCAAGGATTGTTATCTATATTGTTACTAGCTGAGAGCTTTGATACAAATCCAACTGGGCATCACATCCAGGTAGTGTAAATGATGATTGAATTTTGATGAAATAACCCATATACATAGAGTAAAAACTTATTTGATTCACACTCAGAATTGCTGCCTGCTTTATTGTTTAAAAGAAATTAATTTCTGTCATCTAGAAAATTAAATGTTTCTACAGCTAATTTAATTTCAAAACTAAGAATAGACACCTTTTTGTAGCATGATAGGTTATGACTAATTGACCTTGTCAAAAGACCTTGTTCAGAGAAATGAATTTTGGATTGTAGACATGAGATCATACTGGCTTTCCTCCATATTGTCAGTAGATTTTCTTTTTTTCTTCCTCAGTGTATTATTTCTCTCTATCAGGTACTCGGGTATTACTTGGGATAATACATTCTGGTTCTTTGCAGTGTTTGCCAAGTGCTGACAGGGATTTCTGTTGGTGTTCAAGTGTTTTTTTTAAACTCTTATTTCAAGGCTTATAGCAGTTTCCCAGTGTAGTTTTTTTTTCTTTCACTTTTGGAACTTCTGCCATTGTAAAGAAGGATTTTATCCTGTGGTCAACATTTAGTTGATCAGGTGATGCCAGTCTAGAGTCATCACTTTGATGTTGTGATAAGGTCAAAGAGCTAAGGAGTTATACCTATTGTGCTGCAGAAAGGTGTCTATTCTTAGTTTCACTGATTGCAAATAGCTATAGCAGGTAACAATATCCATTTTTGTAATTAAATTGTGTCGTGGTTTGAAAGAAACTGTACTTCTTTATCTAGAAATATTTTGTAACTGTTCATACATTATCTACATTAGCAATTAACACTGTCTCTTTACTGAATTTGCTTTTTGCCACTGTTTCATTTTTTTCATTGTCTTCTGAAGTGGAATCTCTGGAATCTTCTACCCTTCTGTCTTTCGAAATCCTTTATATTGTTACATAATTTTGACCCGGTTTGTCAACATGTTTGTCATGATCACTGATTTGGATTCCTCTCTTTATGGAGGCTTTTGCTGTAAGTCATTGTTGTGCTGGGTGGGGGGTCAAGATTTTTTTTTCTGCTGCTGTTCATTACTATTGTTGCATGAATCTACAAAACTACTCCTTATCTTGACTTTTTGGTTAGTTGATGTTTTTGGACAGCTGCTAGTTTGTTACTTTTGCTAGTTTGTTAACTTTTCAGTGTCTTTGTTTTGATTTTGAAGATTTTCTCTTATATATTATGGCATGTTTGAACCATTCTAAGTAATATTTAAATACCATATATGCTCATCTATATGTGGAACCAACTGCATAAAATCAACAAATTGCACATGCAGATCATGGTATGTGTTGCTTGTTCTGCTGATCACTTCTAAAAAAGTGCAGACCCAGATCAGCTGGGGCACATTATGCAATGGCAGATCTGGGTCTGAGCATATTTCAGTTGGACTATAGACAGATATATACAGTATGTAAAATTATTTGCTTTTCCACAGTCCAGTTAGGAATGTTGCTTGATTTTTAGGACAGAGCTGTTTGTTTAATGTTTTGTTGTTATTTTTTAATGTCAGAAAGTCCTGTCAACTTTTACAAAGTTGTTCAGCTTTGGTATCAATTAATGTTGTATACAAAAATATTGTTAACATTATCTTTAGACATATAACATACTGCTCTTTTGGCATCTTAATTTTGTCACCCACTTGCCCAAACTAACTGGCCAACCCAGTATGCTTTTGAAATTTTATGTGCCCACCAGCAAGAACAACCTATCTTGAAGCATGGCATAAGCATTGTTGTTGCCTTTAATGGAATATAGAAAATGTGATAATTTCTGCAGTGATTTCTTTTTGCTGGGCAAAAGAACAGAGCATACAGAAAATGCTGATTCAGACAAATGATATTTGTTTTCACCCACTCTATAATGGTGGTTGATAAGCTTGGCAAAGGATTCTTTTTGCACAGAATTCTTGAGATATGCTTGAGGTAGACTTGATTGAAGGATAGATAATAGTAGATCTATAATGTTTCCTTCATTTTCCATTTTAAATTTGTACACTTTTCCTTGAAAATTAGAGACAGCTGTCATTGAATAAAAATAGAAATTAACTTTAATTGGTAACTGCATTTATGAAATTTATATAGAAAATGGACATCATTGTTTAAAATTTAATGTCAAATCAAGCATTTTGTGAAAAGTTAAAATTATTTAAATCATTGAGCACACTGACATTCATTGTCAATATATGTAAAGATCACCACATGTTAAAGTAGGTCACAGTAACATCACTTTTTGTGACAGGTTATATTGTATTGGAGTAGGATACCATTTTTTTTTATCTATCATATGCAGAAATCACATTTTTAAATACAAATAATTGTTAAACAGTAAAAAAAAGCAATACCTCTCCCACTGAACGACTGTTTTGAGAGTTTATACTCATAATTTAAACTTGGATAAATATTAAATGTTTGCAACATGTAGGTATCTTGGTTTCACCTCTAGATAAGCAGTGTATCTTATCCACTCCTGACAAAAATAAAAATATGCAACAAAAATAAAAATATGCAACAAGAAATTATTGAATGCATTCAAATTAGATGAAGCATTTAGTTCCAAGTTGTCAGTGTATTGTTCCTACCATAAGCAGAGTCAATGTGTTGTCACATTTGATCAATATAATCTCTTTCATCAAGACAGGTCTTGAATGTTTATTCACATTTAAAATTATGGTACTTGATCACTTTGAAAACATGTACTCAAAGTGAGCTATATAATTGAACACTTCCTGAATTAGTCTTTGTTACTAAGCCATCTGACACATTGTAAGTGGCATGATTAATGTCTTGATGATGAAGACCAGCTGGTATCATAAATTTGTTTTGCATTTTTTTGCAAAAAATAGATTTGTTAAGCACACAATACTGTTTCTAAAAGCAATGTTCTCCATCATTAATCTTTACAAATCATTTTATTTTTCTGTTTTCAGCCCTATATAGAAGAAATTTGTAATTCCTTAAAAGGTCATATATTCGACAAATTTTTAGAGAGGTAAGTGGCTATTATGTTCTGTTGTGCTGAGTGTCCATCATACATACAAAAATTTCATTACTTGCATATTTCTCATTCAGGGCATTGGCTTGTATGTTCTGTCAGACTGGGTGCATTGGTGCAGAAAGCTCAAGCTGTTCTTCACATAGGACAGTCCTATGTTGAGTCCCAGTTTGGCTGTGTTCTTTTTCCATTTACATTTGGCATTGTGAGCAGGATTTCAAATCTACATCTTCAGTATTGTCTGGGAGGTTTCCTCAAGTGGAAGTTAAAGGTTGAGACACCAAGAGTGTTTCAGAAGGCAGGGGAAAAGTGTAATAGAACAGGTGCAGAGTCTCAGATATCTCAAGTGTTAGAGAGTTTACCAGAGTAAGGGAGTCCCAGGTTTAAGCCCCAGTTCAGGTATGCATTTTCCCTTTTAATTAGTTCCTTGACAACATTGATGAACCTAATTCTTTAGCTTGGCAGCATTTTCTTTTCAGTGTATAAATTTTGGTTTGTATGGTAAACACAGCCTCATTATGCAAGGTCTCGCTATAGACTTGGTAGCTCACTTGGTAGAGCATAAGATTCATAATCTGAGAGTCACTGATCTGATGCCGACCCAGATCAGCTCATGTAATCTGTCTTGGCTAGTCCCTGGGAATGGTATGCAACTCACACTTTCTCTGCATATACAGTTAATAAAGTACCTGAAAATTCCTTAAAAACCAGTCAGCCCAGCATCCAACCGAAAGAAATGTCAAGCCAATCATGATGATCCAACCAGTCATCCAAACATCAAGCTTTGTGTACATTCAAACCAGTCATCTAAACATCAAGCTTTATGTACATTCAAACCAGTCATCCAAACATCAAGCTTTGTGTACATTCAAACCAGTCATCCAAACATCAAGATTTGTGTACATTCAAAGCAGTCATCCAAACATCAAGCTTTGTGTACATTCAAACCAGTCATCCAAACATCAAGCTTTATGTACATTCAAAGCAGTCATCCAAACATCAAGCTTTATGTACATTCAAACCAGTCATCCAAACATCAAGCTTTGTGTACATTCAAACCAGTCATCCAAACATCAAGCTTTGTGTACATTCAAACCAGTTATCTAAACATCAAGCTTTGTGTACATTCAAACCAGTCATCCAAACATCAAGCTTTGTGTACATTCAAACCAGTCATCCAAACATCAAGCTTTGTATACATTCAAACCAGTCATCCAAACATCAAGCTTTATGTACATTCAAAGCAGTCATCCAAACATCAAGCTTTGTGTACATTCAAACCAGTTATCTAAACATCAAGCTTTGTGTACATTCAAACCAGTCATCCAAACATCAAGCTTTGTGTACATTCAAAGCAGTCATCCAAACATCAAGATTTGTGTACATTCAAACCAATCATCCAAACATCAAGCTTTATGTACATTCAAACCAGTCATCCAAACATCAAGCTTTATGTACATTCAAACCAGTCCTCCAAACATCAAGCTTTGTGTACATTCAAACCAGTTATCTAAACATCAAGCTTTGTGTACATTCAAAGCAGTCATCCAAACATCAAGCTTTGTGTACATTCCAAGCAGTCATCCAAACATCAAGCTTTGTGTACATTCAAACCAGTTATCTAAACATCAAGCTTTGTGTACATTCAAAGCAGTCATCCAAACATCAATCTTTATGTACATTCAAAGCAGTCATCCAAACATCAAGCTTTGTGTACATTCAAACCAGTCATCCAAACATCAAGCTTTGTGTACATTCAAACCAGTCATCCAAACATCAAGATTTGTGTACATTCAAAGCAGTCATCCAAACATCAAGCTTTGTGTACATTCAAACCAGTCCTCCAAACATCAAGCTTTGTGTACATTCAAACCAGTCATCCAAACATCAAGCTTTATGTACATTCAAAGCAGTCATCCAAACATCAAGCTTTGTGTACATTCAAACCAGTCATCCAAACATCAATCTTTATGTACATTCAAAGCAGTCATCCAAACATCAAGCTTTGTGTACATTCAAACCAGTCCTCCAAACATCAAGCTTTATGTACATTCAAAGCAGTCATCCAAACATCAAGCTTTATGTACATTCAAAGCAGTCATCCAAACATCAAGCTTTGTATACATTCAAACCAGTCCTCCAAACATCAAGCTTTATGTACATTCAAAGCAGTCATCCAAACATCAAGCTTTATGTACATTCAAACCAGTCATCCAAACATCAAGCTTTGTGTACATTCAAACCAGTCATCCAAACATCAAGCTTTGTGTACATTCAAAGCAGTCATCCAAACATCAAGCTTTGCATACATTCAAACCAGTCCTCCAAACATCAAGCTTTATGTACATTCAAAGCAGTCATCCAAACATAAAGCTTTATGTACATTCAAACCAGTCCTCCAAACATCAAGCTTTATGTACATTCAAAGCAGTCATCCAAACATAAAGCTTTATGTACATTCAAACCAGTCATCCAAACATCAAGCTTTGTGTAAATTCAAATGAGTCATCCAACCCTGTATATTGTCAAACCTGTTTCAAATCATAACTTCAGGAAAGTGAAAAAACAGACACAGAAAATGGGTAACTTGATATTACAGATTTATTTCTACAGTAGGCACTTGTAAGGAATCTTCTAAAGTTTTCTTATATTATTATTATTTGCACAATAAAGGTGACATGCATAACATTTTGACTAGGTTACCAACAAAGTATAAATATCAGGAACTCACTGTATGTTAAAATTAAATGTGTATGTTCTCTGTATTGTTATTTATTTTAGTTTATAAGCATGTTTTGGTACTACAGTATATATACATGGTTAGGTATTACACTGTATATACTTGGAAAGTTACTTCATTGTATATGCATATTAGGTACTTAGGTATTTATGTATAGTTCATACCACATTGTATATACCTGGTTAGGTACTTCATTCTTTATGCATGGTTAGGTACTTCAGTTTATTTGGCTTGGTTAAGTACCTAATTAAGCATACATGAATGGTTAGGTACTACAGTGTATATGCACTGTTTGGTACTACACAATTTATATGCTTGGTTAATTATTACATTTTATAAACATGGTTAAGTACTAGTGTATGTGCATGGTTAGGTAATACAGTATATATGCTTAGTTAGGCTCTACAGTGTATATGCATGGTTAGGCACCACATTGTATATGCATGGCTGGGTACTACAGTGTATATGCATGATTAAGTATTACAATGCATATGCATGGTTAAGTACTACATTGTATATGCATGGTTAGGCACTGCAATGTATATGCAAGGTTAGGTACTACAATGTATATGTATGGTTAAGTACTATAATGTATATGCATGGTTAAGTACTATAATGTATATTCATGGTTAGGCACTGCAATGTATATGCATGGTTAGGTACTACAATGTATATGTATGGTTAAGTACTATAATGTATATGCATGGTTAGGTACTACAATGTATATGCATGGTTAGTTACTACAAGGTATATGCATGGTTAGGCTCTGCAATGTATATGCATGGTTAGGTACTACAAGGTATATGCATGGTTAAGTACTATAATGTATATGCATGGTTAGGTACTTTAGTGTGTTGTCAAAATAAAAGCTGATAAATGTGATTGCTTTTGAGTGTGTGATTTGGATTTTTAATGTAGCTTTAACAATTTTTCATTTATTGCTACCTGTTTGTAGTACTTGCAGTACAGCAGTTTATAGTGATGTCTAGCACTGGGGCATCATGGTGCAGACATGTAGCATGGCATGATGTCCCAACCAGTCACATTATTCAGACACAAGGCTGATCAGTCCTAATACTAACCTTTTAATGCTGAGTGTCAACAAGGCAGCTGCAGGTACCATTTTTATGTGTTTGGTATGACTCAGTTCAAACCCTTGACCTTCCATATTAGAGTTGGATGCTCAAACCTTTTGTGCTACCAAAGGAGTCTGATGATTGCTTTGAGTGGTGATGATTAATTTATGTGATTAATATTGTTTTTTTTCTTCTGTTTTGAATTGCTTGTGCATCACCTTCAGTTGGAGAAATTTATGTGTGGCTTTGCATTCAGAACTTTCACAGGGAAGTGGAAAATCATGAAAATGTAAATTCACATAAATGTAGAAATATATTATTTGTGCCACAAAATAGTTTGCAAAAATGTAGAAATAGGATTGTTTGTGCCATTCGAAGTTTCAAGTTGATGAGGAATCTTGTGAAGCATTCTGTAACAGGACATGAAAGACATTTGTATGTATGACCCACCATGAATGTGGATAGAATATAGTTGCATGTTGGTCAATAGGTTTGTTAGCTTTTGTTTTGCGTTATTTGGTCAGTCATATGATATTCCTGTGTCATGAACTTTTTCTAGTCTTGTAACTTAGGATGTACAAAAGTATTTTTCTTCTATCAAAATAAGATTAATCATAAAATAATAAGAATGCAAAATTGTCCAATATCAGGTTTGTAGAAATAGTTTTAACTATTTTGAGCAATGTTGCAAGGGGACTAAAACAGCTCAATGAGGAAGAAACAAAAGAGTTGGAAAATGTGATGCACACTAATGTATTTGTATTGGGGGTGTGGGGAATAAATAAACCAACTACCTAATCTCTTGTACAGTAATAATTTTAGTTTATGTAAATATTATATTTTGTCATACCTTTGCTTGACCAATTCAATTACAGTAGTTTAATTTCTGGTCTCAAGTCTATTGATGTACTATGTTACAGTGTGAACCATAATGAAGAGTGTTTATAATGAGGGATGGCTGTATATAAAGCTGACACTTATACCATACCAAAATATGAACAAGGTATAAAGTCTAACACTTGTCATATATGTAGAGTTAAGTTTGTTATTTAGATTACTTTCACAGAATCTGTGGTGATGAATCCCTATTAACACATTTCTATTTTAAAGTCGTGAGTATCCCTTACTATTAACACATTTCTATTTTAAAGTCCTGAGTATCCCTTACTATTAACACATTTCTATTTTAAAGTCATGAGTATCCCTTACTATTAACACATTTCTATTTTAAAGTCCTGAGTATCCCTTACTATTAACACATTTCTATTTTAAAGTCCTGAGTATCCCTTACTATTAACACATTTCTATTTTAAAGTCCTGAGTATCCCTTACTATTAACATTTCTATTTTAAAGTCCTGAGTATCCCTTACTATTAGCACATTTCTATTTTAAAATCCTGAGTATCCCTTACTATTAACACATTTCTGTTTTAAAATCATGAGTATCCCTTACTGTTAACACATTTCTGTTTGAAAGTCTAATATGTCCCTTACAATTAACACATTTCTGTTTGAAAGTCCAACATGTTCCTTCCTTTTAATACATTTTTGTATTTAAAAGTCTGTTATATCCCTTGCTATTAACACATTTCTATTTGAAAGTCTATTATATTCCTTGTTATTAGCACATTTCTATTTGAAAGTCCAATGTATCCCATATTATTAACACATTTCCATTTTAAAGTCCAATGTATCCCATATTAGTAACACATTTCTATTTTAAAGTACAATGTATCCCATATTATTAACACATTTCCATTTTAAAGTCCAATGTATCCCATATTAGTAACACATTTCTATTTTAAAGTACAATGTATCCGATATTACTAATAATAGTTATGTTAATCTGGCTGTTTCTTTTGGAAATCACTAACAAGATTATCAAAAAATGTTTTGATTAAATTGTTAAAGAATAGAAGTTAGTTTGGTTGGTGCTTACTGCATAGCAGCACATGTAGGCTATTTAGTGTAAGAGGCAGTTGAAGTAAAGTGCCTTCCTCAAGGACACATCATGATAGCTGGCCCAGGCTGGTCCAGTGGTAGGATTCAAACCTACACCCTTTCTGAAGTGAGTCTGGCACACTTACCACTGTCGTGCTGCAGGTCTCTTAAGGACTCAAGGTATTAATGATGTGGAAGAATGCCAGTCTAGGAACCACTGAACATAAAATACAGTATATGTGGGTTTGACTAGCCAGGGATTGGTTGATAACATAGTAAGATTCCAAGCTTATTCTAGCTGTAAATAAATAAAAATAAAGACATTGTATTATTGATTGAATTCCAGTCCATTTACAGACTTGAGATTGGAAAACTTGTTACTGAAATTGGCAAGCATATGTTTATCCAGAAAATGCCTTGGCTCCTAAGATTTTCTCTACATAAAAGCAATGATCAGCTATGTATCTATACTGATAAACATAGGTTTGATCATGAGCATTTAGAACTGGGAAGTTATTGAACTTTGAATGTCATGCTTTGGCATAGGTTTATAGCAGAGAAGAATTAGTACCTCAGGCCCTTAAAGAACAGGAAAATAATATGAAACCTGAAAGCATGTATATATTGATTCCCTTGTTTCTATATTCATTCCTACATTTGTATGTAGATCCATTGCATATTTTTGAGCATCAGTTTTCATGTACACTGTGAGTCATCTTTGTTTCATAAACACATTTCTAATTAATCAATATTGAAATGGATAGTACATTTTAATTCAATTACTTGAATAATTAAAATATTGCTTTCTTTCTTTTCAGTGATAAATACACAAGGTTTTGTCAATGGAAAAATTTAGAGTTAAATATAAATGTAAGTATTTTTAAACACAAAGCACCACATCATGTTTTGCTTAGTTATCACAGTAACTTAATACAATTTGTGTGTACAAATATGACTTGATATTGGAAAAGAGATTTTAAAAAATTTAATATTGGCATGCAGTATACTGTATTTATCCTATTACAAGACAACCCATTAACCCACTCCCTACTTTTTGACAAATTTATTAGATTAGTCCCTTGGTTTTCTTATGGGATTCTTTATTAGGCTTGCCCTGGCCTTGTCATTATTGGATAATCTATTAAGCTTGTCCCATGGTTTTATCATGGGATAATTTTTAAGGCTGGTTCTTACCATGGGATTATTTATTACGCTGGCCCTGATGGTGCCATTTTTAGATAATTTGTCCCTTTCTTGTCATGGATAATTTATTTGGCTATTCCCATTGTCTGAGCATTGGATAATTTATTAGGCTATTCCCATTGTCTGAGCATGGGATAATTTATTAGGCTATTCCCATTGTCTGAGCATTGGATAATTTATTAGGCTATTCCCATTGTCTTAGCATGGGATAATTTATTAGGCTATTCCCATTGTCTTGGCATGGGATAATTATTTAGGTAATCCTTATGGTCTTGTTTTGGCCACGAGCCCCCACCCCTTCCCCTTCGCCATTTCATGGATCCACCATGCACACATACAAATCTGCACTTCTGTGTACACCTGTTTATGTAGGCACAGCTACACATAGCTAAACACAGCTACACACAGCTAAAGTAAAACCAAACTGGTATTAATGACAGGTAGAGAATTAAAATCTATAAATATATGCTACTAAATATATGCTACTAAATTAAACACCTAATAGCAGTTTGAACAATTCATAAGTTCACATTTCAAATCAGCGTAGTAGTAAAAAACATTTTGTGCTACACATTAAAAGTCAATATGCTTCACATGCCAAATAAAATAAAAAATGTAACATATGGCTGTAGAACATCAATGGAGAACATACACTCCTTGACAAGATCCAAATGACAAATGTGTCAGTTAGTTAATAACCTTGTCTTAAATCTCCAGGGGAATGAGTAAGGGTAAAATACATGTGCATACTATGTTTTTAATGTCTCTTGCTGCAAGGGAACTACTGCAAGATACAGTTCAGTTCAGTTGCTTATCTAGAAAGATAATTATCTACCATAGGTAATGTTGTACATGTGTACAAGGAAAATACCAAATTTTTCTAAGGCAAAACCAAGTTTTTTTCTTGCCTTATTTTGTGACAGTCCATTGGTCTTATTATTGGATAAATTATGTGGATGGTCCCATGGTCATATCATAGGAAATTTTTAGACTGGCTCCAAGGTCTTATCAGGGTATGATTTATTAGGTTGGCCCTCATGGTTCATTATGGGATAATTTATTGGGTTATTCTATTGGTCTTATCATCAGATCAGTTTTGGGGCTGGTACCATGATCACAGGATAATTTATTACACTGGCACCATGGTCTTATCATGGGAGTAATATTGTGAATTGTGAATTTGTTTTTTGTGTTGTAATTATTTTTGTCAGAAGAAGCCCATTTCACCCATACATTAAAAATTGTACATTGCCTACATTTGCAAATGTTTACTCATATTCTTTTTTGTTTAAGCTGCATAAAAATGGAGGCATGAGTGGCACTTTCACAACAATCATATTAATGTCACCATCAGCAATGTGATGGTTTTAAGTCTTGAAATTTTTTTTTAATGTGCATAATCTTGAGATGAGAAGTCTTGTGCACAAACTTTGATCAGTTTTTTTTAATTATATCAGAGTAATTTTCACTCTTGTACCCCCCTCCCCAGCGGGCTTTGGAATATAAAATGGTCCCAATATACCCTCCTGCATTTACTAAAAGGTGACTAATGGATGCAACTTTTATTCCAAGATGTATTCCATGATTTTATTCCATGATGTGTGCTATAATTATATTCCAAGATGTGTTCCATGATTTTATTATATAACGAGTGCTATAATTATATTCCAAGATGTATTCCATGATTATATTCCAAGATGTGTCCCAAGATTATATTCACAGACAGGAGACAAGGCAGTCTAGAGTCCATCACAATGTTCCTGATGCCCAATTTAGTAGACAAGAGACAAGGAGTCTTGAGTCTATCACAATGTTCCTGATGCCCAATTTAGTAGACAGGAGACAAGGCAGTCTTGAGTCCATCACAATGTTCTTAATGCCCAATTTAATAGACATGGTGCTAAGCAGTCTTGAGTCCATCACAATGTTCTTGATGCCCAATTAAGTAGACAGGAGACAAGGCAGTCTTGAGTCCATCACAATGTTCCTGATGCCCAATTTAGTAGACAGGAGATAAGGCAGTCATGAGTCCATCACAATGTTCCTGATGCCCAATTTAGTAGACAGGAAACAAGGCAGTCTTGAGTCCATCACAATGTTCTTGATGCCCAATTTAATAGACATGGTGCTAAGCAGTTATGAGTCCATCACAATGTTCTTGATGCCCAATTAAGTAGACAGGAGACAAAGCAGTCTTGTGTTCATCATGTTCTATATGCCCAATTTATTAGACAGGAGACAAGGCAGTCTTGTGTCCATCACAACGTTCTTGATGCCCAATTTAGTAGACAGGAGACAAGGCAGTTTTAAGTCCATCACAACGTTCTTGATGCCCAATTTAGTAGACAGGAGACAAAGCAGTCTTGTGTTCATCATGTTCTATATGCCCAATTTATTAGACAGGAGACAAGGCAGTCTTGTGTCCATCACAACGTTCTTGATGCCCAATTTAGTAGACAGGAGACAAGGCAGTTTTAAGTCCATCACAACGTTCTTGATGCCCAATTTATTAGACAGGAGACAAGGCAGTCTTGTGTCCATCACAACGTTCTTGATGCCCAATTTAGTAGACAGGAGACAAGGCAGTTTTAAGTCCATCACAATGTTTCTGATGCCCAATTTAGTAGACAGGAGACAAGGCAGTCTTGAGTCCATCACAATGTTCCTGATGCCCAATTTAGTACACAGGAAACAAGGCAGTCATGAGTCCATCACAATGTTCTTGATGCCCAATTTAATAGACATGGTGCTAAGCAGTTATGAGTCCATCACAATGTTCTTGATGCCCAATTAAGTAGACAGGAGACAAAGCAGTCTTGTGTTCATCATGTTCTATATGCCCAATTTATTAGACAGGAGACAAGGCAGTCTTGTGTCTATCACAACGTTCTTGATGCCCAATTTAGTAGACAGGAGACAAGGCAGTTTCAAGTCCATCACAACGTTCTTGATGCCCAATTTAGTAGACAGGAGACAAGGCAGTCTTAAGTCCATCACAACGTTTTTGATGCCCAATTTAGTAGACAGGAGACAAGGCAATCTTGAGTCCATCACAATGTTCTTGATGCCCAATTAAGTAGACAGGAGACAAAGCAGTCTTGTGTCTATCACAATGTTCTTGATGCCCTATTTAATAGACATGGGGCTAAGCAGTCTTGAATCCATCACAATGTTCCTGATGCCCGATTTAGTAGACAGGAGACAAGGCAATCTTGAGTCCATCACAATGTTCTTGATGCCCAATTTAGTAGACAGGAGACAAGGCAGTCTTGAGTCCATCACAATGTTCTTGATGCCCAATTTAATAGACATGGTGCTAAGCAGTCTTGAGTCCATCACAATGTTCCTGATGCCCGATTTAGTAGACAGGAGACAAGGCAGTCTTGAGTCCATCACAATGTTCCTGATGCCCAATTTAGTAGACAGGAAACAAGGCAGTCTTGAGTCCATCACAATGTTCTTGATGCCCAATTTAATAGACATGGTGCTAAGCAGTCATGAGTCCATCACAATGTTCTTGATGCCCAATTAAGTAGATAGGAGACAAAGCAGTCTTGTGTTCATCATGTTCTATATGCCCAATTTATTAGACAGGAGACAAGGCAGTCTTGTGTCCATCACAACTTTCTTGATGCCCAATTTAGTAGACAGGAGACAAGGTAGTTTTAAGTCCATCACTACGTTCTTGATGCCCAATTTAGTAGACAGGAGACAAGGCAGTCTTGAGTCCATCACAATGTTCTTGATGCCTAATTAAGTAGACAGGAGACAAGGCAGTCTTGTGTCTATCACAATGTTGTTGATGCCCTATTTAATAGACATGGGGCTAAGCAGTATTGAGTTCATAATAATGTTCTTGATGCCCTATTTAATAGACATGGGGCTAAGCAGTCTTGAATCCATCACAATGTTCCTGATGCCCAATTTAGTAGACAGGAGACAAGGCAGTCTTGAGTCTATCACAATGTTCTTGATGCCCAATTTAGTAGACAGGAGCCAAGGCAGTCTTGAGTCCATCACAATGTTCTTGATGCCCAATTTAGTAGACAGGAAACAAGGCAGTCTTGTGTCCATCACATTGTTGTTGATGCCCTATTCAATAGACATGGTGCTAAGCAGTCTTGTGTCCATCACAACGTTCTTGATGCCCTATTCAATAGACATGGGGTTAAGCAGTCTTGAGTCCATCACAACGTTCTTGATGTCCAATTTAGTAGACAGGAGACAAAGCAGTCTTGAGTCCATCACAACATTCTTTATGCCTAATTTAATAGACAGAAGACAAGGCAGCCTAGAGTCCATCACAATGTTCTTGATGCCCTTATAAGTAGACAGGGCACAAATCAGTCTTGAGTCCATCACATTGTTCTTTATGCCCAATTTAGTAGACAGGAGACAAAACAGTCTTAACCCTTTCATCATGGCAAACTGCCTAACCATTCCAGGGGACTTACATCCGTCAACACTATGGACCGACCGACTTTTCGGTCTGGGGCAGTGTTCTTCTTTAACATTATAGTACCCGACTCAATATCTTTCGGGGTAACTCAAATAACTTCCATCTGGTAATGTATATGTTATATTTGGATGATATCGTGAGTTTAGCTTGTATACAACTAGAAATAACGAACAAAGTAGGAACTTTTAATGTGTTTTCCGAATGCTGAAATTTGTATCCAAAATGGCGGCATTTGAGGAAATTTTAGAGGAGAGTTTTTGGAGGATATAAATAATTTCGACCTGGTATATTGGGATGAAAATGAGAGAAGACGTATGGAGAGAAAAATGGAATGCACTTGTGGATGACAGTGATGACTATGAAGATGACTTTGAAGATTTTGAACCAGAGGAATTGTACGCTCCACGTGGGTTTTTTTTTTGGACAAAGCCGGAAAACCAGAGATTTATTTCAGTTTTCTGACAGTTGGGCACACCCGAGAGTTAGATGGCTCCAGGAAAGCTTCGGATTATTTTCAAATATTCTATTCAGATAAAGTTTTTGGAAAAATTGTCCGTTTAACGTACTTAAACGTTATGAGATATGGCAGAGACGATAATAGGTGTGTGGACAGATCTCACCTTGGAGATCATTTTGGTTCATTTTATAGAATTTTATATATTATGGACACCATGAAAGAAAGACTTGTGTTGCTACTGTGATTTTTCACTAGTACACCTAGGGTCAATTGAACAAGTTTTGAGAACTTTCTAAGTTTTCTAAGAGGTAATAAAATAATTGTATTTTACCTGTTGTGTTACCTATTTGTACCTGCATTTTAACAGATGTAATAGATATGGATATTTTTTTTATTGAATTAGTCATAAAATTTGATTTTTAACCTTGATTTTGACACCTAATCCAGCCAGATATCTTTAACATTGGCAAAGTTATGTTGTTTCAAAGTCCATAAGTCATTTTGCTTTACAACTCCAAAGTTACTTAGTGTTGAGGACTCTATGCCTACAAAGTTACTTAGTGATGAAAGGGTTAAGTCCATCACAATGTTCTTTATGCCCAATTTAGTAGAAAGGAGACAAGGCAGTCTTGAGTCCATCACCACGTTTTTGATGCCTTAATTAGTAGACAGGAGACAAAGCAGCCTAAAGTCCATCACAATGTTCTTGATGCCCTTTTAAGTAGACAGGGCACAAATCAGTCTTGAGTCTATCACAACTTCTTTATGCCAAATATAGTAGACAGGAGACAAAGCAGTCCTGAGTCCATCACCATGTTTTTAATGCCTTAATTAGCAGACAGGAGACAAGGCAGTCTTGAGTCCATCACAATGTTCTTGATGCCCAATTTAGTAGACAGGAGACAAGGCAGTCTTGAGTCCATCACAATGTTCTTGATGCCCAATTTAGTAGACAGGAGACAAGCCAGTCTTGAGTCCATCACAATGTTCTTGATGCCCAATTTAATAGATGTGGTGCTAAGCAGTCTTGAGTCCATCACAATGTTCTTGATGCCCAATTTAGTAGACAGGAGACAAGGCAGTCTTGAGTCCATCAGTGTTATTGATGCCCTAGTCAGTAGACAGGAGACTCTACAGACCTGTGTCAGTACAGGTATTTATTTGCATGGTCATATTTGCATCATATCTCTCTTTTAGCCATCAGTATCAAATGATAATTAGACATCTTAGCTGGGTGAATATTGGATGTTTTGTACATTGGACTTGTGAATAAAACTGTCACTGTGTTTTTTGCATCAGAGCTTCCATACAAGTTGAATTTTAATACTTAAGTGCATTATTATTCAACTTGTATGGTTCATAATGCTATTTTTAGAAAACACATAAAAGATAAAGACTAATGCTGTACTGCATGCCAGTCAAATTTTATAGCAGTAAAAATAAACTCTTTGTCACCAAAAATGCCTCTTCATTGCAGACAATGTCTCTTGGTCAAAGCTCTCCCATGGCCTCTTTCTGTCTGTCATTTAGAATTCAAAAATTGAACCTGAATGATAGCCTCAAAGCCATTTTTTTTATTGAGATTTCTGATAAAAGTACAGATGTCTTGAAAAGAAAACCATAATTAGAACATGCTAGTCAATTAAAAAATATCAGTTTGCCCACAAGAGAAAAGTATTTCTCCTGATGATCAGTGGCTCATTATCTGTTACCATCTCTACTTGTTTGGCAGATCTTCATCTAGGCAGTTTGTTTGGATTATTCAATAGAATAATCAACATAGACCCTGACTTGGAGGCACATGGTTATGGCAGATTAGGATCTATGTTGTTTGCTGTGTTTTGAGGCATAGGCAAGACTGTACAGTATTTATCTTGTCCATTTTATGGTCAGAGCTGACAGTTAAGAGCATTAGTAATATAGCTTCTCACCAGAACAGTCAGTCACTGGAGGGTCAATCTTTAGCCAGATTGGCCCTGATAATATTGAGCTAGGCAGTATGGCAATCAATCATGGCTATTACCTATCCAGTTTTAATCCTCCTCTTATGGACAAAATATGGTGGGGAAGTTTTGATTGGCCTTTGCACTTGAATCCATCAATATGCCAGATAACAGGCTGTTAGAGTTTCCATTATCTTGATTGTAGAGGTATTGTACATTCTTGGCTGGTCCTGCTTATCAAAGATATTAATTCTTTTCTTGTTTGGATTATTTATTTATTGGAACTAATCAGCTGATTAAAAATATTTTTGTTAAACTCCTTACCTATCGAGATTTAGTTTTTGTGCTTGTAGGAGTTGCTCAGGATTTTGTTATGGACCTATATGGTTTATTACACTTGGTTCAAAGCATGGAGTAGCATCTTAATCTTTACATTTTATTTTCATTTGTTCAAATTGTTCCAAATCCTAGTCACCCTTTTATATTTTGTAATATGGTTTCTATAAAATTGTCGTTTTAAAAAACCAAAACTTTACTTGGAAGATAGAATGTAGCAAATGTAACTAGGATGCACTATATATGGTACATAGTCTAGACTTTTTATACTCCAAAATTATACTTACGTACTAAAGATACCTGAATTTTTCTTTCTTTATACAAATTTTGATGAAAATGGGATGGACTAATTTAACCTTTTTAAATTTCATTTGAAACCTTTGATAGACATTTTTGCTTTTTAAAACTGGACATTTAATCTAAAAATTCTTAAATGTCAGATGGAGACAAACTTAATTGACAAAAATAATTTCCTTGGATGTAGCTCTTATAGCATTGTAGTAGTCATTAAAAAAAATGGAAGGAGATTGATTTGAAAAGATAACAGTATGAGTTGTTAGAAGTGAAAAGGGAGGAATATGGAGAAATGAAGGAACATGCATATAAATCATTGGGATGTATCATCCTGTATAAATCATTGGGATGTATCATCCTGTATAAATCATTGGGATGTATCATCCTGTATAAATCATTGGGATGTATCATCCTGTATAAATCATTGGGATGTATCATCCTGTATAAATCTTTGGGATGTATCATCCTGTATAAATCTTTGGGATGTATCATCCTGCTATGTTCTTATTCTTTGATAAATAAGTACTTCTTACACAAAAAATTCCAAATCAGTGGGTCTGAATGTGTAATATATTTGTTAAATAATTTTTATTAAAATGTTTGAATTTTGTAATTTTTACTTGTTGAAGACAATTTTTTTTTTTAGTTTAGATTGGCTTGTTGTGGTTGGACCATAGAAGATATGGAGGTCCCTCTTGATTTGAAAATTTGTCACTAAGTTTGGACTTTCTCATAAATATTTTTTCTTTGATATAAAATTATTCCTAAAGTGGATGGTCCATTGCAGGAATGAAATCTCTCTATAATTTTGATATAGTAAAATCCTAAGTAATTGTATATGGAATCTGAACAATTTAGTCAGATAAGTTTGGCAATAATTGCCCAATAGCATATTATAAGAGTCAAAGTAGGGCAGAAAACCAATTTCTGCAAGCCTGACTAGAAGAAATATGGGAGAAATGTTTAATCTTGGATTGCAACCAGAGTGCAGATAAGACATTTTTTATTACACATCTGATGTGTACATTACATATTAGGTTGTTGTCAGCATTCACACACAACCTTATCATGCTTGACAACCTGGAGTGAGATTTCTTCAATCTTCTCTGGGCTGTTGAATCTTAATGCTTTTTAGTTGCTGATATAATTAGAGTCATTCTATTTTGTTTATACCAACATTTCAAATCTCAAAGACACCTTGAAAATTACTGTAGTACAGCTAAGGAACACTATCAGAAAAGGAGGTATCAACATAGAGATATATACATGTAGTTGAAACATGTTCCCTAAGTAAAGATGCAAATCACTGATAAAGATTAAAAAGAGACCAGGACTGAGTATTGAACCCTATGGAACACCATATTGTACAAGTTGATCACAAGAGAATACCCCCATTAACTGTAACTTTTTGGTACCTTTCTGTGATTTGGGATGAAACCTATAGCCATCTGTCCAGCTATAAATTTGTAGTTTCTTCAGCACAATTTGATGGTCCACTAAGTCAGATTTTTTTAAGTCCACTTAGACTATATTTGCATGCTTTCCTTCATCTAGGTCATTTAGCCACATATCTACAGTTATTATTTAAACCATAATGTGGAATGTTTCAGGTTGGTCCTCAATAAAAATACTGAGACATCCAGTATTCTTCAAAAACAGCCCGTGCTGCTAAAATGGCCCTATTACTAGAACCAACTGATTTTAAAGCACCATATACTGATTTTAAATGTTGTATCAAAGACTGTTTACGTCAGAAATGGCAGACATCATGGAATGATGCCTTGAATAACAAACTTCATGCCATCAAGCCAATCTTAGGAGAATGGACCCCTTCCTACAGATCCATCCGTAGAGAGGAGGTAGTCATTGCAAGAATTCGACTCGGTCATACTTATTTAACACACTCCTACATATTAAAAGGAGAAGACCCACCAGAGTGCATAGCTTGTAATGAACCATTCACCGATAAGCACTTTATGCTGGAATGCTTCGATCTTCAACCTATGCATAATCATTACTATGTTGTGCAAGACATTACGGAGCTCTTTGATACCGTTAACATACCAACATTATAGACTTCCTTAAGGAAGCAAACATTTATCATAAGTTATAGCTTTTATTTTATCACCTTGTTCAGTTTTGTGTTATATTTATGCAGTCAATAGGTTTCAATTACCAATCATATGTTTTCGTTATCATACATTTGCACTCCCCGTTGATCGGGAATCTTTTAATTATTTACCATCGTTCACATTTTTATCGCTTTACCTTTAACTGCTTGGACTCCAATCGCTGGTCGATAAAATTATTTTACCAGTTATAAATGAAAAAGAATATAACCTAATGTTTGGCGCTAAATAGCCACATAGTGCTGATGTGCCATAAAAATATAAAACAAATCAATCTAAAATATAAAACAATCAAAAGCCATCTTGAAAATCATTGCTATTCCTCTGAATGGATGGTTATATCAACCTGGGGTTTTCACAGACTGTCTTTTATGATGTCTAGTCAAAATGAAAATGATCGGACATCAGTATGATCTTGACAGCAGTCATCTTCAAAATGTTATTCTTTTCCTCAATGGACAACCATATTAACATGGTCTTTTCACAGGAAGACTTCATATTGTGTTTGCTTGGTCTTGGTCTTGGTCAATCTTGAAAATCTTGTTACAGTTCCACAATTGATGGTCATATCTATATAGGGTTGTCACAGAACACAAATGGCTAGCTACATCTAAAATCTTCCAGATTCATTTTTATGTATAGTCATTTTGAAAAGTTGGATTTCACACCCTCCCTCTTGGTATTTTCTCTTTTCATCTCTGTAAACTTGTAGTATCTGGTTAGTCCTATTGTCATGAAATATTGCACTCCTGCATACTCAATGGCAGTGTTCAAACTAACAGATTCTAATTTTTATATCAGGTCAGTGTCAAAGAATGGGCTGAAATATTGATTGGCCTTTTTGGTAATAACAATGCTATTAGTATATTGAATGAAAAAATAAAATTGGATTTCCTTGTTAAAATTACTATTTATAATCACTTGAAAGTTTGATCCAAGTGCCAACTACACAGATCCAGACCTGCTGCATTATTCTTAAACAGATATGGATCTATGGAGGTTGCTAGAGTAATCAATACAACATAAACCCAGATCTGCTGGCACATATTGTAATAATAGATTTGGTGTGTTACTTACAGTTGCATTAGAGTTATGAGTATATATGGTATTTTAAAATTACAAAGCAACCAAAGTAATATTTCATTACATTTAAAAGCTTGTATAGAATGAGTATCACAGGATGCAAGATTACAATGATGGCAGTCATTATTCTGCTGGGGTAGTAATGATTCAATTTTGTATGGATGCATCATGAAACATTTTGATTAATCTAGGTTTATATGTTAATCAACCTTATAAATTAATTAATAGGTCCTGAATCAATGCAGGAACAGATGTGTCCAACATGGAGTTGTCAGTGAAAGACTTTATTTGATGTCTAGTTGGTCCTGAATGAGAATAGTACTAATCTGATGTCCAATATGGCCACCACATCTATCTTTATTGTTTTGTTATTGCTGCTCCTTCTCTGTGGATGGCCACAGCGGCTTGTGAATTAAAAAAATACATTATCATGTCCTAAATAAAAGTGTTGCTGGTCTGATGTCCAAAAAAATTCCACTTAAATATCACTGCTTGAACAATAATTCATATTGACATGAGGTTTTCACCAAAGACATTAAAATGCCTAATTTTTGTGGTTCTCTGATGTCCAATATGGCCACCATGGCATTCACTCTGATGTCCAATATGGCCACCGCGGCACTCACTTTGATGTCCAATATGGCCACCATGGCAGTCACTCTGATGTCCAATATGGCCACCATGGCAGTCACTCTAATGTCCAATATGGCCACCATGGCAGTCACTTTGATGTCCAATATGGCTACCATGGCAGTCACTCTGATGTCCAATATGGCCACCATAGCAGTCACTTTGATGTTCAATTTGGCCACCATGGCAGTCTGATGTTCGATATGGCCACCATAGCAGTCACTCTGATGTCCAATATGGCCACCATAGCAGTCACTTTGATGTCCAATATGGCCACCATGGCAGTCAGTCAGATGTCCAATATGGCCACCATGGCAGCCATCTTAAACATCATATTATTGCTACTTCTCCAGAATTGAAATTCATATCTGGGAAATATTGTTATCTCTACTCTTCTCCAAATGGTATATATCAATATGGGGGTTTTTACCTGTAGACTTCTTACAATATGAAGTTGGCCCTAAATGAAAATGGTGCCAGTTGTATACCTGATAGGGCTGACTGTCTTAAATATCTTGTCACTGTTTGAGCTGTATGGAGGATCATTATGACAGTAGGTTTTCATCAAGTCTTAATGAAAATGATGCTGGGGGGGTCCAATATATTTTTAAAACCTTGCTATTACTGAAAAATATCAGAGACGGTTTCAACACTCAACAGTTAAAAGCAAGAAATGGTCTTATATTAAATTTGTGGAAATTCATTTCAGCCAGTAAAGTGTCAGTCCATTCAAGGTACTCTTAATACTTTGTGTGTAATTAAGTCAGGTTCAACAAAATCTGATTTAGGCTCTTGTACCAGGAGAAATGTTAGTGAAATTCATATAAAGTAACAATAGTACAGTATTCCTTCACTTAGAAGCACCTCATTATAATACAGTTCTTCCAATAAATCAAAAGTGGCCAGGAATCTCAATTATGTGATGCATGAAGTTTAGTTCTTGAATAAATCTCATTATAATTTGACCTTGCATACAAAGATGTACTTTTTTTTACTCAAGATTGCTTTAGTTATAGAGCACTGTATGAAGTGTTGAATTTTGACATTGTGTATGCCTTTCAGTGGAACAAAAAGTAGTCTATGTTATTTAGAAGTATTTCTGAGACTATCAATACATGTGATATTTAATGGAGGTGTTAATTCTTTTTAATTTGATATGCAATATGTGTTTTATTTAAATAAAAAGTTCAAATAGAGTACAAAATACAATGTTTGCATGAGATTATTCCTACAGTTGATATCAAACTGACATGATCTTTCAGTAACAATCTGTTTCCATGACAGTGTGATATCAATTGTCAGGTACTATAGCTGGTGTCAAATGGCATTGTTAAGTGTATCTGGGTCAACATCTAAAATTGTATGTAAACAGCCTCAAAATGAATATAGAGTTTCCTTTATATGGGTTTCAGTTATGTGCTTTATTCTCAGAAGAGCAAGGCTGTCATAATGTAATTTGTGGACACTCACAAAGAGTTGTCAGACTTAAGCATGACCTGTCACATGCTTTTGTGGTGGTAACTCTTCAGAAATTCCATGATACATTCTGCATTATTATTGGCAACCACTTTTTCTAAAAATAATAAAATCTTTATAAAAAATGAAATGTTGAAAAAGAAAAGGTTTAAATAGTAAATGATGAAAATGGGACATGACAGAAATGGGACAAACAACAGAAATGGGGCATGACAGAAATGGGACAAATGGCAGCAATCATGGGACCACATGACAGCAGTGTTAACATTGGGAGGACTTTGATCATTTGAGCTGATGGTGATGGAGAAAAAGAATTGGATGAAAATTATTAAAACTGTATTAAAGAAGCATTCTCCATGTTTTATGTATACAGTTTTAGATGCAGGACTGGATGCCATTTGAAACCAACTGTAGAAATTTTGTAGAATGTAACTGATGGAAATTGAGATATTTTAGATTTTAGTTTTCTTGGATGTTAAGGGTATATAAGTAAACTATTGGATCAGTTTGATTTCAGAAGATTTGTTGTCAATTGAATATATCTTGCCAAAAGTTACATTGAAATTATATTTAATATTCTATCCAGTGCCAAAAAAGAAGCCTATATAAAAATAAATTAGTCAAACTATGCAGTATACCATATGTACTTAAGTGGAAGCAAACTGCTAGCAAAAGATCCTGATCTGTCATACCATAATGCACCTGCAGATAAGTGTCTGTGTTGCTTGTTTTACTGATTACTCCTAACAAACTGCACAGACCCAGATCTGTCAGTGCATTATGTGATGTCATTTCTGGGTCTGTGCAATTTGCAGTTGGACTGGTCTTACAAGTGAGTATATATGGTTATTTACACACATGTTTATCTAAAGTTCTGTAGGTCTTGCACTAGATTTTGCCCATATTATCTTTTCAGTAGATACACCCAAATATATTTTGCATTTGATAGGTATTTGTCAGGAGTGGGTTGTATGTAATTTTATCATCAGCTCTGGTTGCCACTTTTGCCACTTTTTTTTGCAAAATATGTGACTTTCTGAGTTCTTAAAATTTAATCAAGGGTAATTTGTTGCAAAATGTTTTTTCTCAAGATTAAGTTGATTAATCATGAGACATGAATGACACAAATTCATTTATTTTAGATTAAAAGCTAAGTAAGATGGAAAGTTGCATATCAGTGGTTTACTTTTGTATAGGCCAAATGCTTCATCAAGACTTGTCAATCACATACCAACTCTGATATTGTTAGCACTTGTCCATAACAACTCTAACATTGTTAGCACTTGTCAGTCACATTCCAGCTGATATTGTTAGCACTTGTCAGAGTGGAATACATACTCTGACATTGTTGGCTCTTGTGAAAGTAACATGTAAACTCATTGTTAACACTTGTCTAAGTCACATTCCAACTGACATTGTTTGCTCTTATCTGAGTCACATACCAAATCTGATTTTTTAGCACTTTGTCCAAGTCACATAACAGCTCTGGCATTGTTGGCACTTTTCTTTGTCAAATGCAAACTCAGATATTATTAGTACTTGTCTGAGTCACATACCATGTCATTATTAGTCCTTGTCTGAGTCACATACCAACAATGTCATTAGTACTTGTCTTAGTCACATACCAACTCTTTCATTATTAGTACTTGTCTGAGACATACCTACTCTGTCACATACCAACTCTGTAATTATTAGCACTTGTCTTAAACACATACCTTCTCTGGCTTTGTTAGCTCTTATCTTTGTCAAATGCCAACTATTGTTAGCCCTTGTCTAAGCCATATACCAACTCATTGTTAGCACTTGTCCAGTTGCATGCCAGCTAAGACATTGTTAACATTTGTCTGCAAGGGTCCCCTTGTTATGGCACTCATGTTTAATCATCCATGTCTGTGAGATGATTGACCAGTGTTGTTGCCCAGATTAAGTTAATAATGAAATAAAGTATGAAATTAATGGCAATAATATTGGAGCTTTGAGCAGAGATAGAGAATAGAACAAGAGCCCCCATATTTAAAATACATGTTTATTTGTATGAGTTAGTCAGCAGGCCTACAACTCTTGGTTGCAAAGAATTCACAACTTAATTTTGAATTATTGGACTTCACATATTCTCTTAACAACATTACTTGCTAAGTAGCAAGCCTATATGATTAATATCATTCCAGACAGATAAATTTGCAAGACAAGTAAGAAATTCCTAGAATACATGATTCCTGTTAGATATAAACGAGTAAATTTGAACAAATTCATATCAAGGAAATGTTGTATAACACTTTACAATATACTAGTCATATAAAATTCAGGGCAAACAAATGCAACACTTTTCCAAACTCTAGGAAAATCGAAATATGAATTTAAAACAAATTCAACTAAATAATTACAAAGCTTGTATCAAAAAACAAAATTTGATGTGACTGAGACAATCCCATGTGCTTTCTGAGACTCACTTTTTCCCCCATCAGAATTGTGCTTTCTGAGACTAGCTTTTCTTCTGTATAAGAATCTTCTTGTCCCTCAAGTTTTGAAGCACATATCTTGGACAATATAAGAAGAAATACTTGTTATTTCTCGGAGTCAACTATTTGCATAACATCAGAAAGTTAGACTGATCAATTTAGAGGGCAAATACTTAAAACAGTATTTCATCTGGGAAACGCAAACCTCTTATTTAGCTTATTCAAGCAGAATTACCTTCCTCCTACTGCCAATAATTTAATATACCAATTAAAGTTAGAATAACTTTTTCTATTCCACATATATTAATAACTATTTCAGGAAGTACTCATTTTATGACACTTATTTCATAAGGCTCAACATTGACTCTGGATAGTCTCCACTTTGTTGTTTCTTTGCTACTTAATCCCAAATTAATGTGTCTCTCTATGTCTCAGATCATTATCTCTGTTACAAATCAATCATGCCCAAGCAAGAGCATAAGTTACATTGCAGGAAGGCAAGTTATTGTGGGCATAGCCCATCTGTCATTGCAAATTAATATGTGTCACACTGGCCATGACAAGATGCATAGCTGCCAAGTGTCCCTTTTTTTTTTGTATTTGTCCAGCTTTTTGGATCTGAATACAGGTGTATGTTTATCTTGCAAAAAGTATGTTTTTTAATTTAAAAAAATTAATGCAAAATTTCCTTGCAATTTGCAGTTTAGAACAGTCACTCAGTTCTATTCTGATAGAAATAATTCACATGTATGTAGGAATACAGGCCTGAAATATGATTGGTTCATTTGAAATCAAGGTTATCATGCCTGTCTTTGTCCGCCATTTTGGATTTCACAAACACTGTATCTCACTTTCATAATATTCAGCTTCTAATTATGTTGAATAGGAAAGACAAGAAAACAAAACTAATGTAATGTCATGTTTAGATTGTTTAACCATCTAGTAAAGGAGAAACTTCACATTTTCCAAATTGTGTGATGTGATTTTGCTATTGGGCATACCTATGAAATACAAGAGCATGAAAAAGCTAATAAACATTAGCTTGCTGCTTCATCATTAGCAAATAAGCCTAAACTTATAACCTATATAAAAACCAAGATTTAACCTTGCTGTAATTTGAATGAAATTCAGTTTATTAAATTTCTTTTAGAAATGAACCTTTATTTTTCAGTTACTACTGTTTCTGCCAATTTATTTTGCACATGTTCCAGACAGTAAAATCACAAAGGATCACTGTGTGAAAAAAACAAAAACAGTTCATTAAGAAAATGCACAGACTTCAGGTTGTCAGTGAAAGATGGTTCATTGGAATTGATAATGATTGAAAAAAGAAAAAATATTAGGTGTGGTAAAGGTTCATATAAACAGCCTGTGTCTGAGTGTGTGTTGCAGTCTTGACCCTTCTAAATGGGCATCCATCCGAATGGAACAGGGTAACCATTCAGAAGGAACAAGAGTGAAGCACATGCATCCTTGATATTAAATAATTAAGGAAAGTACTGTCCTACTTTATGGATAGTTGTAGATGTTTTAATAATTTATGTATGTATTACAATTTTAAAAACCAGTATTTGTTCCTGAAAATTGGCATTTTTGTCATAAGCAGTCAGTATTTTTGTACTCCAGGGTCGAAAGCTGTTATGGTGCATTAATTATCATTCAAAATTTATCTGTAACATTGTTTTTATTCACATGCCAACTCATTGTTAGCTCGTACTGGGTACAGTATAAGCAAAGTCACCTAATACTAGGTTCATTATAATTAGTCCTCTAATACTTGGTACATTATAAGTAGTCATCTAATACTAGGTATGTTATAAGCCAAGTCACCTAATACTGGGTACATTGTAAGCAAAGTCATATAATACTGGGTTCATTATAAGTAGTCATCTAATACTGGATACATTATAAGTAGTCATCTAATACTGGGTATGTTATAAGCCAAGTCACCTAATACTGGGTACATTGTAAGCAAAGTCATATAATACTGGGTTCATTATAAGTAGTCATCTAATACTGGATACATTATAAGTAGTCATCTAATACTGGGTATGTTATAAGCCAAGTCACCTAATACTGGGTACATTGTAAGCAAAGTCATATAATACTGGGTTCATTATAAGTAGTCATCTAATACTGGATACATTATAAGTAGTCATCTAATACTGGGTATGTTATAAGCAAAGTCACCTAATAATGGGTACATTAAAAGCAAAGTCATATAATACTGGGTACATTATAAGCAAAGTCATCTAATACTGTGTACATTTTATGTCATCTAATACAGGGTACATTGTAAGCAAATTCATCTAATACTGGGTACATTATAAGTAATCATCTAATACTGGGTATGGTATAAGCAAAGTCAACTAATACTGGGTACAATTTAAGCAAAGTCATCTAATACTGGGTACATTATAAGCAAAGTCATCTAATACTGGGTACATTATAAGCAAAGTCACCTAATACTGTGTACATTTTACGTCATCTAATACAGGGTACATTGTAAGCAAAGTCATCTAATACTGGGTACATTATAAATAAAGCCATCAAATACAGGGTACATTGTAAGTAAAGTCACCTAATTCTGGGTACATGATAAATAAAGCCGTCAAATACAGGGTACATTGTAAGCAAAGTCACCTAATACTGGGTGTATTATAAATAAAGCCATCTAATACTGGGTACATTCTAAGCAAAGTCATCTAATACTGAGTACATTATAAGCAAAAGTCATCTAATACTGGGTACATTATAAGTAGTCATCTAATACTGGGTACATTATAAGTAGTTATCTAATACTGGATACATTATAAGCAAAGTCATAATACTGGGCACATTATAAGCTGTTATCTAATATTGAGTACAATTATAAGCAAAGTCGTCTAATACTGGGTACATTATAAGTAGTCATTTAATACTGGGTACATTATAAGCAAAGTCATCTAATACTGGGTACATTATAAGCAAAGTCATCTAATACTGGGTACATTATAAGCAAAGTCACCTAATACTGGGTACATTATAAGCAAAGTCATCTAATACTGGGTACATTATAAGCAGTCATCTAATACTAGGTATATTAAAAGCAGTCATCTAATACTGGGTACATTATAAGTAAAGTCATCTAACACTGGATACATTATAAGTAAAGTTATCTAACACTGGGTACAATATAAGTAAAGTCATCTAACACTGGTTACATTATAAGCAAAGTCATGTAATACTGGTACATTATAAGCACAATCACCTAATAATAGGTACATTATAAGTATAGTCATCTAATACAGGGTACATTAGAAATAAAGTCATCCAATACTGGGTACATTATACTGGGTACATTGCAAGTAAAGTACCCTAATTCAGGGTACATTAAAAGCTTAATCATCTTATATAGGTAAATTTACAAGCAGAGTTACCTTACACTGGGTGCATTACAAAATAAGCTTATACTGGGGACATAAAAGCAAGTTGAGTTCACCGAGGGTAATGGGATTCATAATTATACCTTTGTTTTATCTGGCATCATATTGCACTGGAATACTTCATAGTTTTTGACATCCAAGTGTGATTTAATTAGTTTCATTTTAATTTTTATTCTAGCTAACAATGAATGACTTCAGTGTACATAGAATAATTGGTCGAGGAGGTTTTGGGGAAGTCTATGGTTGTAGGAAAGCAGACACTGGAAAAATGTGAGTATAGATAGATTTCACTCCATTTAATTGGGTAGGTTCTATAAGACCTGTTTTTGGCATAAACATTGGCAGATTTTCAAACAAACAATTGATCTGAGAATACCATGGCCTAAAATTCATCAGCATTTGGAAAACTTAAATAACAACTAATATTTAATTTTTTTTTAATAGATATTTTGATGTCACATATGGCTGTTAATTAGTCACTTTGTGCTACACATAGAAGTTGACATTTAGACTATTTTATGTAGGGTGGTTACCATGTTATAGGTCAGTTAATTTATACCCTTTTTATATGTTGTTATTCTTGTTTACTTTTATTGCCATTTTTCAGCACATTATATGCCTGCTGTACATGGTATAAGGAGCACCTGTAGGGTAAACTGGCCACATTCAGACAGATATTACCTTTTTTCCAATTCCCTCTTGGCAGTCAATTTTTAAATATATCTGCCAAAATGATGCTAATAATAGTAAAAATAAAGAGCTCCAGAAGGTTGGGTAAGGAAAATTTTCCCATGATTTCAGCCAAACAGTAAAGAGAATACTGCAAAAGAATTTCATGTTTACACATAGACCAATCAGAATTACGCAAAGTGATACATTAAAATGTTGTGAATTAAAAAATATTAAATTGCACACACTATTGGTAAAGCATACCAACTGTGTGATAACAAGAGGCAACATAGCACAATTAGAGCAGGACCATTTTCTACCTAGTTTCTCAACCCACTGCCCTTCTTGAGCTAAAACTCACTCCATCCTGATGCCATTTTTTTGGAGATCCTGGATGGCGGAGTATGTTGACCATAAACATCCACCAGAAGATCAAGATTGTTCATAATACAAATACAACAAATTTTGCAAACAGCGCAAACTGATTCCCAAGCTATGTGTAGTGGCCAGTGGTCAACCACCAAAAGAGGAACCTTTATGGTCAGCTTCAACTATGTAGAGCATACAAAGTCATATAATCTCTAGTTTCCTCAGATTCCTTTTCAATTTAGACAGATCCTTCCCCAAAATATATGTGGTTTGCTTCTGGGTACCCTTTCTCCAAAACCATATCCATGTTCCTGACATTAAATTACCTGCACATCCTCATCCAAAGAGCAGCTCTTTGTACTGAGTCACCTCTACTGAGTTACTTGAGTCAGCTCTTTGTACTTAGTCACATGAACATCTGTTTTGTTTCAGATTCATTTTCAGCAATATCCATTTTTATCCTCAATTTTCAGTGTACTAGCCATCCGAGTTGGATTTACCTGTCTCAGGATTGTGCTTTCACAATTGGCCTCAGTGTGATATTTATCATGTTGGCGAGTTAAACATCAGTACAGGAACTCCTTCCTTATGGTTGAATTTTTGTTTCAACAGAAGCTGCCAGAAATGATGATTCATACAGATTCCAGCATAACTGGCCAGGAAACCCATCTGAAGTCATCCTACCCAGAAAGCATGGTTTGGTCCCTTAAGTAGTGTTTCATGACAGCAATCTCCTGGTGAGAGAAACCACAATAAATGCATTTTAATCATGACCAGAAACTCAATATGGAAGGGCATTTCTGCAGTTAGGTAATGGACAGAATGGTGTCAACAAGAAGGCTCACCACTTTTCCCAGTTATGCAAGTAGAGGAACATCTTGCCTTTAAAGGCCTCAGAACCTCAGTACCATAAAAAAGATAACTTTCTCCTGTTACATTTCGAAGTGGAATTAAGCCCTGGTTGCAATCAGTGTCCAGCATCTTACAATTTCCCAACATGGAGTGGAGGACATGGACCAGAGCAGTTGGATTTGGACCTTCTTGCCAAATTTTCATTTGTCTCAATTGAAGGTCTTTGCACTTTGTACAGAATGGAACCTGCAAAGGGTTTTGATATGGCTCAATAAGGCTTTCATTGAATTTATAAAAACTCACACTCATCTTTCATCTAACATGCTTCCATGTCACTAGTTGCGTTAGGCATAATCAACAAAATTCATGCCTTTACATTCAGCCTGAATGTTTTACAGTTTTATGACGGTGTTCAATTTCTTTAATAATAGTCCTTGTTTCAGTGATAAGGATAAAAGTTCCTTATGGGAAATCAGTCTTTCATTTTTTAAATAAAGTCTAATTTGGATTATTATTTTCAAAGGCACCATTATGACCACATTAGGGAATTAAACTTGCAGAACAAATCAGAAGAAGGATCTTATCATTCAGAAAAGGGTAACAAGTTATTTATACACATGCTCTTTCATCCTGGATCCTATCTGTAATCTGCTCAGCTGAGAAAGAATTAACCCAAGATCATATACATTTCTTTTGTATTCAGACAGTTGCTACCATCATTCAGCTGAATGATAGAGATCCAGTATGTTATTCTCCAATTTCTGTCAGAATCCCAGAAACCATTGAACTTGGTGGAACCTATATCAGCAACCCAACAGGCCATTTTCCCATTTCACTCGACTGCTTCATAGCAATGATGGGTACTAGTGGATTTCCAGGGAGAAAAATGTTTTCTCTAAGATTACATCTTGTCATTGATGTAAGTTAACCTTAGTCCACAACTCACACAGGACTCTAAGCTGCTTCATACATTTTTAAACCAGAGTTAAGGTCTCACTGGACAGTTTATTTGGCAAATATTCATCCAATAATGACCTATTGCAGAAAAAAGATAATAAAATTACATTAAGGATACAAATAAAAACTGCTTAATGATTTTATTTGAAAGGATGCTTGTAAAGATTCTGACTGAGGTATTAAGGTTAATACTTTATACAACTGGTGGCTTTTATACAGAAACAATACTACCACCAACCCCCTTTTTACATTCATTTTTGGACAGATGAGAGCTATTTTGTACCTTTTCCTTAGACAAGGCAGCTAAAGGAATCTGTATATATCTTATTCATCTTTAAAGGTGACTAGTTATATAACAAATTAACATACCTTTCATCACCCCTCAACCATCTAGATCTTTTTTAGATATTTACCTCTGTAGCAGACACATGTAAATAGGTAAGCCAAGTCGGCTGCTTATGTGCAGCCCAAGTTATGCATTTGATCTCCAATGCTAGTCTAACTGTGACAGGCAGTCATCAACAAGCCAACCCATTTCCAGCCTAACTCAAAGTAAATGTAAACCACATTACAGATTTAGATTGTGTGTGAAATTATAAATGATAGGTTTTGATAAGTAGGCTCATGCCTTTGACCTTAGAAATTAAGGTGTCAAAATATGAAACTATCCAGTGAGACCTTAGGGCCAACTGTAAAGGAAGGGGATGTCACTCCATCTGTCTCTGAATGTATTATAAATAGGTAATTTATTTGATAAAGCAACCAATTTTTGGAATAAAATGTTTCTTTGATGATAATCTCCTAATAATATCTTCAGTTACATTCCTTGAAGAGCATGCATCTTCACTCAGTTAGCAACTGATAAACTATGAGATTTGGCACCAGTCCCACTTTGTAAGAATTGACTACTCTTGTCTGACTTCTCTTTCAGTAAACAGAAGGGTAATGATGGATTAACTTTTAATGTTTTATGATGGAGTATTGTGATTAGCAGGGAAATTTTCAAAAATTAGATTCAATTTGTACAGATGATGCTGATCTGTCTTCAAATTATGGCATCATTATAGAAAAGAGAAAAACTTGTGGTAAATCTATGGCGTTCAAATCACACCAACCTCTTCCACTATGGTTCATTGCTAGGGAATGACCTTGAGCAGTGTAATTTACCCAGTGTGGATAGCTAGAAAGAAGAATGCAGATCTCTGAACAAGTATATTGAAGAAATAAACACAACGAGCCCCCTTTCAATGAACAAATATAACATTTAATCAGTTTTACAACCAAATTAAAAATGAAAAAAAATCAATTACTTGGTAAAAAATGAAGGAAAAATGTACTAACATGTACTCAGATGAAAAACAATACAAATTTTCTTTACTGTTACTATTACTTGTCAGTAACAGAATTCAATTTCGTCATTGCCTATGAGATGTGACCTTTGAGTTCAACAATGAACTACATCATCACCTATCTTATCCAGACATTGAATCTTGTTCGTCCCTGCTCTGCCAACCTTTGTCTAGTCGTCTGGACCTGGACTCTTGCCAGTCAGACTTGAACGATTAGACAATTGTACTTGGACTTTGGCAGTAGAAATCTCTTCTGACCTTTAGCTGCAGAATTTTCTCAGGAATTTACAGGAAGCTGTTTCCTTAAATAAATAAAATGTCTTGCAATAGACAATAGATCACCTTTTCCAAGTATATAACTATATTTGTACATTAATTCGGCTCAGAAAAATAAAAAGCATAAATTCTGTCATACTCATGTTCTATGTTTACAAACATAGATGGCCATTGTATGTCCTGACCTTAATTTGGGTCACACTAGTGGGGATCATTAAATTCCACTTCATGGCTAACATGTATGTGCCATATTTAACACCCCTTGACTTCTTACATTAAACTATGTGGTAGTGTTAAATTACATATGGCTTAGCCCCTCAAATCTAACTATTCTAAAATAGATTATGTGATCAATTAAATGTTACAAACTAGTATACATTTATACACTCAATACATGTCATACTAGACAGAGATTTAATTCGTAAAACTATGAAACATTACCTATCATTTATTAAGCTGAATTCTTGAAAATTCCTAAGTACTCCTATGTATCGAATATTCAATTACATGCAATCTTGTCAATTCTCCAAATGAATTGATAATTAGAAAATCAAAGAATAAAATGTAATGACTAACATTTCACTAAAACCCTGAAAAATGAAATCATACATACATACATTATAACATCGATACATTTGCAAAAAATCAACAAATGAAATAGTATATTAAAATCTGGAAACTAAGATTGTGTACCTTTGCCATTTCTTATTCATCTTCTACAAACCCCCAATGTAGAGTTTGTCTACTTTCTGAGACAACTCTCACACCATACTGCAATCACAACCTCTTAACTTCTTGCAAGAAAGATTGAAGCATTTTTCCAAAGAAAACCCCATAATTCCTTAGAGTTATGCCCTTAATTTACTATTAACCAATCAGAATATACTGTTTCCTAAATCTTCTACATAGAATTTTTGATTGACAAGACAGCTAATCATGCTGTAATTACTTTGAACAATCAATTATTGACAAGCTTCTCCCTTTAACCAGTTGATTTTGGGAAGAGTATTATGCCAAACCCTTGTACCATAGCAGTTGACTGGTCAAATTATGTCTGGTGGAACAAATTCCCTTTGAGTTCAGAGATGAAATGAAAATAATCATATAACTGTCTCTAGCCCTTTCTACTTTAATTAAGTTGACTTTGGTACAATTCATTTGACCAATACTTCTAAGAGTTTTCTAAATTCAACACATCACACTTGTAAAGAATAGTTTATCAAAAACCACTCAACAGAAATTGAACAGAAAGCATGATATGAAGGCTGATGTCAGTCCAACTTCAAAATATAACAACAGTAGTTTGCACAGTCTTGAAAGTTCTTGAATTTCGATGAAGTCAAATTCAAAAAGTAATCTGAAAAATGCTTTAAAATGGTAAATGTTCTTTGAAAAGTGCTTGAATTACAAAGCAAACACATTTTATTGGCTGATGAATCCAAATTGTTTCCAATTGTAATTACATAACTGCTTTGTAAATAAATGACTTGACTGGGCCAGTTGATCAGAAAAAGTTTTGTAAAGTGCTGTGTGATTCAAAGAGTAATTCAAAATAAGAAGAAAAATGCTGCAAGCAATAAACAAAGGGTTATCAGTTGTGACAGAGAGGAGTTGGAAACTTTGGTAAATAACTCCCAGATGTGTGTGGACTTCCTCTCATGCCTTAAGAGTCCTCACCCAGATCTGGTATAATATAAAATTTTTCCGAGTTGCTGTTTTTGAATAAAAATTTTAATTCTTAAATTTGGTAGACTTGATGTTCCACAATCGTTCTTTTGAAGTTAATATGCAGTCATATATAGGGCTTGAAAATAAAATTAGTCAAAAGATTGTGATAAGTGCTTGAATTTACTGATGAAATATTTTTGTTTGAACCATGAGATAGAACAAGCCTTTAAAGGACATGCCAATCATCTGAGTAGAACTTTACAAAAATTCGTAGAAGTCTCATGACATTAAGGTTTTTCAGATAAGGCAAGTGATACTAAAGATACAAAATCCCTTAAACAAATACTTTAAAACCGCTAAACGCACTTTGCCAAATACAATAACATTTGCATTCTTGCACAAAAGGCTATGACATTGCAGATGAAACTTGTTCATCATTAGATATGGTTACTTGTAAGAAAGGCAATTAAGCAGATCGTTAATTAAAGGCTGAATGTGATGAAGTTTTACAGAAAGAAGATACAAATTTGGCTGCCAGTATATGAAAATCTTATAAGGTAATAGAGTACAACATTATAATTTATGATAAAAAAACCCAGATACTTTTTGCTTATTTTAGAGATCAACAAATTCTTCTTTCTGTAAAGGCAAATAGAATTAAAAGCTTGTGGACACTTATGTTCATCTTAGAAAATGGGAGGGTAATTTTGATATTTTATGGTACATACTTTTCAACAGTTATTGTGAATGTTTTGGGGTGTTTTTTACTACTAGATCACCGGAATATCAGAATCTTGTTCCAATACAAGGAGCAGAACACATGTCAGATAAAACAGCCCTTGGTAAGGTGGCCTTGATGAAAGACTCATTATAAAATAAAATGAATTGCAGTGTTTAAAAAAAATGATAAAGAAATATTTTATAGACCTACTCAATATGGTTTGTGATAGAGCCTCAAGTTAGCATGAATGTCAGAATTCTACTAATAATTCATTTTGAGGTCAGTGGTTCTTTTTTTTTATGAAATTTAAGCAAAGGAATAATTCTCAAATGCATTGTAGGATAGAAAGAAATATTTTTCTCTTAAAAGATACCTAATTGATTTTAAATGTCAGTGACAGTTTTTATATTGATTTGAGCTTTCTTTCCAAATTATTAAGACTGAGAAGATATGTTGCATTTAGAAGCTTGCCAAGTCTGTGATTATGCTAATTAAAACTGATCACTTCCTAGATGAGAAATTGATTATTGAAATTGCCTAATGTTATTAGATGCTCATTTAAACTCTTTTTAATTAACAATTTTCTAATTAAAAAAAGATAGTGGCTTTTAAATCTATTATTGAAGACTTGTTGAATCAGATGATTCGCTTGGCCATTCAGTTTCGACTAAATTGGTATGGTATGGTTTGGTGCTTGACGGCACAGTAGCACAAATAGTATATTTAGTGTTGAGGTAACTGGAATAAAGTGCCTTGTTCAAGGACATATAATTGTAGCTGACCCAGGCTGGTCCAGTAACAGGATTTGAACCCACTCCTTTCATTTGTGAATGGTACAATAACCACTGAATCAGAACTAAATTGGTATACAGTAGTCCCCCTCTTGAACCAGTGGCCACCTTCTTCTTACAGCCGGAATCCCTTGGCACTGACAAGTTTGTGTTTACAAATGCCCCTCAAAAACGACCCTTCCCCCTCCATCGCAACCAGTGGCCAGCATATTAGTAAAAAAATGTAAAATGTTCCCCTCACAAGCGGACATGTTTTATTTGGAATATATCCAGAATCAATAATTAATTCATATCATGACGTAAGTTAAGTAATCATATTATCTCCACCATCAATACATCATACATGTCTAACATTATCTGGTTTCCTTACTGAAAAAAGTGTTTGACTAAAGTACATGTGACACTAGATTAATGTTTTATCATTGTCAATAAAACCTGATGTTTATAGGAAATGGGCTCAACAATATTATGATAGAGTTTTGGGTTTCACACATCTTTGAGTTCTTCTCTTTGATGATTAGGAACCTGACAAAATTGTCAAAGTCAGAACAGGGTCAGCATAGGTTAAAATAAATTTCACACACACACACACACACACACAGACACACACACACACACACACACACACACTGAAACAAATAACATCCAAATAAATCATTACCAAACAATCAACATCTCATCATGTAAACAGAGAAATTATTTTAAAAGAAAGTTATTCTGCTCAATGACATCAAGTGAGGTGGAGAGGGGGAACTTAAATGATTTTATGTAGAAAAGATTAGAATAAAACAACTTTTTGTTGAAAAGACTCAAATAACTGATAAGGTTACAGGAGCAGTGAGAAAATGGAGCAGATTGAAAGAGAAGTATGTATGCACCAAGATTTCACTGTCATATCACACTTATGCATAGAGTTGCATGAAAGATGAATGAGCTAGTGAGCATATCGAAACAGAATTAACAGCGCCAAGTTGGTGCATTTTTCCAGCCAATGCTATTATACTTTAGCCCTAGGCAAGGCACAATGGATAGCTGGAGCCTGAGAACTGGAATGAAAAGAATAACTTTACTTTTCTTGGATAAGAGTGAAGGGATGACACATAATATTGCTGAAACTGAGGATAACGGCAAGCGTAGACTCAGACTTGGACAACCCCCTGAGGAAGAACAGTGAGTGAAGTCTTAGGACACTGATGATCAAGAACCTGATACAAAAAAGCTGGAGAAAATGGAATTTTTATCTGCAATAGACCATGAAAAAAGGCATATAATTTCATCAGTGCTGTAAGGTACATCGCCTTGAAACAACTTGCTGCCAAGAGACCCCGAAGTCAACAATGGACATTTGGGGTTTGGATAATCGGTCAGTACTACAACATAGCATACCACAAACACTCACCGGACTCTCTGATTGAAGGTTGGGGGCATTCTCAGAAACATAAAGAACCACACAGCGCAGAGGAAATAGTCGATGAACCAGATGACCGCTGGTCATTTGGACTGCCATCCTAAAGTCCTTTTTAGGGCTACAAATTTGCCTCATTATTTTAAATGACTCCATTTTGGCTTGGAATCGCAGTTATTACAATCCAATGTTCTAATTTGACCCATTTGGACTGCTGCATAAAATTCAAACCAAATGACTAATATTGACTCAACTATCATATATTGCTAAGACATATTAGTACTTAAAATTGTCAGGGACTTCTTGAATGTATACTGGTAAAATTGGACTGATGGGTACATTTTACAATGAATGAATTTAGCTAATTACAGAGGTGGCTTACACATTATTAGGATAAGGACAGTCCATTAGTATAACAGGACTGGACTTGAAATGGTTACAGCCTTTCCCTCCTTGCTAGGCCACCCATACATGGTATGTGGAGTGATTTCCACCTGTCCACACACTAGGTGCCCAAATGAGGCTTCATTGAGCCATCCAATGGCAACAGATTTCTTAATGCTTGGTTGACACCTGGTGGTAAGGCAGTAGTACTGACAATGCTTGAGTGCATGTTGGGTCCATTCCCTCTCAAGCAACTGCCCCTAGCTTGTAAAAGGGCTGCACCATTACTCAGTCATCAGCAGCTAGAATAAAAGAACATCTTGGGCCTCTTTGAGGGCATTAAAGCCTGGGGGATGTGGCACATTTTCCTTCCATCAGGATCATTTAGTAGTCTGCCATGTGGATATTAAATGGTCGCACATGCCCATTAGGTGCATGCAACCTTAATTTCAAATTCAAAATCAAACTTACCGGTATGCCAAGAATTAATGTATACTCAGTTGAAAAAAGTATATTATTATAATAAGAGAAACCTTTTATTAATTAATGTTGCTTTTAAATGAAGATATTAAATGTTTTGAAGTATGTAGCTTTCTTACTGTGTACATTACATACACTTATAACAAAAAATTTAGTCCTTCTTTGGAAAGGACACCTGTCTTATAAGGACACTTTCCTGGTGCAGAAGGAATGGCTGTATAAGAAGGGGACCACTGTAGAACAACAAATATAAATGATACATTTCAGAACTGCAGATGGAAAGCATAGTGTACATATAACATAACTTGCTGTTGCAACTGAATAGCCACTCCCATCCCCACCCCAGCTAAAACAAGATATCATCCCTATTCATGCAAAATGTATTAATATATATATATATATATATATATATATATATATATATATATATAGATATATATATATATATATATATATATATATATATATATATATATATAAACATGGAACTAACACACAGTGAGAAATATCAGTAGTCCTTGGAAGAGGTAGTCTTTACATGCAGGTTAATATGTATTGATATTATAAAAAAAATTGTGAAACTGATAATCTGGACCATATTAAAATGATGGTTGATCTATGAAGGTAGTCACAAGTAAACTGAACCTTACTACCTTTCTATTTTTCCAGGTATGCAATGAAATGTCTAGACAAGAAACGAATCAAGATGAAGGGAGGGGAAACACTGGCATTAAATGAGAGGATCATGTTGTCACTTGTCAGCACAGGGGTATGTGTTAAAAAAAGATTGGAAATGTTCAGAGAATACATTTTTTTGCAGAACTGGTTAAGAATGCCATCATGGACAGATGGTAGAATACATGCATAGTCTCAAGGTAGTCCAAGATTCCAGTGGTATAAATGCATTTTTTCTCGGTTATGACCTTCACAGCCCATATGAACCACATTTTGTCTAATAGACTCCAAAGAGGAATGATTTCTTTGAAAAGTAGGGTTGAAAAAAAATCATTTGAAATAACTTTATATTTTGTCCAAATTTCAGATGGTGATGAGCTTGACTTCTTGACGAGCTGTGTACAGTATTGTATTGAGGGAAAATTGGCATTTTATAACATGTTGAGCTTTTGTATATTTCCAAGTTAAAACAACATAGTTGCTTGAATCCACATTGATCAAAGTGTCTGATAAACCCAAAACTAATGTGCAGTAATAAACAATGGGTTGGTTAGCAATTTACTCGGGTCATAACTAAAATGAACTTTTGTACACATCAATATTCAAGATGGTCCCTCTCTATGTATGAATGTGTGTGAGAGAAAAATTTATTTTCATGTTTCTGCAATTTTGCTCATGAGCAGAGCCATTTAAAATAGAGCACAAGTCCAGAAATCCAATGAAATTATAAATAATTTGCACACACACGGAGAGTTCCCAGAAATCCCCATGACTTATAAAAATTCACACACACACATACAATTCACAATTTGCATTTTAAATATGCAATGGGGGCAGAATTTTTATATGAGAACAGTGTCCTTGGATCTATAATTCCAGGTTCTGAATTGACAATGTTTTCTACAATTTGATTGGATGCAAACATTCACTTGATACTGATCTGGAATTTTTTACACATTGATAAATTCAGCAGACTAGTTTTGCACTTTTGATTCATTTTTTCCAGGTAATTTTATGTGAACTGTTATCAATATCAACACATTGCAGCATAATAATAATAATAATAAGACCATATCCACCCACCCCTGTGCTTTCTGACCAAAATTTACAAACCCCAGATTAAAATCGGCCATTAGAATTTGCACAGACCATTTGGCACTCCAATACTCTCTCCTTTTGCCAAAGATGGCATATGGCAACATGTTCCAGCATCTGTTAAAGGTCAGGGTCATATGACAAGCAGGAGATATAAAAAAAATGGATGAATTCCTTTCAAAAGTTTGAAATGCACAGAAAGCATGAATAATAAATGCTTTAACAATGCGTACCATATACAAGCATAATGTTAAAAACAAGAATAAGCAGTTTTAAACAGCATCAACCATTTTTAAAAAAAAAATCATAACTACCTCCTTTGATGACTGCTATGACCTGCTCTGACACACTACCATATATTACTGCATAAAAGTTTACCCTGAATTCTGTCACAGTGAAGAGGCAAATGCATGACCTGCTCTGACACACTACCATATATTACTGCATAAAAGTTTACCCTGAATTCTGTCACAGTGAAGAGGCAAATACATGACCTGCTCTGACACACTACCATATATTACTGCATAAAAGTTTACCCTGAATTCTGTCACAGTGAAGAGGCAAATGCATGACCTGCTCTGACACACTACCATATATTACTGCATAAAAGTTTACCCTGAATTCTGTCACAGTGAAGAGGCAAATTCATGACCTGCTCTGACACACTACCATATATTACTGCATAAAAGTTTACCCTGAATTCTGTCACAGTGAAGAGGCAAATGCATGACCTGCTCTGACACACTACCATATATTACTGCATAAAAGTTTACCCTGAATTCTGTCACAGTGAAGAGGCAAATGAAAGAAAACTTCAAGCTACCTAAAAGGGAACATTTTTTAAAAGAAATTGGCTGATATTATGACAGAAGGAAAGTAAATTAAAACTATAAGGACTTTATGTTAATTTTGTGAGTGAATAGGTAACAATTTACACATATGGCTGGCTCTTCACTGTAACAATGTTCTGTTTATAAAGCTTTTATTATAACATGGTTTTTGTTATAAGGCCCTTCATTATAACATGGTGGCTTTCACAAGGGCTTACAACATAGTTCTTGTTACAAGGCCTTCATTATAACATGGTTCCTGTTGTACAGACCTTCATATTAACATGTTTCTGTGATAAAGGCCTTTATTATAACAGTTTGTTACAAAGCCTTCATTATAACAGTTTCTGTTACATGGCCTTCATTATAACAGTACCCAAACATGATCATTTAATTCCTATAACAAAATAACTACTTATGGTCGGTTTCAACAAAAGTATGTTTTATGAATTATTCCCTTGTAGTAGGTTTCAACAAAGGTATGTGTTGTATGGATCTATGAATTAACCCCATTATAGTATGTTTCAAGAAAGGTATGTGTTGTATGTATCTATGAATTAACCCCATTATAGTATGTTTCAAAAAGGTATGTGTTGTATGGATCTATGAATTAACCCCATTATAGTATGTTTCAACAAAGGTATGTGTTGTTTGGATCTATGAATTAACCCCATTATAGTATGTTTCAACAAATGTATGTTATGGATCTATGAATTAACCCATCAGAGTATGTTTCAACAAAGGTATGTGTTGTACAGAGCTTTGAATTAAACCCTTATATACTTTGCTTCAACAAAGGTATGTATTGTACAAATATGTGAATTAAATCCTTATATACATTGTTTCAGTAAAGGTATGTTTTGTACAGATCTATGAATTAAATCCTTATATACTATGTTTCAATTAAGGTGTGTGTTGTACAGATCTATGAAATAAACCATAATAGTATGTTTTAATAAAGGTATTTGATATATCTATCTATATATGAAGTAACCTGTTACAATATGCATTAGCAAAGGTATGTGTTGTATTGATCTCAAGCCCCGAGAGACAGGTGAGATGGCTGTGAACCATAATGGTGAACCCTTGAACACCACTGCCCACAACTAGTTTTCTTTCATGACCTATAATTCAAATGCTTTACCATAACTGCATTATTTTCAGTTGACCAGATGTGCTGAAGTAATGTACCAAATTAAGGTATACCATCGGGGATTAATCAGTGTAACTGTTGTAAAATTATTAAAAAGGCTGTTAAAATAATCAAAATATTGTAATTCTTGCAATTTCACATAAGAGACATATTTTGATCGAACAGTTGCAGTATATTTTTGCTTGAAAAAGAATTCACTGAACTACCAGTAACCACAAATTGTTGTCGTGCATTGTTAAAAGTATTTACACTGATAAGTGTTACCTGGAGGTTTAATCTTCTGTTGCTGATAACCTTGAAAATGAATGGAATTAGTTCTTGTTATTCAGTTTTGTGAGGATGAATATGATGTGGAATGAAGTGTGAAACACCAATAACATTTACTGAATGATCTTTTATCAGTTTTGATAAGAAATTTTTTTTCATCACTAGTGACAGTTTCTAGTCTCCAAGAATTTTCCAATCCAGGATGAGAAAACAAGTGATTGTTTTGTACCCTGTCGAAAGAATTCCTTTAGGAGTCCAGACTTCATAACTCTCAAGCCTTAAGAATCTGATGCCATTTTCTGAGATTCATAATTTAGAGTCTTCAGCATTGTTAATGATATGTTGCTTATTTTTTAATTATTGTTGTTACTAATTATTAATATATGATGGAATCGGATTGACAGCAGACATCTTAAAATGATCTCTTTTGTTATAAATACCGTTTTTTATATATAAAAAAATAAATAAATGTACAGTATCAACTTAGTGTTTTCATGAGATTTGCCAGACTATTAGTTATTGTCCTTTTCATGACTTATTTCCCGTTCTAGGATGTACAGCCTGCACAACATTGTTAGAGAAATCTCAACAAAATAGCCTTGAATGTGCCATCTTGCATGTCATATTAGGTGGCTATGTGGGTTTATTGCCATTTTTCTGCATGTGATTGGCTGTAGAGGTCACTGGGGAGATTGTTATCACCAATGCATAGGAAATTACAGGCAAGCTTCTCACATGCCATGTTGTCCAAGTAAAGACTTGAAGCCCTCACAGACAGACATGAGGTATCAGTGATCTGTGGAGAGAACCCTATCAGTTTTGGGGCCAGAATCATGAAGGTAGCAGTCACTGTGACCAAAAAAAGAAAAACCAATTCCACACATTATGTAACATAAGTTCTGCATCAAGGGCTGGAATAAACTTTGTGGATGGCTTAGACTTGGCTTCTACTTGGATATGGAAAAAGTCTTTTGAGTTGGAGGTCAAAAAGTAAAGGTCACTGTGGCTTTAAGAAGAAAAGTGGTATTTGCATACAAATTTAGTTCTTAACATTGAGGACTTTTAAACATGGGGTAGGCAAAAAATTCACCATACATGGTATTCTTGTAATGATGCATTGAAATGATCACCATTTCCTATTGATTTCTCTTGGTCAATATTCCATAAAAATGCATGAATATCATTTCCTATTAATTTCTCTTGGTCAAAATTCAATAAAAATGCAGGAAAATAACTTTAAATTTGTGTTTCTGCAGTCATGAAATTTATCAAAATTGGTAACTCATGAAGAAATTTAAATTCACAGATGTATTTTCAAATGAAGTAATAGCTAATGTTTCTGGGTTATTTTTCTGGAGATTACCTGATCATTGAGGATTACTTCAGAAGTCATATGATATCAGTGGAATATGACCCATACTGGAAAGACTAATGTAACTGAAAACTAAATTATATTTCCAATTAAATACTTTTTGGAAAATACAAAATTTGCACTATTTCTGTTAAGCTATTTCTTTGCAAATTGCTTCTCAAATTAATTGGTCTTCATTTCAGTGAATGTGTTAGTATTTGAATTTTACTGCATGGGTAGGGTGGGACAAGAAATGTAAGGAAATTATTCAGTCTTGAATGTGGTATCAAACGAACAATCTGTAAATGTTCAAAATTATTCAAATTACCAACATTTTGAGCTTAAATTATCAGAGTCTGATGTCTCCTATTTTCAGAGCTGCTGATCTAATTTTAGATGCAGTTAAAGCTATCGTAAAATGGATTTGTCATAGAGGGAATTGCAGCATAATATCTCATCCCACCTTTGCAAAATTGGAATGTGTTGTTGTTAAATCAAATTTTTGAAACCTGGTTTATATTGGAAATAAATTGGTTATGATAGATTTGTTTATTTGAGTCTTTAGTGCATGGGTTTTATACATGTATTTAGTTAGATACATATGTATTTATTTGAGTGTAACTTTAGTGTATGGATGTTATACAATGATACAGTTAGATTTGTGCTAAAACTGAGAAAGGTTCTATGAAACTTATCTTCGACTCCACAAGTGATGACATACTAACAATAAATCCTTAGCTCTTGGCATGGCTCACATGTTCACATAATTTTTCATGTTTTGAATAGTAATGGAAAATATCAGTCTTTGTCACCATTATTGATATGTATAAAGAGTAATTTAGTCCTCGAAATGTGATTTCACACTGGAACTACGTCCCACTGGGACATTCTTCCCTTTCCTATTTCCTATACTACTGATTATAGACCACTTTACTTGTAAACCAGTACAAGCATTTGTTCAAAATGCTGTTCCCCTGACTATTTTCTTTCATTTATCATTACTTTTTCAAAAATCTGTAACAGAGATGCTTTCCAACATTTAGAATATGTAGATTAAAATATTTTTCTTACAATATGATGAAAGTATCTTTATTGATGACATGTAGCTTGTGCCCAAAATATAGCTGGTAGAAATATTAGCTGAGGGCAGAACTGAGACACATAATTCTCTTGGAATAAAAGTGACAGAGAAATATTTAGGTTATGCATGACATTTGTCTGTATATTCTGTATTCTGTCCTTAATGAACCACCTTAAAATGATGTATATGTTACTTGTAATTTTGCAACCATTTAAATGATTTTGGATGAATTACCATACCTAACTTATAATAAGAACCATGTTATAATGAAGGCCTTGTAACATAAACTGTTATAATGAAGGCCTTTGTAACAGGAACATGTTAAAATGAAGGTCAGTACAACAGGAACATTGTTATAATGAAGACCTTGTAACAAAAACTGTTATAATGAAGGGCTTTATAACAGGAACATGTCAAAATGAAGGTCTGTACAACAGGAACCATGTTATAATGAAGGCCTTGTAACAAGAACTATGTTGTAAGGCAATGTGAAAGGCACAATGTTATAATGAAGGGCCTTCTAACAATAGCCATGTTATAATAAAGGCTTTATAATCAGAACATTGTTACAATGAAGAGCCTTATAACACCAATCATGTGATAATGCTGGACTTTGTAAGAGGAACCATGTTAACAGGTGGCATGTTAAAATGAAAGGCCTTATAGCAGAAACTATGTGATATTGATGGGGCTTGTAGCATGAACCATGTTATATTGAATAGCCTTATAGCAGGAACCATGTTATATTGAATAGCCTTATAGCAGGAACCATGGTATATTGAAGGGCCTTATAGCAGGAACTATGTTATATTGAAGGGACTTGTAGCTGGCACCATGTTATATTGAAGGGACTTCAAGCAGGCACCATGTTTTGATGGGCTTTATAACAGGATCGTAAAATATTCTTAATTGACCTTGACTGAATTTGATTAAAAAAAAATAGTATGTATGACCAAATATTTTAAAATACCAATATATACTGTAATGGATATAAGAACAATACAAATGTGATGAATATATGCATATTAGTTAGCAAACATATGAAAAGATGAAAACACATGAAAAGATGACTGGATCGCACATTTCAACCATTTGTGACTGTTTTAAATATTATTTAAGTAAAATATATCAAAATCATTTTCATTTAAAATAAATCATTGCTAACTTTTTTTAGATGTTTAACATTTATTCTGAAATACAGCTGATGTGCAACCCAATTTCCTTTGAGTATTTTAATCAACATTTGCCCCATTAATCACCCTAATTTATCTTTAATTATCTATTTCCCTTTATACACACCATTTGCATCTCTTATGATTTGGAATATTCATATACCAAAGACTTTATAAAATGGTATTAATAGCTGCCATGCTTTTCACTAAGCATTAAGAGGTTCTGTTAGGACTGGTCTGCCTGGTGTCAGGATAATGGGACTGGGTGTGGGCATCATGTCACATGTCTGCAGCATGATGCCACAGTGCTAGACATCACTATCAACTATCACACTGCACACATCATAGCGATATCAATGAAAAATTGTGAAAGCTTAAAAATCAAAATCAAACATCACATATACTGTACTATTTTAGCAAATAACATTTTTTTTTTTAACATGCATTGCATTGATCATTTCTAGAAGACTAAATAGTATAACAAAATGTACTGGCCAACTTTTATTTAACTCATTAAACCCTAGCAGAAGGTGGTAGCCTACTTCTGAGCGCTGTAGCGTTATGGTCATGTGCGACACACTAAAGTGGGTGGTATTATTGAAAGGTAGACAAATGTAGCTTTACATGATACCAAATAATATGGATGTTCTAGTTGCACTACAAAATACAGAGGGAAAAACATCACCTTTTGGACCAGAGTTTTTTCCAGCCAAAATTCGCCCAAGGTCGTAATCTGGTTTTGTATCAGGATTTTAGACTTTTTGGCCTCATATCTAAAACAGACCAGTCTGAATTGCACACAGACATATGAACCTTTGCAAAAAGTAGGATAAGATTGGCATTTAGAATGAAGAGTGGTCTCGACACAAAAATGATGGGTCCATTAAGCAAAAAAAAAAAAAGAACTCCAAATTGTTACCCCTCTGCTTATGCTTAGGTGAAAGAGCCAATGAAAATCGACATTTTTAACATAAATAGGCATTAAGTTAACTGAAAATGTTTTGTATTGGCTTGTATTCAGAAAGATCTCCCAAAATCGATTTCCTACTAGCATTTCAGGCAAAAAGACAAAAACCACCAGGGGTTGAAGGGTTGAAGGGTCTTAATATCAAAGGAAATTTTAGCAGACAAGATTATTTTAAATTATTCAATGTAACTTTCCTAATCATATTCATGAAAATCAATCTAAAATCAAATATACTACTGGAACTAAAACGTGAGGTTTTACAAATGCTTACATTAAGAGTGTGACTGATTATTGGAATCAGTAGTCCCAGAAGTTGTATGTAGGTATGCGCAGAGTTCAAATTCAAGGGAAGTAATCTAGTTTCTGAAAAGATGTATAGTAATCACAGTACTAATTCAATTCCCATAGTAAACCTATACAAACACCATGATATTAATAAATTAATAACTTAAAATTTCTAAGTGCCCATTATCAAACATATATTTATCAGTGTAGATGAAACCTGGATGCAAGCTTCTGTGTAGAGAAAAGGATTTGGTGCATTTGTTTAAAATGTGTGCATTCCACACCAAAGAGTCAGGTGCTAATTTTATAATCGGAACTCAAAGACTGTTAAAGGACTGAAATTCCATCAGTAAAACAATGTCTGTATTTTTTGTCACTTACAACTAGGATAAGCTCTCAAATGATTCTTTTACCTAAAACATAACTTCTATTATTGACAAATCATGGCCACCCAAACCCATATATGTTGTATTTTATATTCACCAGGCTAATTCCCATTTTTCCATACCTTTAGTAAGGTGTGTCCTATATCCATCCTTGATTTTCTTGACATCCCTAGGAATAGTAAGTAGTTCAATACATAAGTAAGCAATGTGCATAGTTTTGCTTGTTAAAGATTACATTTGTGAATATTAAATTATATTGTAAGTTCATTTTCACCTAAAGAGCAATGATGCATTTCAGGCAACATTTAAATATTTGAGCTTTATTTAAAAAGATTGTTAAATTTAAACTATCTAATAAAAGTCATCTTTTTTAATATCATCATTTATCTCTCTTCAATTTATTACTGAAATATATAACCAACCTTGTCATATTATATAATTAGAGGGTTTAAGGGCAAGATTTCTCTCTCTCTCTCTCTCTCTCTCTCTCTCTCTCTCTCTCTCTCTCTCTCTCTCTCTCTCTCTCTCTCTCTCTCTCTCTCTCTATATATATATATATATATATATATATATATATATATATATATATATATATATATATATATATATAATTACAGAAAAGTAGATTTAAATGACAAAAATTATCTAAAATTCCTGCTCGTAGACATATAAGGTAGACATAAGTCAATTAAATTGCAAAATATCAAGTTATAAAACATTCATTGAAAGAAATTAGTGGGGTTCTAAGTAATGAGAGGTCGTCCCCATTAAGCATGGTGAAAGAGACCTGAGTGATCATATCTGATGCATTATGTTATAAAACACAACTAGTAAATATCATATTGCTTACTATAATTACTCTAAAGATGGTAAATTATATAAATTTTTTATATGTATTGCTTAGATATGAACCAAAGTGCAAGACACTTCTCCTAACATAGTCAAATTTACACCCTGTTCCCCCTCTCACTTTTTGACAACAGTTGATATATCTGAATATGTTTAATATCCCACTTAAAGTCAGTCTGTTTTCTACAAAAAGAATTACATTTGCTTGTTATCCACAAATAAACCATATGATTGCAATTCTAGTAATGATAATTACACCTGCATTTGTGGAGTCACTGTATTGCTGCAGCTGTCTATAGGAATAATGGTGCTAATTCATTTCCCATAGTAAATCTGTGCAAACACCATAATACTAAAAATGAAATAACTTACAATTTGTGAGTGCATATGATCAAACCTGTTTGTATAGTTTAGATGAAACCTGGATGTCAGCTTCTGTGTAGAGGAAAGGATATGAGCTGTTGCATTTTCTGGACCTGCATATGTTTGAAACATGTGCTTTCACTTCTGCACCAAAGAGTCGGGTGCTAATTTAAATAATGAGTGTTCCAAACTCAAGACTGTTAAAGTAACTGAAATTCCATCAATCAAACAATGTCTGTATTTTTTGTCACTTACAACTAGGATAAGCTCTCAAATGATTCTTTTGCCTAAAACATAACTTACATTAGAAACCAATCCTGGCCACTCAAACCCATATATAAATTATTTTATGTTCACCCATTTCCAGACTGGTTCCCATTTTTTCATACCATTAGAAACCATGTGTACTATAGTGATGGAGTGCTGTAACATGCACCAGACAAAAGCCAGCAGGATACCAGGTCTGCATATTAATAAATAACCAATAGTCTTGATCAATGCCATTATGTTAGTAATTTCAATTAAGACAAGTTCACTTAAACATTTTATAATGACATTACATTGTGAGTCAGTGCCATTATGTTTATAATGTGTTACCCCAACCCACTGATGCATTATATCTTTGTTGTTGTCATCATCATCATCATCATCATCATCATCATCATCATCATCATCATCATCATCATCATCATCATCATCATCATCATCATCACCCAAGAGGTTGTTGGGGCACTACAGCTCTATTCTGGGTAAGTGCCATTGTGTTTCTAATATAATACCCCAACCCACAGACACATTATGTAATTGCAGTTTATTCTGGATCAGTGTCAAGTTTATAAAGTTAGATCCCAACTTACTGACATATTACATAATTGCATTCTGTTCTGCTTGCAATCAGGTGCCTTCTTGTACATGAACAAGAAAACCAGCATTTGTCAGGTGAAAATAAGTGTTTTGGCCATTGTCTATTTTCTAGTATGGGATCCTTGTGTTCATCTTTCTGTTCTTCCACCTGGCACACATTTTTGTTAGTTAAAGTTTTCCTCAGTTTTAGAAGGCACACAACAAGTAGATTATTTTTTTCCATATTAATTGGAGTAAAATATATTGCACAAGCACACAAAGTTATGAAATAAATATTATGATTAAATCACTTTGCTCCTGCAGTTTATAAGAACATTTTGACCTTCAGTTATATAGAATATGACAAAATCTTGCAAATGTTACATGTGAAAATTTTGTTTAGAGTTACTACCCATTCTGCCTTGCAGATTAACGCAGTGTATGATGCTCTCATTGTCACAAGTCCAGCAGTTTTCGGTTAATATCCATAAAACTAGGTAGTGTTAAGATGATTTCCTAATTATGCATAATCATAATTGTAATGCAGCAATTAGAAAAGTACATCAGCACAGTTAATTACAACACATTTTATGCTTGCAAAATGTATCATCTGCAATTTAATTGACAGCAAAATCCATTTCCATTTTGAAAGTAAAAATATTGTTATCTTCACACATGAGTTGACAGGTTTACTACATAAAAGTGACCAGTCTAATACATGAGTCATGAGTAGACAGGTTTACAACATAAAAGTGACCAGTCCAATTAAATGGCACATGAGTAGAAAGGTTTACAACATATAAGTGATCAGTCTTAAACATCACATGACTAGACATGTTTGCTTCATAAATGTGGCCTGTCTAATACATGACACAAGTAGACCTTTAAAGCCTATAATAAGGGACCAGTCTAATACATGACACATGAGTAGACAGGTTTATAACATATGAGTGACCAGACTAATACAAGGAGATCCAGTGGCTGAGTGATCTGAAGCTCTGACTGTTACAAATCACTACCATCTCACCTCTATCTCTGAGTTCCATTCAGACTAAGCTAAGTGGGTAAGTGAGAAATTGTAAGTGGTTGGTTCTTCCAGGGATTTTCCATGGTTCTTCTTTTACCATTAATACTGACCACCATGTATAGCCTAACTTGTCCTGAAAAAATGGCATTAAACCCTACAACAACAACAACCACCACCAATCTAATACATGACACAAGTAGAGGTTTACAACAACCTATCAGCGACCAGTTTAATACATGACACACAAGTAGACAGCTTTACAACATAAATATGACCAGCCTAATATGACACAGTAGACAGGTTTACAACCTATAAGTGACTTGTCTAATACATGACAAGTGATTAGACATATTTACAACATATAAGTGACCAGTCTAATATGACACAGAGTAGACAGGTTTACAATATAGAAGTGTCCAGTCAAATATATGATGCATGTTTAGATAGGTTTACAATCTATAAGCAGTGTTTCCCTTTACCCGAAGTTGTGCATCAGGGATGCACACTGGAGAAAATTGACGAACATGATTTTTTACCATGCATTTTGTTTTTATGCAAAGGATTTACAAAATACAATCAAGATTTATTTAATATCCAATGCATTGGATTAGGGATGTCATCGTGTATACTTCGATCATAGGCAGGTTTCCTATTTCATATTCTTTCTGCTTTGCACTCTGCTATACTGGGCATACAAAGCAGAGACTACCATAGGCAATGTTATGATAGAGTAGCATCCTCTAATCTATAGGGCTCAGCTTGTTGCACTAAAATGTCATCTCCAGATTAAAATGGCTGCACTAATAATCATTAGCTAAGAAAGTGTAAAGAAGCAGAATGCGAAAGAGTATATGTGGATCTGTCTTTAAAGAAAAAAGATAAAATATTAACTTGACTGGAATATGGCTGGCATGTGACTTCTGATCTTGAGATTGCAAAGACTGCACAGGTGGCGCTCTACAGTTTCATATTTAGCATAGGGTTAAAATTTTAAAGAAAAAGAGTTTCCCCGGGTTGCCTCACTAGTTATACTGGTTATTTAAAAGAGACTTTGTATATCTTAGGTATTGTTCAAAGAACCTTTAATTCCCTTTATTTTGATGTTTGATTGATGGGTGTAATATGGGTTAGAGAATATACAGCTTGGCTGTACTCCAGATGTGCATATTTCAAAAACATGCTAGCTCTACTTGCTCATTTTCACTTCTCGAACTTCAGAGGTAAATTGTAAAAAAAAAGAGCCGATAACTTTTTTTACATTTTATGTATTTGGTAATTCAGTCATTGCACTTTTAGAAGCTGGTATTATCTAGTTTGGCAAAATTCATTTTCCATATTTTAATAGCTGCCAAGAATAGTGTACTTTAGACAAATTTAGGTTGATTTTTGGAGCACAAGGGAGCAGTCATTTTAGTTAGCAGTGTCCCAAGATCATTTAAAATTTCCAAAAGTACAATATCCAAAGAAATTTCATCCACATTACATGAAAGTAGTATATAGGTATGCCAACATTCTTTGCACTGTGCATGTTTAAAATGCAAACAACTTCACCTTACATACATCACTCTCTCAAAAGTACATAATAACTGGTGAGCGCCACCATAAAGAGAATATAGGTATTATTATTGTATGATTTAATTTTGATTGTACGACTGAAATATTTAAGTCGCAAGCATCAAAACAGTCCTTTGTAATAATTGTCATGTATTTACCCCCTCAGAACAGCATTTATTAGAGTCAGAGTCTTAAACCGGTACAGACCCCCCTTATGATAAAAAGTGAACTATTTTAAAAATGCGCATTGCATTTTGTCAACATAGCAACCAGTGTTATGCTGATAGACAGGAACATGAAACTAGCCATATTTATTCCTGAGATGTCAACAATAAATTTTACAGTTATAAAAGGGATATAACAGGTGAGGTTCATAAAGGTCAAAGGTCAAAGGGTAAATATTAACTAATTCTTTGATATGGAAGAAAGCAAATTTGCTTTGTTATCATTTATTTTTTAATTTCATTGCAAATAAATGAAATAAAACATTTTCACTATGGATTTCTTTTACTTAATGCAACATTTTTCAATTTAAGTTGACTTTATTCCTATATTCTAAGACTTCTAATTTTCCCATAATGAAGGTCACTACTCACCCAAACATGCCTCATATCAAATTATGTATGCTAGAGCAAAAATAAGCATAATTAGCTTATTTTCATGAATAAAAATCATTGTTAATGTACCATTTGACTCAGAACATCATACATAATAATATGAAAATAAGAAAAATAATTTCATAAATGTTTATATTTGTTTTTAAGGTGGCGCTCTACAGTTTCGTATTTAGCATAGGGTTAAAATTTTAAAGAAAAAGTTTCCCCGGGTTTCCTCACTAGTTATACTGGCTATTTAAAAGAGACTTTGTATATCTTAGGTGTTGTTCAAAGAACCTTTAATTCCCTTTATTTTGATGTATGATTGATGGGTGTAATATGGGTTAGAGAATATACAGCTTGGCCTTACTCCAGATGTGCATATTTCAAAAACGTGCTAGCTCTACTTGCTCATATTCACTTCTCGAACTTCAGAGGTAAATTGTAAAAAAAAGAGCCGATAACTTTTTTTTTACATTTTATGTATTTGGTAATTCAGTCATTGCACTTTTAGAAGCTGGAATTATCTAGTTTGGCAAAATTCATTTTCCATATTTTAATAGCTGCCAAGAATAGTGTACTTTAGACAAATTTAGGTTGATTTTTGGAGCACAAGGGAGCAGTCATTTTAGTTAGCAGTGTCCCAAGATCATTTAAAATTTCCAAAAGTACAATATCCAAAGAAATTTCATCCACATTACATGAAAGTAGTATATAGGTATGCCAACATTCTTTGCACTGTGCATGTTTAAAATGCAAACAACTTCACCTTACATACATCACTCTCTCAAAAGTACATAATAACTGGTGAGCGCCACCACAAGTGAATAATCCTTTTGTGACATCGTTTAAGAATTTTAAAAAATCTGCCCTTGATCACCACAGGATGTCTTTTGAACACATTATTAGCTAAGACATTCTTTCAGAACAAAGAAATAAGTAAACTTCCATAGACAAATCCATTATTTGAATTTTAAATTCAGGGGGGGGATCGTTGCAGATTTTGTTATCTTTTCTGCAACAAAAAAAAGATTTAAAAGTTGTAGTGAAACTAATTAAAAAGAAGATGAATCATTATCCTCATTAACTTTTGGATAAATGTGTTTTAGGACGAAGTACAATGAAACTGATGATAGTACACGATTTATTACAGGCAGTAATTCATTATCATTTGGTTAAAAAGATTTATATGGATTTTTGTATTGGGTTATATGTATTGTGTTGTCAATATTATTACTACAAAAAATTATAAAAAGACTTAAAAGTACAACTTTAAACAAAAAGGAAAATGAACTAATAAAATTATCCTTTTAATGGACAATGCATTTGTGTTAATTGTGTGTGTCAGTTTATTTATATTTGAGAGAGAGAGAGAGAGTATGTTGTGCAAGTTGCGATATCCTATTTCAGCTGAAAAAAAAAATATGGATCAATGAACATTTGTCAGTATTTTGATTGCCCAATTTGTTTTATTTAAGTCATTACAAATTTTGACATAAAGAGTTTTTTTTACCTTCAGTTTTACACATTTTGGGTGTACACTGTGACCAGTTTAGTGTATGACACACGAGTAGAGTTTAGTGTATGACACACAAGTAGATAGATTTACAACACAGAAGTTTCGAGTAGACAGGTTTATAACTAATAATTGACCAGTCTAATATAAGACTTGAGTAGATAACTTTAAAATATAAAAGTTACCAGTCTTATACACCCCTTTGTACAGTGAACTTTAGTGAATTGAGGGTGGTTCTCGGAAAAAAATCAGATGTCTTGTTGGCCCTTAAAGAAAATGCTGCCCATCAGACATGTCTTCAGTTTGTTGTTGTTGTTCTGAAGCTTAACGCCATTGTTCAGCACACAATAGGCTATACATAGCGGCCAGTATTAATGGTGGAGGAAGAAACTGGGAAATCCGAGGAAAGACCCACTATCCCATGAGAAGCTACTGGCAAGCTTCCTCACATATCCACATTCACCAAATCTTAGACTCGAACCCACACAGTCAGAGGTGAGATGGCAGTGATCCATAACAGAGAGTGCTTTAGACCACTTGGCCACTCAGGGCCCCTGTCTTCAGTTTGTAGTACCGGGCATCTTGAAAATCTTGTCATCATGAACATAATCATATCAACATGGGGTTCTCACTAAGACTTCATATGGTGTCTAGTTGGTCCTCTATGAAAATGGTAATGATCTAGCACCCAATATGGCACCCACAACACTATCTTGAAAATCTTGTAATTACCATTATTGAACAGGTGGTTATATTAACATAGCATTATCACATAAAGACTTGTGATATCTATCTGGTTCTAAATGAAAAATGGTGGCACACTGCCCTCCACTATGGCCACCATGATGGCCATGTTGAAAATCTTGTTATTACTACTAAGGTTTTTAAAAACCCTTTTTTTAAAAATTGAAATATAAAATAGAAGTATTTTAAATTCAAATATATGGGGAAAAATGATGGACAATCAGAAGGATGAGATGTCAATGATTGAGTGACTCTCCGTTTTAGTTGATCCAACAATATCTTTCTGTGCATATTTGTTCCTCCATTCAAGAAATCATTTTTCCCAGGAATAAACATGGTACATATTTCAGTGGTCAATCTTTATTTGGAATTATTTCAGTTCAGACAAGGTAAGCATGTTGCCTCCACCACTCATGAAGTACAACAATCAGTCCATTTAGGGACCATGAAAGAAGAGTTACAAGCATTCATTGATTATATTGATTGGGATGTGGATGAAGGGGGTTATATTTACACGAGAAAATTGCTCGCCATTATGTGTTGTATTGACTCGGCCATAAACATTTCACTTTGATCTGGTTACATTAAGAATAATAAGAAAGCTGGCTCATGATAAGCTCTTAAAATCACACTACAAACTGAGTTATTAGATCTGTAAATGAGGACTCCTGAAGAAGACTTCTAAGATTTGATATTGGATGAGTTTTCTTTGCTACAGAAAAACTTCATCTTGCTAGATTGGGAAAATATCTAGACAAGGAAGTTTGTGTATAATATCGAACTTGGTCCAATTACACCCAAAATGAGGTGGAGCATTCCTGTTTATAATTTCTGTGTGTGCATGTGTCTGTAACCAATCTCATTTTTACACAGTATCTACCAAACTTTTTACACACTTGGAGGGAGGAAGAGTCATGTGAATTTCAGTGTCAAAGGTTAAGGTCATTGATGAAGAAAATGGTTTCTGCACAATGGCTCTAGTTTTCCAGCATCTGCAGTTACTTCTGTATAGATGGCTTACATTTTGTGTAAAGGAAGAACCTTATCGCTTTTGAGGTCAGAACATCAATGATTAAGGTTACCATGATAGGAAGAAGAGAAATGTTTTCTTCAAAATTAAAATTGTTCTGCATCACAGACTTAGACAAAACTTTTTTGGATCACTTGTATTTCAGGTAGGAAAGAAGCCTGCTGATATTGGGTTGAGAGTTCAGATCACTCTAAGTAACACTGAAAAAGAAAATTGGTTTTAGCTTCATAACTTTAGTTCTTGACCAATTACCTTAACCAAAGGTTGTGGAGAACTTGCACTTAAAGCTTGGAAGAAGCCTTTTGATTTTTGGTTCAATAGGTCAAAGTTCAGAGATCATTGTGCCTATTAAAATATTGGGTTATCTGAATAAGTTCCTTGACCAAACTCTGTGAATGGCTTGCACGAAATGTAATAAAAAAAAGAATTGATTTTGGGGTTTAAGGGTTAGTGGTCAAAAGGTCAAAAGTCACAGTTATATTAAGTCAAATAAGAAAGCTTTAGTGAAGGTGAATTCTGCTAGTAGACAGACATTGGCAGGAATGAAGGTATATTTTGCTTTTAATTGGAATTTATTCTACCATATTTACAGGTGGATCATGATATCGCTAGATATATGGCAGATTTATATATTTTGCTCAAATAAGTCAAATGAAAACATACAAGACATAAACTTAAACAAAATATTTGAATGCTTAGTCCTGTGTCTTCATTGTATCTTGCACGTCATCAACACAGAATAGCTTATACTGAAGTTCATTAATTCAGTAGATCCACTACATCCTGATTAGTTGTGTAAAAAAATATGTGGTGGAAAAAAACTAACACATTTGACATGATTGTCAGTTAGTTTTGATAACAGTTAATACATTTTGACAAACCACTTTTAAATCTTTGGACCAAGTGTACCTGGTTGCATTTTTGTCAGCAAACTAATTTTCACATTTTATAACAACATCTGCTGAATATTTTAATCACCATGATTAAGTTGGTAATCAGTGAGCTTTCTTGTTAATTGCTTGAACTCTGTACAGTCCATAGCTCAATCAAGCTTATGCAGACTTTCATACCATATACAAAAAATTCTCTGTGTTGACACTTAAAAAAATAATTAATTCCAGGAAGTAAAATTGCCAGGTATTTAAAATCTTACATTGAGGTCCCAACAGTGCAATCAGATCTGCAATCAGATCTTCGAATAGTCTAGACCCAGATCTGCTATAACATAATGTAGGTGGAAATAGGAATCTGTTCTGTTAATTTTACTCTCAATTTCATATAGTACATAGACCCCAAAGTTTTTCAGTCTTGTGTGATGGCAGATCTGGTTCTATCATGTTGATTAGGAAGTTAATAGTAGAGATAGACAAAAATACCTATACATTAGGACTAGCTGCTGGATTCAGCTGTTTGTAATAACTAATATTGCACTAATGGACTTTTACAAGAGTGTAACATTTTTTATTACTTTGTTGCCTGGTACTATTCAATTTCAGCTGGCTACTTCAAAGATAATGAGAAGCTGGTTGATCATAAGCTGTCCAAAACTACCATAGTTTGTGCTATTAGATCTATAAATGAGGAAGCTGTAATAATCCCTCAGGCAGACTTCTCAAATTTAGTAATATTAGGATCGATTTTCTTTTAAATCTGCAATGGAAAATTAAGAACTGTATCATGGAGTGGTTGGATAGTTGTTAGGCATGGAATATGGTATTTAGTGTATATATGGGACCAAATTAAAGATTTGTCATTATTTTTAGCTTATCTAAGGATGAATATTTTTAACCAGTCTACTGACCAGAAGAGCTTGTAGAATGATCCATTGTGAGTCATCTGACATCTCTGTAATCCCAGAAACAACTTGCAGGATTGCCTTGAAACACATACACACATTCATCCCATTGTCTAGTCAATCCTCACTGAAAAAATGGTGCAGCCTGCAAATCCAGTATGGTCACCATAGTGACCATTATAAAAATCTTTTTTCTTACTCCCACTGGATGGATTATAAGTTTTCACTAAAAGACATTTATGTTTTGAACATAATTGAGAAAGGAACCAGTGTGGGTTTCAGTATGACCACAATGGAAGCCATTTTTAAAATATTGTTGTAACTGCTGTTAAATGGATAGTCACATTAATAGGTGGTTTTCACCAAAAGACATGATTTATAGGTATTCCTAAATGTAAATGGTGCCCATCCTGTATCTAAAATGGTCACCATGGCATCCATTTTGAAAATCTTGATATTACTGCTCTGAAAAAATGGATGGTCATATCAAAATAGTGTTTTCACCAAAAGAATTATTACTTTTTTATTATTATGACTTTATTTAAAGAGGGTAACTCAATTAGCTAAGAACTAATCTTCCTTAAGGCCCTCATTTAAAGGAATTTACTTTTTTTTTTGCTGCATCTCTAAAGCCACTGTATATACTGGGTTTGGAAAAAGGAAATAGAGTGGGCATTTTTAATCTCAACTGGAATACTATTACAGAGCAAAGTTCCAGAGTGTTGAAAACTTTTTAAAAATAATTCCTTATTTGGTTTGGGAATTTTGTAATGCTTGGTAGACATTGATCGCAGGTGCGGAGTATTTCCAGGTTGCCTATACTTGAATAGTGATTGTAAATATTCAGGAGCACTATTATTGGCTATCCTGTACATTAATTTGGCTTTTCTTAAAAAGATTGGTCTTTAATAGGTAATATTTTTAACTTTCCAGCTAAATTTTCCTTGCTTTCTTTCTGGATTGATATTAACTTATAATCTCTTTTTTTGAGATGTGCCAGCTTTGCTAAGTTTTTATCATTAGAATTACTCCACACTGTATTACAGTAGTCTAAATAGGGTTGTATGTAACTGTTATAAAATAGTTTTCTGTGCTTTTCTGGTAGAAAGTCTTTCCTACTGAGAAGCCATAAACTTGAATTGACTTTTTTACTGATATGTTTGATATGTTCAGTCCAATATAGATTATTATCTACCAATGTCTTATTATCTACGATGTCTAGTTGGTCTTAAATAAAAATAGTAGATTTGAAGTTTAATATGGCCACCACTGCAGCCATCTTTAAAATCTTGTTGCAACTCCTCCTGAAAAAAAGGATATTTTACATGGGGTTTTTACCAAGACTTGTGGCATCCAGTTGATCTTAAATGAACTTTGTGTCGCTTTTGACATTCAATATGGCCAACATATAGCAACTATCCTGAAAATATTTTCATCTCTACCCCACCTGAATGGATGGTCATATCAATATGAGGTTTTCATTAAACAAGAAATGTCTGTTCAGTCCAAAATGAAAATTTGCCAATTTGATGTCCAGTGTGACATTGGTGTTTTGCCAAAGACTAATTATGGTATCTGTATGGTTATAAATGAAAATGGTGCTGATATGTGGTCTTGTGGCTGCAAAAGTGGTCACCTTGAAATCTTGTTGTTACTAATTTTCATTAATGACTTAATATATCACAGTAGTAGGAGAAAGTAAGAATCCGAGCTCAACAACCCCCTCCAGACCTCCAAACAAATACAAAATACCTAGGTAACGTAATAGAAAACCTATTGCAATCAATAATTGCGTTAAGAATCCGAGCTCAACAAATACAAAATACCTAGGTAACGTAATAGAACACCTGTTGCAATCAATAATTGCGTTAAGAATCCGAGCTCAACAACCCCTCTAGACCTCCAAACAAATACAATAGAACACCTGTTGCAAAATATCTAGGTAACAGGTAAAATTTAATTACGTGATCTTCCAGAATAAGCAAAATGATGTGTCAGACTCAATTTTCCAAATCATTACGATTTAGCAGAGCGTGGCGATTGTGGACTAAATTACGCATTAGAATTCCAGTAAGGTAAGTGGTATTATACCTCATTACCAACTGTTAATGTCTCAACTGTAGATATCAAAAATATTTCATTATCATGGTGATAGAGGCTAAACTTTACTTTACCGCTCACATAACGACGGGACTCAAACAAATCTTTTATTTGTGATTTGTTAAGAGGGTATTTTTTGTCGATAAAATACAACTTTGACCGATCAAGATCAATTGTAAGTTTGGTGTATTTTTGCTGACTAATCGGACAGTGAAAGTTGTTAAATTCCGCTAGCAACTTTTGATACAATTGTTCGAGATAATTAAAATACTCGCTGTCATCAGATCTGATGAGGAAAGTTTTTAACTTGTCACGGGTACCACTAAAGCATATGCCTGATGTTTCATTATTAATTTCAACTGTCAATGGTTTGTCGTCCATCATTAGATATTTGATTTTGCTACTGTAGCTATTTGTTACTGTCAAATTTTCAAGCATTATTTTTAAAGTTTAGATAAAATTTTAGTTTGCAAAGATAATGTCAAATATATCTCTATCATCATGACAATACCCAAGTGCAAATGTATCTACCCCATTTTCGCAATAACGTTTATCATCAAAATTGCTCAAACCGCGTTTGATAAGGACATCTGTTTCGAGCTTATGATGATTTGTCCGAATTGACATAGCTCTTATAAAACTAACACCGCCATCAAGCGCATACTTGTAGTCATCAAATTTTATAAACTTTTTAACAAAATCACGAGGCAGACCTTTTGCTTTTTTTGTTATTTTATTATTGTCTAACAATACGGCATACATTTTACTACGTAATCCGATAAAGTATTTGATAGCGCTCGAGTTCATTTCATCTTTGAACTTACCAATAACCTTTTTATTTGTGTCGTCATGAAATTTACTGTCACGTGGGTAATCGGAAAGATCAAACAGATATCTATTATCATGCATATCCTGATAGATGTCCTCGCATTCGATTTCATATACGAGCGAATCAGTATCAGTAAATAATAATCTACTAGCCGGCCATTGATTTTTAACAAAATTATAATGAAAATCGTACATCAGCCACTTTGATAAATCTAACACTGAAGCTCCAACGTAGATCGGCTTGTTTAGTTTTAGATTTGTTTTTCTTCTTTGTATCGCAACAAGATTCTCATTAAATATTTTCATGCTCACAAAATCATCGTCTGACACAAGTTTGTTTCTGCGATTGACATCATTGACTAGTTCGATATTTACGCGTTTCCTAATATTCTCCATCGTCTTACCAAAAACAGAATTGTTCATCAGTTTGAAAAAGTTTTTCTCAAAATCAGTTTTTGCTGCAGCTCTTCTTGTAGTGTTCGAGTTAATATAACCTCTCATCCACGGCGACTGATTAAATTTTAGTACGCGATGAACTTTTCTCAACACGAGACCAGCATCGACTGCTTGTTTTAAAGCTTTGTAATGCAAAACATAATTACGTTTATGAAGCAAATTTGGTACTAGTTTCTTGACCATGGAATGTTGTCTTGGTGATGCTGACGCTTGTTGTTCTTCTGATAACAAACTATAATCTATAACCATCGATTCCGCACAGAAAGGGTAATCGTTATGTAGTTTGTGTAGCGAAGTTGGATAATCGAGATCAACTTCAACGAAATACGAAACATCGTCGGGTATCTTTTTTTCTGTCTCTGATAGAAATTGATCAGCCGTGATCCAATGAAATCCACCAAACGGCATTGGTTCTGCCATCGAATACCCGTACAAGTTATTACAATCTAGATAAACTATATACTTCGAAGGAAGGTCAGGATTATACTCTTTCAAATATTTGTTGTTTGCTTCAGCATATTTCTTCGTTATCACGCTAATACCGCCTCGGATACCTTTTTCAATAAAATTGAACATATCAACATCAGTCAGTAATTCCAACCTTACCTTACTAAACTTTAACAGAGCATCCCATGACAGTCCGGGGGCAGAATAATACCAGCAAGGATCTAGTCCGTAATTATTATAACTCACTTCTCGAAAACTTTCAAAAACATCTGCTAATAATAACACGTCAGTTTTCAAATACAAATCGTGATAATCACCAAAAGTCTCACAATCAAACTCTTTCCAAATATCTTGTGCATACTTGTACTCGTCATCAGTTATATTTTCATTTTTAAGTTGCGAGTAAAATTTGTCTTTGCTAGGTAAAGATGTTTCATCAAATTTACTCCAATCGTCGAGATATTCGTATGGAAAAACTCCTTTTTTAGCTAATAGATTAAATTTATCTCCAAAACAGTCTCTTAGGTTATTAAATTTACTACAACCTTTTACTAGCTCATCTAACGATGCTGCCATAAACTGCAGGCTGTCAATAAAACGCAATTTACCTAGCGTAACTGACATGTACTTTTCAAAATTATTTGGGATGCATTTGATGACGCTATCGAGTTTTAGACGAGATTTTATATCAGGATCACCAAAAGCTTCTACTATAATATGGCTATCATATCCTCGAAAATTGTGAAGAATAACTGGAATAAAATCTGGAGCATGAAATTTTAAATTACACTGATCATGAGCCGCTCCACGATACTGTCCGGTCAAATGACAATGGTCACGTACTTTTTTGTCATCAGTCAAAAGCTTTTTCACAAATATAACAAATTTTCGCTTGCTCGTGATCAGATTCTTGTTGAGGTGTTAATTTTAACATTGGAGTTACTTTTTTCAAACGATAAGTAATATTATCAACTTCGTTAATCAACTGCTTGAGAAGCCAAACAGCTGGATTTTTACCACGATAGAGTTGGATTGGTTTAGATAACCTCGAATCAGCGCAACAAACTACCTTGTACGCTACTCCGCACGGAACATGATTTTGAATTTTTCTTGTACTCGATTGGTTAGGATCATTTTCTACGCCAAGTACAGGTTGAAGTAAGCATTCGAAATCGACGTATATGACGAAAGGAATTTTTAGTTTATGATTATGATGGACAAACTGTAATACGCTATCTTTTTTAGATGGCATTGTTATTCTTTGTACGTCACTACAGTACTGCAAATGCTTTTGTAATGTTTCATTGTTAGTACAACCATGCAAGCAGCGATAACAAAAGAACTTTTTGTTGTTATTTTTATTATACTGTCTTCCAACTAGTCTGTTAAAGTTTTTGATCCAAATGTAATGATTTTTATAAAACAGTAAATTGATAGTCGATTGTGAAGCTTTTTCTGAAATATACCTCGGATAGACATTTTCTTTTTCATCTAATCCGAAAACGTTAATCGAAACATTATTTTGCTTTTCAAACTTTGGTATTTGATTTTCTGCCACTGGAAAGTCAATACCAGCACAATTTAATCTTGACACGTGACTGATATACTTCTCAACACGATCAGCATTTTTTTCTGCTGGAAATAGCGCGGAAAGAACAGCCCATTGGAAACATTTGCTATCGACGTTTTTTATGTTTATACAGCACTGTTTATTTTTTATTTTTGGTGGCAGGTCGATATACGAACTACCGCGTAATGCGTTATATTTCATCGTGTGAAACAAAATTTCCTTGATCATTTCAAACTTCCAACCCGAACCTAATTCGGTAAATTCTTCTATTTTTTTCCAAATTTCTTGGTGTATTTCATTAGATAGTGACAAAAGATCACTACCAAGTAAAACACGTCTAGATTTTGCGTTGATGTAAGGGTCTGCAATTTCCTTGTTAGTAGATTCTTCCGTCACAAGTAGTTTTGAAAATATAACGTGATATTGCACTAACAATCTTAGACCCTTGTGTTTTTCAAGCTCACGTTTTACAGTCGTCTGTAGCAGATGAAAGAGATTTATTGTAGTAAAATTTACTAAAACATTTTGATTATCAAACTGATAACTATTGTCAAAACCTGCAAAAGCAGTCCCTATTTTAACAGGTTCTCCCATAAGACTTCTCTTGGCTATATCACGCAATTTCAACATTATTATACTATAGTCTAATATCTAATTGATAATTTACTCCGCTAAACAACAATTAGAGATAAAAATATCACCTATAATATAATGACAGTAAATCTGACAAGCGCACGTGAGCAAGAGGAATATTACGTTTACCAAAAGTACAATCTGTACGCTGGAAATGCACTTGGTTCGGTTATTAATATCATTACTGGAATATCTGTTGGTAAAGCAACGCCAGCGGGTTATACGATTAGTGTAAAGGGAGATAATACTGAAAGAATTACGATGTTTAGAAAAGATTTTATTTACACGTTATTTTGCGATGACATTCCAGAGGGGAAACGAGTATATCATTATAACGGTAAAGTCACTGATGATAATATTGAAAATTTATCCTTACAAGACGAGTTTCAGCCGCATCCGGTCTTTGATTTATACGAGGCTAACGATCGTGGTATTATAAGAAACAGAAAAACGAAAAAAGTTCTTAATAATATGAGCAATATGGGATATATCAGTGTGACTGTTAGAGGAACATCGACAGATCGAGTTTGTTATACTGGTCATAGGTTTGTTTACGAGGTGTTCAACGGATCTATACCCAATGGTCTGGTTATTAATCATATCAATAATGTAAAAACAGACAATCGATTGGAAAATCTGGAGCTAGTGACCCAAAAGGAAAATGTGAGAAAAGGACGAGGTGGTGGTATTAATTTTAGATGCCCAATAAAACCTGTTATTTCGTTAAACCTTGAAACGGATGAGGAGATCAAATTCAAATCAATTACAGCTGCGGCGAAATATTATAATATAAATCCCAGAGCAGTAAAATTTGTAGCTGATGGAGCAACAAAATCAGCTTTTTCAAACAAATATGATGCTAGTATTATTTTTAGATATGATGATTAATAATATTTTGTAATTCGGTTTTAGTCAAACAATGATGAGCAAATGCTATAATATCATCGCAATCAAATTTTAGCGTCGTTACTGCACTTTCATTAATTTTATTTTTTTCTGCTTCTGTTAGTAATATTTTATGAGAATCACCTTGCATTACAAAAATCTCAACGGAATATGCACCATAACCTGACAAGCATTTTCTTACCGCTTCGGTCAGTTCGTGGTAGTTTATTATATTAACTTTTTGGTGATATTTGACCTTGTCAGTCATCTTATAACAACAAATTAGATAAAAAGTATATTATAATATGGATATGATGAAACGACTTGCTAGCGATAAGGTCTCAACAATCTCTAATGATATGATAGACAAATCTGTTGGTTATAACGAAGATGATATTTTATATAACAACGAGTCTGATGATGAAATAGTCACCGTCGTTAACAGATATAATTATAGCAGACCAACCACTGGAAAATATAATGTCAAGTATCACATTGCTAAAAAAATTATAAAATTTAATTTTACCGTTACCGAACAGCAGGTATTTTTGCAGTTAATCAGACCTTTTTTAAACATCAAAATTCCAGACCGACAGAAAAATATAAAATTCGATTTCATATTTGTTAAGATTTTTAATCTTATGACGATCTCTGACGATCGCAGACAATATCTAATATCATTATGTAAACCAGTAAAATGCAAATCTATCAAACGAAAGTATGAGGAAATTTATAATAGCATTATTTCACAGTCGATAAAATCGACCGGGTTGGAATCCAGCTGTTAAATTTATCACTATACCCACGCCATTTGACTAAACTTTTATCTCCTTTTTTCCTAATCACTTTTTCGATAACGAAAACATCTTGTTCAGTTTTTTGTAGTTCTTGTTCGTAAAAACTACCTACTATAGGCTCACCTGCCAGATCTTTTAACGCGTACGTTACAGGTACTGTTAAGAGTACTTTATCAACAACAAATACTTCTTCGCTCCAGTTTGGAGTAAATCCTTTTTCAAATATCTTTTTAGTCAAAGAGATTCTAACTTTATCACCGACCTTAAATTTATGTCTGCGGTACATGTTTTCGTTTGCTAATATTGGATTTTTGATAGCGTCATTGGGAGACATTTTGATGGTTCGATGTTTCGTGTTATTATATTCGCCTACGATTTGAGAAAGGTCATCGATGTACCTGTTGGTGTTTTTAGCTGTCATATGTTTGTGTAATTTTTCGTTTAGCGTGCGATTAAATCTCTCGACAACAACGCTTTTGCCTTCGTTTCCTGTAACGTATTTTTTAATATTATTTTGTTCTAGAAACTGCTCAAACTTTTTGTTAAAAAACTCGGCTCCATGATCAGTCCAGATTTTGTTTGGTTTTCTTTCGGTACTCGTTATTATTTGTTTTAGCGCATCAGTGATTGACGTTCCTGTTTTATCTGAAACTGGCACACTAAAAGCGTATTTGCTGAAAACATCTATAACATTAAACAAATATTTCTTTGGAGCGCCATCAGCGCCAACGTTAAACTGAGCCATATTAGATACATCTACCAAATCTATTGCCCAGATATCATCTACAGCGCTTGCAACAACTTTACGTCTCGGAAACTTTTTTTTTTAGGTCTGTGTAGTTCGACTGCAAGATCATCGTATAATTCTTTTCCCCGATCGCGAGGCGATTGACGAGACTCTCCGAGTCCAAGTTTATATTTTGCTCCTATCATTCCTTGAACAAATCTTCTATCAAAACGTTCTCGTAGATTTGTTGGCTCCATATCATGTAATTCGTCTAACATTACTTTATCACAATCTGCTTTCGAGTTTTCATGATCACGATAACAGATATCGTGACGCATTGCTATTGCATCCACTTGATTATAAGGCTCTTGGCCTGGCAATGGATTGTCGTTTTCATCTAGTTGTTGATCTAGCGGATTCCACGGACCAGTATACCGATGACCTGGCAAAGTCCAACCGCCTTTTGGTTTTGGTAATTTTCCAATAATTTTATGTATATCTATACCTAACCCTATTATTTCTCTGTTGTTACAACGTTGACAGTACGTAATGATTTTATCTTGTTCTATGCAAAGATCTTTGTCACAATCACAATTGCATTTCATTTTATTTTATTTTGTTTCATAAGATTAATCGTCGATCAAGATAACTCTATCAACGCTAGATCCTACTTGTTTTTTCAAAAACATACTTTTCTTTCTACCACAGATTGCACAAATACTTTTTAACATCGTTCTATTATTTTTCGTTTTTTCCGTCATCTCATCCTTGTTCTCTGTTTTAGTTTTGCATTTGAGACAGTATGTTGACATTATTATATCAAGGAGTTTAGATAAAATTGATTGCAATATTATCATTCGCATGAGAAGGATGCTCATCAAATTGTAAAATAAACTTTAAAAAGTTTTTACTCTGGTGCATTTGTCTGACAAACATGATACAATAATAACCACAAGCTGATGTTCCAATCGGCTGTAGTTGATTAGACGAATAATTTATTTTATCAAATTTTTTAAAAATATATTTTTTTATGAGATCGCTTGGAGGAAGTCCGAACGAATCAAAATAATTGTTATCGTGGACAGCAACCCAGTGGGTGCCAGAGCCATCATTGAAGTTTTCAATATTTACAACACAAGAACCGCCTGTTGGTACGTCATCGAGTTCATCCTTGGAAAATACTCCTCGAAATCCAACAACGTCCTTCAATTTTTCAATGATGTCAAAATTGCTCAATAACGTCTGGTCCCTGGTAGAGTTAATCCGCGTCCGATTCCTAGTAAGTTTGGCAGCTGACTTCCCGCTAGTCCCGCCAAAAGTGGAGCGAAAGGAATAATTCCTCCTTGTTTTGTTTGTTTGCGTTTTGTTGTTTTCTTTTTTTTCGATGATTTTGTTTTTTTCGTTGGCATTTTATTTTATACTATTACATAAAACTGAGTGACTATGTCACTGCCGATAGATTTGTTTGATACCACGACCTTCGACTGCTTTCTTTGTTGCGCCAGAGACTGCTCCTGACGCAGCCGCAAGTCCAAGTGTACCAAGTACTGGTAAAACTTTGCTAGCTATTATTGATAACGCTGGTCCAAAAAATCCACCTTCTTTTGACATTGCAGTTACCTGAGAAACAGATAATTTCAGCACAAATGGTTTTCCTTTGTCGAGTTTATTGATTTGTTGTTGCGTTAGCATGACTTTTACTGCAATTTTATTTGAAGTCTCAGCGACGCCTGTCAACGGAGAGATCATCAAAGAAACAGAGCTGCGTTTAGCAACAGCTGCTGATAATTTTTCAACTTGACCAGATGTTAGGTATATTTCTCGAGTTGTGTATTTGGTTTTCATAATGTTATATCCAAGTTGTTAGATTAAACTTGTACTGTCATTCTTCCTTTGATTGAATCGATGGTCAGAAATCGATCACTAACCAATAGCGCGTATACGTTATACTGTTCACCTGGCACAGCGCCCAGTGTCCACGTGACCTCAATATCTGCAGTCGATCCCACAACACGCTCCAAATGTTTTGATACGTCAAAATAAAAGATGGGATAGAGCGTTCGAAACTCATCTATTGATATTTGAGATCCACTGTCCGCGTTCTGATATTTTTGCATTGCTTCCATAAGATACATGTACGGCCGAGAGATGTTTTTGGTGGCGTCTATGGTAAAATTACATTCGATTGCACGTTCGGGATACTGTTTGGAATTTACTCTCACAAATATTCGTCTAACGTCTGGGTTATCGAATATGGAGTTGTTTATTTCCTGATTGTTACGACGTGCTTGTCGTTGAAATACGACGAACAAGTGTCGCGGTAGTTGTTCGCTGGGCGTGGTCGTTACACGCCACGTGTAATCAGTCGCGTTGGGAATGGCTGTTTGATAAATCCTGTTCTGTTGGAAGTGTATCTTTTTTGTAAAGGTGGCTAGTAAAGATTCGAGCTCCATCATTTTAGCTAATGAAGGGACAACCCGAGGCATCCACAGTGCTAATCTTGTAATAGAAAACTGTCCCTCAGCCACTCCATCGGCGTGTATTATACAATCGTTTTGATCAGCTCGATCTAATATAAGCGTATGTTTTATTCCTCGAAACACTTTGTTATAATCACGGCAAAATCCAAAGATTGTACTTAACGGAAGCATCATCGTTATTTGGCGAGATTCTGCGGCAAATGCTTTTCGTTTGGTAAATCCCTCGTTATATCTTATGTTACGTGCACTAATAACACCGTTTATAAAATTTAACATCGCAACACCATCTGCGGCTGCACCTGGTGGAGTTATACCAAGATTACGACAAGCGGCAATAAGTGAAACTCTTGTGGCGTTTGCATCAGCAGCTGCACCTGGTGCGGCTATACCAAAATTGTTAGCATTAGCAATAAGAAAATCTCTTACAATTATAGCATCTGCAGCGGCATCAGCTCCGTGTGCAAAAGCACCTCTTGAAATAAACTCGCTCGACGCAGTTGTCCCTAGTCCAGTATCTTTGAACCACATCATATTTGTGGCTATTGATCTGGAATAGTCATCGCTAAACGAAACGATGTTTAGTATTGTACTCGCTATGGGTAAGTGCATCGAAATATCTTCTACGGTTTGATTGGCCAGTTGGTATCGTGCACTCTTAAACAAGCTCCAACCATTATTGACGAGAGCGATTTCTACATTAGCTGCAATATCAGCACCTGCTGCATCTAATATTTGACCACGCACTTCTAGCATTGCCTTATGGGGTAGTAGAAACACGTCCTCGTCTCTTGTGTTAAAAGTTCTAACCCCAGTTTTATTCGGTTCGTTCGAGTTCTCATCGAGATACTCGACATACTCTAATTCTGTTACAGCATCGTCAGTATCAATTTCTTCTGCAAAGTCGAGATAGTTTTTAGCTGACATTTATTTTATAATCGTTACACAAAATTAAAAGGCAGCAGGGGTCATCGGCGCTGTTTTCTTTACAAGTTTACGTACTATTTCTTCACCACTCGGCGACAATAATTTTTTTGTTGTAGCTATCATAGCTCGTTTTGTTTCTTCTGTTGGCGCAATATCTGATATTACTCGTTTTATTTCAGACACCGTAGGTGTTGTTGAAGGTCCTTTAATCTTATCAGCAATCTTTTGCCCTACTGCAGTGCCTGCTGAAGATGCCGCCCCTGTAGCGAAAGCTTTACCAGCGTCAAGTGCAATGGGCGCTACTTTACGCGCGATTCCTGGAATATTCTCTGCAATTGTTGTAAATATATTTCCAAAAAATCCACCTACGATTTTTCTTCGATAAACTTTTCTTCGTCTCATTTTATAAAATTATGTACACAAAATCACATTCCTAGGCAGTGCGTAGGTGTAAGTAATACGTGACTATCTCGTTGTTCACGTCTATTTGTCGTCCAGATTGGTCTGTGAGTTGCATTGTAATGCTTGTAATTTGATTCTCAGGTGTTATTGGATAGTAGATAATCTGTCACGGATTGATTTGCATGAGAGAACCTGGTGGGACTTCTGGTGAGAAACTGTAGATCGTTTGCCCGCGGTTGCCTTTTGACGTATAAGATCCAGATGCGATAGAGCAATTGATGAGTATTGTATTTACTTCTGTAATATCTACTGGTAGTTCTCCATCAAATGTCAAAGATTTATCTTCACCGGTGGTATAGTATAAAACTCTAGTAAAACCTAACATCTTTCCAAAACTTCTTTCTTCAAAGATGACTTTCATATTTCTTTTCACTGTTATCCTAGCTCGTAAGGTGTTATAATTCGCCGCTAATTCGAAATTATCAGCATTCCCACCAGCTTTTGTTAGAAGCTCTTTTATTGTTCTGTTTAGATCAGTAATGTTATAAGCTCCTTGTGGAATCTGTAGTTTGTATTGTATATCAATAAACTCTTTTTGTGAAGTTGGAGATTGTTTAACATTAACGATTAAAATTTCATCATTAATCCCAGTTTTAATATTCGGCATGGCGTTCCAACAAGTACAAGAAATTAATCCAATCTCATACTGTTTTGCAGGATCTAGTTCTATTGGTGGGTTGTAAATTACTGTAAAATTCGCGCTGTTTCCTGTTATTTGTGATGAATCAAGCAATAATGTTGTTTGCATTATACTAATATTTTAGATAAGATCGCGGTGTAAAATTTCGTACTCGGATGATGTTAGTAATCCACTCGATCTTAGATGATCAAGTATATCAATAATTTCGTTATCAATCTCTACACTTTCATTACCAGCTTCTTTAGAGGATATCAACAGCATTAGCCGATCGACTATGTCTGCGTTTGATGTAAAAACTTTAACTCCACCTCCAGTTCTTTCTTCCGGTAATCTTTTATCTCGCTTTTTTTCATATTTTTTTAATAGTCTTATAAAATTCCAACTTTTCTTATAACCTCCTGGTTTATTTCGGTATTGTTTTGCTGTTTTTAGTAAAATTTCAGCCATAATTCCTTCTCTAATATGATCAACTAATACTAGAAAATTCTTTCTATCTTTTTGATCTTTAATTTCTTCATCAGCATTTTCACCAACTTTTTTAATTCTTTCTAATTTTTCTATCAAATTATCATAGTTTTCTTTTGACCAATCTCGAATACTATTAATATTAGTGATATCATATTTTTTCATAAACTCGTTATACTCGGAATCGTCTATTTCTACCCTAGCATTCTTTCTATAAAATATGATAGTATCCTCAAGAGGCATTATTTTTATCATACTTTCTTGTAACGTTTTTTGTTTCTCAGCTAATTCCTCAGTTTGTTCTGACACTTTTTCTATTAACCTCCTTAACTCGTCGGGATTAACAGCCTTTGTTGTTATAGCTTGCTGAAGTGCAAGAGGGTCGTTTATTAATCTATCAAATTCAACCTGTCGTGCAATAGGATCAACAATGTCTCTTACAAGTTCTTCTGCAATTTTTTTATTTTCTTCTTTTGATCTTTCTCCAAGTAAACCAAACAAACCCTTTTCTTTCATTTTTGCTAGTTCTTCTGGAGACAATGTTGGTATTTCTGGCTGCTTGCCAAGCATTGCCTCAGTAACAGGTTTGAAAAATTTGGTTCTTTCTTCTTCTGCTTGAACTTGTCCACGTCGAGCTTCTTCCACCTTTTTCTTAAAAGCCGCTCGAGTTTCGAGAAACTTTTTTAGTAATTCGATTTTCTGTTGATGTTTGTCCATTATTTTTATACGCTTTACAAAATTATATCATAGAAACGTCTCAAGGCAACAACGAAACATCTTGGTTGGATCACGCGCTAGCTTGTCAAATAAAAAGAAACTATATCTATCTTTAGTTGCTCGATGATATAATTCGATAAATTTATCTTTTGTAACATCACCACATTGTTCGTTTGCAATATTTCTCACATCCACATTATCTAGTCCGGGAAATAATACGAAACAACCCGTATTTCGCCTAATAAACCTATCAACATTATAAAAACCTTGGGCAAGATAAACAGAATTACATCTTTTATTACGTGATAGTGAAAAATATGATCTAATCTTGTTCATTTCCTCATTGTTTAGCGGAATATCATCAAAGACGATTATCTTATGCTCTGACGAATCGAGTTCATTCACTGGAACGAGTTCTTCTGGTTGTTTTATCAAAAATATATCATCACCAATGCCAAGTTCATCACGAAGTTTATCATTATACTCGTTTAATAATTTGTATTTGTCTTGTTGGGGGTTGATGGTGTAAATATACACCTTATCATAGTTAAAGTTATTATTGAGTAAAAGATTTAATAACAAATTTGTTTTACCAGATCCAGTTCGCCCAACAATAAGATAATGACAGTCTGGAAGTTCATTGTTATGTTTATGCTTCACCAATCGCTCGGTGTCAAAGTTTATTATCTTCGCCATCGTATAATTTTATGTTATATTAAACCAACAATTTTGTGTAGAACGGTATGTATAATGAGCTACTATACAAAATTTGGAACATTAGCAGTAGATTTATTAACAGAAGGTTACCAGGGTGACTTATCCAAGTATGCGACTCTTGATAAGCTCAAAAATGAAATCAACAATTTGTTAAACGTTGCAAGTGTAGATCCAAATGAAGTTGTAGTTTTCCAGGACAAACAAGGACGATTAAAGACGAGTAATGTACAACTATCAGATGTACTAGTACGAAATCCTACTGCAGTTGCTAATAATATTGTTACTTTTAACAATCAAGGTAAGATAGAAGATTCGGGTAGGTCAGTTAACGATTATGTTAGAAAAGCAGGTGATTTATTTACGGGAAACATTGTTATGAACCAGAACAAGATCACATACCTTGGAAACCCAACTGAGGATAATGACGCTGCTACTAAGAAATATGTTGATGATCAGGAATCAAAGTACGTGTCGGTGCGTGGCGGTATAATGCGTGCATTTCTCAACATGAACAATAATGGCATCAATAATCTTAGAACACCAGAATCTGATTTTGATGCTGTAACAAAGAAATATGTTGATGATATCAACAATGAAATCACCAAGTTCAAAACTGATTTTACTAATCACATCACCACGTTTTTAAATTTTCGTAGAAACATAAACAAAACCAATAACGAATTTTTTGGAAGTCCACCGTCTGTTGATATTACACTCGATAATATTAACACAAAACTCAACGATATTATTAGTGGAATTCCTAGTATTGTTGAGAAAACAAGTATGATTAAAATTCCTCACAAGCAGATTAAAAATATTGTCTATACTGTTGCTTCTGGAATGTCTACTTGGTCGCCGCAAAATAACACTCTCAAACATACTGCAGAGGTCACTGGTGTGTATAGATTGTCCGTGTTGAGCAGTGCAAAGTTTAATATATTTACATTATTTCCATGGCGTCACTCGACTGATAATTTCTCTGGAACCGTGTCTATTGTGTTAAACAAAGATGTTGAAGAAACTTTTATGCTAATAGCAGATGACAAAAAATTAACTGTTGCGTCATATTGGTATTGTCTGGAATTTGTGGCTGAAACACCTCAACTAGTTACTTGATCAAGCCTGAGATTATGTGAACAAATATTATAATGAAAAAAAGTATAGTTGATTTCAATCATATTTCAAAAGATATTCCAGAACAGGATGTTGACGCACTAATACAATACTACAAATATTATCATAAAAAACTTTGGTGCGTTAAAAAATGTTACAAATATTATAACAAGATACTTCGAGTAATATCATATCTACCCTTGTTAATGACTAGTTCTGGCATAATTTCAAGTGGTATATCATTAAACCCGTTTTTGTTAATCATATCCGGTGTTGGTGTTTCTCTTACAGCAGCTTGTAAAAAAGTTGAACCTAAAATTTTGATAAAAAAGCACGGCTGCGGAACATCAATTATAACTTACAAGAAACTGCTTAATCAAATAAGATCTTACCTACGAGGAGTAAAATATAGTATGGACGATTTAATACGTGAATTTCGTATTATTGACAACATGTTAACAGATATTCTTCCCATGAGGATCAGCAAATATGAGAAAGATTATCAAAAGAAGTATGATATAACATAAAATTTTATATAATACCACTTACCTTACTGGAATTCTAATGCGTAATTTAGTCCACAATCGCCACGCTCTGCTAAATCGTAATGATTTGGAAAATTGAGTCTGACACATCATTTTGCTTATTCTGGAAGATCACGTAATTATATTTTACCTGTTACCTAACCTAGATATTTTGCAACAGGTGTTCTATTGTATTTGTTTGGAGGTCTAGAGGGGTTGTTGAGCTCGGATTCTTAACGCAATTATTGATTGCAATAGGTTTTCTATTACGTTACCTAGGTATTTTGTATTTGTTTGGAGGTCTGGAGGGGGTTGTTGAGCTCGGATTCTTACTTTCTCCTACTACTATCACCATGGGATTTACACTAAAAGACGTCATCAAATGCTTTTTTAATGTTAAATTGAAATTGTTCTGATATGATGCCCAGTATATGGCCATCTTGAAATTATTGTTTTAGTTTCCCCTCTTAAATAGAAAGTCATTTTGACATGGGGTTTTTCCCTCTTAAATAGAAAGTCATTTTGACATGGGGTATTCCCCTCTTAAATAGAAAGTATTTTGACATGGGGTTTTCCCCTCTTAAATAGAAAGTCCTTTTGACATGGGGTTTTCCTCTCTTTAATAGAAAGTCATTTTGACATGGGGTTTTCCCTCTTAAATAGAAAGTCATTTTGACATGGGGTTTTCATCAGAAGAGTTCTTGTGGTGTCAGTTTGGTCCTAAATGAAAATGACTACAATATTACCATGATGGTAGAAATCTTGAAAATATTATTTTTGCTCCAAATGGATGGCTGTATCAACATGGGGCAACTTTTTATTATGCCTGGTTGATCCTAAATGAAAATGACCATAATATTACCATGATGGTAGAAATCTTGAAAATATTATTTTTGCTCCAAATGGATGGCAGTATCAACATGGGGCAACTTTTTATTATGCCTGGTTGATCCTAAATGAAAATGACCACAATATTACCATGATGGTAGAAATCTTGAAAATATTATTTTTGCTCCAAATGGATGGCAGTATCAACATGGGGCAACATTTTATTATGCCTGGTTGATCCTAAATGAAAATGGTGCCAGTTGTTCATCAGATATTGTTGAGATGACAGCTGTCATGAAAATCTTTTTGTCACTAACCCATCCCCCTCATTGGATGATCATTATGATGTGTAGTTTTTCACCAAAAGACTTCTAATTATGTCTACTTTGTTCAAAAAATGAATAGGGTGCCAGTCTGATAACAAGTTTGTTTATTTTAAACTCATGTTATCACAGAAGAATATCAGGGATGGTTTCAGAACTCAGCAGTAGAGGAAGAAATGAATTTGTCTCAAATTCTAGAAATTCTTTTCATCCACTAGAGTGGCAATCTCTTCATGGGAATCTTGTTGTTTAGTTAAACAGAAATTCATTACCATTGTTTCAACATATTCACCAAACATTACATGGGCATATGCCATATGGGATCTTGTCTCAATAAAAATAATTGAAGGCTTTGGAATAGACTCTTGAAGGGATGTTAAGTTTGTGTTTAATTTATAGAAAGCCAAGTGGTTATGCACAAAAACCAGATTGTGTGTTCAGGAATTGTTCATTTATAACTAAATTAAGGTACTTTTTGTGTGCATTGTCCATTGGTTTCTAAAATTAAGATTTTGTTTTGTACATTGCCCATTTGTTATGAAAGTAAGGTTTTTCTGTCTGCAGTCACAATTTAATCTGCTGACCTTTAGAGTAAAAAAAAAAGTGGGAGCATCAATGGCTTGGGTTGAATGTGCCTGTCAGACCAGTCAGTTGGGATCCTATCCTGTTCAGTGCAGTTAGACAGCTTGGGGTGTCCTTTAGTACAGTTAGACAACTTAGTGTTTCACTCCCTGAGACATGAAATTACTGTCTTAACACTAAATGGTCATGCTTGTGCTGATGTTGCAGTAAACAGCAGTAATTTGTGGTATCTTCTTTGAATGGGGTTGATATTAGTGCCTGATTTGTTGTCAAACAAAGGCCTGTATATGTCCCAAGTGAGCACATTACCATCCTTATGTCCAGCAAAATTTCAAACTTGATTTGACACCACTGGAACATCAATTAGTCTAAAAATTGCACATGCTGGGTATGATTACTATCCATCACAACATACACATACTAAATTAGACACTACTCATTTTTTGTGTTGAAATTAATTTTGCTTGTGACAACAAAATCACTATCCTTTTTAATAAAATGTCATTGACTTTTTATGTGAAATACATTAAGTGTGGTTATCTGCAAAGATTTGCTAGTTAATCTGATTTCAGTAAGAGTGAAAGCTTTTAAGAGTTATTCACCAGCTTGTTCTAGACCTAAAAGTGATCACAATTAGAAGCTGCCTAATCATCTATCCATCTGTCAGTGTCTGTCCTCTGTCACCAATCTGTTTGTGTATGGCTTTTTGTTTCAGCTCAATAACTGTAGTTGTAGACAGTTAAATTTAACATTGTGGTTGGCTCACAATTAGCATAAGAAAGAAAGTAATTTAAGGTTAAAAGGTCAGTGAATGAGAGAAAAAAATCAGCTTTTCTGCACATAATAACTTAAGCATTTGACAAGGTATTGAAAATTTTTGATGAACATCAGACTTGAATGCTAGCATATGTGAGTTTTGGAGGGGAAAAAATACCTATGTATTTTTCAAGTACTATATATATATATATATATATATATATATATATATATATATATATATATATATATATATATATATACTGTATTTACTGAAGATAACCCCATGCTTACCTTATTTGCTTACTTTTGAAAACAACAAAGATCTTGATCTGTCATACCATAATGTACCTGCAGACAAGGGTCTGTGTTGTTTGTTCTGCAGAATACTCCTAACAAACTGCTCAGATCTGCCAGCACATGATGCAGTTGTAGATCTGGGTCTGTACCATTTTCAGTTGGTATTGGCTTATAAATGATAATAGATGGTAATGATAAACCCCAGTTCCAATAGTTTTTATACAGACAGTTGTTACAATATGTAACTGTCTCATTGAATTTTTTAGTCACATGCTATGGCATTTGGTTGATGGTAAGCTATATTTTGTTTAAATGATCAAAGTACCTTATTTCCTTGAATAATTCATGTACCTAATTGCAAACAACAGAAATTTGCCATTATTTCATAACACACATTGGCAGATTTGAGTCTATGCTACCATATTGATATCATCAGTAAAAAAAAAAAACCCACATCGAACCCTGTTCTGCCAGCACATTAATAATGTCAGATCTGGGTGTATGCCATCTGGAATATGGCATACACTTAATGCTTGCATATACCATAGATTGGAAGCAAACATCTTGTAATTAAAACTGATTAAACAGTATTATGATGCTTTTAGTTATTGATGAGCTGTATAAGTACTTCTTGCATGCAATAGCTGTATAACTATGTTGAGCAGTATAAGTACTTCTTGCATGCAATGCAATAGCTGTATAACTATGTTGAGCAGTATAAGTACTTCTTGCATGCAAAGGCAAAAACTATAGAATTGTGTTAATTTGGTGAGTAAGTGAAGATAACTAGGTTTTTAAAAATAAAAGAAACTACTTTGGTGGGAGACCTTTGATTACTCACACTGAATCAGATTAACAATTTTTGTGTAATTTTGGCAATGAAAATACATCTTGTTGATGATTTAATTCTTGTAAGGAATTTTAGATACAATTCCAAACTCTATGTAATTTTACCATGAACAAAATTTCTGTTGCATCCGGAAGTTGTTAAAAGCTTTGTCACTGCATTTGATGTGGTTGACTTAATTTTGTTGGTATGAAAAGAAGCCTCTCTTTATTCTAATTGCATAAAAGATTTTATGACACAAAATACTAATCAAGAAAAATTACCTTGCAGCGGCTAATAAAGTTTTTAACAATTATTCAGCTCAAGTTTCATAAATTTTACATTATTTTTTTGGACATTTTTTTTTAAATTTTCTCAGCAGAAATGTTCATCAGGGCCACAAGCCTTGCAATTTACCTATTTTGGATCTCTAAATTTTAGCATTATTAAAGAGCTCACTTTATTGAGTTAAAATGAGATTTTGATTAATGAACTGATGATGTCAAAGGTGATGATTTGTGACATTTGATCTTAGATCCCCTCCCCAATAGGTATGATTTCTATTGCACTGGTTTTATCATTAGGGTAGGTACTTTGTTTAAAACATTATACATACATACATACATACATACATACATACATACATACATACATACATACATACATACATACATACATACATACATACATACATACATACATACATACATACATGCATGCATGCATGCATGCATGCACGCATGCACACATACATACATACATACATACATACATACATACATACATACATACATACATACATACATACATACATACATACATACATACTCTGTGCTAAACAGCTCAATTATTCAATCAGATGCATAGATCAATTTTAGGATTGTTTTATTTTTAACCCCAGTGGGAGAAAGTGTTAGGGTCAGCAACCAAAAAAAGGACAGTTGGCAGACTGGACACACACATGTATTTTTTTTTTTGCCTTATGTAAGTCATCCTGAAGCTAGTGACTTTGCTGATTTTAAAGCTGGAATGTTGTCACATGTAAACAGTTTGGTACAACTTAAAGACTGTAGCTAATTACAAAATCAATACATGTGTAAATGAATCTGCATGTGGCTGTCATTGACAGTAACTACCAGTTTCAAATAAATTATGGGGAGATTGTTATGTGGAGATGTCAGATAACCTCAAATTTTAAATCAAGTAAATGAACAGCAGAAATACTATTCCTAGAGCATTTCTCCACTTACAACAGAAACAAAATTAACAGAAACATGAACAGAAAGCTGAAACACTGAAAACTATTTTTCCTTATATTTATTCTCTCAGTGATCTTGTTTCACCATGTACATTTAAAAAAAATTCCATAAATTGATGTGTTCATTAATTCTAAATTTTGCAGCAGTTTAAACCCATCAAAAACCTATGGCCTTGATGAAGCACATTCAGACATATCCAAGAAACTATTAAGAGTTGGCACATTTGGTTGGACACCATTTTCAACAATCTTTGTACATTTGCCACATCCAACCTGGGACTTGATGGCCCACAGGCCACATCCAGCATGGGACTTGATGGCCCACAGGCCACATCCAGCCTGGGACTTGATGGCCCACAGGCCACATCCATCCTGGGACTTGATGGCCTACAGGCCACATCCAGCCTGGGACTTGATGGCTCACAGGCCACATCCAGCTTGGGTCTTGATGGCCCACAGGCCACATCCATCCTGGGACTTGATGGCCCACAGGCCACATGCAGCCTGGGACTTGATGGTCCACAGGCCACATCCAGCTTGGGTCTTGATGGCCCACAGGCCACATCCAGCTTGGGTCTTGATGGCCCACAGGCCACATCCAGCCTGGGACTTGATGGCCTACAGGCCACATATAGCCTGGGACTTGATGGCCTACAGGCTACATCCAGCCTGGGACTTAATAGCCCACAGGCCACATCCAGCCTGGGACTTGATGGCCTACAGGCCACATCCAGCCTGGGACTTGATGGCCTACAGGCCACATCCAGCCTAAGACTTGATGGCCCACAGGCCACATCCAGCCTGGGACTTGATGGCCCACAGGCCACATCCAGCTTGGGTCTTGATGGCCCATAGGCAACATCCAGTCTGGGACTTGGTTTTATCCAGTCTAATTTGAATTACATTGGTAAGTTTAAATATGGATACCTGGCCTGCACCCTGGAGGAAGTTGTCATGATTGATTTAGATAAAGGTAACTCTAGATAAAGGTAACTCACACATCTCTTTGATCTTAACATATGTAACAGAAAGAAATTAAACTAGCAAGTTTAGAAACATTCAACAAACAATTAAATACAGAGAGAAAATTGAAGAGGAACCTTTGATATTGTGAATTAAATCCAAATTAATTCTAAATGTTATATCACAAGTCCAAAAGTACAAAATGGATACCTTCAGTCTTGACTCTCTGGGTGTGTAACAATGTCTTACAATGAATTCTCCAAAATCCCAAAAATAGTCCTAAGATTTATAGTAAACAGGAATAAAGATTTGTTTACCTGGTCTTTATATAGATATTGTCACCTGGCCTATGATGCAACAAAATTCCTTGGATGTTGATTAATTCTAATGGAAAATTCCATCAAATTTGTTGACAAGGTCACTTCCAGAACCTTCTGAGTTTGTAATCAAGATCAGGTCTTGAATTAAAATTAATCTTTAAAAAAAATGACAATAATCAGGTAGGCTATAACTCTACCCTCAATCTGGGACAAAGGTCAAGCAATCCAGATAAATATCGGTAAGTGGCCAAAAGAATATATTTATACTTGACTTCGAAATAGTGTTTGATCATCTTGACCATGATTTGTTAAAAAGAAATTATTTCATTATGGAAATGCAAGCATAACTCTGTGCTTGTTCACATTGTTTGTTTTTTTTACTTTCAAAAGCAATGTCTGGATCCAATCGGTTCCAAATCTGTTTTGTGCAAAGTAGCTTCTGGAATACTTCAAGACAATGTTCTTGTACCATTGAAAAATTTTCCTAGCACATCAGTGACAATAATTGGAATTGATTCAGAAAATGCACTTCTGTACAGGTGACTGTAGGCTAGATTAATCTAAACCCAGCAGGGTACTAAGATCCTACAAAATCACATTAATAAATATTAGACAACATCATCCAAGTGATCAGATGGAAATCTCATCAAACCAGTATGTGTTTTATTGGAAGGTATTTTAGAAAATTTAAATCAGATAAACTATTTAGGAGTCACAGTTACTTGTGATCTAAAATGGAACCTTCAAATTGAAGACTAATCCACTGATGTTAATCATACTTTTGGCCTATTAAGACTGATGTTAATCATACTTTAGGCCTATTAAGACTGATGCTGATCATACTTTAGGCCTATTAATACTGACTATGATCAAAATTTAGGCCTATTGATATGGATGTTAATCATATGTTATTCTTATTAAGACTACTGTTAGTCATACTTTAGCCATATAAAGACTGATGTTAATCATACTTTAGGCCTATTAAGACTGATGCTGGTTATAATTTAGGCCTATTAAGACTGATGCTGGTTATAATTTAGGCCTATTAAGACTGATGCTGATCATACTTTAAGCCTATTAAGACAACTTTAGGCCTATTAAGACTAATGTTAATCATACTTAGGCCTATTAAGACTGATGTTAATCATACTTTAGGCCTATTAAGACTGATGCTGATCATACTTCAAGCTTATTAAGACTACTTTAGGCCTATTAAGACTGATGTTAATCATACTTTAGGCCTATTAAGACTGACATTGATTTTAATTTAGGCCTATTAAGATTGATGCTGATCATACTTTAAGCCTATTAAGACTACTTTAGGCCTATTAAGACTGATGTTAATCATACTTTAAGCCTATTAAGACTGATGTTAATCATACTTTAGGCCTATTATGATTGACATTGATTATAATTTAGGCCTATTAAGATTGATGCTGATCATACTTTAAGCCTATTAAGACTACTTTAGGCCTATTAAGACTAATGTTAATCATACTTTAGGCCTATTAAGACCTGTTGATCATACTTTAGGCCTGTTAAGACTGATGTTGATCATACATTAGGCCTATTAAGACTGATGTTGATCATACTTTAGGCCTAAATAGACTGATGTTGATCATACTTTAGGCATATTAAGACTGATGTTGATCAATATTTAGTCCTATTGATATTGATGTTAATCACATGTTATTCCTATTAAGACTACTGTTAGTCATACTTTAGGCATATAAAGACTGATGTTAGTCATATTTTAGGCCTATTAAGACTGATGTTAATCATACTTAAGGCCTATTAGGACTGAAGCTGATCATACTTTAGACCTATTAAGACTGATGTTAATCATAATTTAGGCCTATTAAGACTGATATTGATTATAATTTAGGCCTATTAAGACTGATGCTGATCATACTTTATGCCTATTAAGACTACTTTAGGCCTATTAAGACTGATGTTAGTTACTCTTTAGGCCTATTAAGACATGTTTATCATACTTTAAGCCTATTAAGACTGATGTTAGTCATAATTTAGGCATATTAAGACTGTTGTTAATCATACTTTATAATTTGAATACTGATGTTAATCATACTTTCTTACTTTTGGCCTTTTAAGACTGATGTTGATCATACTTTAGGCCTATTAAGACTGATGTTGATCATACTTTAGGCCTATTAAGACTGATGTCAATCATACTTTAGGCATATTAGGACTGTTAATCATATTTTATAATTTGAATACTGATGTTAATCATATTTTTGGCCTTTTAAGACTGATGTTGATCATACTTTAGGCCTATTAAGACTGATGTTGATCATACTTTAGGCCTATTAAGACTGATGTCAATCATACTTTAGGCATATTAGGACTGTTAATCATATTTTATAATTTGAATACTGATGTTAATCATATTTTTGGCCTTTTAAGACTGATGTTGATCATACTTTAGGCCTTTTAAGACTGATGTTGATCATACTTTAGGCCTATTAAGACTGATGTTAGTAATACTTTTGGCCTTTTAAGACTGATGTTGATCATACTTTAGGCCTTTTAAGACTGATGTTGATCATACTTTAGGCCTATTAAGACTGATGTTAGTCATACTTTAGGCCTATTAAGATGATAACTGAAGATCATGCTCACAAAATATGAAACAAAAATTAGCTTTCTGGGATTTAGACAAGACTTTTAGAATATACTTGTATAAGTTGAGATTCCATTCCCAGTTTTATTAAAGAATGAAAGCAAATAAAATTAAACCAATTCAGCATATACTAAAAAATGGAGTAAATATTTTGTTTTGACAATGGCATGAAAAATAAAACAAAACACCCTCGTACAATTTTGATCAAATCAAAGAACAGTATAATTCACCATGAATAGAATATGCATGAATAGTAGAATTCAGCATGAATATATGTATTGATAACCTATGCAAGAATATCAAGATTCAACATGACTGGCCAATACATGAAGAGTAGAATTCAAAATATACCTATTGATGTCCTGTGCAAGAACAGTAGAATTCAATATGAATGGCCGATGCATTATGCAGAATTCAACATGAATGGACTATACATGAAGAGAATAATTCAGTTGAATATACCTATTGAAGGCCTGTGCAAGAACCATAGAATCCAACATGAATGGCCTATACCTGAAGAGAATAATGCAGCTGAATATACCTATTGAAGGCCTGTGCAAGAACCATAGAATCCAACATAAATGGCCTATACCTGAAGAGAATAATGCAGCTGAATATACCTATTGAAGGCCTGTGCAAGAACCATAGAATCCAACATGAATGGCCTATACCTGAAGATAATAATGCAGCTGAATATACATATTGAAGGCCTGTGCAAGAACCATAAAATCCAACATGAATGGCCTATACCTGAAGAGAATAATGCAGCTGAATATACCTATTGAAGGCCTTTGCAAGAACCATAAAATCCAACATGAATGGCCTATACCTGAAGAGAATAATGCAGCTGAATATACCTATTGAAGGCCTGTGCAAGAACCATAGAATCCAACATGAATGGCCTATACCTGAAGATAATGCAGCTGAATATACCTATTGAAGGCCTGTGCAAGAACCATAGAATCCAACATGAATGGCCTATACCTGAAGAGAATAATGCAGCTGAATATACCTATTGAAGGCCTTTGCAAGAACCATAAAATCCAACATGAATGGCCTATACCTGAAGAGAATAATGCAGCTGAATATACCTATTGAAGGCCTTTGCAAGAACCATAAAATCCAACATGAATGGCCTATACCTGAAGAGAATAATGCAGCTGAATATACCTATTGAAGGTCTGTGCAAGAACCATAGAATCCAACATGAATGGCCTATACCTGAAGAGAATAATGCAGCTGAATATACCTATTGAAGGCCTTTGCAAGAACCATAAAATCCAACATGAATGGCCTATACCTGAAGAGAATAATGCAGCTGAATATACCTATTGAAGGTCTGTGCAAGAACCATAGAATCCAACATGAATGGCCTATACCTGAAGAGAATAATGCAGCTGAATATACCTATTGAAGGCCTGTGCAAGAACCATAGAACCCAACATGAATGGCCTATACCTGAAGAGAATAATGCAGCTGAATATACCTATTGAAGGCCTGTGCAAGAACCATAGAATCCAACATGAATGGCCTATACCTGAAGATAATAATGCAGCTGAATATACCTATTGAAGGCCTGTGCAAGAACCATAGAATCCAACATGAATGGCCTATACCTGAAGAGAATAATGCAGCTGAATATACCTATTGAAGGCCTTTGCAAGAACCATAGAATCCAACATGAATGGCCTATACCTGAAGAGAATAATGCAGCTGAATATACCTATTGAAGGCCTGTGCAAGAACCATAGAATCCAACATGAATGGCCTATACCTGAAGAGAATAATGCAGCTGAATATACCTATTGAAGGCCTGTGCAAGAACCATAGAATCCAACATGAATGGCCTATACCTGAAGAGAATAATGCAGCTGAATATACCTATTGAATGCCTGTGCAAGAACCATAGAATCCAACATGAATGGCCTATACCTGAAGAGAATAATGCAGCTGAATATACCTATTGAAGGCCTGTGCAAGAACAGTAGAATTCAACATTAATATTTCTACTGATCATCTATGCAAGAAAAGTTGAATTCAGCATGAATGGCCTGTGCATAAACTGTAGAATTCAACATGACTGGCCTATATAATGGCTTGTTCATGAGCATTAGAACATGCCTATTTGCATTAAAACAGTAGAATTCCACAAGAATGAGCTATGCATGGACAATGGAATGAGACTTTAATGGACTTTGCATGGACAGTAGAATTCATGATGAATCTATATGATGGTATCTATATGATGGCATATGCATTAAAACAATATAATTCAACATGACTGGCCTATACACGGACATTAAAATGTATTTTGAATGGCCTATACATGGACAGTAGAATTCAACTTGAATAGCTATGCATAGATAATAGAATTGGCTTGAATGGCCTATGCATGGACCATAAAATGTATCTTGAATGGTCGGTCTATACATGGACAATAGAATTCAACTTGAATGGATTTGCATAGACAATAGAATTAGCTTGAATGGCATATGCATGGACAATATATCTCAAATGGCCTATACATGGACAGTGGAATTCAACTTGAATGGCATATGCATAGACAATAGAACTCAGCTTGAATGGCCTATTCATGAACAATAGAATTCAACATGAATGGGCTATTCATGGACAATATAATTCAACTTGAATGGCCTATACAAGGACAACAGAATTCAACATGAATGGCCTACACAGGGACAGTAGAATTCAGCTTGATCGGCCTTCACATGGAAAACAAAATTTAACATGAATGGCCTATGTATGGACAATAGAATGGCCTAGACATCAACAATAGAATTCAACTTAATTGACCTTTGCATGGACAAGAGTATTCAATATGAATAGCCTATGGATAGACAAGTGAATTCAACATGAATATACCTGTCGGATGGCCTATGCATGGCATGATTATTATACATTTAGTTTTCCACCTCCAAATCTTTTGCAAAGGTTGATTGAGTGGTGCAGCAATGTCATTATAATTTGGCACCAGACTAATCTATATCAAGATATCAAATTTACATGACTACAGTTAAACATTTTCTACATTTTCTATTGCAATTGAAAAAGTAGAAAGTTTAAGGCATCAAAATTTCTTCTCATAAACTTCCGGATCACTTTTGTGTTTTATCTTGTACTTCATATTTCCATATTTGTAGTGGTTTGTCTTAGGATTTTTGTGTAATTAAATTTGGGGGGGGGTGTCTTCCTAGGATTTTGGTGTAATTCATTTTTTTGGAGGGGTTCATCATCCTAGACATTTTGTGTAATTCATTTTTTGGAGGGGTTTGTTTTCCTAGGAATTTTGTGTAATTCATTTGTGGTTATAATTTTAGCACTAACCTTTGTTTGGTTTCGTATAACCACTATTGCGTTGTGTTGCTATAAAAATTCTACTACATGCTAAATATATAATGCTAAAACAAACATGTATAATGAGAATATGTAATAATTTTTTTTAATCTGTACTGCAGGGAAGTCTATTTATAGTGTTTGTGACATATTCATTTTAATCTATACTAGAGGAAAATATATTCATAGTTTGTGTCACATAAACATTTAAATCTTTATGGGAAGCAAGTCTATTAATAGTGCATGTTACATGCATTTTCATCTTACATGATGGAAGTTTATTCATTTTGTGTGTGACATGTACATTTGAATATGTAAAGGCGGCACCAAGTAGCCAAGTGGTCTTATCATTAACACTGCCATCTCACCTCTGTCTGTGTGGGTTTGAGTCTTGGGCTCGGCCAATGTGGGTATGTGAGAAAGCTTGCCAGTAGCATCTCATTGGTTGGCTGTTCTTTCAGGGGTTCTCCTAGTTTGTGTCATATATGTACTTTAACATGACATTTGTTTTTATTTACAGGAGGGAAGTCCATTCATAGTTTGTATGACTTATGCATTTCAAACCCCCGAGAAACTGTGTTTTATCCTGGATCTGATGAATGGGGGAGATCTACATTATCATCTTTCACAACATGGTGTCTTCCTAGAGAAAGAAGTACGATTCTATGCTGCAGAAGTTATACTTGGTCTGGAACATATGCATAACAGATACGTGGTTTATAGGGACTTAAAGGTATAGTAACATTCATGCTAGAATTATTCTTGCATTTATACTTCTATCATTTCTGCAATATTGTATTTAATATTCAATTTTAAATGGTGAGGTTACATTAAGAGCATTAATTGAAATAGACAATTAGGTTACCAAGCTCTGTCATATTAGGAGTGCTAATTATGATGGACAGTTAGGTTACCAGATTTGGTCACATTAACAGTACTAATTAAAATGGATAGCTAAGTTACCAGACTCTTACATTAAGAGTGCTAATTAAAACAGGTAGCTAGGTTACGAGACTGTCAAATTAAGAGTGCTAATTAAAATGGGTAGCTAGGTTACCAAACTGTCACATTAAGAGTGTTAATTGAAATCGACATTTGGGTTATGAGACTCAGGAGCATTAAGAGCAGACTTTTTAAATACATTAAAGCAGTAGGGCATTTTAATTAACTTTCAGTACACTGGCTGACTGTGAATAAGACTTTGAAATTTATTCATTATTATCGTGTCTGATGGTGGAATATTGTTATTCATTCACTCAGCCCAAACATTCATCCATTTTAATTATATTTACTTACTACTTTAGGGTTAGGGGTAAAGGGTGATTCATCTGTGTATAGTTGGTTCATTCTTGGTTCCCACCCAAGGAGTTATGAGTGTGGAAGGGGAGTGGGTTGGAGGTGAAAGTTTCTGTAAAAGTTATATTATGATGGCATTTTCAAATCTGGTTTCTCACCGGACGTTTTAGTCATAGCTGAAAGACGTGATATATTTGTTAGATTTTGGATTATGACCCCAGGGCCACTGTAACAGAAGTGGGGGGGTCACAATAACATCTCACAGCCACACTTCATTGATGGGTTTTGTTGTTCAGAAGCCTAATTATGCACCTATATGGGAGACAGTGATCTGACTGATCCTAGCATACATTTTAATTTTAATATTTTCATCTTTATCGCATACTGCTAAATTTTATCTTGTAAGACCACATGTTCAATTTGATTTGGTCAGATTTATATATCCAACAACTTTTTACAGTTTATACCATTACATATTTAAACTTAACCTTTAATCACTCCTGTAAAGCCTAGAATGTACTGATGTGCCATTAGTCCCTTTACACGCATACATATGTGAATGTTTGAATCAGAATATTCAATTAAAGACTGCAGATTTATAGGAGCAAGTCAGTGAATTTGCGTTGCTTGTACAGTTTATCCTCATTAGTCAGCTCTAATTGGATACTGCATAGACCCAAATCTGCCATTGCATTATGTGCTGGTAGATCTGGATCTATGGTTTTTGTTAGGCATACCAAGTAATCAATAGAACAAGCACTAATCTGCTAGTAAATTATATGATGGCAAGTCAGTGTCCTGGTTGTTTGTGAGTGAGTAAAGACAGTACATTTTTTTACCATCATTCATACTATTACCTAATGCTTTTCAGCCGGCAAACATTTTACTAGATGAAAATGGCCATGTCAGAATATCAGATCTTGGACTTGCCTGTGATTTTTCCAAAAAGAAACCTCATGCCAGTGTGTAAGTATGTTAAACAGAGAGATACACAGACTGTGGCTTGTATCTGTTCATCTTTACAAGAAGTAGGAAATGTTATTATATGCTCATTTTGTTCTCTGTTAACTTTTCATTGTCAGAATCATGCAATATTTTACGATATTGAACTCACACACTCAGTACATATTGCATTCATGTGAATAATGGAACTACTTTCAATTGTAAACAAACAATTTGTTTCTGAACTAAAGCAGATGTTTCTTGAACTGCCACATACCAGCTGCTTTGGCACATTCCGCATTAACTTTTTTGATACAATATTTCAGATTTAGGCTAGCTAAAGATGCCAGACAGGGTCCTTACAAATAACATGCAAGTGACAAGACATAAACTGTCTTATTTAACTGGTAATAAGAATGGCAAAAACTATACTTACAGTTTTACATCCTGAATTTCCTCAAAATGTACTTTCTTAGTTCTGCAGATCCTAATTACATGAGCTAGCTATGTCATAGGTTCTCTAGCTTCATTACACATTTTGAAATTGTACTGTAATTTTGAGTATATTCCAAGTGCAATTACCTACTCTTTACTGCACTAAAAATGAAATAAACATTAAATTCCATAGTGTCTTTTTGATAATTGCAAATAAAAGACTTCATATTTTTCCCACATTATGATTTCAAACTTTCAATGACAGAAGAGAACACACTTGTAGATGTCAACACCTTCTTCCTCACTGCTTCAATCTGATGTATATTTCATGTAGAATTGACACAGATGCTACTGACTGAAATCCTATGTACTTCATGTATATAAAACTGGTCTATCATCACAAAATTTCATAGAATAAAAGAAAACACCAAACTTTATTCATTCCAGATAAAATGGAAAAGTTCTCACAACTTCGCATTCATTCACAAGATAACTCCAAATTTCAAGTAGACCAAAACACCATTTTCTTTTGAAACTTATGTCTAGCGTGCAACCATGTTCTAATTTATCTAAGCGGAATAACATGCGAATTAATAATGTTGCTGTGTAATAAATCAATGCTTGTGTATTTAGTTTGGAATACAGTATACATTCAGTTACTTTGTTTGCTGTAGTGTATTTTTGTTTATACAATTAAGAATTAGGTAGAATAAAAAAATGAGCATAAAATAAAAAGGTAACTTCATTTGAATGGAAAATATGAACTTGTTTTATCAGATGGATATACTGCATTCCCAAGGTCATATAGTATATCCATCCGAAAAACTTGTTTATATTTTCCCATACAAATGCAGTAACTTATAAATACTGTGAACTTTCAAGATTAGGAGTAGAGACAGAATCAGTCTGCATTAAAATATTATTGACTTTAAAAACCATGGGTATTGGAGAAAAAAAATTGTTCAGTGAAAAATGCATTTGATAAAAATGTAATTCAGGCTGAAGAACAACAAGAATTAAAGCAAAAACCTTAAAGTCATTCACATACAGCATTGAGTCTGTTGGTTAATTGGGAATGTTGTAGTTATGCACTTTTGAATGAAATTCTTAATATTTTTGGTGTACTATCTGGGGAAAAAAATTATTGTACCATTTTTTGGAATATTCAAAGGATATCTATGTTTGTTGGTTTTATGACAGTTGGGTACTTCACTTAGTTTTCTAGATTTGACTTGGGTATATTAAATATTGTGAATTTTCTATTTTGTGTTGGTTTAGAGAAACCTCATAGTTAAAGAGAGAGTGAAAAGCAATACCCTGTGGAAGCATTCAAATCTTTAGACATATCTACAGAAGTAATTTTTGGGCAAAACCATGAAAATGTATTGTCTCAAAAAGGCAAAGAATTTTTGGCAGCCTTAATGTAAACCAAGAATTCTTTTATTGTTGCAGATTTGTCTTAAAACATTAGATATTTTAGATAGCTATGCAAGTGGTTGACCTGTGATTGGTATTGTAATGGAGGACGTTATTCCAAGGGGGAGCTATAATTATCTTAGTAAATGTCTCACCAGCAAATGGTATTAAAGAAACATTTCAACAAAGGAGAGCTGTAATTATTTAATTGTCTAACCTGTAAACTGGGTTAAACAAAGTCCATTTTAATAAAAGAGAACTGTAATTATACAGGCAATCATCCTACCTGACATTGGTGTTCTTTAAAATGCATTATAATGACTTAACCATAATATTTAATTGTCACACCCATGTTGTTATAATGGAGTGCATTATATTAGGAAATTAATAATTATGCAAATAATTATCTCCCTTGTAAGTGCTCTTATAATAAGCACATTATAATGACTGTCAGCAGCAGGATTTCCTTGTTTTTCATGAATATGCATAAACAGATATATGTCATCAAGAACAATCATGTAACAACCTCCTACACATCAGTGAAAGTACCAGTTTAATTAATTGATAAGTGACTGTTTTTGGAAGGGAAACTTTTAATTGCTTATTGAAAGAACACATTAGGTCATGTTGGGTAAGATTGTGAGAAAATGTTTGTCAATGTGCACAGTGATTGGTTAAACAGGTTTATGCATATTTATAAAAAATGAGGAAATGGCAGTCATGGATTATAGAATAACAATGCAGACTTTTTCCAGTGGTTTGCAATTGGGATAAGACTATGTACATGTTTATATCTCTACCAAAGACATGTTAGGCATTACAGATTAGCTTCAAGATGGCAGCTCACTCCTCAGTTTGCTGAGAAGGGAGCACAACAAAAGTACCTTACTCCTGAATACAGTTCTCATATTCATTCTCTTGACTTTGTAACTTTTATTTTGTCAGAGGAACCCATGGGTATATGGCTCCTGAGGTGCTACAGAAGGGTACAGCATATGATTCCAGTGCTGACTGGTTCTCCTTTGGTTGCATGTTGTATAAATTGTTAAAAGGGTAAGTTTGTAAAGTCATCAGTTGTTATGTGTATATACAGTTAGAGCACAAAATGATGGTGAGGTCATAGGTTAGAGAGTCCATTCCGTGTATGCCTACTAGATTGTGCCAGATTTCAGATCTCATTTTAAAGCATTTTATTTTCTAATAGACAAGGTACTAGTAAGAAAAAATGAGAGTTAACCATTTTATTTTGTTTGTAATCCAGTATTTCATATGACTCAGATCAGAGATGTAAACACTTCATGTAAAACATAGACTCTGTAACCTTAACAATTTTATGCAAATTATTGTTTCAAAAAGCTTAACAATTTCATGTCAATGGTAGACTGTATGACTATAAAATCTTTATGCAAAGAGTAGACTCAATAACCTTAAAATGTTTGTGCAAAGGGTAGACTTTATGACTATAAAATCTTTATGCAAAGGGTAGACTCAAAAACCTTAAAATGTTTGTGCAAAGGGTAGACTGTATGACTATAAAATCTTTATGCAAAGAGTAGACTCAATAACCTTAAAATGTTTGTTCAAAGGGTAGACTTTATGACTATAAAATCTTTATGCAAAGGGTAGACTCAATAACCTTAAAATGTTTGTGCAAAGGGTAGACTGTATGACTATAAAATCTTTATGCAAAGAGTAGACTCAATAACCTTAAAATGTTTGTTCAAAGGGTAGACTTTATGACTATAAAATCTTTATGCAAAGGGTAGACTCAATAACCTTAAAATGTTTGTGCAAAGGGTAGACTGTATGACTATAAAATCTTTATGCAAAGAGTAGACTCAATAACCTTAAAATGTTTGTTCAAAGGGTAGACTGTATGACTATAAAATCTTTATGCAAAGGGTTGACTCAATAACCTTAAAATGTTTGTGCAAAGGGTAGACTGTATGACTTTAAAATCTTTATGCAAAGAGTAGACTCAATAACCTTAAAATGTTTGTGCAAAGCGTAGACTGTATGACTATAAAATCTTTATGCAAAGGGTAGACTCAATAACCTTAAAATGTTTGTTCAAAGGGTAGACTGTATGACTATAAACTCTTTATGCAAAGAGTAGACTCAATAACCTTAAAATGTTTGTGCAAAGGGTAGACTGTATGACTATAAAATCTTTATGCAAAGGGTAGACTCAATAACCTTAAAATGTTTGTGCAAAGGGTAGACTGTATGACTATAAAATCTTTATGCAAAGAGTAGACTCAATAACATTAAAATGTTTGTGCAAAGGGTAGACTTTATGACTATAAAATCTTTATGCAAAGGGTAGACTCAATAACCTTAAAATGTTTGTGCAAAGGGTAGACTGTATGACTATAAAATCTTTATGCAAAGAGTAGACTTGATAACCTTAAAATGTTTGTGCAAAGGGTAGACTCGGTAACATAAAAAGTTCTATGCAAATCGTAGACTCTGTAACCTTTAAAGTGGTGTTTTTCCAGTCAGGTATGTAGTACAGTAAATCATATCTCAACAACATCTATTCCATTGAAATATTTTGATTCCAACAGAAAATTGAATGAGAAACATAATTAGGGATAAATTTAACTGTTATAATGGAACACTCAGCCAGTCCAGACCTAGAATTTAAGATAAATTTCTTTGTAGCCAGAAGGACTATTAGTATACTAATTTACTAGTCCTTCTGAATAATCACTAGTGTTTCCTACAAAACACTGACTGGCAACAACATGGCCAATAGACTTTTGAAAGTTGTGAAAACTGGTATTAAATCAAACAGGAAAGTTGCTATCTTTGGACCAGCAGACTACGGCTAATTTCAAGTCCTGAATTCATAATGTCTCTTCAATTTCAAATAGTGATTCAGTTTCTTTTTATCTTCTGGAAGAAATGAACAGTGTTATACACGAAAAAACCAAAAGATATGTGAAATAAAGAGTTTATTATCTGTAACATTTTTTTTTTACACTATTTAGTAGTGGGTCTTTTTAGAAGGTTCCAAAATCATACATCATTGATTGACATAGCTTTGTGGGCTGATTTTAATTTGATTGTATGTTAAAATTAAGTATATTACACATTATAATGCTGTCACTTAGCTCCCCATTCCATGAAATTATCCAATAACACTTAGCTACATAATGAATTGGAATCCATGTTGATACTTGAAATATAACATAAACCATGTTATAAAAAAACCTTATAACAGGAACCATGTGATAATGGTGGACCTTATAATAGGTACCATGTTATTATAAAGGTCCTTATAACAAGTGCTATGTTATAATGAAGGTCCTTATAACAGGTACTATGTTATAATGAAGGTCCTTATAACAGGTACTATGTTATAATGAAGGTTCTTATAACAGGTACTATGTTATAATGAAGGTCCTTATAACAGGTACTATGTTATAATGAAGGTCCTTATAACAGGTACTATGTTATAATGAAGGTTCGTATAACAGGTACTATGTTATAATGAAGGTCCTTATAACAGGTACTATGTTATAATGAAGGTTCTTATAACAGGTACTATGTTATAATGAAGGGCCTTATAACAGGTACCATGTTATAATGAAGGGCCTTATAACAGGTATCAAGTTATAATGGAGGTCCTTATAACAGGTACTATGTTATAATGAAGGTCCTTATAACAGGTACTATGTTATAATGAAGGTTCGTATAACAGGTACTATGTTATAATGAAGGTCCTTATAACAGGTACTATGTTATAATGAAGGTTCTTATAACAGGTACTATGTTATAATGAAGGGCCTTATAACAGGTACCATGTTATAATGAAGGGCCTTATAACAGGTATCAAGTTATAATGGAGGTCCTTATAACAGGTACTATGTTATAATGAAGGTCCTTATTACCGTAACCAGGTTATAATGAAGGGCCTTAGATCAGGAACCCTGTTACAGTATAATGATAGACTCTACAATAGGAACCTTGATATAATGAAAATCCTTCTCTCTCTCTCTCTCTCTCTCTCTCTCTCTCTCTCTCTCTCTCTCTCTCTCTCTCTCTCTCTCTCTCTCTCTATATATATATATATATATATATATATATATATATATATATATATATATATATATATATATATATATAAACACATATATATATGTATATAGTTGCACACACAGTAATAATAACAAATAAAAAATCAAAACTAAAAAAGAATTGATAAGAGCTATATATGGACATTATAGAAAATTTTATAAGAAAATGCTTCAACTTGGTTTATTGTGTATTATATACAGTAAAAATATAGTGAGACTTAGCATGGAAGTTAAAAATACTTTGTACATTGTGTGTATACAGTTGTGTATATACAGTAAAAATATAGTAAGATGTGTGTTGAAGTTTGAGAATTATACTTGGATGTTGTTGTTGTAAGGTTTAACATCATTTTTCAGCACAAGATAAGCAATACATGGCGACCAGTATTAATGGTGGAGGAAGAACCTGGGAAAACCCCAGAAAGAACCACCAACCCACTGGCAAGCTTTCTCACATACCCACATTGGCCAAGCCTGAGACTGGAACCTACACAGACAATGGTGAGCGCTTTAGACCACACAGCCACTGAGGGCCTCAGAATTTATACTTGGTACATTGTGTATTATATACAGTAAAAATATAGTGAGACAATAGTATGGAAGTTTGAGAATTTATACTTCAAGTTTTTATGTATTTGTCCAGTTGAACAGGATTCATTTTTCAAATTGCTGAATAAAATTGCAGTTAAATGCAGTTTTCTTTTAATTTGTAATTTCTATAATTTCCTTTGGGATTCTGTTTCAATTTTTTGGCCTCATATATTTCAAAGTTTTCTTAATGAGTTTTTTATTGGTTTTGGAATGGAGATGAAATTAATCTTAAATTGGAAGTGAAGCCTTGTTTTCTGGCAAGAGACATTTCGTTGATTTATAATTGCTTGAAACTTGCAATAGTCCAGGTTTCTAAAAAAATATTTGTTCACTCAATATTAATATTTTAATATCATTAATTGCATTTGTTTTCGAATCAGTGAGCTCTTTTATTTCAAGCATCACAATTTGCAAAAATATTTGTCTGAAGTATTTCTCGGAATAAAGTATGAATTTGTTTTTATTTTGTAATAAATTGTGTTTTATTGATAGATATGGCTTTATCACTTCATAACATTACTTTATGATAACTGACTTGTATAGGATGTTATTATGGGGAAACATTTGTAGACAAATTTCACAGATACCTTAGTCTTGTCTATATTTACTTTCATGCAATTTTAATGATTCATAGTGTTGTAATGTATTTGTTTGATTGAACTGGTTCCACTTTTCATCCATTGAATTAGATTATAATTAAATGCATTTATATTTTCAATTTCTCTAATTTCCTTTGGAATTCTGTTCCAAATTAGTGACCCAAAATATTGAAAATTTTCTTGAAGAGTTCTTTATTGGATTTTGGAATAAAAAGGTGGTTAGCTGAAATGGATCTTAAATTTTCTAGCAGGAAATATAATATATAATTTGAAAGTTTATGTACAACCCTAGCCTTTCCCAAAATGTTCTTTCACTTGCTAAATTTTATATTCATTGCATTTGAGATGTGTTCAGCATTATCTAAGATGAATTTTTAAGCAAACAGAATAAATTAAGTGCTTCATAGCAGGGGCCTTATCTGGAAAAGGCTTCAAATGTTAAAATGTCTTGAAAAGTCAGGTAATGTTGAAAAATGTCTAAATGTCTTGAAAATGTTGCAAAAATGTCTACATGTCTTGGAAAGTCTTAAATTTTTGTTTTTACAGAAGCCAGTAATGTGACAGCTCATTTGTGTTTCGGAAAAGTTTTAGCATACAGATATAATCTTGTAATTTAGATTATACTTTTTATCTTTTGACATTTCACTTCTAATTTTTTTATGTATTTTAGTCACATTAGGTCAATAAATGTGTCACATTGCTCAGTCTAGACATTTTTATATTTTGGTCTGGAAAATGGGTGTAATGTTTTTTTTTAAATTTTGGTACAAATCTTTAACCATGTTATATTAATAGATCTTGTGTTATAACAACAGTCCTCATGTTATTGTAATGGGCCTTATGTTATACTGATAAGTTTTGTGTTATAATAATGGCCTTATGTTATACTGACAGACCTTATAGCAAGGAAATGCTATAATTATCTTCATTTTTTTTATAAATGAACAGTATCAGTCGTGTCAATTAATCCAGTGGAGTTCGTCTCTTAAACTATGATTGAGGGTTTTTAGCAAATTTACTAACTTTAAGGGCTGATATTTCAAGGGTATTTCAGGTTTCAAAAATGAAATGCTTGGGACAGAATTAAGGATAAAGTTATTTTGGTTTTCTAAAGCACATCCACATATGGGGGGAGGGTAAATTGTGCCAATGCAATTGCCATAAAAATTCAGTGAGACTAAAATAGGTGAAAAATGGTGGCAGAAATAAAGAGAAAAGCAAGATGCAGCTACTTCATTAGGTAAATTAATGTTTTTGGTTATGTATGTATGTATGTATGTATGTATGTATGTATGTATGTATGTATGTATGTATGTATGTATGTATGTATGTATGTGTGTGTGTGTGTGTGTGTGTGTGTGTGTATGGATGGATGGATGGATGGATGGATGGATGGATGTATGTATGTATAAATAAATAAATAAAGAGAAAAGCAAGATGCAGCTACTTCATTAGGTAAATTAATGTTTTTGGTTATGTATGTATGTATGTATGTATGTATGTATGTATGTATGTATGTATGTATGTATGTATGTATGTATGTATGTATGTGTGTGTGTGTGTGTGTGTGTGTGTGTGTGTGTGTGGATGGATGGATGGATGGATGGATGATGGATGGATGGATGGATGGATGTATGTATGTATGTATGTATGTATGTATATATGTATGTATGTATGTATGTATGTATGTGTAAGTGTATGTATGTATGTATGTATGTATGTATGTATGTATGTATGTATGTATGTATGTATGTATGTATTGCAACTGCATTATTTGGTAAGTGTAGCTTAGATTTCTGTTGCTCAGAACATAACCATGTGATCAGGCCAAGCTGTTTATTTCCATATTAACTGGATGGAGAAATACTTAGACCAATTCTTATAAATAAACTCGTGAGCAAAATAACTAAAATAGAGGACATACACACTGCATGACTTTAAAATGAAATAAAATTGTTTTTATTTCATTTTGTATGTTGAATAAATTGATTTTTGACAGAATCACTTGAAGCATTTTTTTCTGAAAATAAGTAATTCTTTGAATGGATCTAAATCTGAAGAAAAATAATATTGCATTTAAGTCAGATCTTGGTCTTTCAATTTGGCTTGTTACAAATAAAATTAAAAATATAGATAAATCAATATAGGAATTGGGAGGAGGGGGTAGCATTATGAAAATATGACCTGCAATTTAAGATGGCAGCCTGATAGTTAAGGTGTTGGATTGCAGTGGGTTGGAGATAGATCCCATCATAACTGTCAATGTTGATGCTTTGCCATGTTTGACTCTTGGACATCCATTGCTGTGACTATTACCGATAGCCATAAGTTGCTCCTGTATGTTAATATCCACAATGAAGCCAAAATCATTGCTAATCACAAGTCTAGAATGATTAGTATGTCCAACAAAACAACATGTTGTTTGCCATTTCTCAACCAATGCTAATTTAGATAAAATGCTAAGACCACACTGTGGAATGTTCAAAACCTTAATATTGTCTACCATTGGTAAATTGCTTATTTGAATTTTTTTACCTGGCTGTTACAATAATGATAGAGATTCCAGTTTGAAAAACAGTTATGTAGCAGAAGCCTTCAACAAGGATTCATACACATAAAATAAGGTTTTAAAACTGATAAGAAATATCTTTGAAAAATGAAAATAAAAATAAAAGAACTCATAAAGTTTTAAAAAATTGTAATTATAAGAGTTTAATGGGGCTTGGTATTAGTTTTTTGTGGTATATGTGGTCAGTTGATGATGCACTTTAGACATTATTTTCAGTGTGATTTGATAAAGGACAGTTTATGCCATGAAAAATGCAGAAAAAACATTAAACTATATGTATGTTTGTATGTATGTGTGTGTGTGTGTGTGTGTGTCGTGTTTAATGGCATATAAAAGTGACTATATGGTGTCAACTAAAAGTCCAGTTTTTTTAATAAAAAAATGTAGAAATCAAGGAATTTAGGTTTCCAGAATTGGAGGAATCAATAGACCTTTTATTCTCACTGAACCTTAGTTGTTGATGTATGTGTACAGTATTTATTTATATATTACAGCTGGGTGCCCATATTTGTTTTACTATAGTATACTACACTGTTTCAGAACATACCGCAATATATTACACAGTATTGCTTTGCGACAGAGACCTGTTTTCCATCGGGCTCTGGCCTCAAAAAAAACATTTTGCTTTGATTTACAGCAAAATAACATCATATTCATTTTACTATCTAAAACAAAAAAGAAAAAAGAAAAGAAAATATATTAGCTTGAAAGAAAATTGCAGCATCCCTTATTGTAGTTGAATTTACTCAGTGGATGTTAATTGTTGTATATGTCGTCATCTAAAAACTGTTAAATGGGATGATTAGGCTACACTAAACCTGACTCAGTGTAAAATACATTGTGCTGACACTCTAGAGCTTCATTAAAATGAAAGTGTTGGCACTTAAGACTGCAATTTACTAGCTATGCTGTTAATATTTTAACACGGTGAAACTTTGAGTGAGATGCCCATACCTGCACAAGATATTTATCAGATGGAGCCAGTAAACATAAACCACTTACCAAACAAGAATTGGACTTGAGAATAGCATAAAATTCAAAAAGACCTGCTTTCCTGAAGACCGTAAAATGATTCTTACAAAAAAATACATGTACTCAACATATTACCATAAGCTAGTGAATAACTAAATGATGTCATACTTGCTCTGAATATCAAACACTTTGTCATACATAACATGTGTCAAACGCAATTCAATGACCATAAATGTAATTATATTTGTAACAGTCAAAATTAATTTGTGACAAATACAACTGTTTTTTGGAGCAAAAACCCACCAAAAGCCCAAACAGTTCTTGCATTATTTTGTCCTGAATCTCAATTCATTCCAACAAAACTCTTTAAGACTTCCTATGCATTCCTTCCTGACAGAAAAAGAAATACTATTACAGTGATAAAGTACTGTGAGACATTCCATTGGAAAAAATATCAAAGTAAACTGATAATATCTCACACCTCTGTTTTTTAACTTGAGACACAGCTAGAATTGTGCCATCATTTTTTTTCAAGAAATAGGCATAATTTCTTTTAGCATAATCATTACTCTTTTTTCCACCAAATTACATTTTATGCTTGCCTGTATATGGATTGTGGTTTTGGTTCATTAAAAGCAATTAAAAATAAAGCAACAAAAAAATGTCATTTTTAGGATCATCTCTTTAATTACAAGCATTTGAGAATACTCTAAAGACTTGTGCAACAAATATTGTAAGAATGTTATTACTCTTTGGTTATAAACTATTGTTATTGTTGTTATAGGGTTTTATGCCATTTTTCAGCACAAGATAGGCTATACATGACGGCCAGTTGAAATGGTGGAGGAAGAATCGGGGAAAACCCCAGATACAACCTTGAGAAGCTCCTGGCAAGCTTTCTCACATTCCCACCATAACTATATAACAGTAACAGAAATAAGTAAATCCAACAAAGTTTCTAAAATTTGATAAATAATTTACCAAAAAGTGTTATCAAACTTAATAAATAATTTATCCGTTATAAAATAAAAATGTATGAGGAACTTATAGCATTTTGAATTGAAAATAAAATAATCCTAAAATGTTCATTCAAGTCTATAAGAATCAAATGTTCCAAACACATTTCGGATTTCCAAATGTGCTTATCACAGTTGGCATTATCAGAAATTCCTTGGAATAATTCATAATTGTCCATGAATGATGTTCTAGTCCAATGAGTACTTTATAATTCCAACGAATAATCCTAACAAATGTCTACATTCATATAATCTAAACCACAACATCCAACACATCAGCAGTGTGATTTTAAAATATGAAACAAGAATCAAATGAATCAGAATAGGAATGAAGTTCTCATTATATACACTTTCAAGAGTTAATTAGTTGTATGATGCAATCTTATGTGACACATCTAATATTTCAAAATACCTATTTAAATGAGCTAACATGTCCAGTAGGAAATGCCTTAATTCTTTCTAAGAAGCAACCTGACCAATCTGTCCAGTGGGAAACAATCCCCAGCTTGTAATCAGGTCATACTATTAATATTAATAATGGTCATAAACACAGGTCCATAGCTATTTATGGATTCTGCATGGTCCACACTCTTCTTATCTTAAAATAAAAGTTTATACCTGTATAGAAAAATTAACTATCTGGTAGCTTGACTAAAGATGATCATAGAGTTTATAGTCATAAATAAAATTTACAAAAATGTAGATATAATCATGTATCATGAGTTACAAAAAATATAGATATATGTAGTAAATGTACATGTCCATTGCAGACCTACATGGACTTTCTTATATTCTATTTATAGCAGCTGTATATGACACATGTCCAATAAATCTGACTTTTTTTCAGTTTGAAAGTTTGTCTCACAAATTCATTATATTAATGAAAATAATTTGGTAGTGGACCATTCCATATTTTAAAAAAATGTTGACTGATGTTTAGCAAGATAGGCTTTATTGCTGTGACCCATTGATGTTTTATTTCTTAAAAGTACCAGAGGAAAGATCTTGTTAAACTTTAAAACATGTTGGGGCTTTAAAAATTTTAAAAGACGAATATGAGAGTAATCCAATACAGCACTCGAGCTGAGCACAACATAATGCTTGTTGTAGAATTTGTGAAGTTGATTTTCTGGTTATTCAGCAAAAGTGAGAAATGCGGATTATACACCTCTCCCTCAATAACTTGCACACATTGGGATTCAAAAACACTAACGCACTGTAAGCAAGGACACATGTTACCTAGAGAACTCCAAAACACCCGCTATACATGCAGAAAACTGCAGGGTGGGATTGGGGTAGGGGAACTGGACTGTTTAATCAAAACTCAATTTTTGTATTTATCAAATAGTGAAATGTTGATGCAGCCAGTGATTTCATTACAAAAGTAATTGTGAAACTTCATATCATTCTTTAGGATATTGCGATGTGTAAATTCAGGAATGATCTGAAACTCTTTTTTCCCCACAATGGTTGGTATCTGTGAAACAAAGCTCTTGATTTTGTAAAGTACTCATTTTATTTGGTTGCCATTGAGCTGGTTAATTTAAGGTAGTTTATTTAGATATGAACACAATAAAATTTAACAATAGCCTTGGATTAATCAACTGAAATGAGTTGCTTAAACATAGGACTGGTGCCACTGTTTCTTAAACATGTAATATTTGTATGTCTTTTGACTTTTGTTTTATTCCACCTGATGCAATTACCATAATAATAGAAATAGAAGCCTGCTTTTTATTTAGTGCAACAATTTAACAAATGCTTCTGCTATCAAAACACCATGGGAGCATAATTAGGTTCTCAGCAACACACTTGTGGACATAGCTGTTACAGAGATTGACACATTTTACATTTAATTACAACAGGACACCTTGCATTTATGACATTACACTTAAAAGGAACTAAAAGATAGAACTAGAACACAAATTTCAATTGATTGGTATTTATTAAAGTACTGCCTCCACTTGGCATGACATTTTCAGTGATTGAAATGTCCTTGAATATTGTTAATTGCGGTTTATTAAGAATATCATTTGAAAAGAATATTTAACAAATTATATGACTTTTATCAAAAGTCTATATTTCATATTGTTGATTAAAATTCCAGGTCCTGTCTACTGTTTTCAACAATAAAATGAGCAATATATCAAAAGTTACCATCACCAAATCTCACTGCAATTTTCTTAATGTTCAACAAATAAGGATAATTGTTTTGTATTTTCTGATTTAGAAAATGTGATCCACATCTGACTCCACTTTTTAAGCAGGTTCGCAAGTTATGAGTGGTGTGTGTATGCTGTTTTGTCAGTTTGGTTATACTTACACCTCAGTTGGTAGGTATGAGAAGGAAAATGATGATGTTTTATGATTCCTTATCATCAAATTGGAACTACTTATTTGTTAAGAACTACTTATTTGTTAAGGTTTTCTGGGTTTAAAGTGTTATATAATACTGACTCTATATGCAAAATGAAATGAATGACACTGTCTGTAATAAATCAGTATCCAGTTTAATAATTGTCAATTTCTTAGGCCAAGTCAGAGCTCTTTGAATGAGTTCTGCCGCAATCAACCTGGTCTTTGATAGAAATCAAATATATGGGTCTTCTGCCTCCTTTTCTTGAATTTAGTGATATACATGAATAATCTGTAATTTAAAGCTGAAGAAAATATATTAAATAGAAATATAATATAACAACATAAAAATTATATTTAAAAAAAACCTATAAAACATTCTATATATAATGTTGGGATTGAATTTGCTGTGTTGTTTCTAAATGCCAGTTAGGTAATGTTTGTCATTTTTTATATAAATCAATAATTTTTATGCAGGTTATGCACTAGTTTGTAGCATTTCATATATTAAATGTTATTGGTCACATTTAAGTTTAGATTGATATTTACTAGCTTTAGCCCTTAATACAAATAAAAATGATAACCCATTGTGATTTTCTCATAAACCACTTCCAGATGTAATTTCCATCATTAACCTAAATAAATGAACCATTTCAATTCCAATTGCCTACCCTATAAATTTTCTGACCTTAAAACAGAATTCAAAAATCCTGAAACTAATAAATTCCCTGTTTTCTCAGTGTTGTAGCCAGACTGTATAATTTCATACCTAGGTATTAGACATCCTACAGATATGTACTATTAATCATATTTGTCAGCACCTATTCCACATTGGCTGGAAAGCATGATTCAGTAATGGTTACCTTAGCATTCCAAGTGCTGATTGTTGTTGGCTCAAAGTTCTAGCAAGTTATATGGGACAGGTGAAAATTATTTATGTAATTTTACTGAGTATTTACATCTGTTGTAACACACTGTATTACTGAGCAATACTGACAAACTTTGTCACAGGAATAAAATTGAGTCATACAACATAGTTCACTTTTAGTAAATGGTGGGGAAAGGCAGAAATAATTGTTTTTTTAATAAAATCTAATTCCAAGCAGGTATTTTAATTTGTATAGTCTGTAAGTGTAAATTACTCATGCTTTGTTTGGCCTATTGGCTTATGTGGCAAAAAAGTGCTGCTTCAGACTATATTTTTCTTTCTTGGACATTTGAGAATTGGCTTTCACAGGTGTATAGTTGTCATTTGCCAGGTAAGGAATATCTTGTTCAAATTTTGAAAAGGCCTTGTTCTGGGGTTGCAAGGAAAACTGTTTAGCTGAGTAGTATGTAGTGAAGATTTCACAGAACAATGTGTCTGGTTGAATCAAGGCATAGTTGATGGCTGAATTTGATCTTTTTAAGTATCAATTATTGTTGTGTGGATAGGTTTTTTTCCATTTCACAATGTGGTTTTGGGGGATGTAGGATAGGCCATATGTTCCCATTTGTATGTTGGAGATGTAAATAGGCCAGTTGTGCTCTCATGTATGTTGGAGATGTAAATAGGCCAGATGTTTACTGTGTAGATGTAAATAGGCCAGGGTGCTCTCATGTATGTTGGAGATGTAAATAGGCCAGATGTTTACTCTTGTAGATATAAATAGGCCAGTTGTGCTCTCATGTATGTTGGAGATGTAAATAGGCCAGATGTTTCCTCTTGTAGATGTAAATAGGCCAGTAGTGCTCTAATGTATGTTTGAGATGTAAATAGGATAGATGTTCATTCTTGTATGTTGGATGTAAATAGGCCAGGTGTGTCCTTATGTTGGGAATGTAAAGAAGCCATATGTGCCCTCTTGTATGTTATGAATGTAAACATACCAAAAACAGGACATGTTGCTGCTGGGTGCATAAATAGGTCAGATTTATCCTCTTACATATTGGGAATGCAGAAAAGGCCAGAGGTACCCCAATGCATGTAGCTGTTGTAGAATAGGCCATATGTACCCTTTGCATATAGGGGTTGTAGAATTGGCCAGATGTACTACCATGCATGTAGGGATTGTAGAATAGGGAATATGTACTACCATGCATGTAGGGATTGTAGAATAGGCCAGATGTACCCTCATGCATGTAGGGGTTGTAGAATTAGCCATATGTACTACCATGCATGTAGGGATTGTAGAATAGGCCAGATGTACCCCCATGCATGTAGGGATTGTAGAATAGGCCGGATGTACCCCCATGCATGTAGGGGTTGTAGAATAGGCCAGATGTACCCCCATGCATGTAGGGGTTGTAGAATAGGCCATATGTACCCCATGCATTTAGGGGTTGTAGAATAGTCCATATGTACTCCATGCATGTAGGGGTTGTAGAATAGGCCATATGTACCCCATGCATGTAGGGGTTGTAGAATAGGCCAAATGTACCCCATGCATTTAGGGTTTGTAGAATAGGCCATATGTACCCCATGCATGTAGGGGTTTTAGAATGGGCCAAATGTACACTCTTGTGTGTTGTAAGAGGAGGTTGGAGCTGTAGGGACTCGATGTTCAGCATGCTGTACTATGATTGAATTGGTACAGGTTAAGATTTTACCATCAGATCAGCCCAGATCGTCTACCATGGTATCTCCTAGGGCAGGGCACTTAAATCCACTTGCCTTAGCATTAAAAAAGGTACTTTTATTGCTGTGTCATAAAACACCAGATGAAACAGTCTGCTCCTAGTAATTTTAAGATCTATCAGTTGGAATTACTGATGCACAACATTCAAAATTGTGTTACTGGTCTTTACAGAGATTGCTTTTCCTGTGTCTGTATAAATGATTATACACTGAAGAAATTGATTCAGAAAATCAATGTTTTTGTCTGACATTGATCATAAATATTAAATATCTGTTATAAACCTGTTTTTTTCAGAATTCTTATGAGCTGGCTGAATATAAATTTGATGCCTCATATGTGATGCAAAACTTAATGGTTATTATTCCAACTGTATGCAATCAATCAGTCTCTGATTGATTATAGAGAGTTGCAAGCCCATACTTCTAGTTTTTTATATTATACATTATCTTCACTTTTTTAAAATTGTGAATCATTATGAAATAATTTTATCTTGGTTAAACCATAATATCTTGTCCAATCTTTGTTTAGTAACTGTAAGAAATGCAGAAGAGCTTATGACATTGTCATTGCATTTTTTTGTGATTTTTGTAGTAAGTTTAACACCTGCAGAAAAAAAAAATTTTCTGTTAGTTGTCTCCAGCTTTAGGTAAGCTAGTGCTCCATGAAACTTGGTCTGATTGAACCTTGTGTCATTCTGAATCTTCCCAGGAAAAATTAGGCAGCAGCAAGGGGAATCTTTTTTTATGTTAAATATCACTTTGTTGCTTACAGGTTAACCCCATTGTAAAAAATGATCATACAGTCAAATCTCTAGTTACAGGCATGGTACTTTCATGAAACATGGTCATTATGTTCCTTGTTTCATTTTTCTGAACTTCAGCAAGTTAAAGCTGTGTAATAGAAATCTACTTTCCTTTACATTACTTGCTGTTTTCATGACTGATTAACCTGTGGGTGGGGATAATGTCTTGCTGGCAAATAATCAGTCATGGGCAAGGCATTTTGATAGAATATTGTCATCTTTCTACCTTGCATTATTCTGAGCAAACCCATTTTAAAAAGTTTGTCACTGTAACCTACTTTTCTGACTCTGAACACTGTTGTTGCTTTTTATTTTTGCAAAAGTTTCTGTTGTGGCATGGTACATTCATGGAATACAGTCAGGGTGTATCATCTATCATTCTGGACCACCCTCAGGAAAGGAATGGTCATAGTGTCCAATATTTCTTACACAAATTTTAACGGCCTTTATAGGTACGCCCTCATTTCAAATTACGTTTAATAGTAGCAATAACTTGCGTATCACTATTGCATAGCCTTTACTCTTTGGTGTCAGAAAATCTTTTCCATGCAAATACATCCTACCACAGAGTGGAGAATTGTCATTAAGACAGGGTCCATTGGTAAACCTCACATAACCAGGCATGGAACAGTCCTCTTTTTGCAGGATGCCATGCTGACATATATGTCATTAATAATATTACATTTTTCTCCTTTGTCAACCAGGACTTTAGCCAAAAATCAGTTACCTTTTATTAATTTATCACCTGTAAAGATTCCCACAGTCTCAGTTGATTCTTTGCTGGAATTGATCATTATATATAGGCTTTTATGCCAAGATAGGGCACTGTGTTTCTATAAAAATGTCTCAAAAGGTACAAGAAATGGTGGGAAATGTCTTGTACTTCCTCTTAACGGCTCCAGTGATATTTCAGCATCCACTGTCTAATGGTGGATTGTCACCACAATCAAAACAGTTCATAGTTTCCTTACTGATAGAGACCTCTCTTTTGTGAAATTTAAAGGAATGAGGTTCATGGGGTTATCTAAATCATTCTTCCTTTGAGGACATTACAAAGGCAGAATTCTGGTGATTTCACACTGCCTTCTCCTCCTTGGTATGTCACAGTGACTTAGTTTTCATGCATGACTTGACAACTTTATTTTTTACTGCATGCACACACAGACAGATGGGCAGTCTCAAATGATCATTGTCTTTTCTTTGAAGAAAGTTTGGATAACAGTTGCAACCACAAACTCTGTAGTGCAGGGAGTCTTAGCTGTCTCAGACAAACACTGTTTTCTATTAATGCTACTTATTTCCTATCAGCCGATATTATCATGCTTTTAAACTGATGGCCTCAAAATGTATGGTTCCCACCAGATATAATTCATTTGTAGGACAAATACATGACCTTCAAGCATGGATTCTTGGCAACTCTTGTCTCAGTTCATCTTTAGGACAAATGTGTGACCTTTAAGTATGGATTCTTGGCAACTCTTGTCTGTGTTTCTTTGCTGGACAACTGTGTGACCATCTAGTGTAGATTATTGGCAACTCTTATCTCATTTCATCTATGGGAAAAATACATTGACCTTTTAAATATGGATTCTTGGCAACTCTTGTCTCTATTCATCTATTGGAAAAATACATTGACCTTTCAAATACGGATTCTTGGCAACTCATGTCTCAGTTCATCTATAGGAAAAATACATTGACCTTTCAGATATGGATTCTTGGCATCTCTTGTCTCTGTTAATCTGTAGGACAAATACATAGCCATTGAACATGGATTTTGGCAACTCTTGTCTCATTTCATCTGTAGGAGAAATATGTGACCTTCAAACATGGATTCTTGACAACTCTTGTCTCAGTTCATCTGTAGGAGAAATATGTGACCTTCAAGCATGGCTTCTTGACAACTCTTGTCTCAGTTCATCTGTAGAAAATTTACATTGACCTTTCAATTATTGATTCTTTGCAATTACTGTCTCTCTTCATCTGTAGGAAAATACATAACCTCTTTGAGTGTGGATTCTTGTCAACTCTTGTTTCTGTTCAGTATTAGTCATATGAATTTTCAGGAAAGCACCTTACACTGAGAGCCACCATTTTGTGTTGGATTACTTGTGATCCAAAATCAATAACATTTTTACCAATTTATAACACACCATGAACAGGGTAGACCTTGCCCAGCACAGTGGGTCATTATATCAATAACATTTACCAGTTTATAACCCATTGTGAACATGGTATACCCAGACCTGCAAAATGGGTCATTATACAAATAACATTTACTTGTTTATAACCCACTGTGAACATGGTAGACCCAGATTTCTTGCAGCTGAATAGGTCATCATATGAATATTGACTTTGAGTTTTGGTGAACGTGTAGGTTGATAATGTCTTCATGTATTGCCAGCACCTTAAACAAGATACATTAAAAGAGAATTAATGTTTGCATCTCATAATTTATGCATCATAAACTTTTAAAGATATTTCATAAAATATTTTAAGATATCATAAATTTGTAAAATATAAAATGAATGAAGCTTGCCATCTGCTGTCTATCCTGAAAGACTAAGTTGTGTTAAATCGGGCAAATCATGTGAGGAGATAAATTACATTGTCTCTAAGATTGATGATTCTACGTTCAGTTTAAAAAATCAATATCAGACTCCATCGGTAATTGTGAATACACATTAAATCCATTAAATATCAGTACATCTGTTATTTATTCTAACTTGTAATAAAAAGTTCTGATGTACTTGATATTACTGTTTTTATCTTTTTTTTATATCCTGTTGTAATGTTTTGTATCATATGTATTTATTTATTGATTGATAAAGACCCCAGAATAGTATATGATTATTTATACTCATAGAAAATCTGACCTTATTTCAATAGAGAGATGCTAAAATATAGCATTGTGTTTGCATGAAAAGGTTTATTTTCACATGGATTTTTAACAACCTAACATTTTATCACATAGTTGGTTCACTTTACAATATATTATGTGCAGTTTCATATTGTTGATATGCCAAGATGTTAAAATATTGCTTTATGCATTCCTGATATTTCAAATAAGCTCTTGTGTGTATATCTGTGTGTGAGAGAGAGATTTGGATTTTTAACGTAGCTTTAACAATTTTCAGTCATATCACTATGATGTCTGCAGTGTGGCAGTTTGTAGTGATGTCCAGCACTGCAGCATCATGCTGCATACATGTCCCATCCAGTCACATTATCCCAACACCAGGCCAACCAGTCCTAACACTAATCTCTTAATACTGAGCGACAAACAAGGCAGCTGTTAGAATCATATTTGTAAGTCTTTGGTATGACTTAGCCAGGGATCGAACCCACGACTTCCTGCATCCAAGGCTCTTGAAATTTTTGCAGTTTTCTCCTTATCACTTGACTTTGATCTTGGGGGGAAAAATAGCATAATGTGCCTGCAGAATAGAGTCTTTGTTGTTTGTTCTGTTATGAGTCTTGAAATATGTATCAGAAAAGTGAGAAGCTTTGTAAAATTCAACAAATTATTTATTCCTTGAGAATATAAACTTAAAAATGTAAAAAAAAGGAAACTTATGGTGTTGTGAATTAAATCCCAAATATTTTTAGAATTGCAGGTACAAGTCCTAATAATTAAAGTTCTGAATAAACTTTAGTGGAATTAAGTCCAGTACTGAAAGTGGTGATGACTGGTTTAGTGTTGAGGGGACAATAGCCTTTTGTTGGATCTCAATAATACAATTATTTTTTAAAATTCAATATAAATTAAAGTCTGTATTTCCAAGAAGTTTATTAGAGCAATTTTGTATTTCCAGAGAAGAAATAATTTGAAGTATTCCAAATCAAATACTGTAAATGGCAGTAACTTTATTCTGTTCAGATGTTAAAACACAAATGAATAATCTTTCCAGTGATAAAATTAAATTGTCCTCAACATAACCTCAGGTAACTTTCTTTTTCTAAAATGAAAACTACTTTACTTAAAGGAAAAAATCTTCCAGAAACTTTGTAATGTTTACAAAATAAAATGTTATAGTTAGAAAGTCTGTTACTAAAATTATAATACCCTAGACTCCAACTCAAATTAAACATGCTTTCTTCTATTAATAATGATCCTGATATTAAAGCCATACATATAGAGAATATTTTTGCTATGTATTATTATTTGTCTGCAGAAGGTTAAAAGCTCAGTAATTCAGGTTAAGCAGAAAATAAACATGATCTTGACATGGTAAAGTCCTGCATGTAATGTTACATTAAATAACATATAATGAAATAAAAATTGATAAATAAGAAATTAACAGTGCAAATTATATATACATGACAGTTCTAGTGATTAGTTCTAACAATCTGCACAGGCCCATATCTGTTAGTGCTTAATGTGTTGACAGATCTACATCAGTGCAGTTTGCAGTTATTCAACTTACAAGCAAGTATATACATTATTGGGTGATTTTTAGTTTAGCTCAAAGACCTCAACACCTTCAACATCATCAGTGTGTCCATTAATGCAATTCCATTAGCACTACTTCCCTGAAGCTATTTGGACAATTGCCATAAAACTTGACACTTTCATCCTATGGCTTAGTTTGTCCTCAATAAAATTGTGCTGCTGGGATGTTTTGTATGCCCACTACTGAGTATATCCATATCAACATGGGGTTTTCATTAAAAGACTAGTTGCTCCTAAATTAAAACTTTAATCTGACATCCAATATGTAAGCCATGCTAGGGATACCCTTGTTATCACTAGTCCCTCTGAATGGAAAGACATTGATATGGGCTTTATAATATGAGATTTCCTATTCCTCCCCACCCCACCCTCGAACTTCCAGTATGATGGCTCTATTGAAAATCATTCCTTGTTACCTCCCCTGAATGGATGATCTTATTAACATAAATATGGCCACCTTGAAAATTTAATGTTGCTATTCCTTGACTGAAAGTCATATTGATATAATGTTTTGACCACAAGGCTTTTAATGATGTCTGTCTGGTCTTATGAAAATGGTACCACTCAGACATCAAGTAGGGCAGCCATATTGAAAATCTTAACACAATAACACTTGGCACTGCGTTTACACGGCAGAAGGTAGTAGCTTACTTCCAGCTCTGTAGCAGCAAGGTCTTGTACCGAAAACACTAAAGTGTGTGGTATTATAGAAAGGTAAATAGATGTAGCTTTGCTATGATACCATATAATGAATGTTCTAAATGCAATACAAAATACAGAAGGCAAAATGTAATGTTTTGGACCCAAGTTTTTTCCATCCCAAATTTGCCAGCGGTCAGATTTTTTTACTTGTTTCTCAGAGAGACCAGTCTGAACTTAACGCAGATAGGTGGCATTTGGAATAAAGATTGGTCTCAATAAGAAAAAGAACTCCAAGTTCTACCCTTTTGTTCATGCACAAGCGAAATAGCCAATGAAAAATTTTGTTTCTAACACAACTAGGCATTAAGTTAACAGAAAATCGCTTGGAGGTCAATGCATTAGGATGAATTCAGTAATAGACCAAAAAATGTGTGTCCTTCTCGCATTTCATGTAAAAATGACAAAAAACCTTCAGGGATTAGCACTACTTCTCCAGACAAGGTGGCATATTGGTATGGGTTTAAAAAAAAAAACAACTTTATTAGTTTAGCTGGTTGTGAATTAAAATGGTGCTAAGCCGACATTCAATATGGCCACCATGGCATCTATGTTGAAACTCCTGATTTTGCTCTCATCCTGAATGAAACATGTTGGAAATTTCACCAGAAGACTTGTTATGGTGTCTGGTTGGTCATTAATAGTTATTGTGCTGACCTAGCTTCGGGTTTTCACCAGAAGACTTCTTATTATGCCTAGTTGGTCCTACATAAAAATGGTGCTGATCATTCATCCATTATGGTCACCATGTTGAAAATTGTGTTATTGCTATTCCTCCTAATGGAAGACTGATTCTAGTTGGTACCAAATGAAAAGGGTGCTGATTTGACTAGATATAATGCCACCATGGCAGCCATCTTGAGAATCGTCTTGTATAAATGGAAAGTCATATCAATGTGGCATTTTTGCTAGGAGATTCCTTATCTTGGTTCAAAATAAAAATTATGCCAATTGTACCTTAAATATAGCGATTTGCAGACATGCAGTATGGTTGCCACAATGAACATATTGAAAATCTTGTCACCAATTCTCCTGATGGCCATATTGGGTTTGGGTTTTCACCAGATGTCTTCTAATGGTTTCAGTTTTTTCCTAAATGAATTTGTTGCCATTTTTGCATTCAATATGGCCACCACATTGGCTAATTTGAAAATCTTGTCACTCAGGAATATTACAGATAGTTGCATCACTGAAGTCAAAAAGAAGAAATTGTCTTGTCTTGGAAATTCCTTTTGGATAGTAGAACTTTAAACAATTGGTATCCAATGTGTTGAGTTTAATGAAGAAGTTATGTGAAATTGCAACATGCAGTGTCATGTCATAATTTACATATAACATACTGAACTAAATTATGTAATATTTTACATCTAACATAGTGTCTTATCATAACTTACAGCATACCATGTCATCTTAATTTTCATACAAGATACTATGTCATCTTAATTTTCATACAACATACTGTGTCATATAATAATTTAAAAACTACCATCTCATGTAATTACATGCAACATACCTTGCCATCATTTAAATACAACATATGATACTGGTACTTTGTCATGTCATAATTTACATAAAAAGTGATACCTATGTCTCATTATTTTGTGTAATTTATAATTTACATACAATATACTCAGCCATCATAGGGTATTGCATAAAACATACCCACTATTACATTTTTTTTAATGTTGTATACCCCAATATAAGGTGATTTTGCTTAATATCACCTGTATGGCTCCAATGAACAATGTTAAAGTGATATAGTACATTGGTGTCACCATACTTATTCATCTGTAAAACAGTCAAGTTTAATAACCCAGTCATAGTGTGGTATTGCACAACACACCCACTATTTCATACTTTTGTATTTATTATATACCCATATATAAGAGAGATTCACTTATAATACCAGTATGGCTCCAATCAAAAGCATTGTAGTCAAGTACCAAAGTAATGTTACCATCTAATGAATAAAGTAACTTCATTTTTCAGGCACAGTCCATTTCGACAGCACAAAACAAAAGACAAGCATGAGATAGATCGGATGACTATGACAATGGTATGTCAGGTTGTACAAATACAATACTTTTTCTAATAAATACCTTAGCATTTATTCTTAGCTTCTTACATATGAAAACAAATTCTAGATAGGCAGCATATTTATGTGGTTTATGTAGACAGCTAAACTTAAAACTAAGAAAGAAATATGTTTAAGACTCTAATTATGTACAAAAATATTTTAGTATGAAGTTTCAGTGTACAATAAGTATAGCCAATATTGTATGAGAGCTTGTTCCATCAATTTATTTTGTCGACTGAAATTCCAGATGCTTAATTCAATGAGTGTTCTTGATTACTCTGATAGCTACTCAAATTATCAAACACACCCTGAACAAGTCTTAGTCACTAACGTGGCACTTAACAGTTTTGTATTTAGCATAGGTTAAAATTTTGTAAATTTTGTATATCTTAGGTATTGTTCAAAGAACCTTTGATTCCCTTTATTTTGGTACATGATTGATGGGTGTAATATGGGTTATAGAGTATACAGCTTGGCCTTACTCCAGATGTGCACCTTTCGAAAAATGCTAGCTCTGCTTGCTAATTTTCAATTCCCGAACTAAAGAGGTAAATTGTAAAAAAAAAAATGAGCCTATAACGTTTTTTTTTACATTTTATATATTTGGTAATTAATTAATTGCACGTTCAGAAGCAGGTATTGTCTAGTCAGACAAAATTCTTTTCCCTGTTTTAATAGCTGCCAAGGATAGTGTACTTTAGACAAATTTAGGTTTATTTTTGGAGCACAAGGCAGCAGTCATTTTAGTTAGCAGTGTGCTAAGATCATTTATAATTTCCTAAAGTACAATATCTAAATAAATGACAGCACATTACATGAAAGTAGCATAGATGTATGCCAACATTCTCTCCACTGAGCATGTTTTAAATGCCAACAACTTCATCTTACATACATCACTCTCTCAAAAGTACATAATAACTGGTGAGTGCCACCTAAGCAGTTGGATGTATTTGTAAAGGCATCCTGGTGATTAAGACTTGGTTTTGGTAGGAAAGGGTTGCATTTTGCATTGTTCGCAAAATACCCCATTGAATTTTTTAAATTGTGTTTAGTCCTAAACCATGGAGTAAAACACCCAATTTATTCAATTCTTATCTGGGTGTTTATTTGAGATAACCATAACAATGAACATGTGAATTCCTAGAATACCCCCACCCCACTTCACACAGTCTACTCAAAACTATTGTCAAAGAGTCCTTTCCTCTGTAGAGCCCATAATAGACATCTCAGACTTAGGGCTTCATTTGACAAGTGTATATCAAATATAAATTATCAATACAGAATTAAAGAAATTCATCAGTTGTAAAAATTGTTAGAGCAGTACTGTTAGGATATTTCCAGTGTTTTTGAACACAGTTTTGTGTACTTTTTAGTGAATTATGTTATTGAGGATACACATAATTTTATATAAAGGTTTCAATTAAACTTTGAGTTGATTGCACACTACAAGTCAATGTAGAAGTTTCTTTATAGCAATGAAAAATTACAAAATAATTATGATTTTTATGTGTTGAAAGTATGATAATTATAACCACAGTTGTTATAAAATACATTTTCCATTTATTATCTTGGTAGTAATTATAAGCTGAGTTGTTATAAAATGTATTGACAGTTTACTGTCTTGCTTGAGTTAGTATTTAGTGAAACATACATGAACATGTAACATTCCAAACACAATGATAGTGTTGGCATTGGTGCTTACTGTATTAAAATTTTATGTTGAAGTTTATTTTTGTTGATTTCTTATACCTCACCACAACAGTATTAGGTGCATATAGTTCCATTCTTGTCTCTCTTTCTGTCTGTCTGTCCATCATAATGTGGCTAAATTTTGTGTTTAGGTCATTTTAGGTGTTGTGGTTAGACATTTTTGTCACAAAGGTGATGTAATCAGTCTTACTTCTTTGATTATTAAATTAGTTTTATTTTCTTGCCTGTAAAAGCATTGGCATGCTATCACTTTTCTGACAGAATCAACATTTAATTTCTAGCTCATTATAGTATTGAGTGAGATCCCTGCATATTAATGAGGCGATCTTGCATCTGACTTGAAACATGGACATATATTATCAATTCCTTAGATGATTTTGATAATTAAGTGAGATCCAGGTGTGTCAGTCAGCTGATATTGCATATGATTGATAATTAGGTGACTTGTTAACAATCTGAAAGACATATTTATGATTAGCTTTTGATAAAACTTGGAATATAGGCTTATATGGTCAAGAGCTCAGAACAAAACTGTTATAATGTATCACTTTTGTAAATGATGTTAAAATATGACAATAAAAATCAACTTATCCTTCATGATGTTGAATATTTTTGTAAACACTTGCCAGTAAAAGCCAGGCTGCATTTCTCCAAATGGAGCAAAAGCCACAGATTATTATTGCGGTAATCTTGTGCTTGATCAGCAGAACTTATCACTTTTGAGACTGATTTTTATTTTATATTTTTGTAAAGTTAATAAATATAATTAAATCATCATGTTCAGTGAGTTTTGATAATAAGCAAGATGTACATATATTAGTGAAATTTAGCACAGCTAAAAATAATTGTCCAATTTGTGCAATTTCAGGGTTGCATGTCTACTGCATAGTTATGAAAATCCTGCTACAATTGAAAATGTCTTGCAAAAATTATTGAATCTCTTTGGGTATAATCATGAGAAAATATTTGGTACAAATTATACTGAATCATGCACATATTTTTTTTTAAGTAATGTAGAAATTACCTGCATTGCACATGTACAGTAATGACATTGTGAATCACAATTTCATTGATTGAAGAGGGATGGTAGCTAAGGAGTGCCAAATTTGGAAGGAGTATCAGGTAAGTTTTAACAAAATGAACATGTCCACTCACTGACATATTCATTTTGTTAAAGAAATTGCACCTGGACTCCAACTAACTTTTGCATTCCACTGATAACATCTTTCTTCATAGAACTGAAAATTTGGTCTACATGGTTTGAAAAACATTCCAACATTGTGCCTTCATTTACTGAATAAGAAAGAAGGCTTGAGAGTAAGTACATTTTCTAAAAAGAATCTAAACTCATTAACTATGCAATAGTGTCAAATTGGGCTGCTAAGAAATACTCCAGAAAAATTTGCCGCCAGTTTTCCTATCATCATGGTTAAAACAGGGCTTAAGTGCACTTACTGTTATAGCAGTAAAACATCAAGCTCACAACATAACATACTGGCGTTGATATTATGTTTTGTTGGATTGCCATCAATACAATATGCCATTTGTTCTTGATTAACAATGTTTTTTTTATGATGATTCTGAAGCCTACCTAAAATTCCTTGTTATATTTTCAAAGAACAAATCTGTTCTTTATTTGAATGGTACTTTTATACTACCATCAAAGTTCAGACATTGTTAAGGATGGTCATCTGAGAAATGCAGCCTGGTTATGGCTATGCAGCCTGGTTATGGCTGTGCAGCCTGGTTATGGCTATGCAGCCTGGTTATAGCTATGCAGCCTGGTTATGGCTGTGCAGCCTGGTTATGGCTTTTACAAAAATATTCAACTTCACAACATCATGAAAGATAAGTCGAATTTCATTATCATATTTTAACATCATTTACAAAAGTGTTCTGAGTTCATCTTTTAGTTAAAAACTTTTCTTATAGAAAAGCAGCAATTTTGACCATATTGTTGTCCCTTTTTAGCTCTTCTGTTCATAGACTTGAAGAGTTGGTGGTATTGCATGTACTTATTTGTCCAAAACCCATCAGCCTTTGGTAGAACAGGTTTGTTCTCACTACTTCTCCTTAACTGCTTGGAGAATTGTGATGAAGCTTTGCACACAGATTCATCACACGGTCTAAATGATGAAAAATTTAAACGGTGCTGTTCAGCCATTTCAAAATCTTTTTGTTGCTACTCATCTTGAATGGATGTTCACATCAACATGAGATTCTGACTAAAAGATTTCTTTGTACTTAAAATGACATGGAACATAGCCACCATCTTATAACTCTTTCTCCTGAATAAAAGGTTACATTAACTTGGGGCTGCACAAGAAGACTTGTTATAAAAGTGGTTTTGCTTATACATAAAATATAGTCACCATCTTGTTATTGCCACTTCTCAATGCATAATCTTATCAACATTTGACTAAAGGACTTTTTATGATGTCTGGTTGATCTCATGTCAAATATGGCTGCTATGGCAGCCATCTTGAAAATCTTGTCTCTACTACTCCTTAACAGAGAATCATATAGACATAGGCTTTTCACTGGGAAGACTTTTTATGATGTCTACTTTACTTTAAATGAAAATAGTGCTGCATGCATATCCATTACTGCTGCCAGAGCAGCCATTTTGAAAACTTTCTTATTGATAAAGGTCATAGCTCATAAATTATTTCTGATATCTAGTTGCTCATAAATGAAGATGATGTTGATCTAAGATCAAATATGAGTACAATCTGACAATCTTAATGCTACTTCTACTGAATGAATGTCATATCAGCATGGGAGTTTCGCAGAAAAATTCTTAAGGTGTCTAGTTGGTCATAGATAAAAAAATTGTGTTGAAGTTATGTCTAATATGACTGCCACTATTGCCATGGCATCACAGCTGCCATTGTGTACATCTTATTGCTACACATTTTAGGTGAAATGTTGTATCTACATTAAGACTTATGCTGTTTAGGTGGTCTTAAATGAAAATGATGCTCATCTAGCATTCAAATTGGCTGCCATCATTTTGTTGCCATTTTTTGTAAATGATTAGACCTATCAACATTAGGTTCTTGTGTAGATCTTATTGCTACACATCCTAGGTGAAAAGTCATATCAACATTGGGTTCTACATTAAGGCTTCTTCTGTTTAGTTGGATCATGCAGGTCTGGCATTATGTGAACCCACCATCTTTTTCATGCTATGCTTTGTAAATGGAAAGTCACATCAGCATAGGTTTCTTGGCAAAGGACTTAATTTGATATCTAGTTCATCATGAATGACAATGGTGTCATTCTGATCACAAATATGTCTGCCACATTGAACATTATGACATTCTTGTCATAAATTTTACAGAATAATTGCTAAATGAAAATGATGTCAATAAATCCAATTTGGCTACCACATTGGTTAATTTAAAAATCACATCACTCAAGAAATAATCAACAGTTAGCAGTTAAGAAGAACAAATGGTCATATTTGGAATTTCTGAAAATTCTTTTTACACATTAGAGCATCATTTTAAACAGTTTGTTTTTGCTTTTGAACTAACTCCTCTCTCTCTCTCTCTCTCTCTCTCTCTCTCTCTCTCTCTCTCTCTCTCTCTCTCTCTCTCTCTCTCTCTCTCACACACACACACACACACAAACACATACACACTCAATTAAAACAAAGCAAAAAAAGTAAACATTGATTTTGACTATCAAGATTCCCAGGTTTGGATTTAGAGTTTTTTTCCTTGTAAAAGTTAAGCAAGTCAGTGTAAAAAATAGCTAAGTATTTTATAGTGCAAAAAATATACTTTTAGAATTAAAAGGAAAAATTGGTATTTTATAACTGGAGAAAAAGAATAAAATATAACTGTTGAGAAAATATACAATTGCATACTAGCTTAAATTCTGCAGAATGTTTAAGTTATAAGTTAGAAGCAGGATTTCTTTTAGAGACTTATAGATATGTGTTTGCAAGTATTTGTGTTTTGAACTGATAATAATTTTGCTCCAGGATGAATATATTTTTTGTTACAACCATGCCCAAATTTATAATTATATTTGTAGAGAATTGTTTCCGAACACTTTGGCAGAATTTATATTTCTTAAATATTTGGAACTTAGATGAAAATGTTGGATGACAAATTGTATTGCCATGTTGAATTGTCTGAACCATTTATTATTTATATATTATCACATTTCATGCATTAATATATGGCATTTCATACAGTCAATGACATTTCTCAAAAACTAAATGGAAATTAACTTTTATTATTTTTTATTTTAAAAATGTCTTGTTATACTTTTCTTTTGAAACAATTCCAGATTTAATAATAGTAGTACAAAACCTATTGTATGGCTTACTCTTTTCCACATGGCAAATACCCTTGACCATGTGATGAGAATTCATCTTTCCAGAATGATCTGGAGTCTGACCCATGACCATGGCCCATGTGGACTTGCCCTCATTTATTTTTGTTCACTACAATCATTGAGAAAACTGGCTTTATACATCATGAATTGAGCATATACACTATGTGCATCAGTTTTACAGCACTGTCAAATGACTAAGTACTGTTCCTGTTGGGATACAAATTGTCACAGGAGTGATTGTCAATTATTGGGTTGCACTTTTTCATAACTTTGCAATTAGGTTACACCCCATCCCCCCACCCTCATCTACTCATTTATTGTTTTATTCCTCTCTCTAGACTGGTTAGGGACTTCATTATCCCAATCCATGCCAGTTCAGTATGTGGCTTTATCTTTTATTTTGCTTGTAAAATCATCAGAATTTATATTCCATTAAATGTTGTTGTTCTTATTCTCTGGAAGGATATTGCACTCCAGTCCTTACTTTCAATTTGTGTGATTGAATTTAAACAAAATTTCATTTTTAAAAGTCAATATATATATATAATAATAATAATCCTTTTTATTATTATTATTTTCTTATTGACATCATACCCAACAGATATTTTGCCAATATTTAGAAAAAATTATTGCAGATGCCATTGTCATTAAAACACAAGTATTATTAGAATTCATGCATATACATTACTGACTTTATTGTGATTATTTGAATTCATGCATATACATTACTGACTTTATTGTGATTAAAACATCAGTTTTTTGTTGGGTTTTTTAAATTTGGTTTGAGATGACACCTGTGCAGGTAAGGTCTTGCTGTTTAAAATGTATTGACTTAGTTCCATGGAAATACTCTTGAAATATCCTTCGCAGAAGTTGTTTGTTCTTTTTGCAGTTTCTGGTCAAATGAAGTCCTTGGACCTAGTTTAAAGCAGATGGACATACAAAGGAATTGAGAAAGGGGCTTTCATTTCTTCCTTGGTATATTTTTTGATTTTTCATAGCTGAGTCTTTTATTTCTTGGGAGCATTGGATCTTACTCTTTGGAGATATTTGAGACACATGGGACCTCTCCCAATGGGGCCCTGAGTCTGAGACACATGGGACCAGTCCAATGGGGCCCAGAGTAAGAGTGGAAAAGTCTCATCAGAGATGCATGTGGAACTTTTCAAGAGAGTTAACTATGTTTTCCATCACAAAAAGTTTCTTTAAAGATAAATAAGGTACATAGAGCACCTCCAAAGAGAGGAAATAGGCAGGCAAAGAGTGAGTTGTGCCCTTCCATGAGGAATTAGCAGCAGTCTCTCCAATCTCAGAGGTTCTGTCCCTCCTCACTCCCATATGTGAGTGAAAAGTGCACATAGGGTCTCCAATCTCAGAGGTTCTGTCCCCCACTCCCAGATGTAAGTGAAGAGTGCACATAGGGTCTTCATTCTCAGAGGTTCTGTCCCCCCACTCCCAGATGTAAATGAAGAGTGCACATAGGGTCTCCATTCTCAGAGGTTCTGTCCCCCCACTCCCAGATGCTAGTGAAGAGTGCACATAGGGTCTCCAATCTCAGAGTTTCTGTCCCCCCCACTCCCATATGTGAGTGAAAAGTGCACATAGGGTCTCCAATCTCAGAGGTTCTGTCCCCAACTCCCAGATGTGAATGAAGAGTGCACATAGGGTCTCCAATCTCAGAAGTTCTGTCCCCTAATCCCAGATGTCTGTGAAGAGTGCACATAGGGTCACAGAGGAGTAACACCCTTTTAGCACATGAACCACATTGTTTATGACAGGATTGAGACCCCCAGGAAAGGGAGATAAATCTATATGGGGATTAGCTGAAGATCCAACAACCTGGTCTCTGTCTTTCTCTTTCCAGGCTGTCATCAAGTTTCACATGGTTTTTTGAATCCATGTACAGATGACAGACTATGGTAGGGGATTAGATTGGATCACCTTTCATATAATTTCTGCTTGGATATCCTCTCTGGGCTACCCCCAAGATTTAGTAAGGGCCATGAATTTGCTTGAGAGTGTAAGGGGTGATTGCCCACATCCCATTGAGTACTATGATTTCTGCAGTTATTTGTAGGATTCATTAATATTTTGGGAGACAGTCAGGAGAGCCAAGATAGTGCTAATGGAATGGCCTCTGCACCTTTCTTTGGCAAATTCCATGTTCAGATTTTTGGGGAGATGTTTAGTTCCCCTCCTTTGTTTCTCCAGTCCTAAACTAAAGAGCCTGGGCAGTGGACACTTTTGTGCTGAAGTTGGATCATGTGTTCATATATACCTCGACACACTGAGCATATTTTAATCTCCAGTCTGTTACCCCAGTGATCATGGATTAAGGATATCATCTTGACCTCTGTTAGGCCAGCTCAGGACATTACCCCAGAGGAGGGACATTCAGACTTTTTCTCCCATGCAACAGCCAGCAGATTTTCCACCTTTATGCTTGGTTCATCTTACATGATATCTTAGCCAGGACAGGTTATCAAGCAAAGTTGCCAGGTGCATTGTTTAGTCAGGAAACAATCTGCACCCATGGTCAATGATGCCATTTAGAGACCCTTTTGGTTCTGTACAAAATATGTTAACCTTAACTGCCTGCCATGAATTAAGTGGTTAAATTCTCATCCTTTTTGAAGAGAGACATTGCTCAATTTCTACTATCAAGGGCTATTATAGGGCAGCCCTATTTAACACACTCAGACTTTTAGAGGGCCCAATCATCAGTGTGAAATCTCACATAGCAGATATGGTCAGATATTTTTAGACTGATATTTGCCTGGAAATGCATTAATGGAATTTCCTGTGTGTTTTGTGGTCTCTAACTAAATCCTTTATGAATCATTGCCCTATCCATAGAACAAAGCTGTATCAATTGCTTTGGCAATTATGAGTTGATTTCTCTTCTTTACCAACAAGGTTTTTTAAACGAAAAACAGCTTCCATCGGTTGGTATACTTTGCTTGAGATCCCCAGTCTCCATGGTTTCTATTTTTGGGGACAATCAAGATAGACTTTATGTCCAGCCTTTTGTTTTTATTTAGCAGCTTCTGAAGTGAGAAGAAAGGATTTGATTTGTTTCTCCCCTTTAACTGATATTTAGTCTACTACTGTGTCAAGTGGGATTACCATAACTATGAAGAGAGTTCATTCTTCCCTAAACCCAGTGCCATTTCAGTTATTGCTACCTCATGGGCTTATCAAACTTATTCATCTCTGGAGGATTTGATGAAAGCTATGTCTTTGTGATCTGTTTATCTGCCTTGTCTCATTGGTTCACCAAAGTGAAGGCATATCTTATTTTGTACCTATTGTTGTAACACATAAAATGGCCCATACAGATACAATTGGGCAGTACTTTACACCTCTACTATAGTTGGGTATGTATTCCTCCTTTTTTTTCTTGCCTCCCACTAAACTGGCAAATTCAGCTATGCAATAGCAGCAGGTTATATATTACAGATGTTAAAATGTATTGGGGGAGGGAATATAAACTGTTTTTAATGATGTAATACTTGTTACTATTGCCAGAGTCCCTTCTCCTCCCACCCCACTCTTTACATCTTGAAAAAGAATAAGGGCTATTCCCCAGGGCTAGGATCATGGGTTAGACTCCATGTTCTTTGTGGATGTCACCCAATGGGAGGAATAATTTTTATGTATCAAGGGTATTTTCTGAGTGGAAAAGAGTAAAGCTGTGCAATAGTAACAGGTAATTATTACCTAATTAAGCTCAATTTACACTTCCATCCATGAGCTAGAAATATACCCTTCCCCATCAATTATAATTTCAGTTTATGTGAAAGTTATATAACCTGTGGATCACAATTAAAGCTTTATTTATAAACTTAACATTTAAAGATTTTGTATGACTTATTTTGTGGGTAAGAGACTGTGCATATTATTTATGCCATTATCTTCTGAAAGAATTTTTAAGAATAAACTCAGTAAAATCAATATACTATAAAATTTACACAGTATTACATTAGCCTATTTAGTGGAATGATCATCCTTGGTTATGTATTATACTGCTGATCACATGCAAATGGAGGACACTGACCTACTTTTCACACTGCATTGACCTTGCTGTTGTTGTTGTTGGGCTTAACAACATTTTTCAGCACACGATAGGCTATTCATGGCGGCCAGTATTAATGGTGGAGGAAGAAACTGGGAAATCACCAGAAAGAACCACCGACCCATGAGAAGCTACTGGCAAGCTTTCTCACATATCCACATTCTATGAATCCTAGACTTAACACATGAACAACACACAGCAGAGGTGAGATGGCAGTGATCCATAAGGACATCCCTTTAGGCTTGATGGAGGTTTCTAAGAAGTGTTTATCTCAACCAATCAAAATAATTTGAAGTTTTGACAGCAAGGATCCTAATAGCTTAGATTTTTGGGTCAGGCACCTTGTATTGCATGACATTCTTGCACACATAGTCATGAAGTTTGAAGGATTTTATTCATCATGAAGAGTACTACTCATTACATTTTTTTAAATATGAGGTCACAGTGACATACTTTTTGTGCTTCAGTGACTGATGAGTATTTTAAGTTTTTGTTTATGGTAATGGTATAAAATTCAAGCTTTATGAACTCTAGAAATTTTTCTGGCAAGCATGATGCAGGAGGACACGTTTTGTATACATTTGCAAAGTAAGTGACATCACTTTTATGATAGAGTCCTTGTTACAATCCATATTACAGTTTTGTTACTGTGATGTATATATTTTTGGGCTACATGATTGCACAGTGTCCAAAACTGTGTTGTGTGAAACAAATTTCTTTGTACACTTTGGATTAGGAAAGCGTTAGTATATTTAATTTATATTTTGTGCCTGAATTTTATCCATGAGTGAGGGTTGTGAAAGTTGAGGTTTTGCCTACCTGATTTTTCTCATGATTCTAAGAAGCAATTAAGATATTTACTTAAATTTGAGTCCAGTGCCTAACCATATTTATGGCCACAGAAGGTTCTGGAATTGAACTTGCTTAGAGTTTGGTGAAATTTTTCATTAGGATGATTGGATTTTCCAGAATACACTATTGTGAAATATTCATATAAATGATTTGGTAAACAAGGAGTGGTCAGAGTTTAAAATTGTGTTCAAATATAATTTGAGAAAAAATATCTATTGAGACTATTCATTGAAATTACAAAGTACTCATTGATGTCTTGAATGTAAATACTACTTGGGAATTATTAAAATCTCATAGGCATTCTGGATTGCATCATTGTGGTACACCAGGACATTCAAGACTATTGAAATTCATTCAGAACATTCTATACTGTGTAGTTTTGATGAGTCATTTAGGATTATATGGGATTTAATATACAATCCTGTATCTTTTGAATTTTCCCTTTGTAGTCTCAGGAAATAAATTGTTTTTTGAGGTTTTCTTGAGTTGTTTGCTTCATTTCTTTTTTGTTACAGAAGATCATAAAGTCTTAACAGTAAGACTGATTTTTCACAAAAAGGGGTTTCATAGGTGTCAACATCTTTTTGAATAGGTTGCAGGAAAAAATTAAATAACAGAATTTTTTAAAAAGGAATAAATGTGAGCAAACATATCATAGTACAATAAATTATGCATGCTCCTGGTTTTCCAAAGTGGATAGCATGAGAGGACTAAATCTCTTTCAAAGATAAACTAATGAGATTCATTACTCCTTGAAAATTGCAGCTTTCCAGTTAGAATGTAAATAAAAGACAAGTCAGTTGCAAGCAAAATCTGATTATCAGCTGGAGATCAGCTGGCATATAATACATTAAACACGATTATAACCCTGAGAAGGCTTTTGGAACAGTCATGCAATATTGGGGAACTCAATTATTTATGAGCTGAAGTTTAATTATTAGAGGCATCAGCCATTTTTTTAAGTAATTAAGATTTGTTTCTGTGTGAAACTTTAGAATGCATGTATTAATGCATTGGAACCCATCTGTAACAGGGTGGGTAGGGTCCATAACTGCTGACCATATCTGTTATGACATTGCAGTTGGGGTCCATAACTGCTGACCATATCTGTTATGACATGGCAGCTTGGGTCCATAACTGCTGACAATATCTGTTATGACATGGCAGCAGGGGTCCATAACTACTGACCACATCTGTTATGATATGGCAGCTGGGGTCCATAACTGCTGACATGATCTGTTATGACATGGCAGCTGGGGTACATAACTGCTGACAATATCTGTTATGACATGGCAGTTGGGGTCCATAACTTCTGACCATATCTGTTATGACATGACAGCTGGGGTCCATAACTGCTGACCATATCTGTTATGACATGACAGCTGGGGTCCATAACTGCTGACAGCACTTTATATAACATTGTAGTTGTTGTCCATAATAACGGAGTGCATCAGTTATGACATGATAGTTAGGGTTCATAACTTCTGACTACACCTGCTATAAAATAATTGGGCCCATGGCTGCTGACACCATTGAATTATACTGTAGTGAGAATGATGTGACTTCAATTAATGTGTGTATGGGTGGTGAGATGGGGTGGCAATAAACAATATGACAATAAAATGTATAGTAATAGTTTTGATTATCTGCTACTTTATGAACTGAGATAGCCACATGCTTGATGAAAATTAATTGGTGTAAGAACATTTATTATGAACTGTAAACTCAAAGTATTTGAAAATTAAGTATTTTTAGCTATTGGGCATATGACTTTACTGAATGGCCTGCCCTTTCCTGGGTATTTTCAAGACAGTGGAGATAGCTCTTGACATTGCATTGAATTTTTCCAATTGCTTCAACTGTGATCTTCAGTAATTGCTAAATAAATATTTTTTGTCTTTAGAAAATGTTATATTTAGTAGATATCTTTCAGTACATTTTTTAAAGCATTCACCTTGGATGCAGGAGGTTGCAGGATCGAACCCAGGAGAGTCATACCAAAGTATTATAAAAATGTTACTAACAGCTGCCTCACTTGCTGCTCAACATTAAGAGGTTAGTGTTAGGACTGGTCGTCATGATGTCAAGATAATACGACTAGGTGGGACATGATGCTACATGTCTGCATCATGATGCCCCAGTGCTTGGGATCACTATAAATTGCCACACTGCAGACATCATTGTGATATGACTGAAAAATTTGTTAAAGCAACATTAAAAATCCAAATCACACACACATCAGCTGAACAGCTGTGAAGGTGAATTAAATGTGTATCTTGGTCTAAACTGGAATGCTCTTCTGCAAGTTTAACAAAACTTGGATCCATTGCTGGTGGCTTTTGTCACTCACCAACAGTTTATATAGTATCTTTATTAAATATGTAACAATGTCTAATACTAACCTTACTGAAAGCAGCTCTTGCTTCATGTTGCGTTTCATGCAATGTACACTTAAGTAATGATTTTCTGAACTTTGATAATTCTTCTTTTTAATCATTCTTCTCCTAACCAACATAAAATCTTCCAGATATTTTAAATACATGTATATTGAATTACCATCTGGATAATCTGACAGTCATCAATAAATTTCTCTGCATTTTTTTTTAATTGAGAATTTATGTTTGTACATTTTGTTTTTGGATATTCCTGACAATATAGGACTTGTCTGAAGCAAGGATGGCTGGAAGGATAAACAATGACTGTTGATTTGAAATGATATATCAAGGAAAATTTTTATTTCTTGAAAAAGGAATTGAATTTGAATAAGTTTCAAACTTTCATCAGAGATGGAACTCAATTTAGGACAGTTTAAGATATGACTATTTCAGGTTTTTATGCTTGCCCTATGGCAGGGACAGATTCAGTAGTGCAAACATATTTATAGTAAGGAAGATTATACTCAATTAGGAGTCCAACTGCTGTGTATGTGCCTTTTGTTAGGAACAATTAGTAGAATAAACAAAATAGACTCTGATCTATAAGCACATTATGCTATGACTGGTCTGGATCTTTGTTGCTTGCAGTTTGACTTGATTTATTAGCAACAATACTTCATTGAAAATCTGCATTTGAAGATTGGTATGTAATGGCCAGTCAACACATGAAAGACCATTTGTTCCACAACAACTGGAGTAAAGTGTCTGGCTCTGTGTCATGCTATAGTAGCCAATCTGGGCTGGTTCAGTCAGGATTGGAATGCACAGTCCACAGTGGCTGTGTGTCTGGCACACTTTAAACCACCATAGCCCCAATCCATTTGAGGTAATTGAGATGTTTACTAACATTTTTTTATCTCTTGATGAGGATGTGTAATTGAGACTTTTGTGATCTTAACATGATTTAGCCATCATCTGATTCAAAGGTCGCATAAGCCTATGGTAAAGTCCAAGTCTAAGGTTAAGTAAGCCTATTGGATGGTCTGAGTCTAAGGTCAAGTAAGCCTATGGTATGGTCTAAGGTCAAGTAAGCCTATGGTATGGTCCAAGTCCAAGGTTATGTAAGCCTTTGGTATGGTCCGAGTTCAAGGTCAAGTAAGCCTATGGTATGGTCTAAGGTCAAGTAAGCCTATGGTATGGTCCAAGTCCAAGGTTAAGTAAGCCTATGGTATGGTCTGAGTTCAAGGTCAAGTAATGCTATGGTATGGTCAAAGGTCAAGTAAGCATATGGTATGGTCTAAGGTCAAGTAAGCCTATGGTATGGTGCAAGTCAAGGTAAAATAAGCCTATGGTATGGTACAAGTCTAAGATCAAATAAGCCTATTGGATGGTCCAAATCTAAGATCAAGTAAGCCTATAGTATGGTCTGAGTCTAAGGTCAGGTAAGCCTATGGTATGGTTTAAGTCTAATGTAGTCAAGTAAGCCTATGGTATGGTACTTCATTTACTTTGTATTATCCATCCAATAATATCAGCTTGTTAGATCAAGTAAGCCTATGATATGGTCTGAATCTAAGGTTAAGTAAGCCTATGGTATGGTCCAAGTCCAAGGTCAAGTAAGCCTATTGTATGGTCCAAGTCAAAGGTCAAATAAGCCTATTGTATGGTCCAAAACTAAGGTAAAGTAAGTCTATTGTATGGTCCAAGTCTGTAGTCAAGTAAGCCTATGGTATGGTACTTCATTTACTTTGTATTATCCATCCAATAATATCAGCTTGTTAGATCAATCTCAACCAAAGTTTTGAGAAAGCACTTTGGTATGAAAGCCTTCTAAGTACTCACAGATGATGCTTACCCACCCTTCAATGTCTGCTGTTAGTAAATAGAAGGTAAAACTTGAAATATCTTGACTTCTGCCCAGAAATGCTTAAGAGAATTCTGACCAAAAACCTTTCATATTTTTACAAGTGATGCCAATCCGCCTGTTATTCCAGACACTATATTGTTACTAAAATAATTATTATAATTAAATAACGTACTCTCAAAAACCTTTCATCAGAATTTTACCATATTTTACAACATTCTTGCACAAAGTTCTTTTAATTTTTTATAAAATTGTTGCATATCATTGCCTAATGTGTTAGTAAAAATACAACACAGAAATTAAAGGACTTCCAAAAGTCTTCTAGTAGACAGTTGATGATCTGCCAACAATGGATGCAGATTCTAAACTTAGAAAATCCGGCAAAAACGTTTCCTTTTCACCTGGAGACTAGATAACACTTGCAAGATAACACTTGCCTGGAGACTAGATAACACTTGCCTGGAGACTAGATAATATGTTTCCAATGTTTTTATTGTTGGTATTCAGCCTAGATTGTTGAATGTATTGTGCTGTTGTATGTACAGTCTTGGAACTTGATGGTTGTATTGTACAGCTAATCACCTACAACTGGAGGACACTGACCTACTTTTCACATTGCATTGACCTTGCAGGTATTGAAAATATGCCTCTGTGGAACAGGCTTGATGGAGGTTTCTAAGAAGTGTTTATCTTAACCAATTAAAATAATTTGAAATTTTGACTGCAAGGATCCTAATTGCTTAGATTTCTGGGTCTGGTGTTCATTGCTATTGAGTTACTGTCAATGTCAACCATCTGATTACTTGGGCCTCTTGTTTTGCTTATTGTGTGCATTTTGGTATCAACTATTCTGATGTAAGAAAACATTTTAGTCAATGCTTCTTAGACAGGTAGCAGGAGAAGTATTATGCAATTTGATCACAATACAGCAGAAGTGGGCTTGGTATTGTAAAAGGCAATTGCTAGAGGCAGAAATAATGGTGTCTCAGTGATTAGCATGCAAGACTCACAGCCAAAAAAGGGACATGTTTGAATCCTACCATTGGATCAGCCTGGATCAGACACCATATTATGTTCTTGGGCAAGGCACCTTACAACTAACTAAGCAAATTTTATAATAATAAGTTTTAAAATATAATTTTAGCCTAAATAAAAATTTCAACATATTTTTGATATTAAATGTAGATGATCTGATTTATTTTTTCTCATTTCTCATGCTTCTTTTAATGGAGGTATGACTTTTTTTATTGACCTGTAGTTGGCTGTCACATATGTACGTTTTTAGCATGCAGCTGTAGATACTGCATACCATGTTCAACATTATACCTGCACTTAATAAACTCATTATCTGTTTTTTTGGAATGTAAAACTCGTGTAAAATACCTATTTTAAAATGTACATCCTGACCAGGGAATACTGCATAGAAGGGAGGTAGCTACTAAACAAAATGACCTAAACTTCCTAAACACACTTAAGTGTGTTAGATAGATGAATCACAAAAACAGATACTAATGTGTGTTTTATTGGGAATAGACATATTTGGTGAAAGAATGACCTCTAAAGTGGAGAGTTTCCTCACAAAAGGAGCTAAGTTTTTAGCTATGTACATATGCATGTTGAGATCACTTTGTAATGTTTAGTCTGTGTGCACTTATTATGTTGGCCATCAGCCTTATGAGATTTATGTAAGTGTACAGTGCTGATAATATGTTGAATGTGGTAATACATGAATAACATTTAGAACCCTCTTGCTATGCTATGTTTAGATGGATTGACTAGATTCTTATAGTTCCTAACCATTCCTCGCAATAAATACTATCATTATTCCATTGCCTAATAATGTTAGTGTGGTAATGGATTTCATTAAATGGGCTACATTTTGTTCCATTATTGCTACTTAAGTTTTTATCACTTGGTTTTTGGTTATGACAACCTTATATCACTCACATTATTAATTACCCTTTGCCTATATTTACAATTTTCATCAGTTTAACATGGTTTAATTTGTAGCATACAGTATAATCTCTACTCATATTTGATGTTCCCAAGTCTTATGTGAATTAATATTAACACCAAAGCAAAAAATACACCCTCAGATGCATGTTTTTAGCACAATATGGGTAGAAAATGCAGGATTCTGGAAGCGTTGCTCAGTCTCACTGTTGCTATGGTGGTAGTAAAACTTCTACTTAACACTCAGTTAAGACCTTTTTTAATCCCTTATCCTTTATCAAGTGTTCAAGATGACTGCTTCTTATAGAGATTAAACAAGTTTTTCCATCTGCACTAGGTACTGAAAAGTTATAATTCGGAATAAAATACTTTAACAAGTTTTTCCATCTGCACTAGGTACTGAAAAGTTATAATTCGGAATAAAATACTTTAACTTGTGATGAGGTGCAAAAAAAGTGAGAAGACAAAGGAAATTGAGTGTGCTACAGGGCATAGTCAGTCAACTCACCATACAGCTAGGGACATTGCAGAGATAATTAAGGAATGGTGTAAGAGCTACACTTGTTATCTAATGCATGTATTCATTAACAAGATAGCCGTCATGGAGAAGATGGAACACAGCATTTATGACATATTATAATGGGATGATTCTGAATCTAGGTGTCAGATGGTCGGATAAATTTAATTTCATCATCATTTTGTAGGCTATTATTGAGGCTAGTTTTGTGATCTTAGGCAAGTTTTCAATTTGGATGAAACAGGACTTTTATGGAAATGGATGCCAAATGTTTATCTCAGTTGAGATGGAAACTGCCACAGGGTTCAAGCTATGAAGGACAGAACAGCTGGTGACTTCATGGTCAAGCCATTGATAGTTTACTATGTAAGTAATCTTCAGGCTCATAAAGGTCAACCTGCCTGTACTTTGGAAAGTCATCTGGCAAGAAATGGTTGAAGATTGAAGATTATTTTTCCAGTCTCTTGGATTTGAGGGCATTTTATGACCATCAAAATCTGCCTAGTTCTTCTTGATGTGCTCCAGGACCCCCCTGACTTAGACCTTAGTGACAATGTTATAGTACTGTTTTTGCCCCTGAACAAAATGTTGCTCATCCATCCCATGGACCAGGGTGTTACTCAAACTTCCAAGAGCTATTATCTGTGGAGAACCTTCAAGAAGTTTGACAGTGAGACAGAGTCGACGGAAATTAGAGCTGTCAAAAGATTTTGGAAAAAATTTGGCATCAGGATGACATAGACATCATTGGAGAAGTTTGGAATGAAGTAACAAAACATTGCCTTAAAGGTTTCTTGAAAAACATCTGGGTGCTGTTGTAAATGATTTGCAAGGCTTGCTGCTAATAAATCTATCAAATGATGCAAGACACGAGATCACCAACATAGCTGACAATGCTGGCTTTGAGGAAGTTGATGAGGAAAAAATACTTAGCTGCTCAATTTCCATAATGAGGTACTCTCAAACAAGGATCTTCATGAAGAGGAAGAGTCTATGAAAGAAAGCTAAAATGCACTTCCCCAGGGTCTCATTCAAAATGCCCTTCCCCAGGGTATCATTATGAAAGTCATTGCTGATTCATTCAATTTGTGGATGCTTTCCTTTTATTGATGTAAGGTGTAAGTTTGCCAGACTGATGAAGGAAGCCAGTTCCTGCTTTGCAGAGTTTGGAGAAATGGCTTAGTGTAGTCTTCCTTGTACAAGTTCTTTAAGAGGCGGGACAGCACTATCTGGACTCAGTTACCCTAGATGTCACTACCATCATTTGATGGTATAGATATTCTGCTCTCCATTGACGGATTGATTGAAGATTGTTTGTTGCCCAGTTTAAATAGTTGGCGTGCATTTCTTAACTGAATCAGTATGTTGAATTTTGTTCTTTTAAAGCATAATGAAGTATTGGTTTGGAAAGGTTTTATTTTGGTATATTTGTTGTCATAAATATGCAGTCAAAGAATGCAACCTCTTACTTTTCCAATGGGAAAATTCACATTGAGTCACGTGAATATGACATAATGCGAGGTTTCTTGAGAATGCAATACACATGTAAGTTGGGTGTTTTCTATACATCATTATAGCAGGGCCTTAATTACAACATGGGTCACTTTTACTACTCCACACAAACCATGTTATAAATAAATAAGCACATCAGTATTTCTGTTAACGTTGACATAACTTTTTTTCATAGACTTTGGCGACAACTTTCATAACTACTATACTTAGATCAAAAGACCAAGATTTTTTTGGCAATATGCAGAGATTTATTTACAGTGTGTTTTCTTTTTTGACCAAGTGTGAAATGTTTTACTTGTTTACTCAGAAATCTTTGAAATTGTTATTTTTGTCATTGACATTATATGAATCATGATGATTCCAGTTCTGTATCAAGGTTGGTCTCTTTCTTGACAGAATGTTAAACATTATTTAAAAGAATTTGACAATATTTTGTTCACTTTTCAGTTTATGTAAAATTGCCAGTTATCGGAGATTTTTTACAGTCATTTTCTTTCTTGACAGAATGTGGAACTACCTGACTCCATGTCATCAGAGATGAAAAACGTTCTGGAGGGATTGTTGAAGCGAGATGTAGAGGAGCGGCTGGGTTGTGGTGGAAGAGGGTAAAGGCTCGTTTGAACCACCACTTAAAAAAGTGGAATATGGGGTTAATTTTTCTGTTGTTTTGTGATCTGTTCATTTTGTAAACAGCTCACTCTTATATAAAACTCTTCACTGGTGTTGTAACAGTGACATAAGTGAGGGAGTCATAACAGCAACATACATTTTAAGTGAGGAAATCATAACAATGACTTGTGTCATAAGTAGGGAGTCATATCAGTGACTCATGAGTGAAGGAATCATAACTGACTAGCATTATAAGTAAGACAACATGACTCACATGTTAAGTGAGGGAGTCATAACATTAATTCGCATTACAAATGAGGTTATCTTGTACTAAGGGATGTTGCAGCATGGTTGTCTCATAGTGCACAAAGTTATTAAAAAGGAATATTGATATTTAATTATGTGAAATACAATTGCAATGGTTTCTCATCAGCAAAGAACTAAAATTAAATGAAAATATTCAAAAATTGATGATTTAAGAAAAATAAAAGCTTGATAATCAGTTGGTATCTAGATGCTATTTTAATAGCCATATGCCATATTAATGATTGCCATAGGTCATTTTTATGGTGACCCATGCCAATTAATGACTACCATATCCCTTTTTGGCCATTGAAATTGCTACCTTATGCCATTTTAATGATTGCCATATGCCATTTTAATGGCTACCTTATCCCATTTTAATGATATATGCCATTTTAATGGCTACCTTATCCCATTTTAATGATTTCCATATGCCATTTTAATGGCTACCTTATCCCATTTTAATGATTTCCATATGCCATTTAAATTGCTACCTTATGCCATTTTAATGATTGCCATATGCCATTAAAATTGCTACCTTATCCCATTTTAATGATTGCCATATGCCATTTTAATGGCTACCTTATCCCATTTTAATGATATATGCCATTTTAATGGCTACCTTATCCCATTTTAATGATTTCCATATGCCATTTTAATGGCTACCTTATCCCATTTTAATGATTGCCATATGCCATTAAAATTGCTACCTTATGCCATTTTAATGATTGCCATATGCCATTAAAATTGCTACCTTATGCCATTTTAATGATTGCCATATGCCATTTTAATGGCTACCTTATCCCATTTTAATGATTGCCATATGCCATTTAAATTGCTACCTTATGCCATTTTAATGATTGCCATATGCCATTTAAATTGCTACCTTATCCCATTTTAATGATTGCCATATGCCATTGTAATGGCTACCTTATCCCATTTTAATGATTGCCATATGCCATTTTAATGGCTACCTTATCCCATTTTAATGATTTCCATATGCCATTAAAATTGCTACCTTATCCCATTTTAATGATTTCCATATGCCATTAAAATTGCTACCTTATCCCATTTTAATGATTGCCATATGCCATTTTAATGGCTACCTTATCCCATTTTAATGATTGCCATATGCCATTTTAATGGCTACCTTATCCCATTTTAATGATTTCCATATGCCATTTAAATTGCTACCTTATGCCATTTTAATGATTGCCATATGCCATTAAAATTGCTACCTTATCCCATTTCAATGATTGCCATATGCCATTTTAATGGCTACCTTATCCCATTTTAATGATATATGCCATTTTAATGGCTACCTTATCCCATTTTAATGATTTCCATATGCCATTTTAATGGCTACCTTATCCCATTTTAATGATTGCCATATGCCATTAAAATTGCTACCTTATGCCATTTTAATGATTGCCATATGCCATTAAAATTGCTACCTTATGCCATTTTAATGATTGCCATATGCCATTTTAATGGCTACCTTATCCCATTTTAATGATTGCCATATGCCATTTAAATTGCTACCTTATGCCATTTTAATGATTGCCATATGCCATTTAAATTGCTACCTTATCCCATTTTAATGATTGCCATATGCCATTGTAATGGCTACCTTATCCCATTTTAATGATTGCCATATGCCATTTTAATGGCTACCTTATCCCATTTTAATGATTTCCATATGCCATTAAAATTGCTACCTTATCCCATTTTAATGATTTCCATATGCCATTAAAATTGCTACCTTATCCCATTTTAATGATTGCCATATGCCATTTTAATGGCTACCTTATCCCATTTTAATGATTGCCATATGCCATTTTAATGGCTACCTTATCCCATTTTAATGATTTCCATATGCCATTTAAATTGCTACCTTATGCCATTTTAATGATTGCCATATGCCATTAAAATTGCTACCTTATCCCATTTCAATGATTGCCATATGCCATTTTAATGGCTACCTTATCCCATTTTAATGATTTCCATATGCCATTTTAGTGGCTACCTTATCCCATTTTAATGATTTCCATATGCCATTTTAATGGCTACCTTATCCCATTTTAATGATTGCCAGATGCCATTTAAATGGCTACCTTATCCCATTTTAATGATTTCCATATGCCATTTTAATGGCTACCTTATCCCATTTTAATGATTTCCATATGCCATTTAAATTGCTACCTTATCCCATTTTAATGATTGCCATATGCCATTTTAATGGCTACCTTATCCCATTTTAATGATTTCCATATGCCATTTAAATTGCTACCTTATGTCATTTTAATGATTGCCATATGCCATTTAAATTGCTACCTTATGCCAGTTTAATGATTGCCATATGCCATTTTAATGGCTACCTTATCCCATTTTAATGATTTCCATATGCCATTAAAATTGCTACCTTGTGCCATTTTTATGATTTCCATATGCCATTAAAATTACCTTGTGCCATTTTATTGATTTCCATATGCCATTAAAATTACCTTGTGTCATTTTAATGATTTCCATATGCCATTAAAATTGCTACCTTGTGCCATTTTAATGATTGCCATATGCCATTTTAATGGCTACCTTATCCCATTTTAATGATTTCCATATGCCATTAAAATTGCTTCCTTGTGCCATTTTAATGATTGCCATATGCCATTTTAATGGTAGCCATATGCCATTTAAATGACCACCATATGCCATTTTATTGATTATAAAATAGTATTTTACCTTCAAGACAAATAGGTCTGGCAAAAGACTTTGATGCAAACAGACATAAATGTACATTAATGCCTTTATTTCTTTGAGCTAACTAATATTGAAAAATTCAAATGTTAGAATACCTGTACATACTAAAATTAAATTATTGCTTATTCAAATGTTAGAATACCTGTATATACTAAAATTAAGTTATTGGTTCATTAAAAGAATTGAATTTGCAGACAATAAAAGCTAAATAAAAAACAAACACTATTTAGAAAAAAACATACATAACACTGCATGGTTGACGTTTCATTGATGTACATCTCCATGTGTTCATTAGAAGAATAGCCAAATTGCTTGATGGTAAAACTCTTCCAGTTTTGATCACAAGTCTTACTAAATTGACCATTATATTATGGACTTAGTGAATAACAGCAAACTAAAAGAAAAAAATATGATCATTATAGTCAGATCCAGATATTGACTTGTCTTGGTTTTGTCCAAATCTGGTGGAGCTGGCATAGCAGTCAGGCTAAATTTATAAGTGTACCTCAGATGTTTCTATACAAAATACCTAGATGATATTAACATTGTGAAATCGTGTTGATGATGAAGTACTTTCATAAGTATAAGATTGAATGTTCAGATTTGTAGCCATAATTGACGAAAAAAGCAGGAAGGAAAGTTTCTTTTGTTGGACTTCATGTTGCACAGGCTTGAGTAGTGCTTACTGTTGGAAGAGATGGTTATTGCTGACACGTGTCATTAAAAAAAAAAAAGATTTTGTCAGGTTCAGAGATCTTGCAAGGAGCTGTTGACCTAGATAGAGTTGGGAACTTTAAGATTCCGAAACTAAACATAAGGTCATTGTGTCCTGATTGTAATTTACAAACTTTAGTTTAGCATAATGTTTTGCCTTTGCTGCATCATTTCACATTTAAAAACTTTTTAAATACATTATTTGCAAGTCACTATAAAAAAATGAAATTATTTACCTATTTTCTAAGAAGTCTTGCTAGCATTAGCAAGTCTGTACTAAGTCAAGTGAGCTCATGATATGTCCCAGCATCCATCGTAAGGTCAAGTCTGCTAATGGTACAACCCTGCATGCATCCATTGTGTGTCATCCCTTGTGCAACTAGCTGATGTTCATTTTTCAACTTTTTTTCTAAAACTGCTTTACAAGTTTCAACCAAACATAAAGGCTTTCTAATAGTTTTTAAATGTTACTAATTTGCATTTAAATATGGCCAATGTTACTAAAACAAAAAAAGGTCTTTAAACAACTTGTTCTAAAAAAAATGTTTGACAAAATTTACCAGATTTGACTGAAAACATCTTTGCATGAAGGCCTTTCATGTTTTCCAAATGGTACCAATTTCCTGTCAGATATGGTCACCATTACTAAAATTAGAAAATCCTATAAATGACTTCTAAAAATGGAATTTCATAAATTTGACAGATTGCATGAAGGGTTTCAGGTGGTGCAAATTATGTCAATCTACCATAAAACATGGCTGTTTTTACAAAACCTAAAAGCATAAAAACTTTATTTTCTTCTTTAAAAAAACCCAGTTCAACAGAATATCACCAACTTTGACAGAAAGAGTCTGAACTTGCAGATCTTTCAAACTGTTGCCAGTGGGTCAAGAAACATTGAAACAACTGTATCTCAAAAAAAATTGCTTAACACAGTTTGGTTAGCTTTGACAGAAAGCATCCAGCCATTGAAGCCTTTTAATATTGTGTCAATGATGCTGATATACCATCAAATATGGATGAAGAAACAATAAATAAGCATCCTATTGATACAGATTTTCAGCCAACTCCACTTACATTTGGCATGTCAGCCAGGTGAGTGATTTCATATCCACTTGGTCCTCTTGTTAGGGCTTATTTCCATATCAGTGTTCCATGATCAAATGGCATTAAATTTTGTGCTTTTGTAAAATCTACCAAATGTGAAGAAAATTTTCCCCATGGAGAATGAACCACTCTATGGGGATTTGCTTTCAACTATTGGTATTTTGCAAACATTTTATGGGTTTTTCTTAACAGAGCCAATGAGGTGAAGGAGCATCCATTCTTCAAATCCATAGACTGGAACCAGGTTTACATGCAGAAGTACCCCCCTCCTTTGATACCCCCTCGAGGGGAGGTAAATGCTGCAGATGCCTTTGACATCGGTTCTTTTGATGAGGAAGATACAAAGGGTATCAAAGTAAGAGCAAAATCTGTGTTGCACAATCTTTGACATACCAGTTTCAATGAAACGCAAAAAAAGAACTAGAGAAAAACCAGGATGCTTTTAATAATATTTCCAGCGTTGTTGTAGCACTGGCTTTTCAGATGATGAAGCTATAGAGGATAAAAGTAAACCCAGATACAGTTTTTGACGTGGATGAAACAACAGAGGATATTTGCTTGAAACAAGTGAATAACATATTTTATCAAGTGGTTGAAAATAGTTGTTTTTCACCCATGAGATGAAATATATCAATTATTCACTCACAGAATGCCAACTTTCTTTTTTTTGTGCTCAAACATAACGGTTAGCAAGATGTATAATTGATTTAAAAAGCAGATCTCTCACTGGATTCCATGCAGTGACCATGAATTACTGTTCATGTTCTGCTGTGTTTTGTAATTTTTCACACAGAAAATAAAAAAAATAAAAACAATTAAATATTACATCTTCCCAGTTCAAATCAAAATAGCATATTAAGGAAAAAAAAATATTTGCACCTTGGTAGGTTTGAACTTAAGTCATCTTTATCAGGAAGCAGACATATTTACTACTTGGCCATTTCAATATCTAACAGTAACTTTGAATTTCATGGTTATCTTGTTATTGATGGCAGTGAAATTATTTATTATAATTCACCTAGTTTATTATCACAATTATTTTATATGAAAAAATCTAGAAGATCACGGCCTAGCATAAAATAAAGTGTAATAAATTTTTTTAGCTACAGGTCTCCCTTTTTATAACACACTTTAGTAAAAGATAATAATAGATATTAATGCAGTATGGCCATGGGCCCTCTCATCAAAATTGCTTTTATATTATTTTTTTTTTTTGTATAATTTTCAACATCCATTAGCTTAACAATTAACGTGCAAACCATTACTCTTAAGTTGATGTCAAATTTAATCTAGTTCGAGCTGAAATAAAATTAGATGAAGCTTAGTATTTTACCTTTATTTCCTTTTTTAAACATTTTTATTTGACAAAATTGAATATACATTTTTTTTTTGACAAAAGTAAATACACAAATATGACTACAATTAATTTTCTGCATCTGATGTTTTGTTTATCCCCTCCCAACATGTATACATGCATTCATCAAATTGAATCTTTTATACTGCTGCTTTGTCTATGATGTGGTGGGTAGTAATGGACATAGCTGGCTGTAATGTTAACATTTATTCATTTCAAGTTACATAGATTATATATTGCATTTCAGTATCACATACAATGACTATAAGTAACTCAAATTTTTTGCAATCATTCAGATAAATAAAACCTCCAAAGTTTTCATGAAATATGATTTTTGCAGATCTCGCTGCAAGCTGTGATCTTGACATATGAATTTTATGGAACTCACTGCAAGCTGTTATCCTGGCATATAAAATTATTATTCTTATTTCACATAGATGAGCCAGAGATAACACTAGGACCACAGTGGTATGAATTGGGCATTTTACTACTGCCCTATACAGGTATACATTACAAACAGAAATGATAAATCCCCAAAATTCCACCTGTCTACCAACAGCTGTCAAGTATTTGTTGTTTATTTTAAATTCATCAGGGTCACTAGCCAATCTTGTCCCAAGTAATTTTGGATCTACATATTTAGATGTGCTAAGTTTGTTGTTCTAATGTTAGGCACCTTTACACTTTGCTGTCCTAATAGTTAGACACCATGACATTTTGTTGTCCTAATGGTTAGACACCTTTGCATTTTGTTGTCCTGTTGGTTGGACACCTTTACATTTTGCTGTCATTATGGTTAGACCAGGACAGTTTTGCTGTCATAACGGGTAGACAATGGGACAGTTTGCTTTCCAGATGGTTAGACACCTGGATAGTTTGCTGTCATAATGGCTAGACACCTGGACAGCATGCACTTTATAACATATATAAATTGTCTAATAACTTTATTATTTTTTATTATTTTATTATTTTTTATCCAAACTGTCTGAAATGTTAACTAGTGACTAAAATGTATCTCATGTGATGTGATAAAATCTCCAAAATAAAAACTTTTGTTTTACAGAAAATACCATACTAATGAGTAGATGGTGTTCTCTTGCTTCAGCAATTTTTAATTTGTACAGCTTCTGCTTTATTTTTTTTTTATCTTAGTTGACAGATGCTGATCAAGATTTGTACAAGAATTTTCCACTAGTTGTGTCAGAGAGGTGGCAACATGAAGTAGCAGAGACTGTCTTTGAGGCTATCAACACAGACACAGATAAAATCGAACAGAAAAGAAAGCAAAAACCAAAAATAGATGAAATGGATGCGGGTAAGCTTATATTCAGTTTCATTTTAATTTTACTGTGAAATCTTTCTATGTTGAAGAAAGCTGTAAACAGCATTGTTAAACAGAATAAATAAAGAATAAAAGTAAATCAACAAAACTTAGTGAAATGCGGATCTTGATATACCTATAAATTGTTTATGTAATTCTATTATGTCTTTTCAATTTTCACAAGATATTTTAAGAGAAATATTTATGCAATTATCTTTGATGAGCACACTCTTGAAATAATTTTGTATAGTTTGGATTGCTTTACAAAGATTTATCAAGGGAAGTAACCATTCTAATCAGCTCTTAGCAGGATTAGAAGTTATGTCCCTTAACATATCTTGGATATCCTTTCAGGAATCACAGTACTAATTCAGTTTCCATAGGAAACCTGTGCAAACACCATGATATTAAAAATTCAATAACTTTAAATTTTTGAGTGCTCATGACCAGACTTATATTTATTAGTATAGATGAAACCTGGAAGTCAGCTTCTATCTTCTGTGCAGAGGAAAGGATATGAGCCATGGCATTTTCTGGACCTTCATATTTTTGAAACATGATTTCAATTCCACACCAAAGAGTCATGCACTAACTTCATACATGCCAACCATTACGCTTTTGGCGTAATCATTATGCTTTTTTTCACTAAATTATGCCTAGAAAAGATGGTTTCTGAGTAACTATGATATAAAAGTACACTTGTCTGGAGACTAATGGTGACTTTCCTTAGTGTTATGTTCTATTTATGGCAGCTGCCCTATTTCCAAGATAACCTCTATTTCTTTTTATAGCAGCTGTCTTGCTTGGGACATAACAGACTGGTTTTATAATTTTGAATCTTTGCTCACATATTCTTTGTTAAAAATAATGTGATGTACAGAACCATTATGTAGAAATTTGGCAGTAAAAGTCTTCCTAATTTATTCTAGTCGATGTGTATGTTACAACAAACATGTTTCTCAAATGATTTCACAGATGGATTAGAAAGAAGGGAAAAAAAAAACGGAAAAAAATGACTCAGATGAATATATGATTATCACAATACAGTGCCATTCTAGGGTAGCTTCACGCCCATTGCAGGCTGTGTAGAAAGGATTTTAATATTGGTCAGTGTAAAACAAAGTGGCGTTGAATTAGCTCCTTTTGCTAACTCCAATAGTAAGGTAACTTCTTTTCTTACAGCAGAACTAAATTGTGGAAATGAATTTTATAAATGCAGTTGTGTTATTTACCGATCTCTTAATAGAATACTGACTACAACTAGTGGTATAATACAGCTTTGGTGCTTTGTTCAAATGAATGCTTCCTCATGCCAAAATTGTGGAAAATATGCATGTGTTTTGTACATATGCACTTTGAATTTTATTATGTTATATGTGGATTATGCTTTTCCTGCTCAGATTACTCCTTTTGTCCACTTAGATTATGCTTTTTCCTTGCCGCAAGTTGGCATGTATGTAATTTTAGTAATGAATGTTCCAAACTCAAGACAATTAAAGGACTGAAATTCCATCAATAAAACAATGTCTCTATTTTTATTCACTTTCAAGTAGGATAAGGTCTCAAAAGATTCTTTTTCCTAAAACATAACTTTTATTATTAACCAATCCTGGTCAGCCAAACCCATATATACTCTAATGTTCACCTATTTCTAGGCTGGTTCCCATTTTTTGTTTTGTGACCTCTGAATGCATTTTTAACACTCTTTGTGAGTTTTGTGTTCTCTGAATGCATTTTTAATATTCATGAGTTTTGTGTTCCCTGAATGCATTTTGAACATTCTTTTTAAGTTCTGTGTACTTTCAGTGCATTGTGAATATTCTTTGCTAGTGTTGTATATTATTTTTGCATTTTAAACTTTTGAGTTTTGGTCAAATTCTAAAATTTGTATATTAAGTAAATACCCTACTTATCTAAATTCTTAGTTAAAAAATAGCATGTATCAAAAAAATAATAATGAATGAAAGACACACACACACACAGACACACATTAATGTGTGAACATAAACCTGTGAAGCATCAGTGTTGGCATGTTGGTCTTACCGCTTCAGTTCTTGCACAAAATGGAAAAAAGGTGGAGGGTGCTAAACTGGATATCTGAGATGCTGTAAGTAGTTTTGTGGATATCCAAGCTATGTCCATATTTCAAATACATAAGCAATGACAAGTCAGTTCAGTACTAATGGTGGAGTTTTTGTCTTGGCCTGATTAGTACATGAAGTTATTAAATTCATCAAATTATATGTATATATATATATATATATATATATATATATATATATATATATATATATATATATATATATATATATATATATATATATATATATATATATATATATATACAGGTAATTCCTGTTACAACCGATGCTTGGAGTACAAATAATAATTGTAGTGTTCAGAGTACCAATAATAACATCACGATATAAGCAGGTTTGCATTAACAAATCTTTTGAAAAACTTCGCCATAGAAAATGTGCATTGAAATTTCAATGTCATCAGTTCTAACTAACCTTGTGATCATATATAATTTGTTTTGTTCACTGGTTTTTATCAGACATCAAATATACTTCAGACTTAAATTGTATACATGCCAATAGATGTGGAGGAAATGGTGTGTGGTGCAGTTAAAGCAGCATTAAATGCAGTGCTGGGATTAAAAGTCTGCTAGAGATCTGAATAATTTGCCTTTCTGAGAGCATTTATTTAAGATGTTAAATAGAGAGGTCACCTTAAATTAAAATATGTGAACCATGCTGCCATAACGTTTGCGGAATTGCATTATAATGAATTGCTTTTTAACGGAATTAGCCTGTATTGATATAATTTAGACATTTAATAAGGTGATATAATTTAGACATTTAATAAGGAGATAGTAAAATTATATATATATATATATATATATATATATATATATATATATATATATATATGTGTGTCTATATATATATATATATATATATATATATATATATATATATATATATATATATCACATACTTTCATTATAAGGCTGCCTCATTATAAGGCAATATACTCTATGGCTTCCATGGATAGTATTACTGTATATTGAGGGAACACTAGTTTACTTTCTTGCTTCCATGGCGGAAGTGTGAACTATGCAAACATTATGGCAATCATATGTAGCTGTGTTCAAACATTTGTTGGAGCATAAGAGAAATATTTGATCCTGAGTCTGTTGTGGCAAATCTTTTCTCCATTTCATGCAGTTTTTGTTTGTTTATTTGATGTATTTTTTATTTCTGCCTAGCTTCAGTTCATGTTTTGATAGACTTGAAATGATTGTAAAAAAAATCTCCTTAATGCTGTTTTAGAAGTCTTACAGTTATGCAAATAAGGTTAACATATAGCATAGTACACTTCATCAACATGACAGTACACTTTGATAGACATTACAGTACACTTTGATAGACATTACAATACACTTTGATAGACATCACAGTACACTTTGATAGACATTACAATACACTTTGATAGACATCACAATACACTTTGATAGACATTACAATACACTTTGATAGACATCACAGTACACTTTGATAGACATTACAATACACTTTGATAGACATCACAGTACACTTTGATAGACATTACAATACACTTTGATAGACATCACAGTACACTTTGATAGACATCACAGTACACTTTGATAGACATCACAGTACACTTTGATAGACATCACAGTACACTTTGATAGACATCACAGTACACTTTGATAGACATCACAGTACACTTTAATAGACATTACAATACACTTTGATAGACATTACAATACACTTTGATAGACATCATAGTACACTTTGATAGACATCACAGTACACTTTGATAGACATCACAGTACACTTTGATAGACATTACAATACACTTTGATAGACATTACAATACACTTTGATAGACATTACAATACACTTTGATAGACATCACAGTACACTTTGATAGACATTACAATACACTTTGATAGACATCACAGTACACTTTGATAGACATCACAGTACACTTTGATAGACATCACAATACACTTTGATAGACATCACAATACACTTTGATAGACATCACAGTACACCTTGATAAACATTACAATACACTTTGATAGACATTACAATACACTTTGATAGACATCACAGTACACTTTGATAGACATCACAGTACAATCTGATAGACATTAAATACACTTTGATAGACATTACAATACACTTTGATAGACATCACAGTACACTTTGATAGATATTACAATACACTTTGATAGACATCACAGTACACTTTGATAGACATTACAATACACTTTGATAGACATCACAGTACACTTTGATAGACATCACAGTACACTTTGATAGACATTACAATACACTTTGATAGACATTACAATACACTTTGATAGACATTACAATACACTTTGATAGACATCACAGTACACTTTGATAGACATTACAATACACTTTGATAGACATCACAGTACACTTTGATAGACATCACAGTACACTTTGATAGACATCACAATACACTTTGATAGACATCACAATACACTTTGATAGACATCACAGTACACCTTGATAAACATTACAATACACTTTGATAGACATTACAATACACTTTGATAGACATCACAGTACACTTTGATAGACATCACAGTACAATTTGATAGACATTAAATACACTTTGATAGACATTACAATACACTTTGATAGACATCACAGTACACTTTGATAGATATTACAATACACTTTGATAGACATCACAGTACACTTTGATAGACATTACAATACACTTTGATAGACATCACAGTACACTTTGATAGACATCACAGTACACTTTGATAGACATTACAATACACTTTGATAGACATCACAGTACACTTTGATAGACATCACAGTAAACTAATAGACATTACAATACACTTTGATAGACATTACAATACACTTTGATAGACATCACAGTACACTTTGATAGACATCACAGTACACTTTGATAGACATTACAATACACTTTGATAGACATCACAGTACACTTTGATAGACATCACAGTACACTTTGATAGACATCACAATACACTTTGATAGACATCACAGTACACTTTGATAGACATCACAGTACACTTTGATAGACATTACAATATACTTTGATAGACATTACAATACACTTTGATAGACATCACAGTACACTTTGATAGACATCACAGTACACTTTGATAGACATTACAGTACACTTTCATAGACATTACAGTACACTGATACATATTGCAGTACACTGATACACAGTATAATACACTTTGATAGACATTACAGTACACTTTGATAGACATTACAATACACATTGATAGATATTACAGTACACTGATAGATATTGCAGTACACTGATAGACAGTACAATACACTTTAATAGACATTACAATACACTTTGATTGACATTACAATACACTTTGATAGACATTGAAGTACACTTTGATAGATATTACATTCAACATCTATCATGGAGGTACAAGTATTTCTCAAAGGTGGTTGTATATCAAATATGTTGAATGCTCAAATAAGCTGTATGTGAATAAAATAAACCCCATATTAAATATGTTCCATTGTTGTAAAGGAATCACAGTTTTACAATGAACCCATGCATTAGGGTAGTTTAAAGGTTGTAAATAAAACTACATGAAGCTGCCATCTTTTATAGGGCCAACAGATTGTATTGTTGAAGGAGAGGTACTGAAGTTAGGGGGACCATTCCTGCAAACCTGGCAGAAGAAACACCTCAAGCTTTACCCCAACAGGCTAGAGTTCTACCACAAGAACAGGGATGGTCAGATTGTGCGTAGTAAAGGCGTGGAGGTATGTGTGCAATTATCATACAATCTCAACCATTTTACTTGTGATCTCTTTTAATTTATATTAATTTATAGAATAATTGTCACTAGTACTTTTTCTAACAAAATTAACATATTAGATGATGACCAATGCAATTTCTGAAAGTGTGAGTAAGAAGTATGGAATATCTATTCTATGATTGCAATATTACTTAAAAGTTTTCTTTGTTTTAGTAAGATTTTGTGTGTTGTTCAAATCTTGTACATTTCCCCAAAACAAGAAATACTTAAGGAAGTGAACAATTGGACTTTTTCTGTATTTTCTTGTTTTTTTTTTGCTAAATATTTTATTTACACTTGCAGACTCAACATACAAAATTAATCCACTTATGTTTTTGAGCAAAAAAGTGACCTGGATAAGAACGTTGAAAAATATAATTATAAGTTAGACATAAAGGGGACTAATTTTTTAAATAATGGCCTCAATCATGAACATGTAACATGCAATATGGTAAATAGGAACCATTAGTGCAATATCACAATTAAATGTCACCTATACACTGTACACTTTGTCGGTCTATCTAATTTGTGTGTCTTATGAGAATGCATGTGTGTGGGTGTGAGTGGGTGGACATGCTTGCATGTATGTCTTTTCTTTTTCTGTTATATTTATTGTCCATAGATTATTTGATAACCAGAAGTATTAAATTGTAAGGTGATTTTGGGATGGTGTTCTCAAACTCAGTGGTCAGCCTATTACGGGGCACCACTACAGTGACCTAGTGTTTAGAGCATCTGTCTTGGATGCTGAAGGTCATGGGTTCAGACTTCAGCCAAGTCATACCAAAGACGTATAAATTTGATACCAACAGCTGTCTTGCTTGGTGCTCGGCATTAAGAGGTTAGTGTTATGACTTATCAGCCTGGTGTCATGATAATGTGACTGGGTGGGACATCATGCTATGTGTCTGCAGCATGATGCCCCAGTGCTGGACATCACTATAAACTGCCACACTGCCAACATTGTAGCTTTATGACTGAAAAATTGTTCGAGCAATGTTAAAAATCCAAATCACACACACACATGCACACCTATTAAGGAGGATATTTAAAAAAAAACATTTTTCTTGTGATGATAGAGCTGGTATGAGAAGTTTGCTTTAAAGAATAATTGTTTTTGTATCCTCATGGATTTTTGACCCTCGCCTCATAGAGTGTATGGCTTTTTAGCCCTTCGATACACATGTTGCAAAGTTACCCAGTTCAGTGTGCTACACATAGGCCTGTTAAGCAGTGAAGTGTATGTTATGTTTAACAGCAATTGTAATCATTGATTGATACACGTACCAATTGGTACTGTCAGATATCCTTTAATAAATTGGTACACTTGTCAAACTGGTACACTGTCAGATTTCCCTTACCAAATTGGTACACTGTCAGATTTCCCTTACCAAACTGGTACACTGTCAGATTTCCCTTACCAAATTGGTACACTGTCAGATTTCCCTTACCAAATTGGTACACTGTCCTTGCTTGTTTGATTTCTAATTTGGCCATGATTTTCAGTAATGTAGTAATTTCTCATAACAAAAATGGATGAAGTTCCTTCTGCAAGGTTACTATAATGAAAACACAAATATCCATTATTGTGGTTCCTTTTTGTTGGGTAATGGATTAGTTGTTGAAGATATTATTGTCCTTAACAATATCATTATTTAAGTCTCATACTGTATTGATTGAAATCTGTAGCAGTTTACTCCCAGTTTATGTCCAGTAAATTACATTCACTGACCAGCAACTGAGGATTTGATACAAATACAAAAACACTGATAAATTATGACAGTGGGGTCTTTCCCTCCATGGTGTCATCATTTATGTCCAGTATGATGGATTGATCACATATGTCCAGTATGAAACAGTGATGATGTATGTCCAATGATACAGTGGTCATGTATATTCAGTATGATACAGTGGTCATGTATATCCAATGATACAGTGGTCATGTATGATCAGTATAATACAGTGGTCAATATATGTTCAATATGATACAGTGATCATTTATGTCTTGTATGATATAGTGATCCTTTATGTCTTAATGATATAGTGATCATTTATGTCCTGTATGATATAGTGATCATTTAGGTACTGTATGATATAGTGATCCTTTATGTCTTAATGATATAGTGATCATTTAGGTACTGTATGATATAGTGATCATTTATGTCCTGTATGATATAGTGATCCTTTATGTCCTAATGATATAGTGACTATTTATGTCCTGTATGATATAGTGATCCTTTATGTCCTGTATGATATAGTGATTAATTAGGTCCTGTATGATATAGTGATTATTTAGGTCCTGTATGATATAGTAATCATTTATATCCTGTATGATATAGTGATCCTTTATGTCTTAATGATATAGTGATCATTTAGGTACTGTATGATATAGTGATCCTTTATGTCCTGTATGATACAGTGATCATTTATGTCCTGTATGATATAGTGATCCTTTATGTCTTAATGATATAATGATCATTTAGGTCCTGTATGATATAGTGATTATTTAGGTCCTGTATGATATAGTGATCCTTTATGTCCTATATGATATAGTGATCATTTAGGTCTTGAATGATATAGTGATTATTTATGTCCTGTATGATATAGTGATTATTTAGGTACTGTATGATATAGTGATCCTTCATGTCCTGTATGGCATAGTGATCATTTAGGTCCTGTTTGATATAGTAATGATGTATATCCATCCATCCATCCATCTGTTGCCCGTTTTGCTGAATAACACTCATTTTCTCCATTTTTGCTGTTAGGAAACTTTGTAAATTGCTTTCATTTTGGAACCAGGTAAGAACATATAAATTTCAGACCATAAAGTTCAAATGTTGAGGTCACAGGAACTTTACACAATATTTTTACTATTGTATCAGATACCTGGATCGAACATTTTAAGTAACTTTCATTACAGACAAGTACAATGCTTTGATTTTGGGGTCAAATGATTAGACGTCAAGGGCAAAGTGATCCTAAAAAAATAATGGTTTTGTACAATATTTTGAGCTTTTTACCAGTTATCTCAACCAAACATTATGGATGAATGATTTTGAGACAAAGACACATGCTGATTTTCAGGTTAAAAAGACAAAGGTCAGAGTGAGAGCAGCACAAGACAGAACACAGTTTCTGCAAAATAACTTGTGTCTTTTTTTTTTGCAAATTATGATCGAGCTAGAGAGCTGTGGTAGCATTTGATAAGAGCTTTGTACTTGTAATGCCCACAAAAGAAGGTTCAGTACCTGCCCAGTCAGCCAGCCTAGGCCATCTGCCCCACTATCATTGGGAAAGGCCAGCCTGCCTAGGCCATTGGCCCCACTGTCATTGGTAAATGCAAGCCAGCCTAGACCATCTGCCCCTCTGTGTCCTTGGTAAATGCAAGCCAGCCTAGACCAACTGCCCCACTTTGTACTTGGTAAATGCGAGCCATCCTAGGACATTTGCCCCACTGTGTACTTGGTAAATGCAAGCCAGCCTAGGCCATCTGTCCCACTGTATAATTGGTAAATGCAAGCCAGCCTAGGCCATCTGCCCCACTGTGTACTTGGTAAATACAAGCCAGCCTAGGCCATCTGCCCCACTGTGTACTTGGTAAATGCAAGCCAGCCTAGGCCATCTGCCCCTCTGTGTACTCGGGAAAGGCAGTCAACTCCCATTTCCATGGAATGATATAACCTAATACAAGAACTGAAATTGCCATTAAATCCAACCAAAAACACCAATATTAACAAACTTTATGCCTGGCTTGTATTTGGCACAAAAGGCACCTAATGAGTTTTAGTTCAGTTGGTCAGAGGTTTAAGTTACAAAAAAAATGTTTGTAGCACACACATTTCATTTTTTTGACTGTTATACATTCTACACAATTTTGAGGACACCTTAAGGGCTGCAAGAAGCCTGTTGATTTGGGGGTAAAAATTATCAAAGTTCAGAGGCTTGAAAAATAAATGATGTTCATATAATAACTCTAGACCACATATTTTTGACCAGCATTTATGGAGAGACTGTAATATAAAAGTCAAAGGGCAATGGTTACTTTCTCTGTGAACCAATAAAACTCTGTTGTACACAAAATAACATTCTCTTAAAGAATTAGCAGCATGGACAATATAGAAAGCAATAAAGTTTGAAGGGAATTGCTGCTAAAGCTTAATGTAATTCCACAGGACGAATGGATGCTAAAGATTAAGTATGAGGATTATAAATTAGCTTGATTCAGTTTAAAAAGCAATATTAAATGAATTCAATTTAATCTGAGTAATACTTGATGCTTGCTTGTCCATTTCAACAAGTTTCCATGGTTATGCTTCATTTCAGCAGGTTGTGATGGTTATGCTTAAATCTTGCTCTTCCATTATAGCTGGTTTCCATGCTGGACATCAAGGAAATTTCTACAGAGTTCCAAAAGTTGAACAAGACCGACAACTGCATCATGATCCAGTTGAAAAACGAACAGAAACTTGCCATTACCTCACCAGTATGTTGCCACTATTACTTTCAGATTTCATTTGTGATATTTTCAAGGGAATAAAAGCTCTTACATTGAAGCACAAATTAACCAAACACTTTGGGAAACCATGATTTTATCAAGAAAAGTTGTTATTTGGATAATCTATTTTAGTCAGGTGGGGATTCAAATATTTAGTAGACACAGTGGAAGAATGTAGAACAGTATGGAAGTGTAAAGATAATTGCCATTATGGTGTACCATTAATTCATTCATTCATACACATGTGTATCACTTTTATTTCTGAATTTAAATTTGTGTAAAGGGGCATTGGTGATTTCCAAAGAAGGAGCATTGTTTTGTTTGTGTCACACCTTGACTATTACAACTTACAAGAGTCCTGTCTCTATGCCTCTTTACAAGGAGAGTAAGCAACAATTGCATACAAAAAAAAAACATTATTAAAAATAACATTGAATCTTCTTAAATCACATACATATTCACATTGTCACACTCTATTCAATAAACAAGTATCACATAAATCTGCCACTACATTCAAGCTTAATTGAAGCAGAAACATATCAAAGAGTCATATGCTTATAAAAGTTTGTCTCAAATTTTAGTCTTCACACAGACATTGAATATAATATGTCTACACTGGACAGTTTCATAATAGCTGTCTACACAGGATGGATGTATGTTTTCACACAGAACAGAACTGGGCCATACATGACAAAATTATGAAAGCCAACACAAGGTTAAATATATGGACACAGACATGGAACAATTACCTGTCCACATTGTACTGGAGTATGTCTGCCCACCCAGGATAGACATATACATCCACACAGGGAACAAGTACATGTCCACACAGGACTAGATTATGTCTTTCCACACATGATAGACATCTGCATCCACACAGGGGACAAGTACATGTCCACACGGGACTAGATTATATCTTTCCACACATGATAGACATCTGCATCCTCACAGAGAACAAGTACATGTCCACACAGGACTAGATTATGTCTTTCCACACATGATAGACATTGCATCTATACAGGGGACAAGTACATGTCCACTCAGGACTAGATTATATCTTTCCACACATGATAGACATCTGCATCCACATAGGAGACAAGTACATGTCCACACGGGACTAGATTATATCTTTCCACACATGATAGACATCTGCATCCTCACAGAGAACAAGTACATGTCCACACAGGACTAGATTATGTCTTTCCACACATGATAGACATTGCATCTATACAGGGGACAAGTACATGTCCACTCAGGACTAGATTATATCTTTCCACACATGATAGACATCTGCATCCACATAGGGGACAAGTACATGTCCACACAGGACGACATTATATCTTTCCACACATGATGGACATCTGCATCAACACAGGGGACAAGTACATGTCCACTCAGGACTAGATTATATCTTTCCACACATGATAGACATCTGCATCCTCACAGAGAACAAGTACATGTCCACTCAGGACTAGATTATATCTTTCCACACATGATAGACATCTGCATCCACACAGGGAACAAGTACATGTCCATACAGGACTAGATTATGTCTTTCCACACAATAGAATCTGCATCCATACAGTGGACAAGTACATGTCCACTCAGGACTAAATTATATCTTTCCACACATGATAGGCATCTGCATCCACACAAGGGACAAGTACATGTCCACACAGGACAAGAGTATGTCTTTCCACATGATAGACATCTGCATCCATACAGGGGACAAGTACATGTCCACTCAGAACTAGATTATATCTTTCCACACATGATAGACATCTGCATTCACACAGAGGACAAGTACATATCCACACAGGACTAGATTATGTCTTTCCACACATGATAGACATCTGCATTCACACAGAGGACAAGTACATGTCCACACAGGACTAGATTATGTCTTTCCACACATGATAGACATCTGCATCCACACTGGGAACAAATGCATGTCCAAACAGGACTAGATTATATCTTTCCACACATGATAGACATCTGCATCCAGACAAGGGAGATGTACATGTCCACACAGGACTAGATTGTCTTTCCAAACGATAGACATCTGCATCCATACAGGGGACAAGTACATGTCTACACAGGACTAGATTATATCTTTCCACACATGATAGACATCTGCATCCACACAGGGGACAAGTACATGTACACACAGGACTAGATTGTATTTCCACACATGATAGACATCTGCATCAACACAGGGGACAAGTACATGTCCACACAAGACTAGATTGTCTTTCCACACGATAGACATCTGCATCCATAAAGGGGACAAGTACATGTCCATACCAGTCTAATGATATCTTTTACTTTCTTGTCCGGTTCAGTCTGTACAACAACTCGACTGTCCAAGTTTACACATGCAAAATCCTGGTACACTAATGACCAAGTTAGCAAGCTACCTATGAATAAACTATTAAGTTTAAATAGATACTAACCCTTTCCTACTGCTTCATAATGGCATGTGAATCTTGTATTACGATTACATTGATTGCTTCATAATGGTATGTGAATCATGTATTTCGATTACATAGATACATTTCTTGACTGACATACACAAAAAAATCAAACATTACAAATGAGGCACTTCAGTTCACTGTAGGTATTAGTGATACTGTAAAAACAATATCTTGTATGTAACATAGGTATAACATATCTTAACAATACATTTTATGCATTTAGATGTGTAAACATACCTCATAACAATACATGTTATACAGTTACATGTGTAATGATACCTCCTCAGCACTAAAATGGATATTTATGGTCTTAAAAAATTTTTCTTTTTTAAAATTGTGAGAAATAAAAATACAATAAATGTGAAGGTATGCTCAGTTGGCTCAATGTTCTAAATGATTCAAAACTCTGTTAAAGCCTAAACTGCTTTTACCAATTCTAGTTGTACATGTCAGCTCTTACATGCAATTCATTTTACCAATTCGAGTTGTACATGTCAGCTCTTACATGCAATTGATTTTACCCATTCTAGTTGTACATGTCAGCTCTTACATGCAATTCATTTTACCAATTCAAGTTGTACTTGTCAGCTCTTGCATGCAATTCATTTTACCAATTCTATTTGTACATGTCAGCTCTTACATGCAATTCATTTTACCAATTCTAGTTGTACATGTCAGCTCTTACATGCAATTCATTTTATCAATTCTAGTTGTACATGTCAGCTCCTACATGCAATTCATTCTAATCCTATTCAAGTTGTACTTGTCAGCTCTTGCATGCAATTCATTTTACCAATTCTATTTGTACATGTCAGCTCTTACATGCAATTCATTTTACCAATTCTAGTTGTACATGTCAGCTCCTACATGCAGTTCATTTTACCAATTCTAGTTGTACATGTCAGCTCCTACATTCAATTCATTTTACCAATTCAAGTTGTACATGTCAGCTCTTACATGCAATTCATTTTACTAATTCAAGTTGTACATGTCAGCTCTTACATGCAATTCATGCTAATCCTTGCTCATTGCAGCACAAAACACCTGGTATTGTGCATCTTGGGTAACTTAACTTGCAATATGTTTTGCAGGATACTCTCTATACTGCATAAATTAAGCAAGGTATCTGTAGAAATGTGCATTCATGTGCCAGCTATACTGTTCAATAAGCATATAGGTACATATAGTTATTCAAAGTTATGAACTTAAGTAAGGTTGTGACAGTGGGTTGTTTATTTTGTGTTTTATAATCATAAATTGTAGCAATACAACAATCCAGAAAAGTTGGTACCTTGGAATTACAGTCTTTTAATGTTGTATATTTTATTTTACAGCTTGTATTTCATTTGCACAATTTTAGCACATATAAAAATAAATGTAATTAATTTTTTTTTGGTGAAATCAGCTAAAAGTGCTCCTTCATTAAAGTCTAGCATTGATAAAATTAAAACAGATTTCAAGAGGAATGCTTGAAAGAAACAGAAAAAAAAACATTAAAATGACAATGCACAGTTACAGCAACGATCAAGAAAAATCTTTCTGTTAAAATCAGTTTACCAGAAGAGCTTTTGTGATAGCCTGTTATTTGGTACCCTTCTGTCTGGCATCTATCCATTAGTGCTACTCCTCCTAAATAACACTTCTCTCTTGATGACTGGTTCCCAGATAACTAGTGAATCTGCTTATAATGCAGGGTCAGGCATGGATCCCATTTAATTTTCCTTGAAAATACCTAATGATATGGCCCTTGTTTGTTTGAACATGAAGAAGCTCTTGATCAGGATTGGTAAATAAAACCCTGATACATGGCTTGTTTTATTGTTAGTTAGTGCCTGGACCAAGAAGGAAATTTTTGAAACTTTTAATCAAAGTAATATATTTTTGTTTTTTAAAATGAACAATTCTCAGTACACTATAAGTGACCATAAGTCAGTTAGTTAAATAGTGATTCTTACTGGTGACATTACTTTAAGAAATAAATACCTGGTAAATACGTCTTTTTTAATCTATTTTCAGTGGAATCATCATAAAGGTAATGCGCCACTTGTATTTAAATATTGAAAGTGTTGATCGATCGTCACTGCGTTGCCCATGAGCATTTCCATGAGAACCTACTTAAGCACCAAATGTGTTTTAATCCCCTTTGAAATTGGGATTAGCGTCAAATTTATTCTAGATTTGCATCAAGGTTTTGGTTCAAGTTTTTCATACACTAAAAATATGTCCTCAGGATTGTGTTTATTACAGGGGTTTCTAAGTATAAAGCAAAGACCATTTATTTCTACAACATGTTTGCTCAATCATTTGACCAGGGTATCAAGGTCATAATGCTGCTCAATCCTTTGAGCTTTGGATCAAGGTCATAATGCTGCTCAATCCTTTTGACCTTTGGATCAAGGTCATAATGCTGCTCAAGCCTTTGACCTTTGGATCAAGGTCATAATGCTGCTCAAGCCTTTGACCTTTGGATCAAGGTCATAATGCTGCTCAATCCTTTGATCTTGTGATCAAGCTTACAATGTTTACATTATTGTTTTGAGTGTGGACTTTACATGCTTGTTGTGTCCTCCTTTACAAATTTTATTTCTTTATTTCAGGACAAGGTACTTATCAATCAGTGGAAGGATGAAATTATAAATGGCTTTAAAATGTCAGCCCAGATCATGGCCAACATGAACAAGAAAGCAAGCAAGATGTATGGTGCTGACATAACACATAGTCCTAGTACAGAAAACTTTAGACCTCCATTTGAACATCAGAACAGTAATGGAAGCTAGAAATACAAATGTCAAGCACAACAAGAAATAACAAGCTCCAAAGTGCAAGGAAAAAGGAGTCCATAATTCCATGCAATTCTATTGATTTCATATCCTTGTGATGTGCACCAGTTTTTAGAATTCTTATTGTCAGCTTTTGTACCAAGAGTACTGCATCTGAGGAAGAAAAAAAAACAAAGATTTGTATGCTATGGAAACCAGAGTGTGTCCTCACCATGGAAACCGAGTTGGCAGATTATTAGGAGCTTTTAATATCCATTTTTATCTAGCATTCAGGAAAGGAACACTCTTGACAAAGAAACACTTTTTTTCTTCTTGATTAAAAATAAATATGGGCTACATTCCTCTCTCCTATATATATAATTTTGTTCCAGTTTTTGTGTGTATATATATATATATATATATATATATATATATATATATATATATATATATATATATATATATATATATATTAAAAATCTGGCACAAAATTAAACATAGACCTGTTTACTTTTTCATAATCAAAATCTTTGAATTCATATCTGGATTTGGAGACTTTGATTGAAAACAAGGTTATGTTATGAAATTGAATTTTTGTGGAATATGACAACTGAAAGCATATTGTTATCTACAGATTACTGGACAATTAAGACACTATTCAGAAGGATTATTCATTGTTCAGTAGAAGAGGATGACTAAAAATAGATCTGAATTGTGGGCCAGTCTTTATCAGCAAAACATGATGAATTTTAAGTGAGGGTTGATCTCAGCACATCTAGATTAGTATACACTCTAGTGATGGTTTTAGCCATCGCCAAAACTTGACAAACAATTTTCTACATGTGTACCATATTTAGTGAATAGTTTATAACTTTTTGTACATGACATTCGTGTTGTGTACTGTTATGTTCTGAGAGAACTTTCATATTTATTTGGATCTAAGAATTCCACAGATTTTGGATTTTTATTGATGAAGAAACATAAAATCATGCTACATCTTTTTTATGTTCTTACCAAAGATGTCAAGTACAAAGAGTTTTTCACCAAGGAACAATCTGAAAACAGAGACAGAATTTTAAATATTTCTTTCTTAGAATTGAGAAAGGATTTATTTAATTCAGATTTATTAGGGACAGTTTTGTACTTGTTATGAAAGGAAAAGATTTGTTTTGAAGCCCAACTTGGATTATACATTAATTACAGCAATCAGACTGTTTCAGTGCAATACCTATAGAGATTGTTGCATGACAAAAGGAATCCAGATGATTTTTGACATTGCTACAATGGATAAATAGACTCTGTGATTAGAATATGGAATTTCTTTTTGATGTGAAAATCACAAAGAAAAGTGAAAATTATTTGCAAAAGGAAGAGACTTTATGGACATAATGTAGTTTTTCAATAATAATGAATTTAAATGTGAGTGACATGTGAATATTTTTAATTTCTCACTTTAACACCTCTTCGTGTTTTCATTCTTCAGTATGAATCTCATTTTTTACAAAGAATAATGAGTGAGGTTTTTTTGTCTGTCCAAGAACAAGTATGTTTTGAGATATTTGCAGATAATCCTAAATACTTGTATGTATTTATGTGAGAGTTAATTCTTGCAATAACAGGTTAAAAACTGAGCAAATACTGTGAGGACTCAACAAAATCATTTGTTTGCAGAAAATTGTTTCTTGTATTATAGTAGTAACTCCCTCACTTTAAGGCATTTTGGTGTAACAGTTCTTGTTATAATGCGAAGGATTATGGATCCCATTTCAATAAGTGCTAGTAAAATTGTATCATGTACTTCATTATAAGGCATTCTCAGTATAAGGCAATATGTCTCCTATAAACAGCATTATAATGAGAGAGTGATTATTACATGCTTTATTTTAAGGTAGTGTCACCATAAGGTGGTATCCATTACAGATTCTGTGGACACCATTATTAATGGAGTACTTTTACTATTTGTATGTCATTTGAACTAAACTGTAGTCAGTTAGGAGCATTATACAAATGAATTTTCATGCCAAGTATATTGTGGTCACGCAAACCCCAACCCCTTTTTGTCAAGGATTATTACTTATTGCCATTTTTAATAAATGTCTATATCACAAAAGTATGTACAGTATCAAAGTTAAAGATTTCAAAATCGTTCTTTTCCATCTTATTAATAATTACAGAGAAACCCACTTGAAAATTGAAATTTTGCAATATGTTGTGTCATGCTTCCATTGGATGTATGAAAGCAGATAATTGTCAGCTGTCTTTTGGTAATGTAAAAAATTCATAGTTTGTATTCATCATGTACTGTTACCAAGTGTGAAGCTGCCATCCAATCACTGCAGTTTGTGGTTGGTGGGGCAAATTTAATTCAGACTAGCCATTATCTGGTTGATGGGGCAAATTTAATTCAGGCTAGCCATTATATGGTTGGTGGGGCAAACTTAATCCAGGCTAGCCATTATGTGGATGATGGGGCAAACTTAATTCAGGCTAGCCATTATGTGGTTGATGGGGCAAACTTAATTCAGACTAACCATTATGTGGTTGATGGGGCAAACTTAATTCAGACTAGCCATTATGTGGTTGATGGGGCAAACTTAATTCAGACTAGCCATTATGTGGTTGATGGGGCAAACTTAATTCAGACTAGCCATTATGTGGTTGATGGGGCAAACTTAATTCAGACTAGCCATTATGTAGTTGATAGGGCAAACTTAATTCAGACTAGCCATTATGTGGTTGATGGAGCAAACTTAATTCAGACTGGCCATTATGTGGTTGATGGGGCAAACTTAATTCAGTCTTGCCATTATGTGGTTGATGGGGCAAACTTAATTCAGACTGGCCATTAGGTGACATTACTATTGTGCAAATTACATAATTGATTAACCAATCATTGGACAAGATTTTCTTGCTTCCAGTCTTTGATATTGGCTTGCTAATTTAGACTGGGAATAAGCAAAAATTGAACTCTGGGAATTCTGTAAAATATTTTTTAAGTAAATTTTTTTCTTAGGGTGAAATATTGCTTAATCATTTATTCAAACTATGTGATAAAATTTCCTGTAGCTGAAAATTGTCTAAATTAGAGGTTTCATTGTATTGATACATATCAGTTTTAGGATTCAATCAAATTTCTGAAAGTCCTAGCATCATGGTTGCATAACTTCTTGAGTATTTGGACTCAAAACTTTAAAATGAGTTATCATAATGAGATATTTGCATATTAAATTTAGATAACCTTGGAGAGCTTAATGATAAAAATTTTTTATATCCTTATTTTTGACTCAGATTTCAATTGTTCCCATAGATCCTTCTTTTATTCTTTATTTGAAATAGTTTATATTTTTGTTAATAAAAGTTAAGAAATTGATTACTTTCTAAAGTTTTGGGATAATTTCTTCTTATGCATATGCCAACCCAGTAACTGTTAATGAGTCTAAAGGTAATTAGCATTTTTCCAATAAGTTAAGAATTGTATAAATTAAAATTATTGCCTGATTTTCATTTTTTAATGTTTTAATGGCAGGCAAATTTACTACTTGCACAATGCAAACCAGATGAAGAAGATAGGGATATTGTAGATGGTAAGTCTCGCTTTGTTACAGAGCCTTATCATGGAACAACAGTATTACATGTTTCCCACAACCATTGATTGTGTATCCAAATTAAGAAATTTTCATGACGTGCTTCAGTACTTCTTGACTTCGTTTGTTTCTCAAGCAGTGAAAAATTCTTTTTGTCAGTAAAGATACTTTGCATTAAATTAAACTGTTTGCCCTGCCTGTTTGTACATATGCTGACACCATAGATTAACTTATTATTAAACATTTATAGTTTTTACTTTCCCATTTTTTCAATACCACTGTATGTCACCTTTGGAGAAATGGAATATAGCTTGGAGATGAGCTCCACATACAACTCTTGGTTAGCTCATTTGTATGTTTTGTCAATGAATTTCTAATAGTAAGATTTTTTTAATTGCTTGGAGTCATTTTATTCAAAACATAAATTCTCATTATTATGGAAATAATATGCTGAAAAGCATATGTGCACATACTTTATATTTCATTTTGTTACCCGTATATTTTTGGCATTTCCTACTTGTATCAATTTCAAGTTTCCTTGGCAGTGTGTTCGTTACCCTATACTACATTTGACAAGGTTGACTGTGTTCTTTACCCTGGATTAATTTTGACAAGGTTGATGCATGTTCCTTGACAATGTATTCTTTACAGTGTGTTTTTTTACCCTGGACTACATTTTAAAATGTTGATATATATTTTGACATGTTAATGTAGAAAGATCTGTAACAGTCATTTTGTTAAATTGGATGGATGATCACATTCAGGGGCAGTGTTTTTAAATATCACCTGTTTTTAATTCAGAAAATGCATCAATGTTGATTTACCAGTAACATGGTCATATTCAGGGGCCTATATTTGTTTGAAATATTCACCTTTTGTTCCTTCAAAAAATGCATTAATTTTGAATTTGCTTGTAACTTAATTTTGCTCATTACAGTATAATCTGTGATTGGTCTAGATCAAAATCAGCATACAGTCTGCTCAATTTTCTTTCTCTCCTTTTGAGCAACTATCATGTTTTTCTGCTGACAACTTATTCTCAGGTTCCAAGTCAAAGATCTTCATTTTGCATGCAATGCTTGAAATATAATAATTAACTTTATCCACTGACTTCGAATGATTAGATTCAGAAAGAATTTTTTTTACCTTACTGTATATACTCGCTTATTAGTTGAGTTGAACAGCAAGCAACAGAGATTCTGATCTGCCATAGCATAATACACCTGCACAGCCAAGTCTGTGTTGTTCTTCTGATTACTCCTATCAAACTGCACAGACTCAAATCTGCCTGTGTATTATTTGCCTACAGATCTAGGTTTGTGCAGTTTGCAGTTGGACTTGATTTATAAGCAAGTATTTGCAGTGCTTTATGATCACAGAAAATGGATATACTTGTTCCATTTATATGATGCTACAAAATGAGTCTAATATATCAATGTGTAACCAGTCTGAACATAGACTTGTTCCATGCAAATGCTGCCACAAATTGAGCCTAATATATTGATGTGTAACCAGTCCAAACATAGACTTGTTCCATGCATATGCTGCCACAAATTGAGCCTAATATGTGGTCTCATGAATGAATTTGCACACACATGAACAATAACACAATGCTTTTAATATGATATTGATCTACCCAGTTATAACACATTACAACATGATTTATGATATAATTTAGTACTGATATGGACCCCATACAAGATTGTACTTGAATTGGGTTATCAAATATATTGCAATATGGGTGGAAAGAACATGAAACTTAGTATAATGTGTTTTCATATCAAAACAGTATTATTTGACAAAATTAAATGCACAAATAGCATTAAGTGAAAAAATACACCCCACCCACATCAACTGTTTGGCAGTTCTCCTTTTTCTGTATTGTAGTACATAACATGGCCAGGAATTTTGGACCCACCAACTACTCCATTATAATATGGAAAAGTTGTATTTGTTAATCTGATGGATTATCCTGTATAAATAAGACTGTAAATAATTGTTGTTTGTCAGTTTCTAGTAGAACATGACACTTCAATTAAATTCTTTTTTAGGGGCCCCTAGTGACCAAGTGGTCTAACTTATCACTATCATCTCACGTCTGTCTGCATGGGTTTAAGTTTAGGATTCAGTGAATGTGGATATGTGAGAAAGCTTGCCAGTAGCTTCTCGTGGGTCGTTGGTTCTTTCTGGTGAATTTTTGGTTTCTTCCTCCACCATTAATCCCCACAACAACAACAACAACAACAACAACATTTTTTTAAAAGTAATTTTTCTTTTCAGTAGATGTTCACTTTTTGGTTTTACAATTTTTCATATGGTTATAGGCTATTGTGACTTACTTAATCAGACTTAGAAATGCATTGTAAGGTAAATGTTCTTTGACCTCAGATTCTCATGAAGCAGTTGTTTGAAAATGTACACTCATTTGTACATGTTGTTATCCATCCATCAGTATGTCATATTGATTTCATTCTAACTCAGAATTGATCGGTTATATATACTTTTAATACTGTTTATATTGAGTTCATTTACTTTAGATGGTATTCCTTGAATCATTAATTTAATGGGTTTTAGCAATCGCTAAATCCACCAAAATTGTTAGTCCATAGAAAATGGGCAAATTTACAATAATTTTATTTCAAGTTGGTATGCAGTTCATATTATATTTGAATGCTTCTGTATACTTTTCTGTTAGAACATCAAAATTTGTCAGATGTCAATTGTAACATCATGGCTCAACCAGTGATGTAACTCCTGGGAGAATCACATTTCAGCTGTTTTGGGGTGGAGGACAGTATCTAGAAGTGAATTAAAATGGTAACAGTCCCACATTTGAGGTTGCATGTGAATGGAGTTTTGACATATCTATTATTCTTGCTTTGCTGGCATGGCTCTTAGTAAGACCCAAAACTACTTGATGTGGTAGGCCAGGGATGTTTGTGTGTGTGTGTGTGTATATGTATGTATCTATGTGTGTTTGTGTATATGTATGTATCTGTGTGTGTTTATGTATATGTATGTATCTGTGTGTGTATGTGTATGTATCTGTGTGTATATGTATGTATCTGTGTGTATATGAATGTATCTGTGTATATGTATGTATCTGTGTGTGTATATGTATGTATCTGTGTGTGTATATGTATGTATCTGTGTGTGTATATGTGTGTATATGTATGTATCTGTGTGTGTGTGTATATGTATGTATCTGTGTGTGTGTATATGTATGTATCTGTGTGTGTGTATAAAATTTTCTTGCTCGGTTTTATCAAAAAAGTTGCTAGTTATACCCATTTTATTGGTTGCAAATTTGAGAATTTTTTAAAAAATAAAATATCATTGGTTACCTCCTCAAGAAAGTATGGTCCTTCCATAAATTCAAAATGTTACTGTACTTTTGTTGATGGGCATAACTTCTAGGTCCCAAATACAGAAATTAAGATTTTGTTTTAAAAGTTCCCTAGGAAGCCATAGTGTCTTAGTGATGTGCCTGCTCTGCACAAACTCTGTTGATTTGCTGTGCCATAAAACACCAAACCATACCTTCTACACCAGTCATGGGCAGCTTTCTCAGGGTGAAGGTTGGATAGGTGATTTTGAAAGCAACACCCTACATTGTAAATTAATGGGTAAAAACAGGTCATGGGTCCAATTCTGCCAACCCCTGTTAAATACCAGCTATCTTACCCATTTAGCTTTGCACTTAACAGGTCACCTACATAGGTTCTATTTATGCATTGCAAAACAAAACACAGCCATAGGTCCCATTCATGCATTGCACCTAACAAAACACCACCATAGTGCATATTACTTTTATAAACCACTAAACCAACTTTTCTTAAAGGTCACTCTTTGATGGTCACCTGAGTAGTTGTCATGCATATGTCTAAGTATAGTCTAATACAAAGAAGACCTACCAGCCCTCACAATTTTATTGTAACCTTAGTGAAATAAACTTTCAGTCGTGTAGAGAATAGTAATTACAAATGAGAAAATCTGATTGCAGTTCGTCAGGGAAACAGGCTAACTTTACAGATGTTTTAATAAGTCAGTTCTTTTCAAAGAAAAATGCATGCTTGGTCAGGCATTATCTGGGAATGTCATCAAGCAAACCAAAACTTTGCTAAGAACAGTCACCTTTAAAGCTCATTTTGTCATCACCTAAGCATAACAAGGATTATTCAAGGCTACAATCTGTCAGGATGAGTTGAGTATTGCTCATGGTGGGGAGATAATTACCACCACAACATGAAATTTAAAAAAACAAAAACAAGGATAACATCATGTTGAGAGATCTAGCAAGAAACCATTAACCTTATGAGTTTTTTAGAACTACAGTTTCTGAAACTTACTTGGAGGTCACTAAAGACCAAGTGTTCTTTACAAGTGTTTTAAATCATACTTTTGAAAATTTTAAGTGCATTCTGAAGCAGTACATAGTATTACAACTTTCTGATAATTGGTCTAACTAGGACAAATAAATAAATATTTATGACAATATTTGATTCAATTATACCAGTTTTCTACCATACTACTAAAACTTTCGAGAATATTTGGATAGAGCTTACCGTATTAATTAAAACTTTTGTATTAAGGACTTGTATTTATGAAGGAAAATATCACAAAAATGCAATAATTAAAGCCATCTTTTTTCAGGCAATCAGTATATCTTCAGATGCCTGGCTTTTAAATTTACCAGAGTACAGCAATATGCTTAGATATGATTGTTTTGTCCTTTAACATTGCTTTTATGCCAGTGAAATGCAGTCAACATTTTGAATGTATGAAAACATGAAACTTGAAGAATAAATTTACAAGTAATTTATTCCACTGACGAGGTATGGTTTCACGAGACTTTAATTAATTAGGGCCCTGCTGGACCCCTGTAGCAATTCACCTTTTCCATCTGTCCACACTTCTTATAACAACCAAAGCTCTGACAGACCTTACATATGGTTAGTGAATTGTCCTTTGAAAGTTTCATCTTTTCAGGTCATATTTATTGGTGTTATTGCCCTTTAACATTCATTTTTAAATCTCCACTAAAGCAGATATTTGTATTCAGTATAGCCCAGGCACATTTCAATACACAATTTGGTTTTACCTTCAACATGGTATGGTACATCTATACACACCTTTTTGGGGCTTTGTTTTGGAAGGAACTTTAGCCCATGACAATTTCCTTCTTATCTTTAGATAGGATGTTGGTTATAGATAACAAAAAAAAAATAATAAAAACAACATTCAACATATTGCATTGCAATTAAGTATGAAAATGTCACAGATTACTTGTGCCTTTTATGGAGTTATTGCCCTTGTTAAGACCATTTACTCCATTATGTGCCCCTTGTTCAAGCAAATTTTGTCATCACATGGAAATTAAAAATGTTGAATAGAATCGGCATAGTCACAAACCATTCAATATATTCTGATGGAATTCAATTAGAGCATTTCTTTGTATTAGCTATCAGTTGTTTTTTTTGTCTATACTAAATTAAAAGACTATTGGCCTTTTTCAGTTAACTTCATACTTCATAACTTTTTTTGGGATGTTGCATTCAAAATATTCTCATGTAAATTTTAAATTCAGAAATATTTCCAAAGAATTATGTCTTTTTTTTATGGATTTTGTCTCGTCTGATCCATTTTGGACAGAGTTATGGCCCTTGTTGATCAACTTCATATCTTTACATGGGATGTTGCTTGTATTGATGAGTTGATCATGTAGAAGAGTTAAAGCCCCTGAATTAACTTTTCATTTCAACATTGCTTTTCCAACACTAATTCCAGGCTCAAGGAAGCAAACTGTGAGGTGGGGTGATGCTTCTATCATTATTGATTGTTTATTCTGATGTTACAGACTTCACATTGTATAATACAACTTCATCAGCTTCTGTGGCTCAATTGAGTTGCATGTAGTCTGTGTTAAAATATTGCTGCATGAAGAATTAAAAATTGTATATATCATTTATCATGAAGACAAAAAAAACTACAATTGTTTTTACAATGACCTTACACGATTTGTAATTTATGTGCAGAAAAGAAGATGATGAATAAACTTAGTATATGTACTTACTTAAGTCTAGTCTGACTACAAACAACAATGATCCTGATCTGCTGTAGCATAATGTGCCTGCCAATCAGTGTCTGTTCTACTAACTACTCCTCATAAATTGCAGAGACCCAGATTTGCTGGTTCATTATGTAATGGTAGATAATTTTTTTTTCCTTTTAGCATGATATCCACCACCTGCTCTAAGAGCTAGGAACTTGGTGGTTAGCATGATGGTAAAGTTTTGAATCTTATTACTGGATCAGCCATGGATGTCCTTGGCAATGCACTTCGCTCCAGTTGCCTAAACTTTTACGTTGCAAAACACCAAACAAGTACCTTGAGCATCATATTCATATATTGTTTTTTAGGGAAGAAATCTGGCTGGTATTGTAACAGTAGCCTGATAAGTAGTAAAATCCCCAAACCCATTTTTGTTAGCTGATGCTTTTCTTTACTTTTTAAAGAAATAATAGGATAACAAAGCCAATCAATGTATAGTAATAACAATGGTTTTTGAATCTAAATATGAAGAGCATAAAACGTGTGTGTATATGTATGTGTGTGTGTGTGTGTGTATATATATATATATATATATATATATATATATATATATACACACATTTTTCTGAACAACTTCATTGCTATAATTCATAAAATTCTGTTATTGGGTTTAGCGCCATTTTTCAGCACAAGAAAGGCTATACATGGCCAGTATTAATGGTGGAAGAACCCTGGAAAACCCAGGGAAGAACCACCAACCCACGATAAGCTACTAGCAAGCTTTCTCACTTACCCACATTAGCTGAGTCTGGATTCTAACTCACGCAGAGGTGAGATGGCAGTGATACTTAACTGTCAGCACTTTAGACCACTCAGCCACTTGTGGCCTCCCATAAAATTCTGTCTTAAAACTTTCAAGTAACTTTAAGGCCAGCTGAAAAATGGTTTCAGCACATATAACTGATATATTTGACACATGGGAGAAAAACTGGCTATTTTTAAGTTCTTGTCAGATCTTTAGGAAAAATGGACCTTAATATGGACAAGAAAATAATAGAAATAAACAAGTTTTATAGTTTTTCATCTTGCGTATTTACAGTTCATAGTTGTTATATATTGCAATTCTAGAAAAAAATTATAAGAATGTATCCAGTGATTTTCATGTATGCCAAAAAACTTTTAAATTAAATGTTTAAGAAACTAATATAGGGGCAAGTAGTTGTGTGTGCAATGGTAGCAAATTCCAGTACAATTCCTGGTTACTTTAGCATTTCATGGTAATTATTTTCTATCCCTGACAGGTACTTAATTAAGAATGATCATATATAACATAACAACACTGACACTATTGTTTTTAATTTTGTCCATTTCTTGTCATGAAAGAATATATGAACTTAATTTAATTTGTTTGTAGGACTACATGTTTAACTACCAAACTGCATTGTTTTTACCAGCCAGCCAAATAAATTTATGAGAAAGTCAGGGATGTGCTTTTTATCAAAACGAATATCATTAGTAGATATTGGAACTGTGCAAAAGTGATGAGTTGGGTCTTATCATTAGAAAAATACAGGATAGATTTTTTTTAAAGGGCTGTTAGAAACTTAAATAATATACAACACTTTTATGTACAAGTACAGCATAACCTCTCATGGGAGACCACTGCTTTGAGATCTTGTCACTGAAGACTGGATTCTCCATGCACTTTTAGTGATTACACCCAATAATGAGATCACTTGTAATGATGGACCCTTCATTTTTGCAGAAGGGGTGGAGTGTATTTCAAAAGGGGATGGGTTGTATTTCAATGCAGGTTCTTTTGAAAACTGGATAGAATTGACAATTGGTCCTTTACAGATGAATTCTCTTGTGTGAAATTAAATATATACAAAATGTTATAGAAATGCTGTCTCTTTAAAAACAGCTGTCCATTGTATCAAGGTGTCTGTTGTGACAGTTTGCACTGTATGTTATAATAATGATAAATAACTTCTTCAGATCAAAGATACTCAATGCAGTTTGTAAAGAGACTGAATCATATCTACATTAGGTCAATTTAATGTACATCATATTGCTGTCTATAATTTTTGATTTAGTGGGAATATAAAATGCTGTGAATTCATTCATTTTCTTTTGTCAGATGTTTGTGCTTTTGTGCACATAGATGATAGCTATGTGAGAACTTAAATTTGTGGTTTGGAAAAGGGTTTCTGTTTTTTCAAAGGGAACTTATTGTTCATCAAGACTGTAAATCTCTGGATTGTACCAACAATGAAATCCACAGGAAATGGTGACTTCATATATATATATATATATATATATATATATATATATATATATATATATATATATATATATATATATATATATATAATGATATGTACATATCATTCAAGTTTTTATATTTCTTTGTAATATTTCTGAAATGTATTTTCCATCACATTTTTTTAAAAAATCATTTTAATTTGTATGTTCCTGGTGAACATGATGCTTAAGTCTGATCCAGGTGCACACTGCATAGATTCAGATTTGCCATTGCATAATACATCAGCAGATCTCAGTCTATGCAGTTTGTTAAACAGTAAAACAAAAAAAACAGAGACCCTGAACTCTATGCATTTTGAGACAGAAGATCAGGTTCTTTGCTGTTTACACTTGGATCAGACATTGACGAGTACATTTGATAAATAGGTTTTTATTTGCTATCATTGAGCAATCAATTTTATTGTGTAAACTGTTAGTCTATTTGTGTGCACAGTGATGTTCATCAGCTGTATGATAATTATGGATGTATTTATTTCTGAGAGATATAGTCTTAATTTATTAGCAATGTTGATGTTTCTCTCTCAACGTGCAATGTACATTTACTATGACATTTTTTCTTTTTCCATTATTTACACTGTAACAGGTCTAACTAGCTGTTCATTACTGTATCACTAAGAATGTTGAAAACTGTGACCACTGTATTACATGGATTTACATGTAATGGGATCTGATCATGGTCCTTGCATGTATAAAAAAAATCTCACAGGTATTGAAACTGAAATAAAATACTTTAAAAAATGTGGATTCTTGCTTAATATTTTGTTTGTTTGCAATATCTTGAAATTCAAAATACTAAATGCCAAAGAAACAGGCTTAGAGGCATGCACATTGTCTAACAATAAAGTCATGAAGATGGTGTAATAATAAAATGGGGATCCCAAAATCATCCAGAATATGCTTTCTTCATTCTCCTAGCATTGACTGTATACAAAATTTACTGCCTGTACATTATCAAGTGGTTTAGAAGTTGTCCTCAGTTATATATGTGCTTACTCATTATATATGTACTTACTCGTTATATATGTGCTTACTCGTTATATATGTGCTTACTTGTTATATATGTATTTACTCGTTCATAACATATTAACTTGACCCGTTTGGTTTTTTCTTTAAAATTGTTGTAATGAGATAGGTTGTGTTTTTAGATAGCCTTTCACAAATAGTGTACATATGTTGTGTAAATAGTGTATGATAGATTGTGTAAATAGTTTATGATTAAATAGGTTGTTTAAATAGTGAACAATAAAATAGCTTGTGTAAATAGGGTATGACAGGTTGTGTAAATAGTGTAAAATAGAACAGGTTGTGTAAATAGTGTATAATAGAATCATCATCATTGGCAACTCAGTCTCGGGAGAACATTCGAGTAGCGCCCTAAAGGTCTCATCCATATAGATGTCCTTTGGTAGCTTCCCATCCTCTATGCAGGATGCTATCACTACCTGGTGCTTTGTTGGAGGGAGTCAATATCTTTGCTGAGCTCCTCTAAGGTGTGTATTTTTGTACAATATAATAGATTATGTAAATAGTGTACAATAGAATAGGTTGTGTAAATAATGTACAGTATGTTGTGTAAATAGTATACAATAGGTTGTGTAAATAATGTATGATAGGCTGTGTAAATAGTGTATGATATAATAGGTTGCTTAAATAGTGTAAGGTAGATTGTGTAAATAATGTGCATTAGGTTGTGTATATTATGTATGATAGGTTGTGTAAATGGTGTACAATATAATGGGTTGTGTGAATAATGCATAATAGGTGGTGTAAATAGTGTTTGATAGAATATGTTGTTTTAATTGGTGTTCATGCAATACAATAGGTTGTGTAAACAGTGTAGAATATAGGGTGTGTAATTACCTACTGTCAAATTTTAATATGAAGATCTGACACTTCATCATATGTTATGCATATCTCTATGAATGAAGTGTCAAACCAACCAAAATGCATGACTGAATATACAAATTATTATGGCCATCTGGCCTCTTCAAAGTCAATTACTGTACCGTCATTTGGCTCCTTTGTAGTCCATTACTCTGAACATACAAATAGCATATAGACAGTTACTGAATATAGGTATGGCATATAATCACCCTGTGTAGTCCATTACTGTGAATATATAAATTACATATTGGCATCTTTGTTTGTAGTCCATTATGAACATTTCCATTAACTGTAGGAAAAAAGACCCAAGGTAATGTAATAAAAACTAGTTGGAACTTCTTGCTCCAGCATATGTATTTTACGCGAGACCATTTGCTTAAAACCTAGTAACATGACTTAAACAAACCTTATGACCTTTATTTCTAACCTTGTAACTGTCTCTTTCCCCTTTGTGACAAATTCATGTATGGAAGTAGAAGACAGCCATTTCATATAGTTATTTTTTAAAAAAGGAGGGTGCCAGGTCGTACTTTTAGATTGATTCTGAGCATTAGGTAATTTGTTACATTTTCAAAGTGTATGAAAATTCATAAATCTGACCAGTTGTGATAAACATCAAAACAAAACTGCTTGCTAAGGATACTTCTTTATAAATAGTGTGTTTATTTTTGGTTAATAAGCACTTGAAATGAGAACCAAGACTCAAATGATCTCTATCATGAGCAATTAAAATAAGAACCAAGACTGTAAGCCAAAAGTTGTATAATGAGCGCTTGAAATGAGAACCCCGACTATACTCCAAAATGATGTGTATGTAGCACTTAGATGAGAACTAAGACTATACTTCAGAATGATGTGTATGTAGCACTTAGATGAGAACTAAGACTATACTTCAGACACTTAGATGAGAACTAAGACTATACTTCAGACACTTAGATGAGAACTAAGACTATACTTCAGACACTTAGATGAGAACTAAGACTATACTTCAGAATGATGTGTATGTAGCACTTAGATGAGAACTAAGACTATACTTCAGACACTTAGATGAGAACTAAGACTATACTTCTGACACTTAGATGAGAACTAAGACTATACTTCAGAATGATGCAAATTATGAGCAGTTCAAGAAACAAGACTATATGCTAAAAGTTGTGTAATGAGCATGTGAAATGAAAACCATGACTGTAATCCAAAATGATGTGTATGATGAGCAATTCCAAAAGGAACCAAGACTATATGAATATAATTTATGATGTGTATGTAGCTTCAACATATTTTTTTTCAACTTAGGTATAGACCCAAATTTTATTAAAAAGCCCAGCAATATTATTGTCCAAAATATGAATATTTTAGAGTTTGGGAAATGCAAGTCTTGGGTTATTGTTCTCATTGTTGTATTGGCAGTGTTTTTTCCAGGATGTTGCACCTTTTTAACTCTATTTACCATAGACCAGAGTAGCTTATAGGACTTTTCACTGGTATTACTACTTCTCCTAAACTTCTTGGAGGATTGTGTTGACACTCTTTGAAATGAAGGGCATCCAATATGGTAGCACAGAGGCCAGCTTGTTCCTACTCCTTCTGAATAATCATACTGAAATGGGGTTTTCAATACTACTATTACTAATTATGTTTACTTGGTCCTAAATGAAAATGTTATCAATCTTAGATCTGATAAGAATTTATTAAACATGATTTTTAATTTTAACACTTAATTTTGCCAACTCACAAAAGTGAATTTACTTTTGAATGTGTTGATCTACCAAGAGCCTAGAACAGTGTTATGTGCCAACAGACTTGATATATCACAATGATAAAATCCGAAATGTCTTTAAATGAGTTTACAATAATTCCAAATTATTGATATAGTCCAATATTATTTATAAGCACTTTGTTATTCTAATGAATAATTTCAATTTAAAAAATCCTATCAAACTAAAACTGTACACAATAAAATGACTTATTCCAGTTCTCAGGGTTTAATTTAGTATTGACTAATTATAATATAAAGAACCCTAATATAAAAACCTAAGTCACAGTATGAAGAGGACCAATCATATACTAGACTTATAAAAAAGGTACTAACAACTGCCTTACTAGGCACTCAGCTTTAAGAGGTCTGAGTTAGGAGTGGTCGGCCTGGTGTCAGGATAATGCAACTTGGTGGGACATGCTACCTGTCTGTGGCAAGATGCCCCAGTGCTAGATATCACTATAAACTGCCACACTGCAGACATCCTAACGATATGACTGAAATTTTATTAAGCTACATTAAAAATTCAAATCACATACATACACACACACACACAGCTACATATTTATAAAAATGACATTATTCAGATGGGTCCAAACTACTGCCCTCGCTTACACACAAAAGTTAATCACACAATACAGATTAGACATATTGTTCATCCTTCTGGAATTAACTTAGTAAAAATGTTTCTGCTAAAAAATTATGCCAGAAGGACGAACACCATGTCTCAAAACAACCTTTAAATGCTCACATTTGATGGATATTTTGACTTTTTAATAAAAACACTGCCGCCAGATGAACGAGAATTGTGGCTCCCATCTTCTGGGACATTTGTTGTGGATTGATGGACAGACAGTCAATAATAGATGCAAAACATTGAAATCTGAAAAAAAGCAATATTTAAGTCTTTTATCCAACAACTTTTTAAAAATTTAACTTTTAAAGGATTTTCTGGCATTTCTTCCACAAAGAGGATGCGCTATTGTACTCTGGATCTCAGCATAAATGTATACATACAACTTGTAATGTAAAAATGAATACATAAATGGTGCATTATATGTCCACTGTTAATTTATTTTGCAAATATTTTTTTTTCTTTTAGTCTTGGCAACCTCAACCTTTGAACCCTAATGGAAAAGGTGCCTTTCTCCTTTCAGATGTAAGCATCAACAAATTGGGTCATGGTTTGTGGCACAAGACTACACCCTCTCCCTGATGATGACATTGTAAGTTGCCAAACAAAAAGAAGTCAATGCTGAACCACACAAATCATTCCAATATACAAATACCTGTAAAAGCTATTGATATTAGGACTGTCATGACCTTGAGCTAGATGAGCTGGACTACAGCAAAGATTCATGATAATAGGTTTTCAAGAATATCGAATCACCAGTCAAAGGAAATTACAAGAAATAAGTTATTGTTGTTGTGGGGTTTAACGCCATTTTTCAGCACAGTAAAGGCTATACATGGCGGCCAGTATTAATGGTGGAGGAAGAAACCGGGAAATCACCGGAAAGAACCACCGACCCATGAGAAGCTACTGGCAAGCTCTCTCACATATCCACATTCACCGAATCTTAGACTCGAACCCACGCAGATAGAGGTGAGATGGCAGTGATCCGTAACGGACAGCGCTTTAGACCACTCGGCCACTCGGGGCCCCCAAGAAATAAGTGTCTGATGATAAAATAATAATGACTGAGGCAAAACCCTTGAATTTGGACTATAGCTGCTAAGTACTGCTTTACACCAAGTACTGTGTCCAGCTGGAAAAGAGATTGAATTTTCCAAAAATATTCATAGGACAAAGAATCAATCCTTCTCTTGTACTGGTCAACCAGATTAATTCTCATGAATAGGAGATTTTGTCATGGCTATTCAGTACAGGGTACCATCACATGTGTTTAGCAACTGAGATGTTGTAGCATTATGCCACATCTGTAATTCTGAATCAAAACCAGGCTCAAGAGGCTGGATCATACCTTTTTTCAAGAAATGGACTTGCAGCCGGAAGCAGAACCTCCCACATCAGGAATTACAATGCAACCGAGAGGAAAAGACAGATAATTCATGAGAAGAATGCGAGAACCTACCACATCAGGAACTACAATGCAACCTAGAGGAAAAGACAGATAATTTATGAGAAGAATGCGAGAACCTACCATGTCAGGAACTACAATGCAACCTAGAGGAAAAGACAGATAATTTATGAGAAGAATGCAAGAACCTACCATGTCAGGAACTACAATGCAACCAAGAGGAAAAGACAGATAATTCATGAGAAGAATGTGAGAGGAGGAATTAGATGACTATTCATCTGGAAATGTGGATGAAACACCAGTGTATTCAGACTTGGTACCTCAATGGATTATTGAAAGAGATACAATGACAGAGGTGCAGGTTAGAGGTACTTTTAGTGACAAATGCAAATTAACTTGTGTACATGGCCTCTGGTGACTTTTAACCACCTATGGTCATCTTGCATGAAAAGCAAATTTTTAAGTAAACTGTGTTTCCCCAAGATTACTTACCCAATCACATTAACATTAGGGGAATATAAGCCTGCTACCTTGTGCATTCAGCCAAGCTTCTTTCTCTTGATATTCTCTCCACAATCAAAAGTTTAAATTGTTTTTCTTGTAAGACTGTCCTGACAAGAACCTTGTAAGACTGTCCTGACAAGAACCAAGTATTAAGAAGGCAATCCAGGCTGGGCTGGAACACTCATGCCAGTGGTTGCTTGAGAAGATTCAGGTTGGCTAGAATCTCCCTGGGCAGATCTGTCACTAGATTGTGTAGATCGTTAACGAACGATATATCCAATCTGAAAGGGACAATCAGAATCACCATGCATTTCTGACCTCTCACTTATGGATGAGGTTTTCTTACCAAGACAGTGGGAGGGTAGGCAAATGACCACAACCCCTCCCAAATGATTGACATAGTCCATGGCCCAAGCTTCTGGGTCTGGAACTCGAGAGACAAAGGTGGGCAACTTGTGATTCCACCTGGTCACATAAAGATCAATCATTGGATGTTCCAAAAGCACACAGATCAAAATACATGTAGTTATTGATGGAGAGACTATTCTGAGTGAATGACTTGGCCTTTCCTGCATAGTGTGTGGCCAAGATATTGAGTCTGCCAGGAATGTCTGATTTGTATGTTGAATTGGAGGTTGCCACACCAACATAGAAAATGCCAAATCAGAACACATAGGTTGGGTGATTTGGTGCCCCCATTTCATGAGGTAGGTCACCACCACTGAGTTGTCAGACATCATTAAGACCATTTTGTCTGAGAGTTGATCCTTCCAGAAGTAAATGGTGGTAGATGATAGCCTTCATTTCTAACAGATTGATGCAGAGAGGCTGCTCCCCTGTCCAGCACTGACAGTAGTCAAATCTGGCAACAGGTGGGCACCTTCACCAAAAGTATTGGTGTTGGTACATATTATTATTTCCACTTGGAGCTTTCCAGTGGGATTCCTATGGTCAGCCAACCTATGTTACATCACTGATGCAGGAATGATTGTGTCTCAGGCATGAATATGACTGATCAAAGGAAATTGAAAAGGTTGCTATTGTGCATAAAATGAGGGCTGAGCAGCTGTATTAAATAATCCAATGAGCTGCAAGAACTCTCTTGCTGAAGTCCAAGTTCTGTTTGACTTGAACAGTTCAATGAACTTGATTAGACAAACATGAGGAAGCTGTACTAGATTTAGTTTGGTGATAAAGTCCATACACAGATGGACAAAAAGCTGCGATGGATAGAGGTAGGACTTTTACCAATTTACTGGAAACCCTCGATTCTCTAAAAGTGAGATTTTTTCTGCCTTGGAGTAGAGTAGAATTTACCATGTTTCTGAAGAATGTCATGGAGGTATACTGCCACTCATTGGAAATGAAGTTGATCAAAACAGGGTGACAATGCACTCCATGACCTTGGCAAAAAACCCCAAAGGCAGATGTTGAGTCCAATGGTAGGACTTTGAACTCATAAACCATCTTGTTGTACGCAAAACAGAAATTTTCATGATGTGTTGTGGATAGGGACGTGAAAAATGTGCATTGGTCAGATCCAGACTGGCTGCATACTCCTCTCATCTAGCCTGAATAAGAAACTACAGCAATCTCTACACAATCTCCTGTTTGTTGATGAGTGACTGTATATCCTGTTGTAGAAAGGTGTCCTCCCAATCTAAGGATATGTTGGTAAAGATGGGAGAGGAGGAAAGGAGAGGAGGGGGTTGGATAAATGAAATCTGAAGCCCTTATGTAATGACCTGGATCACCCAATCATTCCAAGTGAAAAGGTGATCCAATGAATATGAAATTGCAGGAGGCAGCTGCCTACAGGTAGGCTGTCTGCTGGCAGTAGCGAGGGAAAGTCAATGAAGGCGGAGAAATTTGGTTTCTTGCTGCCTCTGTATAGTCGCCACCTAGCTTGGTTAATCTGGTGTCTCCTGACATTGGGCTGGGGTCTATATTGCATATTTGACTTAGAGATCCACTGTCCCTAGACCACTTATTGCCCACTGCAATGGCAGGGGCTGATTATTTCAAAATGCCTGTTTGGGTTGAACATTAAGTTGGAGTTGTATTTCCTGAATTGCCTGCCTGCAAACTTCTTCAACATTTCCTCCCAAGTGTAACAAGGACCCAATTGGAGTCATCCGTAAAGCAAGGACAGTAACCCAATTGGAGTCATCTGTAAAGCAAGGGTATGATGAGACTTGAGCAACCTAGACAACAGATATGCATCACGACATATCATGTCTAAGTTGGCGGAAGCAGTCAATACATTAGCCAGAGAATGGTGAGACATCCAGTTAATGACTAGCAATCCTGGCCATTGCCTCCCAAGCATGGTCATTGCCAGATTTCTCTGCAAGCCCGAAAATTGCCCACATGGTAAAATCAAACATTGATGACATAGTGGCTATGTTCTAGACATGGTATGGAACACATTTTTGTCCAAATTATAAAACAGTGGAGCACACTTAAATTGCTGCTAGATTTTGGTCAATAATGAGTGAGTTTTGTAACATCAACATGAGAACAGGTGTACAAGTGACTAATTCCATCCTCTCTGAAAATGTCACTAATTTTCCTATGTGGATAAGCAGTAAACACATAGAAGTTTGGCACTGCTTTTACTGCCAGCCGGTTTGCTTTGTCATCCTGGATGCTAGCAGTATAGATGGTCTGGCCAGTACCAGCCACTCCAAGATCATGGCTGGAAGGACTCGTGAAATCTCCATCACAGTAAGGGTATGTTACTGATGGTATAGTTAAACGGACAGATCTCTCTCTATGAAAACTAAACAAGAGAAAACAAAGAATAAATTAGCAATTCAGCATGTTACTCACTAATACCAACCCCATTACTAAGGAAGTATGCAAAAATAGCAAGTGTTGTGTAAACTCGCAAATGACAACACGAGTTCAATACTAGTGTGTTGTAATATGGTCCTACATGGACAAAATCCTTAAAGGTGACAAAACCACTAAAATTTGGAAACAGCTTTGAAAAAAATGTATACAACCAACAGCAGAGTAATTGACCAGTACAATAAATCCAAATTTAAATTTAGTTCAATGTCATTATTAAGATTGCTTGGATTGTTGGAGATATAATGTATTGTTACAACAGCAAAGCTTAAAAACTAGCAACACCTTGAAATGGGAAGTGGGGGAAAGGGGCAAGAGTTATTGCCCTTTGTCTATAGGAGATTGGTAGGAAGCGATTTTTTTTTTAGTAGGGCTGGATTTCGCAAGGCAGGCATATATTAATATTACCGTGATGGGGGAATGTATTTGAAGGAGAAATGCTAATTAAAGAATGTAAAAGGGAGCTATAGTAAAGGTTCAAGACAATGGAATATATTGATCAAATCTGATACATGAAACATTTGCCTCCTCTCCTGGTATTAAATTCATTCCATGATTTATGATTTAAAATATCAATGAAAAAAAATCTAAAATGAGTGCTGGCAATAATCCCCTGTGGATGCATAAGTAAATTGCAGCCTCTGAATATGCATTGCAATAAACTGTTACTAAGAAAAGCCAGGGAGGCTGGCCAGGAGACAAGTGAAAGAATTCCAATGCCTTCAAAGCAATGAACCAGAGTTATAACGCCACTGAACAAAACAAAACAAGCAGCTTCAAAAAGTTACTGGACTTTCAACTACAATTATTGTCAGACGACCACTGCATAAGGAGAGACGATGAAGTTTTACTGGAATTAATGTCAGTGATGATTACTGTATGAAGGAGTGACAATGCAGTTTTACAAGAATGTCAGTGATAATTACTGTATAAATGAGTGACAATGCAGTTTTACAAGAATTAATGTCAGTGATGATTACTGTATGAAGGAGTGACAATGCAGTTTTACAAGAATGTCAGTGATAATTACTGTATAAATGAGTGACAATGCAGTTTTACAAGAATTAATATCAGTGATGATTACTGTAAAAAGGAATGACAATGCAGTTTTACAAGAATTAATGTCAGTGATGATTACTGTATAAATGAGTGACAATGCAGTTTTACAGGAATTAATGTCAGTGATGATTACTGTATAAATGAGTGACAATGCAGTTTTACAGGAATTAATGTCAGTGATGATTACTGTAAAAAGGAATGACAATACAGCTTTATTGGAAAGTCAATGAAGATAAATAGAGAGCTTTTCATCTTGGAGACAACTTATAGAACTTTTGAACATTCAGAATTTTTATTAAAAGGTTCCTAATGCCTTCCTCATTTTTTTATTCACCACTAAATTTCAAACTTGCTTGTTAATAAAATATTTTGTTTATAATACATATGTATTTTCATACACACACAGGCTGTCAAATGCATTTACTGTCCATATTTATTTGGAATGGCAAAAGATGCATTGTTAACAGCTATTACTGTTAGTATTTTTATTTCCGTAGTGATAGCATCACCAATGTGATCCCATATGTGGCCCTCTTACACCAATCTAGTACATTTCCCATTAAAGTCTTTGGTATCAGTTATCTGCTCTCTACCCTACACTGGCTACCCACACAATCGAGAATTATACACAAAAATTGTTCTCTGTGCTATGTTTCACTGACGGGCTCCAGTCCAACATATCACATCCATGTGTACACGCCAGCAAGATACGCTCCTTGTCTGACATTCGTACTCTCATTATTCCCACTGTGAAAATGAAATCAAATGGACAGCGCTCTTTTGCATACCAGCAACATGGAACGAATTGCCCACTGCACTTAAGACAGTGATCTCTTTCAAAAGAGCCCTTAAACCTCCGTCTATTTCAACTGCAAGAACAGACTTAAAGACTTAAAGCTGTATCCTTATAAAGTATTCTTATCTTAAAAATTAACAGCGTGTTTTTATGTTTCTAATTTTGTGGTGTTTGTTTTTAATTTTTTATTTTGTAATCATATCATTATATATGTTTTTTTAATTCTCTTAAGTGTTGTCAAATATTGTACAGCAATTACAGTTTCTAAAGATTATGCGCTATACACATTCCTCATTATTATTATCAGTTCTTAAATAATGTGCCTAATTAGTGCTCTTTACTAAACAGGTCAATACAATATCTACTGCTGTACATGCAGTAGCCTGGTCAGAAACATTTTCAATACTCCATGGGCAGCATATTTCCAACTATCCACCTCACTAATTTGATCTTTCCTATATGAATTTTCTCCTTGATTGACTGCAAATGACCAAGCTGAAGTTCAAAAGCATATTTAATTAGTAATAACTCTATGGTTATTTCATTTAATTAGCAAGTAATAACTCTATGGTTATTTCATTTAATTAAGTAATAACTCTATGGTTATTTCATTTAATTAGCAAGTAATAACTCTATGGTTATTTCATTTAATTAGCAAGTAATAACTGGTTATTTTGACAAAAATTATCATAATTACAAACAAATAAGCTATTTAGTCAGGTTTTAATTGAGGATGGAATAAAGTATTGGATATATGTAAATGAGGGAGATCACAAAAATCAGGTCACTGAACAATGACAATTACTTTATAACCCGTCTCTTATAACTATAAACCAATACTGTTGAAAATACATTTTATCTTACACATTAAAGCAACATTATTTTACCAATCATCCACATACATTCACCGAAACAACAAAATCTGTTGGAGTTATTTTATTTTTTTAAAAATGTAACTTGACAACAAAGTTACTGTTTCTGTACAAAAACATGATGAACATAAATTTGGGAACAGGGACTTGTATCATTGATTACAATTTACCTATAAATAATAAAAGTATAGATAACAAAAATGTAATGAATTATATGAGCTCTGCGACTCAGAAAATCATAATAACTTTGATAACACATCCTAAAGTTATACAAAGAATATGCTCTCCATATGTACGATCTTACACAATGACAAGTTAGGCTAAACAAAAAAATGTCTCCAGTTAGCCGACCATCACTTTTTTGTTGCCCTAGCACTCCCTACCCCCACGCCAAGGTAAAATTTAACCACCACCCCAAAAGTTCATATATATCATAATAATGTAAATAATGTTAAACATATACCAAAATATTTTTTTTCCTTACTATCTCTCTCTCTCTCTCTCTCTCTCTCTCTCTCTCTCTCTCTCTCTCACACACACACTTCCACAAGTATTTTGTTTTATAATTAAGTTGAGACCAAATTTCGACAAAAACAAATGTTTATATTTATTTGTTTGGATGCCAACTATTGGGTGTCACACAGACTTTGTTTGGATCCAAAAAACTTTATTTGTTTATACACAATTGGTGCACCAAAATATTTTATATTTCATATAGATTTTCATACTCAAAAAGAAATTTTTTTTGTTTTGTGCAAAATGATACATGAAAAATGGTACAAACAATTCCAGTTTAATCAATGCAGCTGTATGCCATATTAATTCAACCAGGAAATTCTTATCATCAAGTAGCAATCCATTATTTAATTATAATTCTGTCTCTAATGACATTTATTCTTAAGTGAGGAAATCATATTAATTATCTTTACCACAATTAGACAAGGTACATATAAGCCCCATATAATGCTTTATTATCCATACTACAGCCCCATATTTTTCAAGCCAGGCTGAGTGAACTGTCTTGGTGTCAGGGCTGTTACACTTCTTATCAGTGGTCATAACTGGATTTCACTGGTAGCACAAAAACAATGCATTTACCAGTTCATTTATATTTGATGTCTATAGGCACAGTACATTCTAGTGATACCAGGATAATCTACTCCTGTTCTATCCAACATGCAACATGATGCTTCTGTATGTATAAGTAAAACAAGACATGTTATACTGTACAAAAATGGGACACTACAACCTATTCTATGTCATGGCTATATCACTGCACAAAGATGGGACACTACAACCTATTCTGTGTCATGGTTATCTGTCACTGCACAAAGATGGGACACTGCAACCTATTCCATGTCATGGCTATGTCACTGTACAAAGATGGAACAATGCAACCTATTCCATGTCATGGTTATCTGTCACTGCACAAAGATGGGACACTGCAACTTATTCGATGTCATGGCTATGTCACTGCACAAAGATGGGATACTACAACCTATTTCAGTTCACTGTCACTATGGAAAGAACCTTCTGAATTATATACTATCTAAACAAACATTTGCATGCTCCTGTATTACATAAGCTGGAAGTGAAATGTGACAGATAGGACACTCTGTAAATTCTTCAACATAAAGGTCATCTGAAGACATGGAAACAGAATCATCTGAATCAGAGGACATTATAAAATCAGTAGATTGGGTTTCTATTGATCTGTAACCATGCTGAAGCATCCTGTCAGACTGGTTTAAAGGACTCAAATTGATATTCTGTTGCACTGGAGAGCCCATTCCAAGCCTATAACCTGGGCCCATCCTTGCTGATAACCACGGACTGTCAAACTTATCAGAAATGGAATCTGTTTCAGATGATTGATGAGTTTTGGTCTTGTTTGGACAAATCTGAGCATGATGTGGAGGAAAGGAACCTGTAAGGAAGAAAAACTATTATAAGAATTATCATTGTTCTGAGGGAAACTATTAATGAATATATTTATCAAATATTTATTTCAATTTACATGTTTCAACCACGATTTGATACATCTGTTCAATCTGTATTACACACCCAGACTAGAAGTCATTAAGTGTTTTCATTAATGTCCATCAATACTTTTAAATGCAACAAATTTAAATTTTATTAATACCTATTTTTTAAATTCTTTAAACACAGAATTTATTAAACATAAAAGGAGTGTGTAATAATGAAAACTGCATTTATGTCTTTTTTTCTTTCAAGTCATGGGAAAGAACTAATTTGATATGGATCATAAACACAGCCCTGTGCATCTCTATGCATGTCATATCAAAACTCATTCTTTCTGATAGCCTGGAATAAAACAAGGCCCATTTTTTTGTAATTTGATGATGGCACAGTGGGCTACCAGAAATAATACAGTAGCCCATCTTAAATTATGTCACCATGTGAAAGCACTTAATACATTAGAGAGCATTTGTTGTTGTTGTTGTAGGGTTTAACTACAATTTTCAGCACATAAGATATACATAGCTGCCAATATAAATGGTGGAAGAAGAATCTGGAAAACCACCGGAAAGAACCATCAACCCATGAGGAGCTACTGGCAAGCTTTCTCACATACCCACATTGGCCGTGCCCAAGACTTGATGCCATGCAGACAGAGGTGAGATGGCATTAATCTGTAACGATGAGCACTTTAGACCAATTGGCTACTTGGTGCCCTGAAATAATTTGTACATTACTTGTCATGACAAGTGCAATTATTAGACAGCACTAGTACATCACTTATTATGAGAAGCACAATTATTCTCAATAATAAAATATTTGTCCATACAGTAAATTTTTTCTATTTCAATGGTGGTCAATCTTAACGGTTTTGTAAAAAAATTAGTTTTGTCTTTACAATTATTGTGGTTGTGGAAATGTTTCAATTTTTTCCACAGAAGGATCATAGTTCATTGGCTAACGCATGTATTTGCTCATAAGTCTGATCAAATGCAGGTCTGCCATCACATAATGCGCTGGCAGATTTGGAATAATGCAAACTGTTAGAAGAAATCAGCAAAACAAGCAACACAGACTCTGATCTGCTGGCATATTGAGTGATGTTTGTCTTGCGCATTACAGAGGGTCTAAGTGAAAACACCATGCTGATTTGATATGACGTCCGATTTTTTTGGAGTAGCAAGTTAGCTTTTTAAGATGGCTGCCATGGTGGCCATGTTGGATATTTACTTTTTGGAACAACTAGATGTCATATCATTTGGTAAAAGTACCAAATCCATCAGACCAAATATCAAGAAGAATTTGTGATAAAAAGATACTCAAAACTTCCATTGGGACAGGTGCATTCTACATTAGATTGGCACCATTTTCATTTATGACCAAACACATAATTATTCCATTAAAACAAATAACAACAAAAAAAAAACATTGATACAATCATCCATTCAGGAGGAATAACAATAATAATAGAGTAAAACGGTTTTCAATTTGTTCAAACTGGAAATCATGTCTTCTAGTGAAAACCCCAAGTTTATATGAACATCCACATAGGAGGAGTTGCAAAAACAAGAAGACCACTATGGTGGCCATATTGGTTGTCCATATATTGGTGGCTACATTGGTTGTCCATATATTGGTGGCCATATTGGTTGTCCATATATTGGTGGCCATATTGGTTGTCCATATATTGGTGGCCATATTGGTTGTCCATATATTGGTTGTCCATATACTGGTGGCCATATTGTTGTCCAAGCAGCTACATTTTCATTTAAAACAAATACCCTGCACTGTATGTGTGAGTAAAATTTCATGGTACCCCTGTAAGCAGTTTAGTTGCAATGACAAAACTGTGCCATGAAATGCCAGATGGCTAACAAGCTCCACTGCTCCTAAGACCAGAAGTGCTCAAATTCATTCCAAATGGTAGCTGGTCAGTATATACTCATTCAAATCAAAAAGGCAAAAGAAGGTCACAACATCTATATGTGTAAAACACTGGTATGATACACTGCTTCCTTATAGCCGTGAGTACAAGATTTGTTAAACCCTGTTTGGGTATCAAACCCATGACCCTTTGGTTAAGAGCTGAACACTACCAACTGACCTAGATTCTGCAAACCTTAACAAGGCTGTCTCAGTAAGGCAGTTGATTTTGTTTCCTTAAGTTTGAACAGTTTTCAGTAGGATGTAACAAAATATCATATTGCAGTAGTAAAGTTGGAAAACATGTTTATGAAAGTTCAATATTCAAAACTGGTGTAGTGACAGTAAACATTATGTTCAACTTTAAAGTTTGTTAAATACAAATAGACCTTATTAACCCCGTGTACAGTTGCACAATTTTGATTTCCAAACCCTATGACTTGTTGCCATTTCCCAGCTTGACATGATTCTGGAATTATTTTTTTTCTATGACATTGTCAATCATATCTAATCACCTATCCCCATTGAGACGTACTCAAATCAACATGAGATGCCCAATAAACACAATTGTCCCCTCCTGCTTTTATTTAAAAGAATCTGAACATTCCTTTTTATTCTTCTGTGCTTATTATTATTAACAATTTTTAAGAAGCTTATTTCCCCATTCATCTTCAACATGTATTATTAGCTGGATACCACTTTAAAAAAAAATTCTATAATCAACAATTTGACAATGCAGATGCCTTGGATGAAAAAATACATGCAGTTTAAAGCATCTGTGATACTACTATAATGTTAGTCTGGTTCCCTGACAAACTCCACTAAATCTAGTAGTTCATAATACTAAAAGTTATTCTTAAATTTTCATTTTATAACTTAGAGAATTAAATTTTGGTGGAGACAATTGACTTTGAAAGTTTGGCAGTATGACTACATACCAGAAGTCATTAAATGTGTACTTGAGAGAAAAGATGTGTTTGTACAAGGACTGGCAATGGAAAATTACATATGGCAATGGAAAATTACATATTTATGAATCAATTCCAGTTGTGTGTTCCCCTTGTTTAGATCAGGCAGGAAATTGCTCAAATCTGAACTTGAATTTTTTTGGATACTTGCCACCGTATATAAAGGAATTCACAGACCTGGAGCATTGATCAATGAAATTCACAGACCTGGAGCACTGATCAATGAAATTCACAGACCTGGAGCACTGATCAATGAAATTTACAGACCTGGAGCACTGATCAATGAAATTCACAGACCTGGAGCACTGATCAATGAAATTCAAGACCTAGAGCACTGATCAATGAAATTCACAGACCTGGAGCACTGATCAATGAAATTCACAGACCTGAAGCACTGATCAATGAAATTCACAGACCTGGAGCACTGATCAATGAAATTCACAGATCTGGAACACTGATCAATGAAATTCAAGACCTAGAGCACTGATCAATGAGATTCACAGACCTGGAGCACTGATCAATGAAATTCACAGATCTGGAGCACTGATCAATCCACCAATGTATAGATTAGGTAAACATATCAAAACCTTGGCAAGCAAAGATGTTGAGTCCTTCAAAACTTTAATTTCATTAAGTCCTTCCAAAGGTTCAATCCATTAAGTCCTTCAAATCTTTCTATCTGTCAAGTCCTTCACAAGTTTCAATCCATTAAGTCCTTCAAAAAGTTCAATCCATTAAGTTCTTCGAAAGGTTCAATGCATTAAGTCCTTCAAATGGTTCAATCACTAGAGTCCTTCAAGAGGTTCAATCCATTAGTCCTTCAACAGTTTCAATCCATTAAGTCCTTCAAATGGTTCAATCCATTATGTCCTTCAAAAGGTTCAATCCATTGAGTCCTTCGAAAGGTTCAATGCATTAAGTCCTTCATGATGTTCAATGCATTAAGTCCTTCAAAATGTTCAATGCATTAAGTCCTTCAACACTTTCTATCCATTAGGTCCTTCAAAAGGCTCAATGCATTAAGTCCTTCAAAATGTTCAATGCATTAAGTCCTTCAACACTTTCTATCCATTAGGTCCTTCAAAAGGCTCAATGCATTAAGCCCTTCAAAAAGTTCAATGCATTCAGTCCTTCACAAGTTTCAATCCATTAAGTCCTTCAAAAATTTCAATCTGTTAAGTCCTTCAATAGCTTTAATCCATTAAGTCCTTTCAAAGATTCAATCCACTAATCCTTCAAAAGCTACTAAACAGAAACCAAATTAGTAACTGACAAGACAGGACAAACACTAATCACCCAAGATACAGCAGACTTTGAAGGACATGAAAAGGAATGGACAGTTTTTGTTTTCTTTTCTTTCATTAAAGGTTGTTTTAACATACCTCTGCAATAGGGACAGTAAGTGAATCCAGTTGGGATAATCTCCTCAAGTGCTATGTTCCTGTAAAAGTAAAGCAAAAATGAACAGTTACTCTAACTTTATTGCATGTGTTAGGACTCCATAGTCTAAAACTGAGCGGCAAAAACGAGCAAAAACCAATAAGTTTTGTAAAATTAACAATATAATGTATTGTCCTAAAATGCAAAATTAAAACTAAATAAAATTTTGGTGAATGAAATTCTCAAGTTCTAAATGTTCTATCACATGTCCAAAGGTACTGCGTAATCCAAATGAGTTCCAATGGCATTCCAAATGAATTTCACATTATTGTGCTGATGAGCCAAGTCTTGAAAAAAAAAAAAATCACGATATAATCCAAAAATCTTTAACTGAATTTAAAGCAATTCCAAAACAGTGATTACCTGCTTTACCTGAACCTCCACACCCATTAAGATAAACAGTCTTATGTCATGCCACAGAATCATCATGGTGCAGATGATTTTGATACTTGATAAATTTTGTAATGTCTCCGTAATAATCTACAAATGCTTTCAGCCACTCATGTGGAGAGAGACTGCCCAACAAAAGGTGGTAATTGATCATGATTGCCACACATAATCACAGCAGTATTCTTTAGTAACAGTCACTCAAGAAATATTTGTAATACCTCCATACATATCTTGTCCCAGATAATAATTTTAGAAATATATTTTACACCCATTCGTTATGGAGTCCATGCATTTCCGCACCATCTAAATAAACTATGATATGTACACAATTTTACACCTCATTGTTTTATTTCCCTGGCAAGTTTGTGCATCTGTTAAAACAATATCTGAACTACTACTATATAAGTTAATCGCACAAGTTGTTTTACCTGAACCTCCACACCTATTAAGATAAACAGTCTTATGTCATGCCACAGGATCATACACGGATGGTGAAGATGATTATGATAGATTATAATTTTTGTAGTATGTCTTCGCAATTTCAACATTGGCAGATTCAGAATAACTAAGTATATCTTCATGTTTTATCCTCCACATTCCCCATTTACCATTACCGAGTAGCAATTTTAATAAATCTTTATATTTTTTTGTTTATATAAAATGAATGCATAGCAACTCTGACTGCATAATGAGGAAATTTGTTTATCATTGATAATAGATTTATAGAAACGTACGCTAGCATAAAAGATCTTAAATGAGTAAACTGCAGTGACTCAACCATCAGTATAGCTCACAATGGTACCTAGTTTTATTTCGTCTGATAAAAAAGCATTACATCAGCTTATATATGTGGGTTTTTTTTATCATATCAGCGATTATAAAATCCTGTTCAGCATCGTCCATAATCAATCTTGTACACTCTCTTTTATGAATATGTGATCCTCCTTGTTTAAATTTACCGATTATTTTACTGCCGAGATATTTTGCAAGTTTTTCATCATGTTTAACAAGATCAGGATTAGCATCAGGTTCTGGCAACCAAACTGGTTTCTGCACGCGGTATGATATAATAGCTTCAGTTACTTTCAACATTATTAAAATTCCAGCATCAAGCCTATACATCAATAGTACTATTGTATCCCAACATTTTTCTGAAAAATGTCTTCCAAACCATGCATAAATAATTGGAGATCTGAGTAAAACTCGAACGACTCTATGTGGGCGAATCTCGTTAAGTCAAAATCTGGTAAGGGTCCATTTATCACAACCCTGGTCATGTAAAGTATGCAGAACACACTCTCTGTATCCTAGAAAACTTCCAGGATAACATGCTACTATATTAACCAAGATGACGTCGTTGTATTCATATTTAGTATTCCATAATCCTCAGTGTCCATATTCTATACAACTTCTCATGACATCTTCAAGAAATTCCAATTGTGTCGGTTTCCATGAGTTTTTCTCTTTAGCTAAATGAGCAGCAACCACTGTTATGGTAAAACAATTACTTAGTAATTGTCTAACTTTGACATTGTCAGAAGTATATTTCCATTTTTTTATGAAGAGATTCTGTATGATAAATATTGCCGTTAGACCATACAAACTGATCATGATAATCATATTCCAAACTCTGAAACAGCCAAACAGAAACTGGATAACTTTTACTGATATCACTGATAGCATCGAATATATGTTTGTAGTAAAAGTTAACCATTCTGTCTTGTGGAAATACAGTTACAGCATCAGTCTATGTATGTGTGTTATGATCAATGATTGTTATAGGGTATCCATTTTTTATTTTTTTTGTGGTTTGTACAAAATCTCTCCTATCAATGTCTTCACTGTTACTAGAAATCTTAATAACTTTTCTAGCTCAGCAACATCATTGATAGATGCAGTAGTATCTTTAACTTTTTCAGCCCTTTATTTTTAATTTTATTTTTTTGTCTTAAATCCGTTAAACCATTTCCCCGCATAGCATTTGCGAAGTGTTCTATAACTTGCTCAGCTACACAATTTATTTTTAACGAAGTCGAGGATAACAATTTCATAAGCTTGAAATCCCCAATGTTAGGTTTATCATTTAACAGATATAGCATGTACACAACAGCCGTTACTGGATAAAATCGTTCAGAATAGGGCTTGTCTATTCCAGTCAGTATTGCTGGTTTGGAATTTTCAACAAGGATAATATTATTTCGTGACCTCTGGATGGATTTGCGCTTGTCTTGGATGATCCAAACATCATCATCAGTCTTTACAATAAATTTAACAAAAAAAATATATTTCCGAACATCAAGGTAGTCAATAATCTCTCTTCCTCGTATGTCATTCATTACATTGAAAATATTTCCAATTCTCAACATCGACCAAACATGAGCTGCACCATCGTCACGAAATTCCTTCTTGGCTTCACGGATACATTTAGTTATATCTGCATTCGTTAAAGCTAGAACTTGCATCGAGAAACTAAATTTAAGTAGTCTGTCAAGATCAAATCTAGCTGCGGCAGGCTCAATTGCAGATAATTCCTGCATATTATAATTAAGACAAATATGTATTTAAATTGGAGTTTTAAGTTTTAAACTTACATACATACATACATACATACACACACACACACACACACACATATATATATATATGAATGAAGCAACCAAATCATTATTGCCACTGGCTTAAAAATTGGTTATACATCTCCATGTAACAAAAATTGCATAAATGAATTCTGCAGTTATCACATGTAATGCATTAGACACAGGAGTCTAGGACCAAAGCAGTGCACGTGGTGTGGTGTTAGAATGCAAGGAAAGACTCCCCTCTGTGCACAATGCGGTGGTATAAGATAAGAGTTAAAATGATATTACGATAAAAAATATAATGCTGAATCTATTATAAAAACAAAGATTATCAAGCTAGATTTTCAAAACAAAGATTTAAACAAATACTATTTAGTATATAAATGGAGCGAAATGAGTTTGTGTCACATCCAATCATCACCAATTATGAAGCTTCACATGATGGTATTATCAAAAATTGCAAACTGAAAAAAAAACAGTCTGTAATGTTACCAATGCTGGCTATCTTGCATTTAAAATCAAAGGAAATAAAAATATATTTATCGCATAGATTTGTGATTAAGTGTTATTTTGGACTGAACAAAGATGGGTATATGGTTGATCACATCAACGGTGATAAACTTGACAACTCACTTGTTAACCTACGGATTATCATGCAAAGTGAAAACTGTAAATTTGGGAACACTGGGGGTATACGATTTGCAAAAGCTGTTAAATCCATGAATGCAGAGTCTGGAGAAAAAAGTATGTTCAAGTTAATTTATTTCGTTAATAATATGGCATCTAAAAATATGAAATATGTGGCAGATGGTGTTATATAATCTGCTTTTTCTTTCAAATTTGGACAGAATTTTATATTCTGGTATCTGGTATAAGATAATCAAGCGAGACAACTGAGGCAAGCATAAAGTATTGCAGCTATCGCAAGAGAAATAGCCAATGTTTAATATCTTCATAACACTTAAATATGTCACTCTTTCTTACTGTTCCACTCTGCTAAGGCTCTACTGAAATCAAAACAACATGAACTCTGCCAAAGATTCACTTCCTTGACTCCGTGCTTTACTGCCTCTTTATGCCAGAGATTTTTTTCCTTCCATAATGCTGTATTATGGTTTTAAGTCCAACATTCCCATAGTCTGCTTGTTCAGATATGAGTATCTTGAATAAATATAACCAGCATCATGTCTATCCAACATGTACACTGGACTAGAACTAAACATCAAATTTGGGCTCAAAATCACACACTGGTATTTCCAGTGACATTTTCCCAGTATCCAACAGACTGATATACATGAAATTCAACGTCATCATAGCTATCACCAGCCAGTAATTTGCCAACTGAAAATATCGTCTGACAACAAAACTTGTTTGATTCAACCATTTTAGTTTCCTGTGTGGCCCTTATTTGAAACACGCATTTGTAAATCTTCCATGATGAAATTAATGTTAAAACTACCATAAAATGAACCAATGAACCAATCAAATTTAGTTAAACAACCATTCATGTCGAACCGAAGTATCCAGCTATTTTAACATTTGCCTTCCTAAATCTGGATGTCGCATAAAACGCAGCAATACTGCTAATTGCAGCACAAATCAAATGAAATGCGCTTTTAAAGTTAAAAGTTGAATAAAAATTGCAGACTGTGCAAAGCACATTTTATATCCACATTATTTACATAATTTGCAGAATGCGTATCATTGCTTTAAAAGTATGCAAATTCGTACAAATTAGGTGCACTCCTGTGTACTGGCATCATTTTCTGACCTAATGTTTTATTCACATTAGACCGATAGGAAGGGTAGATGCAATTTCAAATATATATTCTTTTTTTTCCGACAACCTCACCAGCGATTTCTCATTTTGTTAACACAACAAACAACAGAAGTGATTTTCCTAATCAACCTTCCACTGTAAGAATCAAAAAATCTTTTAACACAACCTCCTACAGAAGTTTTTTTGCAGTGCTGTCCCAGGGGAACAGCTCTAACTGAATTTATGCTGTATTTCAAACTAAATACACAAGCACAGATTCATCAATACACAACAATATTATTGTGCCTAGCAAAATTTTAACTTAGGTACTATACATCACTTTCGAAAGAAATTGTTTCAGTCCATTTAATATTGAAATTTAGAGTCACATTGTGAATGAATGTGCATCACAACAACCTTTCCATTTGGTCTGAAATTAACAGATTTTGGTATTTTTGTCATTTCTACTAAATTTCATGATTATGGACTGTAATTGTCTGTCAATTTCACATGAATTACATCTAATTTGAGCAATGAGGATAGAGTGTCTTCACTCATTTGCACGAGTTTCTATTCTGTCATTGACTGTTTGAATCTAATGTGGTAACATTATGAACTCTTTCAATTGTAACTATGAAACTATGGAAACTATGTTCATTTAATTTGTAGTGCTGTTGCACTTGGAATGTAGAAATTAAAATTTTGAATTGGCACAACAATTTCCATTTACTGTGTATACAATTTATTGGTCTGATATATACTCCTCATGTACATAATCTACATATAAACATGTTCAAGTCATTAAATACAACTGTTAATATACAGCGTGGCTGTAAATAAGGCTCTAGTATCATGTTACCAAACAAGATTTGTAACCTTTAATCCATAATCTTTTAATGTTTCAGCTCCTCTGATGAAGTTATCCCCACAAAAAAACCTCACACAATCTATTAATCGAAACAAAAGATAACACTTAATAAAGCCCTCCCTCAACAGTAAGACAAGTCAGCAATTTACCAATACATTTTTTTTCCACTGGAATTGTCATCATTTTTATTCTGGTTCAGAGTCTAATGCCTATTCAGGGACACATGTCATTGGTTTATTTTCTTTTGCAAAAAAAATGTTAACCATTTGACCCCTCTGACCTAGACCTTTTGACCTCCACATCAGTAGTAATACTGTATAATCTGTAGTAAATATAGCTTCTGATAATTCGTCCATGGAACATTTGGATAATTCAGCAACATACAGAAACTTTAACCACAGACCATTCTCCTAAACACGAGACAAGAACTCTATATAACCTTGACCTACTCCTTTGGCCTTCAATCTGTAGGGATGTTCCTTCTCCTGATATAATCATAATCCACATATGAAAACAAGAGATATTGCCCTTACAAACAAAAAACAAAAAAATTAACCAAAACCTTGAAACTGGTGGACATTATCACCACTATTTCCTGCTTTTGTGACACTTGCTGCTTGCAACAAAAAAAATGTATGATTTTTGGGAGAAACTGAATGTCTAAGGAACTATCAGGATTTGTGAAAAATCAATATCACTAAGTCAAAATGTTGTTAAAAATAAAATCTTGTCTAAATATACCTTGCACTTCCTCTTCCTCTTCTACCTTGCCCTCTACCTCTTCCTCGACCTTTAACTCTTGAGATATCTGCATTCCGATTACCAATAGTGGTCTGACCTGGTTTCCAAGGAGACTTTTTGGGAGTCCCTGTGTCTTCATCATTAGATGTAAAGTCCAACTTTGTTTTTCTGGTCTGCCTTCCACCTTTACTTTTTTGTTCAGATCTCGAAATGAACTGCATCAATCCAGGTGGTTTTTTTATATTGACAGTGGGAGTCCCTGGTGACATCTTGTTTAGAGTGGATGTTTCAGGAAAAAACTTATTTAAAGTAGGTGTTCCTGGTAAAGTCTTGTTTTTATTGTCTTGTGGGCTAAAATGTTTGTTTTCCTGCACCCTTAAGGAAGACTGGGATGAAAATGAGTCCACAGTTTGTCCACTTGGTACAAAACCATCCCTTGATGATAAGACAGGCATACTGGAATCAAGTTTCTGCAAAGAAGAATTTGATGTAAGAATGTGACCAGATTTGTTTGAAGAATTTCTGTTCAAATTTGAATTTTCATTAGAAGTATAAAGTTTACATTTACTGACTTCACCATGAAGTATTTTATTCTTTTCTCTTTGTTCTTTAGACACACTGTCCGGTTTTGTAACTGGGGAAATAACTCCAACACTACCATCACTTTCAACAATTTCCTCTCCAAACATTGCACATATGAAACGCCTACACATTTTCTTGAAAGTTCTTTTTTCATCGGATGTAAGCTTACGACACTTATTCTTTTCAAACTTATGGCGCAAATCTGAAAAGAGAAGAAAACATTCCACAACTTTAGTATATAGTTACAACATGATAATTTCTTAATTTAGACAAATAACCTTGCAAAGACAGGTAACATAACATTTAAATACCCTGTTTTGGGCTAATTTTCTACTACTGGAAAGATAAACTTATATGTACACATTTTTAAAAATTGTTATCATGCATATGAGAAAAGTTCAAAGTAAACTCTTATCACCAGGTAAATTCTGGGCATTTTGTATCCCATTGTACTGGAGCTGGTTACTGTTTATATGGTCCATGTACTGCCCCATTTTTTAGTGCAATCTTTCAAACATAAGCATGGCTGCCCTAGAACAGATATTGCACTTGTGTGCTAAATGTATCTTTTTAACATAAACCAAATTGGAGTGAATTCCCCCCTCTCCTGTCACACTAAAAAATGGACAGTCATTAATATTCACACTGCAAACAATTGAAATTTGTTGACTTTATAGCCAACAACTATATACATGATTATTCTTGGATATATTGGGAAAAAGTTACACAAAACAACTCAGAAGCTGCCCTAATTATGTTACTCCAAGTATTAAAAATCTGTCCCAGACAAAGTCACTAGATTCAATAGCTAAAGTATGCAACGACACCTCAGTCATATAGACCCTTCCAGTCACACCCTTCCCATGTCACACTGACCATCCCAGAGATCCTTCCAGTCACACCCATCCCATGTCACACTGACCATCCCAGTCAGAGGTCCTTCCAGTCACACCCATCCCATGTCACACTGACCATCCCAGTCACACCCTTCCCATGGCACACTGACCATCCCAGAGATCCTTCCAGTCACACCCATCCCATGTCACACTGACCATCCCAGTCAGAGGTCCTTCCAGTCACACCCATCCCATGTCACACTGACCATCCCAGTCACACCCTTCCCATGGCACACTGACCATCCCAGTTAGAGACCCTTCCAGTCACACCCTTCCCATGTCACACTGACCATCCCAGTCAGATATCCTTTCAATCACAATCTTTCCATCAGTCACATTGACCCTCCCTGATATGCCCTTTCCATCCGTCACACTGACCCTCCCAGATATGGCCTTTCCATCAGTCACATTGACCCTTCAAGATATGCCCTTTGGTGGCACTCACTTGTTATTATGTACTTTTGAGATTGATGTAAGTTGAAGTTGTTTGCATTTTAAATATGCACAGTGGAGAGAATGTTGGCATACCTATGTGCTACTTTCATGTAATGTAACTGATATTTCTTTGGATACTGTACTTTTGGAAATTTTAAATGATCTTAACACATGCTAACTAAAAGGAATGCTCCCTTGTGCTCTAAAAATCAACCTGAATTTGTCTAAAGTATACTATCCTTGTCTGCTATTAAAATAGGGAAAACAAATTTTGCCAAACTAATTAATACCAGCTTCTAAAGTGCAATGAATGAATTACCAAATGCATAAAATGTAAAAAAAAGTTATTGGCTCTTTTCTTTACAATTTACCTCTGAAGTTTGGGAAGTGAAAATGAGCAAGTAGAGCTAGCACTTTTTTGAAAGGTGCACATCTGGAGTGAAGCCAAGCTTTATACTCTCTAACCCATATTACACCCATAAATCATACACCAAAATATAGTAAATATACTCATATGAAAGACTTAACATAAATATAAATATACATAAAGATGTAATATATACTCAAATGAGATTTAATACAAATATACTCATATGAAAGATTTATTAGAAATATATTCATGGGATTTAATATAAATATACTCATACGAAAGAGTTAATATAAATATACTCATATAAAAAATTTAATAAAAAAAACTCACGTGAAAGATTTAATATAAATATACTCATATGAATGGATTTTAATGCCTCATGAATTTTATATAAAATATGGATGGGTGGGTGGGTGGAGGAAAAGCCTCTTGATTATATGCATTTAGTCTCACAAAGTATTCTTAATTGATTTTATGCACTAAGTCTCACCAGCTATTGAAATTGGATTTTATGCACTAAGTCTCACCAGCTATTGTTATTGGATTTTATGCACTAAGTCTCACCAGCTATTGAAATTGGATTTTATGCACTAAGTCTCACCAGCTATTGTTATTGGATTTTATGCACTAAGTCTCACCAGCTATTGTTAATGGATTTTATGCACTAAGTCTCACCAGCTATTGTTATTTGATCCAGCTCTTGTTCATTTATCTTGACAGCACTCAGAAATGATTCTGTTTCTTCTTCAAACTAAAATGAAAAGTTTCAAAAAAATTACAAAGAAGAATTAAAATCATTACTTGTATTTGTTTGCTCTGCTAGTGTGTGGCTACAAAACCAAAAAGAACATGCAGAATTTGAAAAAAAAGTATATCAGAGTGACTTACATTTTCTATACTAGTCCTCAGGCAAAAGCAGTGTTCTAGTGGTTTTTGAATTAGTCAATGGAATGCAGCTTTCAAAATTCTGAAAGTGAATCAAATTGTTCGGCACACAATGGTAATTTTCTACCATACTGCTCATTTTTCCAAACACAATGATATACGACTTCATCTGATTGACTGATAAAACTAGCAATTATGGTAACATCTAAAAGTCACCAGAATATGACACCTAAGCCGTTGCTGTCAGCTCTTCAAGTAATACAGTGGAGATCAGATTTAACTCAGATTGTATTACAGTACAATCAAAATTGACAAAGTATATCTACACACAAAAACAAAATGTAATTACAGGTGTTTGGATTGTAAATCGTAGTGACTTATTTTGGCTACTGCTGAAAAATATTTTTCAAGATGACCATATTCTCCAAATTTCATGAATGTCCATGCATGAAAAGTTTCAGAACTGAATAAAAACACTTAATGCTAATGTCAATACCATCAATTTTGGCTTATTAAAAGTGAATCCTTTTTCTCAATCCTTCTTTAAATTGATACAAAATATTTACACAAAAAAGCAAATTTTTACATAAATTATATTTCTCCCAAAATACTTACTCAATCACATTGTGTTAGTAATACAAGACTGCTACCTCATGAATCCAGCTCAAAAAAAAGATAAAAATCATCTTTCTCTGTCTATTCAAGAGACAAAGGGACAATTACCTTCCCTTGGTACCACCAGGTTTTGCTAGTTTTTAGCTTAGTAAGATACTAATGAGGATGCTCACATGTTAGGTGGATGGAAGGGTTTTTAAGTATTGTGATTGAGTAAGAATTCTCACAGAAACATACTTTACTTAAAAAATGCTTTCTTCTTTAAATAGGAGGGGATGCAGAGCTTCTGATCTCTACCTTGGGTATCCTTCTAGGGAAGAATACCTGGATTCCACATGTAAACAATAACTCATTTTCCTAATAACAAAAGCAACACAGACTGGGGTGGCCTCATTTGTGACCCTAACATACAGTTAAGAAGATGAATATTGAAATTTTGTTTACTAACAAAATTTTTCTGGTGAATCCAGCAAAGCTAACAGGCTGTGTTGATTGATCTAGTTGGGAATGGTGGCCATCAGTGCTACCAGATTCAAAGTTTGTCTCTTAAATGCAAAATCTCTTCTTGTCAGCCTGTAACTGAGCAGTGGTATTAGAAAGTGGATCCAATTGATCTGATACAATCCCCATGTGCTTTGACTAACAGGCCTGAAGGTGTTATTTTGTAACAAATCAGAGCGAGCTATTTTTATCCCACTATTAACAGAGAGAAATTAATCTAAAAAGTGTCAAGACCCTTTCACAGAACATTGAATTGTTGGTCCCTAATACAATTGCAGTATACAGTGGTACAAATTGCGGTACATTCAGAAATTTTGTGGTACATAGCACTACAAAGTTTCTGTGGTACCCAACTCTAATCAGGACATTAATGAGGAAAGTTTAAAATAATTACTGAACTTAGCAAGGAACAACTGAAAAAGTTTTTGTTCAAGTGACGTAGAATAAATTGAAAGTTTGCGCAGCATATACAGTAAATTACTGCGCAAATAAAATCTGGTGGTTAACTATTGACCACATTAGTGGACAAAACAGTTTGCTAAAATTAAAGGCAACCAAACACATGAAAATGAGTTAATGACACATCTTTCAAATCAAATATGTGCCCATTTTAATATCTGCAAAAAATGTCCATTTAAGAAAATTACACAATTTACCAACAGATGTTATACATTTCCAGAGTATCATAAACATACCGAGAGCCCATTTTTCTGCTCAACATGACTAGAATAGAGACTTTTCCTGTCCAGATTAGGACTATTCACTTTCCACGGCTTGGCTGTTGATTCAGATGCTGCTAGAACCAGTTTAGCTGTACGGGAAAGTGACTCATCACGTTCCACACCATTCTCGCTGCTTCCTGCAATCTTCAAAAGCTTGCTTTTCAATACATCATCCGGCATGCTGGATCTGGCAAAACCAGTTTAAAAATAGATGTACATAAACTAAGTAGAAATTAAGTCTACTAATAATATACATGCACTCTTAGTAAAACTTAAATGGACTAATATGTACATACACTAAGTAGAAATTGTACTGCTGTCTTATGAATGCCATTATAGTAAAACATGGAAGTTGTTTGGTCTCACATATCACAGATCATGTTTGGTTGATTGTTTTTCATAAAATTGGTGGCCATGCAAAATATGCAAGAATATTGTTCACTAGGTCCATCACAGAAAACAATGCCATATGAAGTTTATATTTTGTTTTAAACAGCATGCTTCAAAAAAGATAAAGACCAGCGAACTTTACACTCCCATTCCTGTTACACTACTATTTCTATTACACTACCATTTCCATTACAGTTAAACCTTTGGACCAAAAAAAATTCTGCAATGGGCATGATTTAAATTCTGCAATGGGCATGATTTAAATTCTGCAATGGGCATGATTTAAATTCTGCAATGGGCATGATTTAGTGCTGTATTGCATTACTCTCATAGTCTTTTTTACAAATTTGCAATGAGGTGTCTTTTTTTCCATTTTCAGATCAGACATGTTTTGAAGTTTAAAAAGACACATCTGCTCTAAGAAAATTTTCATCCACAAGTCAAAAACTGTAAAAGTCCATTTTGCTTAATATCTAGTACCGTTTCCTTTGAAAGTATAGACTGGTCTGCTAACTAAATTGACTATAAATACAATGAATATGTACGATCAAGTTTTAAATTAAAGAAACTCATCTGATTTTTTGGAAATGGGTCATATAAAGTAGCTATAAATATGAAATTTATAGAAAATAATAAGTAAATTACATGTTGATCTATGATGTACAAATTAACACTTACACCATTCTTTCGCAGCTGTATTTCTTTTTAGAATAATATCAAATATTTATGATTAGTGGTCTTAACAAGACGATAATAGAAATGACAAACAAAACTTTTTATTGCTTTTTTTAATTTTCTTTTTTAATGTACCAGAAAAGTGTAATCCATATACTGGCAAGCATGACACAGTTCGGTTAAAAAAGCTTAATGGTTTGCATATATGCTGTGGCAATTAGTATTTCTTTCTGTGTCCTTACTAAAATTGTGAACATTATACACTAACATTAACTGAATGCCACCATCTTATGCAAACTTGCAAAGCAGAGGGCAGTAAAGTGTGAAATCTTCAATTATGAAACTAATTGGTTATTAAATTTATTTACTTATGAACTAATTAATTTCTCTACTATATACTTTGACAGTGTTTGTACCTGGATGGAGACTTCCCAAAAAAATGTTTCTGTATGGATTTTGTGGATTTCACATTGGACAGATTGGCACCATCGGTCTGTGTTTCATCAGAGCTGACTGTTCCAGATTTGACACAAAGGAAGATCAGGCCAAACTGGACATCCTTTCTAAAGTTTTGTCGACAGATCACCTTAAGTCTGTCCCATGAACCATTAGCTGCTTCTTTACAAAAATCAACTGCAGAACATCAAAAAGATTGAATAAACTTATAATTGGTACTATGTTTATGGTCAAGAAAAAGATATAACTTTAAAAAGGGTTTTCTTTTATGATTCCAATTAAAAATTCCATTAAAATAAGACAGAACTGTATCACTCAAAATTTCATTATCAAATTCTTCTTATAAATTCTAAATATCTGTATAATATCAAAATATTGTTCTTTTTTATGGTTTGAAATTAATGTGAATAACAAGGAAATTGCTCAACTTTTACCAAATCACATTACATTTTTCAGTTGCATGCTAAACATTTTATCAGTATTGAGTATCACCTTGAGTAAACATGCGAGTACATGTAACATTCTTTCCTGTGCGACACTCTGCAGGTGACATCAAGCTGACTGTAGGAGACAACAACTGATACTCTCTTCCTGACGGCCAATCTGATCTGCCCACCTGAAGCTCTAATGTTGAACACCATATTGTACCTATAATGTTGTTAATAATAATAATAATAATAATAATAATAATAATAATAATAAATTTCTAGTGAAACCACCCCTGACACAAAGTATTAATCATTCCTACCAAATTTTATCAAAATAGTCGAAGAAAAGACGAAATTAGGTATTCCAACTTGTTGCCAGGCGAGTCACGATAACAAACATTTTAATAGAAAAAGTCCTAACATTCATGCATATCAATTTTGATCAAAATTGTTTAAGCTGTTCTGGAAATGAAGTCAAAAAAGGTTTTGCAACTGGCTGCTAAGGAAGCAATCATTGGGGGGGGGGGCTACAGGACTGCACTCATCTTTAGAAACATTCCTATTCAGGTTTATTAAAACTGACTCAGCTGTTAAACAAAATTGGAATTCTGTAGTCCACCTAGTTAGTATAGAAGCCACACAATTTCTAAAGGAAATGTGCCAATCATAATTTTGGCAAACCATGTCTTAAAGAATATTCCTGTCAAGTTCAATCTAAACTGACCAAATTGTTTTTAAAGTAAAGTCAAGGTCCATGCTAAATGGCTTTATTAAGCAATCATGTAACTTCCATAGCATGACCTTTTGACTTCAAAATCATGCCCAAGTGCAAGCCCTTTGCTTCTGGTCTACAATGTAGAACCAATGTTATTTTGCAGAAACCATTTTTTCTTTCATACATGGTGAAATTGACCTTTTGACCTAATAATTGATAGGCTTCTTTAACTAACATGTAAGCTATTTTGGAAACTGTAGATGGTGGAAAAAACAGAAACAAAACTGGAGACAGACACGTGAATGCACAACAATATAACAGGGCAAACACATCAAAATTTTACACAAAACCCAAAGATTTAATTCTACAGCATGTACGCCTTGTATCCTTGTACCTAATGTGATAAATTAGTCCACAAAAACCTGCGCTTATATTGATAAGGCATTTCTGGAGGTTCATCTCACCATTTTATTAACTTGTACAAATGCATCTGTAAAAAGTCAGTGTACATTTTAGATGATACTCTTGGGTTATAGTCAGTTGAGGGTCCTTTTGTGTAAGGAATAATTTTAGATTATATCCTATGTTTGACAGCTTGTAAATTCATGAGGAATAAAACATCCCCATTTTAATTTCATGGTTACATACTGTTTTGTAAATTCATGAGGAATAAAACATCCCCATTTTAATTTCATGGTTACATACTGTTTTGTAAATTCATGAGGAATAAAACATCCCCATTTTAATTTCATGGTTACATACTGTTTTGTAAATTCATGAGGAATAAAACATCCCCATTTTAATTTCATGGTTACATACTGTTTTGTAAATTCATGAGGAATAAAACATCCCCATTTTAATTTCATGGTTACATACTGTTTTGTAAATTCATGAGTTTATTCCTCATTGCTCTTGAGTTTGTGTCAGCTGAAGGATCCTTTAAGTGATATGTACAGAATAATTCCAGATCAAATCCTATGTTTGACAACTTGCATGAGGAATAATGCAGTCCTACTTCCTGTGACCATTTTAAATTTTGTGACTCAGAAACTGAGAAATACTGATAAAAATCTAAAATGTCCACAGATGTGTTACAGACACATTTGTCTGCACTAACTGTACGGTTTAATTAATAAGTACAGGTTTGAGTACTAATTTATGAGACTACCTTTTCCTCTGATTAAGGTCTATTAAAAACTACAAAACAGTATGTACAACACTTTATCAATACACTTGTCATGAATATAAATTGAGATAATGTATTTACAGAGTCATAAAATTTGTAAATCTTGTAACTCAAAGTCCCAAAATTTAATAGCTGTTTTTCTTGCATCATTTGCAACTTTTGGTCATAATATCTGAATATCTGGTATACCAGTCAAGTTCTCCATCTTACAATACTCTCTAACCTTGACATGTGATCTTTGAACAAAAACCTAACATTTCCATTCCTCTGTATGGCATGTGCATACTGCACAATTTGACAAGTAAATGAAAACATGCACAACACTTTCAAAATCATCAAAACTTGCAAGAAAATATTGATTAGTATTATCATTTATTAACATAAAAACAGTTTTTTATTTATAGCTATTATATCAATATACAAGCATACCATCATCTTTTTGTTCTCACCAGCTCCATTTGAAATTATTTTTCTGACTGGTCAAATTTAGTGATGTCAACAAACTTAAATTCCATAGAAGCCATTAAATTATTTCAAAAGATCTGGAGTATGCAAGACAACAAAATGCACAAAAAAATAATGAAACCATGATAAATCTAGCATACATGGTTAACTTATGATAAATGGGGTTTTGTTACTTTCTTTTACACTTGAATTATACCCAGGAAGAAATATTCAAATATTTATTAAAAAAACTGAAGAAAAATAAAAATGTACTTAAAATTTTAACAAATATTGGAAAACTGGCATTAAAAAGCCAGATTTCCACATAAAACTGGATAAGTACCATCACTGCTTTTTATTCCAAATCCACGCTACTTAAAACTACTGGCATTAGTAGAGAGTAGAGAACTTGCGCAAATGTGCATGAAAATAAGAGGAAACAGATGATTATATTTACTGACATATTGGTGTACATATTTATGCTCACACTGGTGAACATACTTACTGACATACTAGTGAGTGTGATTTGGATTTTTAATGCAGCTTTAACAATTTTTTAGTCATACCTCTATGATGTCTGCAGTGTGACAATTTATAGTGATGTCTAGCACTGGGGTATTATGCTGCAGACATGCAGCATCATGTTCCACCCAGTCACATTATCCTGACACCAGGCCAACCAGCCCTAACACTAGCCTCTTAATACTGAGCACCTAGCGAGGCAGCTGTTAGTACCATTTTTATAAGTCTTTGGTATGACTCAGCTGAGGTTCGAACCTGGGACCTCCTGCATCCAAAGTGGGCCACTGGAGCAGTTACATACCGACTGACTGGTTGACATACTGGTGCATATACTTACAGACTAGTGTACATACCGATAGACAAAATTACATACTGACATACTGATGGACATATTGATAAACATAATGGCGTACATACTGATAGACTGGTGTATATAATGATGGACATAATGAAAACATACTGTGTACATACTTTTTAGACATACTCAAGGAAATACTGATAGAAATTCTGGTTTACATGCTGAGAGACTGGCGTAGATACTGATGGACATACTTGTGTACATACTGATAGATATAATGTTTATTATATGTTCATTGTTTCTCTGTTAACTTTACATCTGTCAGTATCATTCAATATTCCCCGATATTGGACACCTTCATATTGCACTCCTCGTGCTTGATGCACACGAGCGCACTGTACACTATTAAGTTAAAAGGTCTGTGGGCAGAGCTATATGCGCATAAATACTATTATTGTGTATTGAAGGAATCTACGATTGTGAACTTTATTATTTTAATAATAAAATAATAAATATTACTATTAAATATATTTGGTTGTGAATTTTATTATTAAGTATTGGTAATGAAACAAAAATTGGCATATAATAAAAAGGTAACTGCATTTGAATGGAAAATATGAATTTGTTTTTTCTGATGGATATACTGCACTCCCAAGGTTATATAGTATATCCATCCGAAAAACTTGTTCATATTTTCCCATACAAATGCAGTAACCTATAAGAACATACTGGAAGATATAACATGCTATACCCCATTTAAATAGTAAATTAATTAGTCCAGCAACAATGTCATCAGTTTGAAAAATATTACACCCATTTTCATTGTAAAAACTTTCTAAATTTTCCACTTGTTTGATGTCAAGTTTATACTATTTAAGAATTTACTTAGGCAAATGAATTCTGAAGACAATTATTTTTTAAACATTATTTCATTGTAGAAATAGTGAAGACTTTGTAAGCTTACTGTCTTTCACTAGTTTTTCCTACACCTGACAGTACTTAAAGCAATTTGCAAAACATCAGAACTTTTAATTGCAAATTCCTTGCATGGGTTCCCTTTCCATTTTCCAGTCTATTTCATCCAATTTAGATGTATCAAGACTTGGATCCTTTTAGACAATATTTTACTGAAAAACTGCAATAAAAATCGACCCAGATTTTCATAAAAATGAAAAAATGGTTTAATTGGTTTAATTTTATTACCATTTAATCAGCCCATTTATAGAGAACACACTAATATAGAATGTTCGGCATATCTGTCATCCCATAAAAATCAATCACCATGTGATTCAGCAGACTCTATGACTTGTATTTGGTGAAAGTGTCAATCAAAATGATGGGTCTACATATAAAATAAATGAATGAAAGGTAATCAATGCCATCAGAAATAGGTGTAGCTTAATTTTCTATAATAATCATTATTCTGGCCAAGGCTTTATCCATTACAATCCAGTGCACCCCACCTTAGCAGACCATTCCATACAGTGTACAACTGTTCTTAAGGGATACTATTTTGATGTAATACCAATATCAATGTATCCACTATTGCTGATGTAATACAAATATCAATGTAACCACTATTGCTGATGTATCCAATGAAAATTCTTCAAAAAAAATGTACATTAAAGATGTTTAATATATTTAATTAGTCCACTTTAATCAATTTCTCATTATATCTCTCCTGGACAAACCTCATACAAAATTACATATTACAATGTCCCCTTTCAGAAATAGAAAATAATGGTGTCTGTTGAGTAAATTTGTCCGATATACAGCATTACACTAATATAAAAGTTGTCGACCTGTAATCATGCTTATCATCAATTTTTCTAAAAAGACCATCAGAAATAATTCAGAAACTTCCACCAGTATATTTCCAAAAAGAAAGACTAGCAGCTACAGAAACCTGTATAATCAGTAAAAAAAAATCTATTAAATGGCATGATCCTGAAAATTTCACACACACACACACACACACACACACACACACACACACACACACACACACATACACACACACATATATATATAAACACGTACAGTTTGTAACAAAACATTAAACACCTTTCCACTATCACAAGGGAAACAACCAAAAAGTAAAAGTTTCCTGTTTTGGGTCATGCCGTAATATTGTTAGGGATACTCTTGGGATAAAAATGGTCCTAACCCTATGGAAATCATTTTAAACCAGGAAAAATTTTATAATTTTAGGAATCTACTACCAATCATCTCATTCCCATCAAAAATCATTTCAACTGATCACATCTCTTAATCATGTCCCATTTGCAATCACCCTAGAAAAATTCCTCTCATTCAATCAAATGCTTTATCCACTATTGTTAATGTAATACCAATATCAATGTATCCACTAGTTCTGATGTAATACCAATATCAATGTATTTACTAGTTCTGATGTAATACCAATATCAATGTATCCATCATTGTTAAAGCAATACCAATATCAATGTATCCACTAGTTCTGATGTAATACCAATATCAATGTATCCATTATTGTTAATGTAATACCAATATCAATGTATTCACTAGTTCTGATGTAATACCAATATCAATGTATCCACTAGTTCTGATGTAATACCAATATCAATGTATCCATTATTGTTAATGTAATACCAATGTATCCATTATTGTTAATGTAATACCAATATCAATGTATCCATTATTGTTAATGTAATACCAATATCAATGTATCCACTAGTTCTGATGTAATACCAATATCAATGTATCCATTATTGTTAATGTAATACCAATATCAATGTATCCATCATTGTTAAAGCAATACCAATATCAATGTATCCACTAGTTCTGATGTAATACCAATATCAATGTATCCATTATTGTTAATGTAATACCAATATCAATGTATTCACTAGTTCTGATGTAATACCAATATCAATGTATCCACTAGTTCTGATGTAATACCAATATCAATGTATCCATTATTGTTAATGTAATACCAATGTATCCATTATTGTTAATGTAATACCAATATCAATGTATCCATTATTGTTAATGTAATACCAATATCAATGTATCCACTAGTTCTGATGTAATACCAATATCAATGTATCCATTATTGTTAATGTAATACCAATATCAATGTATCCATTATTGTTAATATAATACCAATATCAATGTATCCACTAGTTCTGATGTAATACCAATATCAATGTATCCATTATTGTTAATGTAATACCAATATCAATGTATGTAATAATGCATTCATGCTCTAGCTGGAAAACTGCCTCTATCTGTCCAGATTTGTCTCTTGGATGTGACAGCCACTTCTTAAAACCATCACTGTGAATCAGATTCTGAACAGGGTGGTTTTCATCCTGCAATGACAAAAAATTTGATGATGAAAATGATAATGTTAAGATGATGATGATGATAGGATTTTCAAAAGTCAAATCTGGGGCAGAATACAGATGCCAATTACAATCAAAATGTGATAATTACCTAACCAAGACTTGAACATTCCCAATCCAAAAGATGACATGGAAGATCCCCCATCCAAAAGATTGCAAAGTTGAAATTACACTAATAATGAAGTGCTTTCCAACTAACAGTAACACCTAAATGAAACATTTTTAATACTGAGGAAATCTGGTCTATCTAAACAAACTTCCACTTCTCATTGAATAATATATTTCTTTTGCTACAAATGTTCCTGGTAATAATATTTTGACCCAAAAAAATCATAACTTAAATGTGTTTTCATACTAAAATTGCATGTTTCAGCAAAACTTGTACATAGAATGTACCAAGGTCAATCATAGGATCATTTTAGTAATGACAATAGATGGAATGTAACAGTTCATTCATGCAATCATTTTGGTAATGACAATAGATGGAATGTAACAGTTCATTCATGCAATCATTTTGGAAATGAAAATAGTATTGATGTAATTGAACAAGATCTCATAATAATGAATGTGCAAAGTTTTAAAAATCATTGTCATGTCCCAATATATTTAGTTACAGCCCCTCTTAGGTGATAAATGAGTTGCCAGTTGGACCTGTCCAAAAAAGTATTATCAAATTTGCCTACAAGAAACCATTAGCTGGCCAATGAAATGCTGCATTTTATAAAAGTTCTTGAAAGACAGTTTATTATTACTCAGTTTCTTGCTGGACCTGATCTTTAGATCCCTCCACATTACAAAGACGTCTGCTTCATTAAATAAAAAATTTCAACTTTGTGTGTACAGAGGAAAGCATGTGATGTACAATTTTCTGCTCTCTGAATTTCATTGGTTACCTAATTTGTAAAGAATAACTATAAAACATACTGTCTCAATCTAACTTGCATTGCTAGTTAAATATATCAAGCTGTACATATTCAACTGGTTGACAAGTAAGCTACTGTACCTACCATATATGACAACGTATTTGTTGGGATGCCATAAATTAATCCTAATTGCTTATGCACTGTATGTTTTGGAATGCATCTTTTTTGAGTCATAAGTTGTGGGACACCTTTTAAATTACTTGAAAATTACATGTCAGAAATGCACTCAAATTTCATTTAAAACTGTGTACATTAGATAACACTTGTTAATCCACTGTAGCTTCATCTTGTCAACAAAACCCTTCTACACACATGATTCACACTTTCTGTGCATGAATTATCTAGATTCCACATGCTGTGCAAAATTATCACTGGAGGCAACACTTCTACTGTAGCAGAAGCTGCAAGGACTAAAGAACATCTTTTTTAAATCTGCAACAGTTGTGCAAATTCAACACTTTCAACTCCATTCTTAATCTTATTGCCAGTCCATCCTAGAATGAGATCGAAGTATGCTGGAGTTTTATCCATGTTAATGTCTATATTGTCAGTGAAATCATCTTCCCTTCACAAATTCATGAAATTATTTTATTTTCTCCTCCAAATTTTCTAGGAGACACTGGATTGTGCACAAAGCACTAGATTGTGCCACTTTAAAAACTTAAAATGTTTCAACTTTTTCAACTTCCTTTAAAAATGTAACCAGTCTGCTTCATTATGTTAGCTGACTATTATTTTTAAAAAATCAGCATGCTTAAAAGAACCTACTCATCTTCTGAGGTTGGCATGCTTTGTAAAAAAATAACCTTTGTATTTGATACCCTGTTGGAAAGTTCAAACAATGAGTTTACAGCTTGCTGCCAGGTGTGTTTATTCACTACCCAAACTTTCATTTGCCTGCCTTCTGTGATCATAACTGATACAAATGGGCATTGGCCACTGGGTACACAGCTTTAATAACTCTGTAACCCATGCTAGTGAAAGTTTGTCATCTATTTTCAATTATTTTTATTTACAAGATACTGTCATATAGTTAACTTGCATATAATACAATCTTAGTTATATGACACCTTACATCATGTAGTGTGAATGGTAGATGCATTCAAGAAATTGATTATTTCCCTATTTCTCTCGCATTTGCAATTTTGCTGGATCCAGTTTTCAGTCTGATAATATATTTAAACCTTTGAGTACAAACAAACATGATTTGTTTCTCTATATCCAAGTCAATGTGTATATGTCTGATTTGGATTTTTAATATAGCTTTAACAATTTTGCAGTCATATCACTACAATGACTGCAGTATGACACTTTATTGAGATGTCTAGCACTGAGGCATCATGCCACAGACAAGTAGCATCATCTCCCACCCAGTTTCATTATCCTGACACCAGGTCAACCAGTCCTAACACTAACCTCTTAATGCTGAGCATCAAGCAAGGCAGCTGCAGTGCCATTTTTATGTCTTTGGTATGATTCAGCTAGGGTTCAAACCCATGACCTCCTACATCTAAAGTGGCCACTCTAACCACTAGGCCACCTGAGTAGTCTTCACATCAATGAACAATATATTGTGTTATCTACATATACAAAGTTTGTGGATATCTTTTTCTTTATTGCTCATGATGGAAAAAAATATGAATAAATGATAACAATAGGTTTCTTTCGTCTATTATCATATAAGAATTTTGTTTATCTATTTTACTGCAATGTGCAAGGGGGGTGACAAATTCAACACATATTTATTTTGTGGGACATATGACCTCAGTGAAAAAAAGCTTCACCAAATCATCGCAGACAGAAAAAAAAATATTTTATTGTGTCCCAATATATAAGATAAATACAGTAAGCTACAGGAATAATGACTTAAAAAAAGTCCTCAATACAATGGGGTTTTTTTCACCCTAAAAAAACTGATCTTATTACTTTATATTTAAAATCATTTAATTAAAAGAGTTGGTAGCTGCTGATTTTATTAATATGGAGTGTTTTATTTAATTGTGAAATATATGCAGTACCATTACACAGGGTTCTCTGCAACACCAAAATCTACGCAAAACTACATGTACCAATCCTTTTAATTTTGGACACAGGAATATTCCAACAGCCAAGTCCTCAATAAGCAATCTTCTTTTTTCCTTCAACTGATTTTTTTCTACACAAGAATATCAATCATGTAGTTTGCAGGCCATCAAATACCTGAGGCTGAGTTTAAATGACTACATAGAGATTATGTGATACTGCACAGCCAGACCTCAGTAGATGATGACACATGTCAAGTGCCAGTCTTTAGTTATAAGTTTCTGATCAAAAGACAAATTACATCTGTGTGGTCTGGCAACTTGCTTTTAAAAGCACCACTCAGCAAACTTTCTGTCCTTCATAAGGGTCATAGACATTGGTCTAGACCTTAAGGATTGATCCTAAACCTGCATTGTACAAGTTTTATCAAGTTTGCTAAAGAAAAAAGTGAATATATTTGCTGCTTAAAGATAACATGCAAAAAAGGAATGAAATATGGTTACTATATGTGCTGGCCTATAAGACAATATTTTTTTAACCAGAAATCTGAAATTTGTCTTATACTCCAAATCAACTTATATATGTCTTCTGTAATCTGAATGGCTTCATCATGTTACATAATTTTTTGTATGAAAAAATTCTCCAAAAGTATGAAAAATAATGTGTAAAATAATATTTCTCTTTGGGGAAGAGATCATGTATGAAAACATATAGAAGGATTTTAAACAATTAAATTCAAGTATTCAAAATAAACTACATCAGATTAATTGCATTTATTGGCTAAAGCAGCATGCATTAGCAATATACACGTGTAATATATGTTGTGTAAATTTGATATGTTAGAATTGACAAGTTAGAAAATGAATAACAATGACAAAGACAAATATCCCATCACAATTTTCTTGCTGCACCTTGTAATAAAAAAAAATTATGCCTCATTATGAGAGAGAGAGAGAGAGAGAGAGAGAGAGAGAGAGAGAGAGAGAGAGAGAGAGAGAGAGAGAGAGAGAGAGAGAGTGTATGGTAATCTATTTTTTTCACTTACTTCCTATCTGTTATCTAACTAGTGTACTAAAGTGCAGTACCATATTCCATTATCAATTAATACCACTAGGTAAGCAATTCCATCTAGTTTTAGTTATCACTTCTGATGTCCAAGAATAATGCCATTTATAAATATACAGTTGTAGTCATGTTTTCCAAGCTAACACCTGTTTGAGGTCAAGATTCAGCAGACCAAATCAGTTTAGTGAGGCTACCAACAGGGAAATGAGGCTACCCATGGGTATTATGAATATGGAGGAGTATGGTATGTAATTTCATCCTTTAGACTTACTATTCAATTTATTAATGTTTTTTCTCTTTGACAAAAGCTTCAGCTCAACATAGGCAATAAGATTTTTTTAAAAACCACAACAACAAAAAACACAAACCTGAATATCTATCATATTTGATTTTGATCACATGGTGAAAGAAGAAAAATATGATGTAATATATATGCATCTCTCTCTCTTCCCAACAAAATGCAGAGAAAGCATTTTAGCATTAATGATGCAATTTCCCTATTGCTGTTAATATGAAATAGCTTATAGAGATACTTTTAATATTTACGAAACAGGAAGTTGTTAAAGTTTAATTCATTTGCAAATTTTATCCTATCTGTAACTCAATAAATCTTCAGGTCAGCATCATTATATCAGGGTTCTCAACATATTGACAAACTGAAGAATCAATTGACCCTTGCCCCCAAAATCTCAAGAATCAAAATGAAAATCTCAATAGTCAAAACTAAAATCACAGAATCAATTATCTTGGACAGTCATGAGCCAATACCCGTGATTCCTCATTATTTGTGGAAACAATGTTTAAGATTTTTCTTTTCTCATGCTAAATAATGAGAAATACTTGTAGAGTATTTTGTAAGAAATATATAATCTCACTTTTGTACGTTTTTCTCTTTCCAACTATACTGTGTATATTTTGTATATGAAACAGAGAGGATTTTTATGCAAAAATATACTCATACAACTATAAAGGTTAAATGTTATTCAAATATCAAGGATGTACATCACAGAACTGTCAGGTCACTTTTCCACTGTCCTTAAATTCTCTAAATAACTTCAGAGATTGACTCTTTCTTTTTTCAGAGCTGACATGATATTTCTGTTTGTTTGGTGTCTCTTGATCACAAAATGCATTACTGGCAGGTCAATTCCAAGAAAAAGACAAAAAAGAAAATATACTTCTTTGTGCTATTGCAATATTAAAGTTCAGATGTATGCACTGAGTGGATATTTTTATGCCTGTTCAATTTTCTTTTAATGATCCATTAATAAAAATGTTCAAGGTTTTAAATGTTTCACTGATTCATGTATTTAATCACCAATAAAATGCAATCCCAAGCTGAAAACTGGTTTAGTAGCAAGAAGCCATATAATCCTGTTTGTCTAAATGATTATAATTTTAAGTGCAAATAAAGCCAATATTTTATCAGAAATAAATATAAACAGTTCATATATATATTCCATTGGTGCGATATCACTGGCCATCAAGGTCTAAACTAATGTCGAGCCTCCTACAGTAAATTTGTTACAGAAAGTGTACTCTTAGCAAGAAACCAAGCTGAAAGTGAATCAAGTGTAATTAAGACTAATATTCCAGCCCAAATCGATGTGCATAAAAAATATGCACAAGTCAAAATTTCTGCACATCAAAAATGGGTCATTTTTAACTTCCACATGTTAAAACCCGAAAGTACGCATCTATTGAAAACCCGCCACTGTCTGCGTGGATTCGGCTAATGTGGATATGTGAGAAAGCTTGCCAGTAGCTTATCGTGGGTCGGTGGTTCTTTCCGGTGATTTCCCGGTTTCTTTCTCCACCATCAATACTGGCTGCCATGAATAGCCTATTGTGTGCTGAAAAATGGCGTTAAAGGGGACAAAAACCCTAACCTGCAAAATTTTCTTGTAAATAGAAGGATATGTAGTAGTTTGTGTATATAATCTATCCTATTTTTTTCTTTGCATTTATTGTATTTGCACAAACATTTAATAATAAAATGGCGTTGAATTCCGAGATCAAATGGAAAGAACCTACCCCTCAAGTTGTTATCTCCCTTTCATACAAGCAGGATGTGACGTCATTTGAGATGATTCCTGTACAACAGGCATATAAATACTCAGTGTCAATTAGAAACGATGTTTCAATGCGCAGCTCTGAATTGTGTGAATAAAAGCAGTTCCCGACAAATTTTTTTTCCTCACATTTCTATAGAATCCTAAAGGGTTATTTGTATGGGCGATCAAATTAAAGAGAGAAGGGATTTATGACCGAGACATTTCGAGCATGAAAGTTTTTCAAAAGACCAGAAACTCTTCAAACTATTGGGTCTGAGCCAAAATGTTAGCTTTGAACCCCGATGCAGTGCCGACTCTTTTTTTAAAATATTTTTCTACTCTGATAACAAGACAGAAGACAGGAAGCACGCCGGTAAGTCGTAGTTGACATAGGCTAGGGAGCATCACAGGAGTCTGCAGTTTTATCAATAAAGCATGACAAAATTTCTGACTACATGAAATTTTGTCATGCTTTATTGATAAAACTGCAGACTCCTGTGGGAGCATTAAGGACTCAACAATTCAGGAGCACCGTCAACGTTTCAATACCTGAACGTGTAATTTCAGCCAAAAAAGTTTCAAACCTCAGTAGCTTCTGATATTTTATTTTGCCATTATACACATACTTTCACACATATTTCTAGAACTGTCATAAGTTTTCAGATTCATCAGTCAGAAGCCAGAATACATGAATCATGTGAAAGTTTTAGATGAAAAGGTCTTGCGAAAAACATGATGGGAATATTTTTATATTTTGTTTACCTTGTATATTCTACACCCTACGAAAAAATTGTTTATATGATATGTGTCGGTAGACTCTAAAAGGACAAAATAATTTGCTGAATAGTATAGTTATTACACATAATTTCACAACAATTCAATCACTTTATACATGGCTATGTGGTATTTATTTTTTAACATATTGGTTTATGGAGCCTTGGAAGAGGTGTGGGTGTAACATGTGCTCTCTCTCTCTCACACACAAACACACATTTTCTCTTCCGAGAGTCGCTGAGATTGGCAACAAATATTCCATTCTTGGTTGGACATTGGAACACATTTACTACACAAGCACCTGTGTGGAAAAAAGGCTAAAATTATTTGAAAAAAACTGTTGCCTGTTTGATGTTTTGAATGTCCATTTCTTTGAGGAGCATTCATCCAATTATGACATGTACAAGTCCCTATCAATAGCTGTTGGAATAATCCAGGCTATAGAAAGTGAAAACCAATTTCCAACCTACCCCCCCCAAAAAAAACTGGCTGATCTGTAATATTAAATTGTTTTGACTTAAAAGAAAATGAAAAGAAAGAAGAAGTAATGACAAAAAAAAATGAATTGTGAAAGAAATCATAATCGGTAGAAAATTATAGCCCTCTCCCTACCCGGTTTATTGTTCAGATTTTGTACTGCTATTTAGTTTGGTATTTAAAATTAAAGGTAGTTTATAATCATCGTCATTGTCAGAACCTGACGATTCCTGTACATCTTTGTCACACAAATTTGTCTCGGGTTCATACATATAAGGTTGGATGTTCATGAAATATTCTACTTCTGGATTGTCATCCACATCACTGACAGTCGACATAATTTAAACATTTAAGTACAGCCAACTTATAGAATGATTGACTGTATTATCATAGAAGTCTGCATTTTTATCAATAAAACACGACAAAATTTCTAACTACATGAAATTACATTAAAGGTAATATAAAATAATTATTTTATAATACCGTTAGGTGGTTTAATGTAGTCAAAAATTTTGGCGTGCTTTATTGAAAAAACTGCAGACTCCTGTGCTATTATCAACAATGCCAGCGTGTATAGTGTCTCAAATGATATCACATCCGCTAATTGTTCAGGGGGAGGGAAGTGTGTTAGTTTATTCAAGATGGATTGGGAGAATTGATCGGTTTTTCATAAATTTCTTCGTAATGAGTAAAAAACAAAGGTACAAATTTTCAGAAAATGAAACATATATATAGCAAATTATATATGGAATTTGAGCGAATTTTATTTTTGCATGTTTGTTCCCCTTTAAGCCCAACAAAAACAAATCTATTGAATACCCTGTAAAAAGTATATAATACATTTAAAATACTTTGTGTGAAACAAACTAATGCTTTTAGTTACATTTAATGATCCAGATAGGAAAGGTTACTGTGTTACATATAGGATAAAATTCATGATGCTGTGTGGAACAAAGTGAAAGAGACAAAGTCAGGGTGATGATCTGGTCTCATCTTACATTCAGCATCGACTTATATAGATGTATATGGACGAAAGATGGAAAATTTACCAAATATGCTCATTCAACGTTTACTCCACACTGACTTCTAGGGTAACAAATTTTTTGTCATTTGTTTTTCATCCAGTGTCTTAGTAAAATCCTGATTTTAAATGAAATTAAGCGCATTCAGTAAAACAGAAAAAAACTGCAATCTCTCTCTTGCTTCCTTTTAGCTGCATACATAAATTAAAACTAGAAAGGAAAAGCCATAGAGAATTGTTATACCTGTAACATAACTATTCAAAGATGCACAAGCTATTGACTTTTATTATAATTTTTCACAATATATCAGCATTAAATCTCATAACTTTTTATATTGTTAACACAACACAATGTTTTGTGGTTTTTTTTATTTTTGGTGGTTTTTTTTTTTAATTACTGGAATTGGAGACCAACACTCTCAGGTCATATTCCATATTAGTATACCCAGTTGCTGACCAAGCTTGCATAATAGCTTTTTCAAACGAACGTGAAAAATAAAATCAAATAAAAATGGGCACAAGTTGAAGGAATCGCTTCAAATAACTCTATCATAAAGGACTTTCTCTGATCACATTTGGATATCACATCCATCCTGATTACAACACAGACTTTCTCATTCACATCCTCAGACAATATCAGCAACACCAACATTAAATTCAAGTAGTTAGTGAGAAACCTTGTTGTCACTCTTGACAGTACTCTCTCATTGCATCAACATGTCATGAACATATGCTGGGCTGCATATTTTGAGCTGAGAAGCATCAGCTCCATTCGCAAGTATCTGTCAGTTGATGCCACTAAAACACTTGTGTTCCTTAGTATTTTCAAGACTAGACTATTGTAATTCAATTCTGTCTGGCTCAACTCAATATCTACTTCAGAAACTTAAAAAAGTTCGAAACACTGCTGCTTGGATCATCCTTAGAGTGCCACAATCAGAGCACGCCTCTCCGCTGCTCTATACCCCACACTGGCTATCCATACGATCCAGAATTAAACACAAAATTTGTTCTCTGTGCTATGTTTCACTAATGGGCTCCAGTCTAACATACCTATCTGACCTCACCCATGTGTATACACCTGCAAGGTGCTTACGCTCCTCTTCTGACACTTGCATTCTCAATATTCTCACTATGAAGTTGAAGTCATATGGACAACGTTCTTTTGCATACCAGGGCCCATCAACATGGAACGAATTGCCCACTGCACTTAGATACAAGACACAGTGATCAAATTCTGGAGCGCCCTTAAAACTAATCTATTTCAACTGCAAGAACAGTCATAAACACCTAATAATATATCCTTTTAACGTATCCTTACCTTAAAAATTTACAGCATGTTTTTTTCTGTTTCAAATTTGTATGGTTTGTTTTTATTTTTGCAATCATTTCATTATATATTTTTTATTCTTTTTAATCGTTGTCAAATGTTGTAAAGCGCTGAGAGCTTCTAAAGATTAGGCGCTATATAAAGTCCTTGTTTCTATATTATTATATCTATCATGCATGTCACAGAAAATCATCTGCGAGAAAATAGAATGTTAAAATCTTTATGAGATCTAGTGCAGATATAACCAATCATTTATGGGACTAATCAGTATTGTATTGAAGTATTTATTAGTTCACTATGATATAATATTTAGTCTTGGTTTGGAACCCCCACTAGACTCGAAAATACATTACAACTCAGAGAACAAGCTGTACAAAATGGGATGAAAGGTCTTAAACAGGTTGTTCTATTCTATGTGTGATTCAGAATTACATGTTTGCATTTTAAAAAATTATTTCGATTGTATATTACCTGTGATGTAAATGACACGACAAATTTTAGCGGAACTGGGGCCATTAGTCAAGCATACTCCCGCGCAAATATTTAAGTGACAAAGTCGAAGAACACAGGGGCAACTCGATTCGCTCTGTACAATAAACAAAACAACTTCGAAAAGTGCTCCTAATCTGATGGTTGAAGAGCAGTAGGCAGCACCGTAACGTAGTAAAGATACATTCTGTCATGTACTCTTGTAGCGGTTGTAATTTTTCACTTTTAAGACCGTCGTTGAGCACACATACAAAGTGAGTAAAAAAAAAAAAGCATTTATTTTTATCTTTCCATCTTTGAAACTTTTGTAGGTAATGCTCGAGAGAAAGTAAAGTTGGTACTTAAAGAGGTCCAGGTGAAACGGCACGATACACGTACTTCGACATATTTCAATTTAAAGTGGTGTCATTGTTGTTTGCTTAAATTAATTGAACAGGATAATGGGTCCAAAAGTTTCGCTTTAGAATCGCCATATAATATTACCAATATCTACAATATGATAAAAACGTTGATTCTTCAATATTTTTCTGTACGACCTTCCATCTGTACGTTCGAGCAGCTTTGTCTGTCCTGATAGCTACAATGTTATGTACAAAAACTACAATAGTTGATAATAAATGATGGACTTTTGAAACAAATTTTTGATGATAATAATTGAAACTTTCCTTGTGGAAAAAATATTGGTAAAAACATTTTTTTTTTGTTTTGTTGTAGGAAAATAAAAGAATGTTGTAAATAATAAATTATATATTGGGATATCAATTTTATCACTTTTACAAACTTGAAATCAGAAGAACATCAGTAACAATAATGGTGTCATCATTGATATTACTTTCAACTTCAAGGATGACCATGGTATCTGCCATAGTACAAGTCATGCATGTCATGTAGGCTTCAACACCAATAATTTCAGTATTAGGTGTAATTTTGTAGAATTTAATTCTACATAAATTTTTTAATGGCAATTATTCACTTTATTTGGATCCAATACATCAATATTCCTTTGGAAGGTCATCATTTCACTCGGGCTATTGGAGAATTCCTGCCAGTCATTAAATATTCATTTATGCAAATATGCAAATGACTTTGGGTTAAAACGATAGTTTTCATTGGACATTGTGGTTTAAACAAAAATAACATCCAGGTTTGTGCTACTATAAGGTGGCACTCACTTTATAATACCATTACGGTCATTTCATGTTGTCGGAAATTTCGTTGTGCTTTATTGATAAAACTGCAGACCCCTGTGATGTATGTAAGGTGCACATCTGGAGTAAGACCAAGCTGTATACTCTCTAACCCATATTATACCCATCAATCATACATCAAACTAAAGGGAATTAAAGGTTCTTTGAACAATACCTAAGATATCCAAAGTCTTTTTTTAAATAGCCAGTATAACTAGTGAGGAAACCCGGAGAAATAATTTTTTCTTTAAAATTCTAAATACGAAACTAGAGCGCCACCTAAATTTATTATTAGACCGGTAGTGTATATACTTTAACCGTTACAAATAATTTGTTCTACGTTTCATTTCAGCGATGGTAATTTCATGTTGTTATGGTGGCGCTCACCAGTTATTATGTACTTTTGAGAGAGTGATGCATGTAAGGTGAAGTTGTTTGCATTTTAAACATGCACAGTGGAGAGAATGTTGGCATACCTATATACTACTTTCATGTAATGTGGATGAAATTTCTTTGGATATTGTTCTTTTCGAAATTTTAAATGATCTTAGGACACTCCTAACTAAAATGACTGCTCCCTTGTGCTCCAAAAATCAACCTAAATTTGTCTAAAGTACACTATTCTTGGCAGCTATTAAAATATGGAAAATGAATTTTGCTAAACTAGATAATACCAGCTTCTAAAAGTGCAATGACTGAATTACCAAATACATAAAATGTAAAAAAAGTTATCGGCTTTTTTTTTTTACAATTTACCTCTGAAGTTCGAGAAGTGAAAATGAGCAAGTAGAGCTAGCACTTTTTTGAAAGGTGCTCATCTGGAGTAAGGCCAAGCTGTATACTCTCTAACCCATATTACACCCATCAAACATACATCAAAATAAAGAGAATTAAAAGTTCTTTGAACAATACCTAAGATATACAAAGTCTCTTTTAAATAACCAGTATAACTAGTGAGGAAACCCGGGGAAACTCTTTTTCTTTAAAATTTTAACCTTATGCTAAATACGAAACTGTAGAGCGCCACCTTAAAAACAAATATAAACATTTATTAAATTATTTTTCTTATTTTCATATTATTATGTATGATGTTCTGAGTAAAATGGTACATTAACAATGATTTTATTCATGAAAATAAGCTAATTATGCTTATTTTTGCTCTAGCATACATAATATACTATGAGGCATGTTTGGGTGAGTAGTGACCTTCATTATGGGGAAATTAGAAGTCTTAGAATATAGGAATAAAGTCAACTTTAATTGAAAAATGTTGCAATAAGTAAAAGAAATACATAGTGAAAATGTTTCATTTCATTTATTTGCAATGAAATTAATAAATAAATGATAACAAAGCAAATTTGCTTTCTTCCATATCAAAGAATTAGTTAATATTTTACCCTTTGACCTTTGACCTTTATGAACCTCACCTGTTATATCCCTTTTATAACTGTAAAATTTATTGTTGAATTCTCAGGAATAAATATGGCTAGTTTCATGTTCCAGTCTAACAGCATAACACTGGTTGCTATGTAGACAAAATGCAATGTGCATTTTTAAAATAGTTCACTTTTTATCATAAGGAGGGGGGGGCTGTACCGGTTTAAGACTCTGACTCTAATAAATGCTGTTCTGAGGGGAGAAATACAGGACAATTATTCCAAAGGACTGTTTTGATGCTTGCGACTTAAATATTTCAGCCATACAATCAAAATTAAATCATACAATAATAATACCTGTATCCTCTTTATGGTGGCGCTCACCAGTTATTATGTACTTTTGAGAGAGTGATGCATGTAAGGTGAAGTTGTATGCATTTTAAACATGCACAGTGGAGAGATTGTTGGCATACCTATATACTACTTTCATGTAATGTGGATGAAATTTCTTTGGATATTGTACGTTTGGAAATTTTAAATGATCTTAGGACACTCCTAACTAAAATGATTGCTCCCTTGTGCTCCAAAAATCAACCTAAATTTGTCTAAAGTACACTATTCTTGGCAGCTATTAAAATATGGAAAATGAATTTTGCCAAACTAGATAATACCAGCTTCTAAAAGTGCAATGACTGAATTACCAAATACATAAAATGTAAAAAAAAGTTAACGGCTCTTTTATTTACAATTTACCTCTGAAGTTCAAGAAGTGAAAATGAGCAAGTAGAGCTAGCACTTTTTTGAAAGGTGCACATCTGGAGTAAGGCCAAGCTGTATACTCTCTAACCCATATTACACCCATCAATCATACATCAAAATAAAGAGAATTAAAGGTTCTTTGAACAATACCTAAGATATACAAAGTCTCTTTTAAATAACCAGTATAACTAGTGAGGAAACCCGGGGAAACTCTTTTGCTTTAAAATTTTAACCCTATGCTAAATATGAAACTGTAGAGCGCCACCTATTTTTTTTTACTTTAGCATTTTCTATAGTTTTATTTTAAATAATAGACCACCATTGGTGGCGTTATCATTTGTCGAGGATTGTTTGAATTAGTCTGGTCCCCTGCTTACTATGCTCCCTGCGATGCACTCCTCTATACTGATATACTATTAGTATAGCGGAGTGCATCGCAGGGAGCATACTAAGCAGGGGACCAGACTATGTTTGAATTGAGACCTATTGTTATTTCAATAATCAATTATTATTATTATTATTATTATTATTATTATTATTATTATTATTATTTAAACCGTTGCTATGAATTCTTTTTACATTTATATCTTTCAAAAGATAAGTTTTGAAATTGGAATTGAAATTAAACCATGCAGTATTGTAACGTCGTCTCCGGACTACAATATTTTTTGGTCTTCTTGTCCAGCTTTTGATTAAAAAGAATAACACAAGACCGTGTAGAATAAACATCGATAGTATTTATTTGTAAATTGCTTTAAGGACAAAAACAGGTGGATATAGAATGTCAGTACAGTTACATGTACATAAATATTCAAGACTTAATACTAAACTTATGTAAACAAGAGAATCAAGGGAGACTAAGATAATGGACTCCCGTGGGGAAAGGTGCAATGGAGCTTCAGATATAATTGCATCTTCTCCACCACTGAGTGGATTTCAAACCATATTTGTAATGATATATGTCACATAGAATTCACCTTATGGAAGTACAAGAAAGAGTTGTTTAATTCGTGGCGGGGAAAAAAAAAAGGTGAAGGTGAAATATTAGCCTTCAGGAGCTGAAGGTGTAGAATATAATAAAGTGAAGGTGCAACGTGTGTTCCACTTCTAACAAAGGTGAAAGAGTTTGTGGATGTTACTAGACTTATATTTACAGGTGAGATATCGGGACGCGACGTTTCCTCAAGATTGTCAACAAAGTTTTTGCTTAAAATTGTAACATTCGCTCCGGTATCGACCAATAATGTTTTTTGGTTCGTTTTGCACTTTTGAGCCCACAAATAAACTTTCCTCGTTTACAAATGAATTACCAATGGTCAAATTATTGGGCCGCCCATTTACATCCATAGACCTCAGGCAATCGATTTCGACGTTTAAAAGTTTCCCTAAGATTTAGTGTTGTTATTCCCCTCGGAAACTATTCTCTTTGTGTAAATTGTGTGCGCCGTTTTGATTACACCATTTCCAATTGCCGTTTTACCGATAATCGCCTCGATTTTGATTTGGGTGCTGCGAGTTATTTCTGTCGTGGTGAAACTGCTTGTTGAATTTGTTTGGATTTGCCAAATTTCTTATTTAAATCTTATTACTTGTGCTCAAAAATTCTGTCCTAATAAATACTTGATTGCCAATAACAAATATCTATCACTTCACAATCCCAATAAGGGGCAAAAATGTATCATCTACTTTGAACTTAAAAAGATTTTATGGTTAGGCGATGTCATTTTTAGGATAGTAATTTTGGGTAGAGAAATTAAAAGGTGTGTAGGACTATGTTGTTCCTTATAATTGAGATTAGTTACAAAATTAAATAACTTGGTTCAATATTCCATGGCTTAGATGACATAATGACCGACTTACTTTAGAAGCCGCTTTTCACAAATGTAATCCTAAATAGTCTGATTTAGAGTTCATAACAATAAATGATTTACTCACTTTCTTTTCAACTGTAACGAAATTAATCGGCCGAACGAATTGTTTCGTTTTCTTTTCAACTATTACTCTATATTACTAGTGGTTATCAATGTCACGAGTGGAACAAAAGCAAAAGCCTCTTTACAATAATGAAAGGGTATAACAAAAAGGTAATCCGTTCACGACATTAGCCTTCATTAGGACAGACCCTCTGATCGGGACACGTACATGTGCCACGTTATCTCGGAATATAAAAGACCGAGCCTATCTGAAACTTCAGTTGTTTGTCCCAGATCACAGAAGGGTGTTTGTCTACATTTACAGGTGAGAATTTCCTATCACTTACTTTTTAAGTGTTTTTGTAGTAAATTGTAGTCGCAATATTTTTCTGAGTTCTCTTTTTATGTACGATTATAATGTAATGAAACCTTTATTGTTTTTATGTTCATTTGTATGAATTCACTAGCTTCATAGTATTCTTTGGATAATACAGAATAACTGTTATTCTAATTATATGAAACAAAATATATTCCTCGAAATGACTATAGCATCAGCCGTAACTATTGAATTTTAGGCTTCAAGCAATATTTAATCACTTATATCGCATTCTAAAATGCAGGGAACTTTACAAGCATATGAAGTAGTAGATCAAGGAGAAATTATTCAATATGTATTGTAATATGTATTGTATGCCTAAGTGTATCTTTAGGATATAGTTCATATATATATATATATATATATATATATATATATATATATATATATATATATATATATATATATATATATGTGTGTGTGTGTGTGTGTGTGTGTGTGTGTGTAAGTGTGGGTGTTAGTCCTAGATCAGAGACGAGTGTCTGTCTATATTTACAGCGATCTCCGCTACCTCTCGTTGCTAGAGCTTCCCCCAAAGATGTACCATTATAATTAACACCTTATTCTTAAAAGGACCACTCTCTCTCTTTCTCTCTTCTCTCTTTTCCTCTCTGATCAAGAGCCGAGGCATATCTTAAGCAGTACAATATTCATTCTCATAGCAAGAAATGAAAAGAAGGTTATGTTAAGAAACAACAATTAGATAACGAACTTTTTCTTACATAATAATTAGTGGAGAATAAAAAGCATAATGATGGATGAATGTCATAAATACAGGTGTCATTCCACATAATTATGATCCAAGACGGAGACTCGCACCAAAACCTTTGCAAACAGCCGACTTCGCCCAGTTATGCCGTCGCTTTGCCTCAGAACAATTCAGCACTGCCATATTCACATGACCGTTTCTTTTTTAATCTGCCCCGCTTGTTATCCAACTACCCGGATTCTCCACCAATTATTATGTAAGAAAAACTTCGTTATGTAATTGTTGTTTCAGCTACAAGTAAGACTAGTGATTCTCAGGGATATGCCGGTTGAGATTTCATATCTCATCGCCGCTACGGTAAGCAGATTGGTCTGAGTATGAAGGAACGAAAACGTACACTGACACTCTTTTACTTACTTCTGCCTTACCTCTCATTACTCTTCTGACTGTCCTATCACTTCCCTCTTTTCTTTATCTTTGACCTTGCACCACCCGTTGATTAATAGTCAAGTGTAACTGCTTCAGTGTATTTACAGACATAGACAAAGGAAAAGAATCACAACAACAAATTTGCCTTTCGCGTAGATTTAACAAGCGGTTTAATTAAAATCTTTATGTGTGCAAAGGGATAAAATTCCAAACTTAACGTTATGGTCATTTACGGAATTATCCGGCAGTTACCGAATAGGATAAACTACGTCATTATGTTGTCTGATGGAAATAAACTAGCTCATAGTGCACGGAATATGGCATCGTGTTAGTATGGGAAGTCCGTTAAGCACAAAGGGTGCAAGGGGATGCCAATATTAGTGCCATTCTGTTCGCAGTTAGGTTAGACATTACAAATCAATGATTCATTTAACTTTATTATGTCACCTTTTATCACATTAAATGTTTTATCATAATCGCGCGCGCGCGCGTGTGTGTGTGTGTGTGTAAACAAACGGGATGTAAAGTCAGACCATAGCAGCGACTCTCATTGGTCTGATGCGCTTCGATGCAACTGCTATTTGTTTGTGAAGGACTGAGTGACTGCGGAGCATAACCAGGGAGCCGAAGTACATAAGGCATACCTTGCAAATTCTCTCATTCGGCACAGATTTAATTGTAGAGTAATACAGATCGTAGGGAAATGTCCGAAATGTTTTTGCAGACAGAGGTAGAATGTCTTCCGTTTAGAGACCTTTTGTTGCAAATAAGGATGAAAATTTGTCAAGGCTCCATCGTTCTGGAACATTAAGCCCTTGACGTGTTTTAACAAGGGGTAAAGGAAGAGAAATAAATCTCTTCTATCACGCTGAAGAATTAACTTCGTGCTTTCGAACAGCACGTCGTAGCAACACTTTACAATCTGAAGCAAGTATTAGTCTGGTTCCCTGTTTAGTATTCTCTCTGCCTTGCACTCCGCTATACTAGTATGCCTTGAGAAGTTCATCACCATGGTCAGACAATTCCACGATGGCATGCTCGCTAGAGTACATGATGAAGGAGATTTATCCCTGCCCTTCCCAGTGACAAACGGTGTCAAACAGGGCCGAGTTCTTGCTCCGACCCTGTTGAGAATGATGTTCACAGCGATGCTGACTGACACTTTCCGTGAGGGTGACATTGGCATCGATATCCGGTTTAGGACAGATGGGAACATCTTCATCATGAGAAGACTGCGGGCTAAGACAAACATCCAGGAAGACACTATCCGCGACCTCCTCTTTGCTCACGATTGTTTTGATTGCTTGTCTGACATGCAAGAAAATATGGATCGCTTCTCCAAAGCCTGCACAGACTTAGGACTCATAATAAATACGACGAAGACGGAAATCATGCACCAGCCTGCACCCTCAATCCACTACACTGAACCAAACATTACTGTCAATGGCCAGAAGCTCGTAGTTGCTGACAAGTTCATCTATCTTGGCAGCACCTTGTCACGCACAGTCTCCATCAATGAAGAGGTCACCCTCAGGATTGCTCGCGCGCGTATGTACAGCCTTCGGCAGACTCAACAACCCTGTGTGGAATAGAAGAGGAATCAGCCTGAAATCCAAGATCAAGGTGTTCTTCGTGGTAGTACTGCCCTCCCTCTCGTACGCCTGTGAGACATGGACGGTGTACAGTCGTCATGAAAGACGGCTAAGCTTCTTCCACATGCGCTGTCTCATAAAACTGCTCCACATCAAATGGCATGACAAGATTCCTGACACAGAAATCCTCCAGAGAGCTGAGATGACAAGCTTCCATGCTATGCTCCGAAGATCACAGCTCCGCTGGGCTAGCCATGTCTGCCGTATGCCTGATGAGCGCATCCCGAAGAGACTGTTTTATGGGGAACTAACTGAAGGAAAGCTGATGATTTTGAAAATCACCGGATCATCGAGGCCAAACAAAAACGGCGGCAGAGAAAGAGCAGAGACAGCGGCAACCCTTAGTCGATCCAGCCCCGGCAATTCCCTGCTTTCATTGCCCTAGACACTTCAGAGCGTGGATTGGCCTTACCAGCCATATGCCCACTCACAGACTAGCCCAGACGTGAAATCATGGTCGTCTTCGAGAACGAAGGACGAACAACAACAATGACGGAGTGCAACGCAGGGAGCATACTAAGCAGGAAACCAGACTAAAGCAAGTATTGACTTTAGTGGACGTCGGCGTCAAACAGATTTTGATCTCTACCCAATAGACACTGTTCCATGAGCTCTGAATGTAATGGATCCATATACTCAGCAATGGTTGGATAATTATCTACAGTCAACTGTGACCATATTTTGGCCAACGTTTATCCAGAAAATTTAAAGTTTTTCTTCTCTAGCTCAATGTCAATTGGTTACCTCGTTATTCTAAATGGCTGCCATAGTTGTCATGAAGTAATATTAATCCACTCAATTCCCTGCTCAGTGGCGCCATCTTTCTCTTCACTCTTTTAAATGCACTTCGTCTCGGAGCATTTGTTGCAATGACGACAGAGTCAATGTCATGTTTCAAGAAATGGTGGATGGCAACCTTAACGACTTTTTGATACTTTGTGTTTTCATCCAAACCATCACCAACAGGAAACACGAGAATAGGTTTGACCAATTTAGCAATACCAGTCCTGGTATCTAACTCTGTCAAACACAGCTACTTTTCAAAGTCAACTCAATAGCTGAGTGCTGTTGATGCGGAGTGATTTCCAGATCGAATGTCTATAAACGATGTGCCAGATAAGCCAACAGCGTCTCTATTTCCAAGACCGTTGCGACGGATCTCAATGCTGGCATGCACCGAGATTATAAAGTTTGTGTCGGGTAGCAACTACCCAGTCATGGTCAGAAAGGTTTACTTCGCACTCAACGTGCATTAGCAGTGGACTGTGCTTATTGGCAGAGACCAGACGAAATGGGACGCGAGATTTATCGTCCGAGCTGATAAAACAAACCTCATCCGGTCCAAATATGGAAGACAGTTCTTCCAAGTCTTATTGCAGCTGTGCAAAACTGACTACTCAACTAATTACCATCGTTGTTTTGTTGTGGGGTTTTTTTTCGCATAAAAAAATATTAAAAGATTAAGCGTTCACTGTGGACCGAATACAGTCTTTCAACATGCTAAACTCGTGTCTTTGATCTCGTCGGACCGTTGTCAGGATGGTGATAACTTGTTGAATATATCTAATGGTTTCAGATAAAAATAGGACTTAATTAAGTAAACCAAATCTAAGTTTAATCATCAGTAGGCCAGCAGCGTATTTAGTCAAAATTTTGTTTCTAAATTGTGTATTACATTATAATAAAAAAGAATTACATAATTAAAAAACATTTAAAACCAGTTAAAAGTAATAGCAATGGCCTAATATTTTCTCTGAGATAATAATATTAAGTCGTCTACAAGAGACTTATTTATTGCGGATAAAAATGGACCGAGGATGCACGTCACAAAATCTTTTTTCTTCTGACTTTATTTTTGAAAGAACTGTTCCATGTACAAGGCATGATAGGTGACATAAAATATGTTCAAACCCCTCCCCCTCGTCACACTTCGCCACAATATTTAAACCCCCTCCCTCCCTGCGTGACGTCATATGTGAAAGACCCCCTAAACGAATGGACATTTTAATAAGGGATATTCTGATAAACACCTATAACTATTTTGAACATGGAGATGGCTTATAATGATCCTTTAAACACCTATAGGAACTCGACATCCCGCATATTAACATTATGGACACTTTAACGTTGGATTTCCATTGTACACTTATAATGCCTTGTACATGTAAAGCTGAAATTCCAATGCACACCTATCATGCCTTGTACATGTAACGTTGACACTGTCATTGCCCTTACACACCCACATTATTACTACTGGCGTAGTTAAAAAATTTTTTTTTAAAAAAAAGCCATGGTATGATAGTTGGAGTCATAATATGGAATATTCCATTCACTCGTTGGTGACTGCGCGGTTATCAATTCTCATTTTTGCTCTCTTCTTTCTCTACCTTCTATGTGTACCCTCTGTAAGTAAAGCTATTACGCATAAGAATTTTGGTTGCAAATATAATTTACTTACCCATCCACCCCTACATACAATGGGTTGATACCATTAAGCAAAATCAATCTTTTTGAACGGTACAAGGAGTTAAATAGATAGCCATCTTCAATCCTATAAAAATTCGGTCACTGCAAATATCAGTAATAATTTAAGACAACAACTCGACGGTATGTGATTTAATTGCTATAATCATGCAAGTATACAATGCTATTAATAATCTTTCATGGCAACGTTCTGTTTGTTCATTGTTTAAGCGACCCAAATCACGTGACCAAACGAAATAAAACCAAAAAAAGAAAACAGCGAAGAATTCATGGCGTCCAGTCCATTTCAAAACATGAGCGGGGCGCAAGACCTTCGGATTTATACAGGGTCAGACGCTGTAGAACTGAAATATGGTTATTTAGCTATGATATTTAGTTATATATTTTTTCAAATTTTGAATTTGATTGTATACCTAATCGGTCCCCCAAAGGTGGTTTCGAAAGTGTCGGAAGATCGATGGCGGAACCTTTTCATATCCTGGCTCCACGCCTTAATATGCGGTTCGTGGGATATTTTATGGTAGGTAAAATCTAATCATCCTTTTAAACACGTATTACATATATATTATGATTTGTTATGGAAATGAGACGTGTAAGATGTTGAAATTTCAGTTCCTGTTTGCAGAAGCACCTGTCAGTCACAGAACGTCATTTTGTCGCATTTTTTCTTCTTCTGCCAGCTTGCTTAAATAGATCACAGACCTGATATTTTGGTTGGTAAAATTTATTTATCCATGATAAATAGAAATAATAATGAATGGTATCCAACATAGGTGGAATTCCTATTTCTAGAGTAACTTCCCTTAGTAACTTGCACATGACTGACCCGTCTACGTTTAAATAATCCTTGCAAAACATTCAGTTTTGGTCTACTTTTTTTTTATTTAAAAAAGTCAGTAATAAACTTAGGATTCTTATTCATAATAGGCCAGACCAGCAATTACTCCATCTTTTTTTTATTCTGACATTATAAGTGGCAGAGACCATGATGCTTGGCACTGATTTTGTTGCAATTTTCAGTATTTTATACAATTGGGCTGCTCGTTGGTAACAAATAAATTAATTTTCAAATAACCTATATATGCAGATGGTAAGTAAGTAAAATCCTTCATCTGTTGACCCATGGTATTAAATCCTTTAGAACATGCACCTTTTTAGTAGTAACTCCTGTCAGAACAGAACACCAGTGTATACATGTTATTGATCAAAAATTGAAATTGCTAATGTATGTGTGGAAAGTAAGAATAATATCAGCTTTACCACAAGCATTATTCAATTTCTATTAATATTAACTTCATTGTCTATAAAGTTTCCATGTGTTGCTTTTACCTTGGGGTGATATTGCCTTCCATGCATACAACCAAAATGTAAATTTCTGATGCAACATCAAAAATATCATAAAGAAAAAAAAAACAGGAGGTTAACTATTTGTTGTTTTTTTTAATCATCAAAGAAACATGTAGCCTTTTCTCACTGTCATGCTTATCTAAGTACTTTACAAAGGAGGTGATTATTAGGCATATTGCATTTCAGCTGTAATCTTGAAAAAATATGTAAGAAATAATTTTCTTCAATGGAAAAGATAAAGCATTGCACCCTTGCAACTTTAAGCATTATAAGTGGGATGCAACAATTAGCCAGTTACACATCAGTATTTTCTTTTGTCCTTTACCAAATAGTCTCCTCAGACATTTTTCACCCAGTTTTAAATGTTTGGACAGTTATATTGGTGTATGAAATCAGAGTATATTCAGGTTCATAAGCATAGAATGTGCCAGAATTATGCAGTAGCAGAACAGGACAACTCTTTACCTTCTGCTAATGCAACTCAAAAATAGCCTTGTAACCCCAGAGACACATATACTAGCTGCTAATAATACTTTCTCTATCCTTGCTTGCTCATACATCTGTTTCTGACCAAGGGTTGGGAAACCCTAGTACTAATATTAGTACATTAGTCCTACCTTGTGGACACTGTACTAACATGAGTCTTATGTGTGTTACTGGATCAGCCTGGTGTGAATACACCCGGCTCTTTTTTAGCCTACTATAAAAAAAATTGAACATGTTCTTTGATATATTATGAAATAAATTGAGTAGTCCTCTTATTTAATACTGGAATTATCACAAATCATTGTAGAAATTGTAGTAAAATCTTGTTTACCTTTCTTATCCAATATTTTCATTTTGATTGTCTGCCATATTAGTTCAAATAATACTTCCTTCTCAGCCTTGTTTGTTTGTGTACCATATAAGGACGTTAATGCCTTATTTGGAAATGGAAACATATCATAGTAAAGGAATATGGTGCTCTGTGAGTCGGAAATTCTGCACATTAAAAGTAAATACGGTTTACGGGTGACTTTGAAATTCCACAAAAAAGCAATTATTTTGTCAACAAAACTGTATTCCACAATTTATGCAAGTATCCATTCTCCATTTTCTCGCATTATGTCATTCAACAACTAATACCATAGAATATCCATATAGAGTCTGGCAAGCCTTATGTAGAAAAGGGGTCACGGTGAGATTTTCGCATTATCTCTCATGGTGGACACGGTGAGGTTAGCATAAATATGCCAATTTATTTTATCATGTAAGGCTTGATAAATTCAAAATAAGCCAAAGATCTTTGACAAAATGATTATTCTTATTTAGTAGATTTCTAAACTATTTATGTTTCTGACTTTAATGAGGATATTTTTTTTTGCTCTATTAAATGATATGGGATCGGTTCATAGCCTCTACCACAACAAAACAAGTTGAGGCTATGACATCGTAGCTAGGGAAACACCAGAGACACGTATGCATATTTCATATTAAAGCTTTGCACTGGATGAAATTACAAGCATACAGTCGTTTTTAACAGTATTTAGACAATGAAAATAGTCTTTACATAAAATGATAAAAGTATCCTATTAGTAGTTTTACAACCTATAAGCTGGAAATTGCATTGAAAATGAGGTCAGCTGTGAAAGTAAAATATAATGTCAACATTCATGTCCATATCAGCCAATTTTTGTGGAACAGTTTAAAAATAGACAATGCAAAAATGATTGCTTTGTTCTTTATTCAATGTTTGTTACAAAAAGAAATAAATCTGGCTCTAATGTTTGCAGTATATACTGTAAGTACACCACTCCCTCGATAATTTGTGCCCGGATAACTCGCAAACCCGCTGTGTCCAGCATGGCTCCTGATTTTTTTCAAAGAAAATATATTTTAAAATGTATTAAACGTGAAAAAAGTCATGATAAGAAATGGTAAATTGGTAAATTAAACCTTGATATATAACTCATTTTTATCATCGAAAATGGTGATTATTAGTTTTTATTATATTATTAGTAAAGATAGAATCCATATTATGAAATTTGCAATTTCTAAAAAGATATCACATATGGGTTTTTTTTATATAGAGAAAAAGTTGTTAATACACTGTAAATTGTAAATAAACAGCGCTCAATGAAAAATTCAGGTAAATGCTAACATATGGCAACAGAGAATGAAATAGACACTAATTAAATGTCTTGCTAGGTGAAATTCACATTTTAATCCTTTAATTTTGTCTCAACCCTATAATCCCAACATACATATTCTCTTATATGAAAACATGAAAAGAGTCAGTCAACCGACACATGGAAACCTGTGAGTACTTTTGTGAGTACCTAATTACATGAAGGCTTTGTTTTTATCAACATCGTGGGGAACTGTTTGTTACAATAAAAGAATCAATTAAAAGAGACCTTGTGGTTTTATCACTTTGAATATGTATTTTTGGAGCATAAGGGAATAGTCATTTTAGTTAGTAGTGTCCTCAGATCATTTAAAATTTCCAAAAGTACAATATCCAAAGAAATATCAGCCACATTACATGAAAGTAGCATATAGGTATGCCAACATTCTCTCCACTGTGCATGTTTAAAATGCAAACAACTTCACCATAAATACATCACTCTCTCAAAATTACATAATAACTGGTGAGTGCCACCTTAGCCAAGCATCACATCTCTTACACTTGGCTAATGAATCTCATAGAGATCATCATTTTTCCATTTAACCCCAAAATACTTGTCTAAATTTGCACATTTTATTTTGTCCAAGTCTCTTGGTTTCCAGTTCAATGGCAGTATTTATATGGTAACAGTTGGAAATGAAATCAGTAACAGTGATCACACCTGGGCTTCTGTGTCACAAATTATGATTTTGTTTTCCTTATTGGGGACATAATATAACATCTGGCAATAATTTTGCTGATAACATTTTTGGCTGATAAAAAACAGTATGCAGTCTTGGGTTTGGAATGGAGAAATTTAAATGCACCAGGACAGGAAGCTACAAACTTGGGTATAAAAATGCACTGGAATCTATTGTTATATAAACAGATACTTATTTCCTACAAACAAATCACCCTAAAAATGCCTGGTTATATCATAATCCACTTATAGTGATATCTGGCACTGATATCTGGCCTTGATACTGTATGCTGTAATATAATCAAAATAGCCTGCAACTGATTAGCTACAGTGGACCACCTCTAAGGGCAGGAACATAAAATGAAAAAACAAAAACACCAACAAAAAAAAACCCAAATAGAAAAAAAAAGTTAATGCTGCAAATTCAGTGAAAACTGATTACCTCTTAAGCACTGATATAACCCAGGAAATTGTTTTTAAAAATTGTTGTTGCCACAGCAATAACAAACAGGTATTTGTTTAGTCCTTTAAAGGTGCCTTTAGTGGCGTCTTCAATAACACATGCATCTACATCAAAGCAAGTGAGCAACCTTTGATCAAAGAAGTCAGCAACAAATTAAAATAAAAGCATTGCTTCAGTTTTCATAGTGATTAGAACATATTTATTCTGCCACAAAACTTGTTTGCAACAAAAATGTCCATATGGAGAGGACTTGTGTGTGTGAGATATTTTTGCCAAATAAAAAATTTGCATCCAGATACGTGTAATTAAGCCTTAACAAGATCCCTGGCTGTTTTTTATTTAAATCAGTTTCTTCCATGCTAGGCTGCCAGTGTGTAATTTGCATGAACTTGGCGACTGTTTCATGCTTTAGACATGAACAGTTGTAAGTTTTCTTATTCATTTTTAGGTTTTGACAGTTAAATGCTGCGTTTTCAAGATCCCTGGCTGTTTTTTTTTTTTAAATCAGTTTCTTCCATGCTAGGCTGCCAGTGCGTAATTTGCATGAACTTGGAGACTTTCATGCTTTAGACATGAACAGTTGTAAGTTTTCTTATTCATTTTTAGGTTTGTGACAGATGCTGCGCTGTTCTCCTTTTCAGCCTTATTTTCATTACCATTGGGATTATTCCTTAAATGCTTTACACTGTCAGTGTTATCACAGCCTGCTTTGTTCCCTCCAGATAAGCTTGTTATATTGTTTGCTGCATGGCTATGTTAATTGCTTATGACACCTTTGCTTAGTCTTATCATCTTATCACTTCAGTCAAGCCATATTCCTTGTGCAACACTTTATCATTTAGTACTGGATAACCAAAATATTTTCAAACTAATTCCAGTGAAGCTGTCAAATTTTTTGAATCTAGTAAGTTCAGATTCAGTTCATAAATATTATATTAAGATGAAATGACTTGTCTGCAGAGTAATTATTGTGATAAGTGTCAGATAATTACTTATCATGGCCATCTGATATAGACAGTAAGGAACATCAGCTGGTGTTAAAATTGGTCTGGCCATCTGATACAGACAGTAAGGAACATCAGCTGGTGTTAAAATTGGTCTGGCCATCTGATACAGACAGTAAGGAACATCAGCTGGTGTTAAAATTGGTCTGGCCATCTGATACAGACAGTAAGGAACATCAGCTGGTGTTAAAATTGGTCTGGCCATCTGATACAGACAGTAAGGAACATCAGCTGGTGTTAAAATTGGTCTGGCCATCTGATACAGACAGTAAGGAACATCAGCTGGTGTTAAAATTGGTCTGGCCATCTGATACAGACAGTAAGGAACATCAGCTGGTGTTAAAATTGGTCTGGCCATCTGATACAGACAGTAAGGAACATCAGCTGGTGTTAAAATTGGTTTGGCCATCTGATATAGACAGTAAGGAACATCAGCTGGTGTTAAAATTGGTTTGGCCATCTGATACAGACAGTAAGGAACATCAGCTGGTGTTAAAATTGGTCTGGCCATCTGATACAGACAGTAAGGAACATCAGCTGGTGTTAAAATTGGTCTGGCCATCTGATACAGACAGTAAGGAACATCAGCTGGTGTTAAAATTGGTCTAGCCATCTGATACAGACAGTAAGGAACATCAGCTGGTGTTAAAATTGGTCTGGCCATCTGATACAGACAGTAAGGAACATCAGCTGGTGTTAAAATTGGTCTGGCCATCTGATACAGACAGTAAGGAACATCAGCTGGTGTTAAAATTGGTCCGTTTTTTTTTTTTGTTGTGTGGGGATTTTACTTGGTGCCACTTAGATATCCAGTAAGGCCACCACAAGGTCCATTTGAAAATGTTATCTTGATTGTAATATCATCATGTTTTTTTTTACTTCTTATGGTGTCTAGTTAGTCCTAAAATAACATGGTGACAATGTGACATTTATTATAATGTTCATCTTGACAATCTTGTTATTGTTACTTTTGGGTGAATGATCATATAAACCTGGGACTTCTTGTGATGAAAATAGTAATGATTGATGATGCCGCATGGTGTCCATCTTGACAGTCTTGTTATTGCTACAGTTTTTGGATGGATGGTCTTATCAACATGGGATTTTCATCCACAAAACTTATGTCTAGATGGTCCATCAAAATGAAAGTAATATTAACATGGGTGTTTTCACCATAAAGTATTCAACATGTCCAGTTTTTCATAAATGGAAATTATGCCAATATAATATGGCCACCATAGCCTTCATCTTGAAAATCTTCTTTTTATTGCTACTCTTCCTGAATGGATGGTGATGTCAGCATGATATTTTCACCAAAAGACAATTTTTGATATTTAGGTCATCCTAAATGAAAATGCTGTAGACATTGCATGCAATATGGCCACCATCAGGGCCATCTTGAAAATCTTGTTCTTTCTTCTCATTACTTAATGATCATAACAACATTGGGTTTTCACCAGAAGACTTGTTAGGAATTGGTTGGTCCTAAATTGAAAAATGGTGCTGATCTTACATACATTTATGTACAGCTACCATCATGACAGTCTTTGTATTGCTCCAGTATATCAAAGATGGCTTTGACATTCAGCAATTGGAAAGGAAAAAATGCCCAACCTTGGAGTCTGGAAAGTCTTTTTGGCCAGCAGAGCACCAGAACCTCTCAAGGACTCTTGTTTTTAGCAGTTTGTTTATGTGTCACTGATGAGAAAGTTAATTCATTAATTATTAATTTGTTCCATGAAGAGTAAAAGTAATACAGTTGTTGCCATTTCTTTCTTTGCTTGGGTAAAGGTAACAGCGACATTATTAAACTAATGTAGACACATAATTAGTAAGTTTGCATTTATGTAAAATTGAAATAATAAAAGTACTTTCTACACAATTACATTAGTTCTACTTGTTCATCACATACCTGAACCACACATTATAAATGGCTTGAATTTAGGATAAGGATGACGTCTTTATGTTTTGGTCAAAAGATTAAAGGTCAAGGTCCTTGTTACAAAAAGAAGAAAAATGTCTTTCTTACAGTAACATTACTTCTGCATCACAGACCTGGACCAAACTCTGTGACTATCTTGCACATGGAGTAAGGCAGAAACCTATTGATTTGTTGGATTAAAAGATTAAAGGTCTAGATCACTGTGACTGAAAGAAACCGGGTTTCTGCTTACAAATTTCAGTTATCTACATAGGGGTTTGTTAAAAAGGGAGGCAGCATAGAATGTGCCATTTAGGATGCTGTTGTTGGAACAGGAGGATAGGGGTAACTCCTATATTTTGCAAAATGCTGGATGCAGCACTGATGACAAGTGTTACTTTTTATGTATCAGTTACAAAAATTGAATAACCACAAATAACAATGAATCTTTTCTCAATGCCGGCACATTTTAGAGCAGAATAATTGATTTGTGTATGAAATGTTTCAAATTACAATATGCACATGCAAAAAAATCTTTTAGTTGGAAGCAAGACAGTATGGTTACTTTCTGCTGATACGGTCATCAGTTTGTTAAGGCAGATTTTCTTACCATTTCTGTGATGGGACCATATGTCCTTGGAATTAGGAAGAGTTGTGTAAATGAGATAAATTGGTAATTTTAAGAAGAATTCACAAAAAGACTGCAGTAATATTAATGAGCTAACCACAGCATATTTTATTTTCATGAAGCAGTCAGTAAACATCTTCACAATGTTGTCATGGAGATACTGAACAATGTTATTTAAATCTCCAGCTTGTTTCCTTTCAATTCAGAATTTTCATTTGTGTAAAAAAATAGGAAAATGTACACATCTTTTGGATTGGACCCAAACTTTTGCTCTACCCCCTCTCCTCAAGAGTAAGAAAATCCCTGTAAGGTTTTGATTCGAGTTTTTTTAGCATGGATTTGATAGTGCACTTGATAATTGTGTCATGTATTTCTTGTTGATAATACTTTTTTGTTGTATTTTCAGTTTTATTCTGTACCCAGAGATGCTAGATGACTTAATAACATTCATTAACTACCCATCATACCTGGTGGTTGGCATTTCTACTGGTAAGTTGTTAAACAGATGGCAAGAATGGTATGAAGCTACTAAAAAAAAAAAGGTCTATATTTTAACAGCATATTCATGTAAATAAACTGATCACATTCTAATATTAGAATCTCTGTTTTTCTTAGTAGATTAGAAATCAAAATGTTTCAACAATTGTTTAACAAGAGATTTAAGTGTGAAATTTTAAGTGTAAAATCCTCTTTTTTCGTTATAAAATGCTAAGATTACTTGCAATTCTTTTAAAATAAAATCCCTAATGGCTATAACAGAGATTAACTGTCCCTGTATTGCAGACAATCTTGTTGGTCATTAAAAGGATCTAATCTAAAACTGAAAATTTAGGAGGGAAATGTGAAATTCATCACTATGTGAAAAAAGGAGGTGGAGGAATTAGTTTTATTAGTGAACAAAGGGAGGGCTTGCTGATATGTGTGACTTTGAAGCATTCAGTTGGTTTTATTGTGCAATTATCTGGAAATTGGTATTAACCCCTTAATCAAAAGGTCTAGAATAGACTGTGAATACTTATTTATTGTCCTCTCCATATTCTACATTTGCTCAAATTTTATGAGAATTGTTGGTTTAAGCTGTTTGCAGTATATAATTTTTGTGGAATTTTTATTAAATTATGGAGTTCTCTGTATGTAACACCCCCACCCCTTACACACCCCACCCCACACAGTACATTCAAATGCCATCCTTGGAATTCCATTGTGCTAAGACTGCATGTTGACACATAATTATCCCCATTCCCTCAGTTTTTTTAAACTGAATTCTTTTAATGTACATTTTCTCTAACAGTCTCTAAGACTACAGTCTTACTGGGCAACAGAAGTAGATTAAAAAAATGTTCAGAAGTGAAGAACATAAAAAATGTAAATGAAATAAAGAGCAGCAGTAGTAAAAGGGTTTATTATAGTAATTTCTTGTTAATTTGCCATGAATGCAATGTTTTTTTTTATGCCTAATATTAAACTCCTTTATACACATTGATACACAATTTCCTGGGGGGACCAGGATTCACAATGTCAGTGGCATATATAGAGTACTGAATTCACACAATTTTTCTAACAGCATATGGACTTTCCCAGTGTCTGAATATTATTATTGGTATTCAGTGAACCAGTAATGGCCCAAGTAAAATCAATGTGATTTGAATTCCCTTCATTTGTTTACCATGAGAATATTGTAATATATCCCCATATATTGCAGAATGTGTATTGACACAGACATACATGTGACATAACCAGGATCTCAAATCAGTAGATTTATAAATTTTGATAAGTTGTTCAACTTATATGACTTATAAACCATTAGAGATTTTATCTCCATAAATTTTGTATTCTTTAAGGGTATTGAAAACAAAGTACATTTTTTGCCATATGTATTTTCATCATATTATAATATAATAGCATTTTTTTAACATACACTAGAATTAGTTCTGATTTTACAATAATTAATGCAAGTAAGTATATTGTCAATTAATGAAAAAAGATTTATTTTATAGTTCAGAATTATTTAGAAGCATTCAGTAGTGTTTTTAGTTTCCCTCACATGATTACTGTCTGGTTACCACTGATGATATTCTTTGTGCCTATGAGGCTTACAATGAACAGGTTCTCAATAGTCCAGATTTCCCTCAGAATCATTTTGTATTTTGTGAAAAATGGATAATGTCCTATTTGAATCAGCATTAGAATGTTGCAGTGACTGTAAAGAATTTTTAACTTCAGTTTCCAGTTTCTTGGTTTGCAAGTTTGCTGACTGCTCTCCATTAGTCATCTAGGTTATGTTCACTCCTTAGATGAAGTTCCTGAGTATGATCTTCAAGAATTTTTCTCTCATCATATCTCAGTTCAGAATTAATTTTCTTTTTATATACTGTTAAATGATACATTATATCTAGTGATGGAATTGAATTTATGTTAATGAAGTACAAAAGATACATAACTATGAATATAAACTTGGGAATTTTGCTGCTTACTTGCACATGCCTAAAACTGATATCCATATACTCTTGAACTTGTAATACTTAGCCATTGCTTTCATAGCATTGGGAGAAAGAACTTTTTTTGGCTCATTGATAAGAATTGAAGAAAAAAATGCTAATATTAAATATTTCTCACAAAACATCTTAACAATATAACAAGAATTAAACATGACAAAAATCAAAATGTTTACCTAGTCAGCTGAAATTTATTATGGTCTTCTTGTCATCTTATTTCCCATCTGGGAATGGTCTGCCAATTTTTTTTTTATCAAAGGATCCAAAGACATAATGACCACCTTTTATTCCTCAACAGAAATCCCATATTTGACGATGAACTCCCCTTATTCAAGCAATAATAATAGCTTGTTCTGTACATATCAGTTGTTCTTGTACAATGGATCTACCATGCATCATCACACCAGTTATTGTGCTGATGGAATATTTCCTGTCCTCAGTAGACTGGTTGTGGGTTGTTTCTCCAATGTGTTGATAGACTTGCAGTAAGGAAGCGGTCTATCCATTTGGGTTGTCTATTGATGAAGGTGACTGAAAGAAGTACAAGGGTTGCTGCACAGTAACATTAGTTTTCTATCACATACTTGGACTATACATGGTGGATAGCATGCATTCTGTGTAAATAAGAAATTTATAAATTTTGTTGTCAGAAGGCCACTGAGAGAAAGAAGAAAACTGGTTTCTCTTCCACATTGGTTCTGTATTAAAGATATATACCATACTTCATGGATGGCTTGCAGATTGGGTAAGGGCATTTTTTGTGGTTTTAAATGATCAGAGACCGAAGGTTATTGTGACTGAAATAAGAAAAATAGCAACATCTCAACCATTTACCTTTGCTGAAGTTTGTGGGTGTCTTGCACATTGGTTAAGAAATAAGCTTTCAAATTTTGGGGTCAAAAGATAAAAGGTCATGGTCACTGTAAAAATCTATTTAACTAGAAGTGGGCTTACCATGTATTATTACCATGTATTATTCATTGTACTCTTACTAATAAAAGTCCCTGAAGGGTTTCCTAATTTCTAAAATTTATATTTCTGAAGGAAAGACAGAAAGAAAAACACATTAAATATTTTTAGGGCTGTGCTTAGTAGTTGAAATGTACTTGCTTTACAGTTGTGGGTTTTGATTTTTTTTTGTTGCACATTGAAGGATACTTCATTTCCAATATGTTTTCCACAAGTTTACAGCTCACTGTAATGCCGGATAATTGATGTATTGAAGATACCAAGATATAGTGGAATTTGTTACGGGGCACATTTTGTTTTTGCACTTTTGTCCAAAGTTGCAGGGGTTTTTTTTTTAATTTGGCTATTTGTATGTCAGCAATGGCAGATCTTTTCAAGTTATAATATATAACAAGATACAACTTGACTAGATTTTTCTTCTCCTTCAGAAATTACTCTAGACCACTAAAATTTCTCCATTAATAAAACCCATTATGTGGTATGTTTGTATCACATTGTAGAAACTGCTTTATGATATGAAATGTTAAAAATGTAGAAGAAACATAACTTCATCTGCACATAATACAGTTTTCAAATCCTATCTTCTTTTACTTGAAGGATACTTTTTGTATGACCTTATTGACATCATACTGCACAAGAGGATTTTCACGAACTGGGAAGTGAGCCTCCACCATTTAGCAGTAAGTAAAGATACTTTCTACAAGGTCTTCACAGAAATTACAGTAAAATGTTGAATTTTTCAGCAGACAGTTTTTGAAGCATACTTCAGTGTTTTTTTCTAGATAAGAGATCATGGTGTCGGTTTAGATTTTCCCACTCTTTTTGATGAATGATGCAGAAAAAAATTTAAAAAAAAAAAACATTGTCTGGACATAGATCAAAGTGTTGCCTTAGATTTTCTCATGCCATGCCGCTGAATAACGCTGGGGAAAAAGCTTTCATGATCAGGAAAAATCCATCTGTGTAATAATGTGCTAAAATAATTGTTCCCCATTGCAGCTAGTTATTCATATATAATGGGAGTTGACTCACAGTAGTGAGAGTCGTGTGCTTGGTTGGTTTTTAATGGCACTTCAACACATTTATGACTATCATACTGAGGAGATGGGAGCTAAGTGGCTTGTTCAAAGATACAGGCAGCTGACCCTGGTTGGCTTCAGTGGGTATCAAACCCATAGCCCATATTCTGTGCTTTACAAACTAAGCAGCTATGTTGTTTCATGTGAATCATGCCTTATGTGATGTGATGTAATTGACAAAGTTTTGATAAAATAGGTCTAATTTGCATCAATTTATTGGACAGAATTTTTCTTTTGATGCCATGGAAATTGAATGAAAGAGAGCAAAGTTATAGCAGCATTATTTAGTTGTCAGTTTTAAATTAGAAGAAAGAATGATAGTTGTTAGGTACATTTAGGTAGTGATAGATATGTCATTCACCAAAACTTTATGCACCTAAATTATTTGGATTTATAGTAATAGAAATTACATTTGAACTTTCTTTCAGGTGATATCTATGTTCTGGTACAATCTTCACATGAGGATGTGCATCGGGTACAACGTAGTTGCTCTTCTTGCTGAAGTCAACAGTTTCTTCCTGCATTCCAGAAAACTCCTTCAGATGATGAATGTTGGATTCAATCATTGGTTCTATAAACTTGTAGCCTTTCTTAATCTTGTGACATTTGCTGTCTGTCGTGGGTGGTCATTAAGTAGAATTACCTATGGAATGTGGGTAGAAAGTTTCCGTGTTCCAACAGTTTATTTCCGGACTCTGATGGGCTCAATGTTCATAATGAATGGAATCAATCCAGTTCTGTTTTGGAGACTGCTGAAAAGTGACTTTTTACGTGCCCCAGAGAAGAAAAAGCTCAAAGTAAATGGAAACAATAATGTAGCTGACAATCATTTAAAATCAAATTAAACTAATTTTTGTATCATTGTGAAAAGTATATGGGTACAAAAAAGAAAAAAGGAAGTGCAGATAGTTCATTGTAGTAGAAATTATGTTTCCTAATGAAGTACTCAAAATTATTTTATTTCCTTTTATTTCATTGTCAGAAACATCTAAAAGCATGTAAATGGTTGAACTTGGCATTGTCATTTTTGAAGCCAATGAAAATGTGTAAGTTTGCACCAATAGGAACACATATATCAAGTTTGTGTACATGTTTTTTTTTAGAACCAGTACAATATCTGGGGCTTCAAGAGATTCATCTTGGACATGAATTTCTGTTTTGAACAATTTCTTGGAAACTATTTTTCATTTAATCATGAATTAATCTAAGTGATTTCATTTATACTTTATCACACATTCCAGTGGCTAGGTAAGTTATTATTTGAACCCAGATAAAGTGCCAATTGTCACATTCAACATAATATAAGCACTGCCTTAAAGTGCATGCATCTTGATCCAAGCATGCCTCATGGGAGAGTAGGGGTTCCCACAGTTTGCCAGAGCATGATTTTTAGCTCATCGGACTGAAGTGAGTTCATTGTATGGTCCTTGATCTTGTGCTGTCTTTTCACAGTGGTTTAGAACTTTTTATTAAGAATTTAATGAACACAAATGTGCTGAAAATTTGACAGAAAGCTTCCTGACATGCAGGTAGTTCAAATTTATTCAAATAATGATGAGCCAGTATCAGATTTTATTCCTATTGATCAAATTAGAAGGAAAAATATTTTTTTTCAAAAAAACACCTGAAATTGACTACTAAAACAGAAACATGATGTTGAAATTTTTTTTAACCAAATACAACACGAGGAATCTTGGAATGAAGCTTTTTCATATTGGTTCAAATGATGTTGATTAGCTATCATCTATGGCCACCATTACAAAATATACAGAATTGGAACAAATTTGACAATGACTGGCATGATGGTCTTTCAAATTTGTTCTGTGGTGCCATAAAATATTGCCATCATTAGTTAACAAAGATAGACCTTTAAATAATAATATCAAAATCCAACCAACAGAATTTAAACAGATTTGATAGAAAAATCATTTTTTGTTACTGAAATTAAAAAAAAATTTTTTCTTAAAAACCTGAAGAGAATTTGACCAAATTTAATAGCATTACTTGCATTGGGATCACACAGATATTTTTAGATGGTACAGTCCTACATCAGATATGGCTATCAATACTAAAGATAAAATGACAACCTTCAACAACATTGCATTAACAGCTTATTAAGATCGAATTTAACCATAATTGACAGAAAATATTCTGGTATAAAGGGCTTTTAGAATTGTACAAATGATATTGCTTTGACATTAAATATGGTTACCATTGCTGAAAATAGGAAATCATTGAGTTACTTCTCAATAGCCACTGAACAGAATTTGACAGAAAGTTTCTTAGCAAGAAAGGCATATACATCTGTGAAAATATGCCAGTCCACCACGGCTGCTGTTACTAACAGTAGAAAACTTGAAAAAGTTTATTTAAAAAGTGAACTAACAGAATTTGATAAATTTTGACAGAAACTGTACTAGCCTGAAGGCCTTCATATTTATAGAAATGATGACAAATTTTGACAGAAACTGTACTAGCCTGAAGGCCTTCATATTGATAGAAATGAGGACAAATTTTGACAGAAACTGTACTAGCCTGAAGGCCTTAATATTTATAGAAATGATGAAAAAATCTGACAAAAACTGTACTAGCCCGAAGGCCTTCATATTTGTAGAAATGATGACAAAATTTGACAGAAACTGTACTAGCCTGAAGGCCTTCATATTTATAGAAATGATGACAAATTTGACAGAAACTACTAGCCTGAAGGCCTTCATATTTATAGAAATGATGACAAATTTTGACAGAAACTGTACTAGCCTGAAGGCCTTCATATTTGTAGAAATGATGACAAATTTTGACAGAAATTGTACTAGCCTGAAAGCCTTCATATTTATAGATATGATGACAAATTTTGACAGAAACTGTACTAGCCTGAAGGCCTTCATTTTTATAGAAATGATGACAAATTTGACAGAAACTGTACTAACCTGAAAGGCCTTCATATTTATAGAAATGATGCTGATCCCTCTTCCAGATATGCTGTATTAATAGAAATAGAAAAACTTACAAAGTTTACTATTTAAAAAATACATAATAGAATTTGACAAAAATCTCCAAGAGAAAGCATCTAGGCCTTTCAGTATTTTATGAACAGATAAGGATGAAGTTATAACAGAGACGATTGTTTTCATCAGATATACAATAATATATTGTATATTATATTGGAATATATTTCTGGAGAAAACATCCTACTTTCAAAGTGTTCTTTTGGCCAAGTACTGTTTTGTTTGTTAGGCAAATGTCAACCCAGTGAGTAATCCTCAGGCCCATTACGCCTTTTGTTTCAGAGCCAATCATCATGCATTAATGTTGTTTTACTTTTACTGATTAAATGAGACTCCAGAACAGAGCTTACATGGGTTTTATTGAGTGTAACAATATTAGAAAAGAATGAATATGGAATCGCTGGACATAAAGGGAGCTTGCACATCTACTTGGTATATACACATGACAAGAACACTATTTATGACATCATCATCATGTAATGAACATTTATCTCATAAATTTACCTTTTATTTTTTAAGCATATAGTGTGGTTGCTCTGCTGAATACATTATAAAATTTGAATTGTTCTCATTTTTTCTTTATTTCAGCCTGGCTAATAGCAGAGATGCCAAGCATTCTGGATTTTGTGGAATTATGAATTTTAGTGAAATTTCCACATAAATCTTATTGTTGAATTTCAGGAAATTCATAATTTTGGGAGATAAATTTTGAAATGGAGTTTACTGTGTTGAAGCAGATAGAAAGAAACATACTTGGCATCTGTATAATAGACTGGTACATAAAATTTAATTTTTCAGAATTAAAACCAGACTTTACATAATAAGAAAACAATCAATTAGACTGTAAATAAGTGAAAAATGTTTACAGAGGTGAAGAGAAATCAAAGATGTTAATTCACAAGGAAAACAAATTATATGGTTATTGTTTTGCCAACAGTGTTGAAAAAATTCATGTTTCTGGAATGGAGGAACTGATAAACCGGTTACTCTCATTCAATATTAATGATTTCAGTCTGTGTACAAACATGAACAGGAAGCATTATGATCATACAAAAAGTATATGTTTTTAAATGAACATATTATCTATTCCAGACAAGCTGTCAACATCTTTTAAAAACAATTGTCCTTAAAATTTTGATAACATGTTAATGGGTTGGCATCTCTGAAACAATCTGTGTATGGATATCTCCAAAATTATGAACATTAGACCTAAACCATTACTATGTATATTGAATATTACCAAAGTTATATGCATAAACATTAGATCTAAAACAATTTTATAGCTGTTTCTGTGTTTAAAGTTATTTTGCATGCTTGGAAGTACAGAGCACATAGCAGTGAAAATTTTATATTTGATGACAATCTGAAATCTCCTAAGCATGTTTCTGTACCAAAAGCTTTTACTTTGGGATCCCATATCATTCATCAGTTTTTAAAATTTAGTTATGATTCCTGATTAGTTCATTTCATAAATAATTTTTTATAAAAAAAAAAAAACCTCAGTGACCAGGATAAAAGACATTCTCATTAATAGTTCATGCTTAGGGGCTATGTAAAAAGGCTATTTTCTTGTCCATGAACATTGATGTCATGTATTTTGTTTCATCACATTCATATTAGATGTTATATATTAGACATCTGTCATTTATAAAGACTGAAGGTACAGGACTTTCCATCTAAAATCCGATTTTTAAAAAATCAGTTACATTTCATACCAAATTACCCACCCCTACCCTAAATCTAAAGACACCTTTTGCACAAACTTGTTGCACTATCTATTTACAATATTGTTGGTAGTTTAAAAGAGTTAAAGATCTAAAGACTACAGAGATCATGGCTCTTAAACCTGTTTAATCATGTTTTTGATCACAGATCAGATTACATAGGTTCTGTCCAAACATAAACATTTATGTCAGCTAAACCTGGAATAGACAAGAAAAACAGGTAAATGTCTACTGGAGCAACTGGTGCCAAATTTGCACTGGCTATACACAAACAGAATTGTACCTTATATGGTCATGCAAATGTTGCAGGTACAAGAAACCATTATTTAGTATTGCTATGTCTTTAGATATCATTATTTCACAGTTTTATATATATATATATAAAATCTTTCAGATGTGACAGACAATTTCAGCAAAAGTTTGAAGTTTACAAAATTATTAGCTTGTCCATGTTTGACATAGTTCAACATTGGATCAATGGAAATTTTTAATATTTGTTTCTTGTTTGTAAGTTATTTCTTAATATTTTGTTATGAACATATCTCAAATATGGTTAGCAATCCAATTAATTTAGAAACAAGATTTTGATTGCTGTATAATTGAAGCATCCATGATACAAGTGAAAAATACTGAAAGATTGATAAAGTACAGATTCAAAATTAAGCTTCCTCAAAAAGGGAGCCACCTATCATTGAAAATGAGCTATCTTATTCCAGCATTTTGCCCTATAATTTAAGAAAAATTAGAAAAAGCATTCTTTTCCAATTGTATGTTGCCCATTAAATTATGAAATATATTAGAACATAGACCAATACATTTAATCTATATCTTGTATGCATATGTGTGTGGGCAGAGAAAAAATATCCTCATCATCAAAGAAACACATTTTCAAAACATTTTCTCTTTATATATATATATATATATATATATATATATATATATATATATATATATATATATATATATATATATATATATATATATAATGTGAGTGTGTGTGTGTGTGTATAGCACAAAATACACATGCCAACAAAGATAATATATAATTCAGGTGACTAAAAATATTAGTTCATATTAGCGGGGTTTCATGATAAATTTGGATCTATATTTTTGTGTGGTAGCAGTCAGTAAACAAGACGATTGGAAATTATATTGTAAAATAAAAATATAGTGATATAAAAATATTATAGTGAATTTAATTCTCTTGCAGAATCACTGTTCAATATTACATTTGTAATGAAGATGTTGATTTTGATTTAATCTTTTAAGAAATGTTTGAAGACTTTCAAGTTATGAAACAAGATCAAACAGATTTTGAAGTAATACTGTTATCAGCTGCTTGTGATCACATTAATAAAGTTTTGTGGATAGTGCACTTGGATAAAGGCAAAATCCTCAGTGATGGTAGTTGTATATTTTTAAAATCAGTTGAGAGATTTTACTTTTAGATCCTGAAATTATAATCAATCATGATAGACATTGCCCCCCCCCCAATCATGTGGCAGGAATTTATTTGTTTAAATTTGATATAAAAAATTCAAAAGAGATATAAAAAGTTGTGCCAAAAGATAAAACATTGATCTATCTTATTATCAAATGTACTGGAAAATGGAATTTTCAGTTCCAGATTTGCTGCTTGTTTTAGTGTTAGTATTATCACTTCATGATTATCTGGTTTCCTCTTAAACTATTTGTAAAACTTATTTTTCTCAGAGAAATCTATTCTGCAGAATTTCATCTTAGAATATTTTATTATTACCCTGTTTTTCAAAATTAATTAATGACTGACAACAGGCTTTCTTGCTACCTCAAATATACATAACCCAATTACCAAGCATTTCTGGTAAAGCCAGATGGTTCTGTTTGATTAGGTCCCCATTGGATATGGTAATTAGAGGTATTTGTTCTACTTACTATATCTTAATTAGAGCCAAGACTATATTTTTTCCAAAAGATATGTGCTGACACACTTTGACACAAGTCATGAACAAAGAAACTGTAAATTCATCCTGATTGCCTTGTTGATTTAAGCTTGGTTAAACATCTTTATTGAGTATTTGACAAAAACTAATGTGTAAAAATGAACTTAGAACTTTACTATGTTTGGGGGTTTATTGAGCAGTTAAATGGATTAATACATCAAAGATATGTGGACATAATGATGTTGAGAACTCTTATGATCAATGTCCAGTTACTAAAAGTATGTGCTGGTCAAAATTTTCTATCTTCCTGGACATGACTGGCAAATATAGTAATTTTAGGATCTCTGATATAAACACTCTCCTACCATAGTGTAACCAATTATAATCATTTATTTATTCCATGTGACTAGTCAGTATTATATATTGTATAGTTTCTGTATCAAACTTCGGTACATTGGCTACATTGTACACCAAGAGTCAATATTTGAAGGGCAAAAACTTTATTATATAGAAGGAAGATAAATGTTGTTACTCGATTCCCGCATTCAGTTCCTTAACTAAAACTGCTGTTTCTGTATTTATACATAGATTAGTTCTGTCATATTCACATAAATTATTCAATTTTTATATTTAAAACATGGCCTGCCCCTATTTAACACTAATGTTCTTTAGCATATTTAGTTCATCTTGATGTTGGATGGAATTTATGTGCTCAAAAAAGCAAAGTTTGTAAATACAATAGGTAGTGACAATAAAATGAGACAATTTAAAATATTTGGATAATATGACTGATTTTTCCTTGATCTTTTTGTGGCAGATATAAATAAGGATGACTATTTATAATGCAAGAGAGACCGTACAGCTAAAGGGAAGATAAAATCACCATTATATTTGGCACTTTTGAGTTTATGAACTGCGATAACTTTAATTCCTTTTATAAATTTGTAGCAAAACATTCTTTATTACACCAACAGATTGTGTCCTACATCAAAAACAAATACCCACTATAGTCTTGGGCATATTTTTTTTATATCTAAGACCAGAGGAGCTTAAGTGTTATCCTTTTATCTAGTAATCTTTTAGCCTAAGTTGTTGCTACTCAGTCTAAAATACTGAGAGAATTGCCATAAAAAAGGGCATACATTCATCAGAGTGTCTAGTTGGTTATAAATGAATATGGTGACCCTCAGACTGCTAATATATGGTCACCATCAAATTCTTATCTTTATGCCTCCAAAACAGAAAGTCATAATGGCATGATTTTTCACACTTCTCATGATGTTTAATTAATGAGAATAGTACTGATTTAACATGGTCTACAGGGTAGTCAGCTTGAAATTTTTTGTTAATGCTACTCCAGAAGAACTTATCTTCAGTGAGATGAGGTTTTCACTGAAAGACTTCTTATGATATCTAGTTGGTCCTAAATGAAAATGTTGTGGATCTGATGTCCAACATGGCCACAGTGGTGGCTTTCTTGAAAATCTTATCACAACTCCATATGTATCACAGTGGGTTACCTACCTTTTGAAAGATTAAACCATTGCCATGGTATTATAAATTTGGTGTTAAAATACCACCAAGAAAAAAATAGTGTGTTCAGATAACTGAAGCACACTCAATTTATATTACATTTTCTGCAATCTTTTCTCAATGGCTTTAGTGCAGAGTGAATATTTTTTTTAATAATTAAGAGAAAAACAACAGATTTAATTTTAATGTACGATTAGAAATGGAAGCATGGTCCAGTCAGTTGGCTTGCATTAAGACAACGGACTAAGATAAAGAAGGTCTAGGGGTCATAACTCTTAATCTAAAGGTGCGTAAGCTGTGAGGAGTGTGCTACTCCTTCTGAACACATGGTCATATAAACTGGCTTTTCACCACAAGAGACCCTTTATGACTCAGAGATGTGGAATGGGTCTAATATGGTCATTTGCATATAGTAAATGGCAACTGATGGAGATGACCATTTTGACTTCGGATGCATCCACTGATGATGTGTGTACTAAGATCGTCATGGAGTTTTTAAAGGAGTTAGGTTTATTTAAAATGTTTCCTTTGTTATTTGAAGGATTTTACCCATTTTTACTTTTATCTTTGTTTTGTGTGCCATTTTTAGTATACCTAAACTTTGCACTAAGTTGTGTTGGTTTGCAGCTAAATCACATATATAAATACATACATACAAATCTGACATCTAACATTGTACCATCATGGTATCTTTCTCATTACTCATCCAGAACAAATGGTAGTACAGTAAAAAAAATTGTAATGAAAAAACAACCCCTTCTGCCAACAAGTGTGTGGTTTCTCATTACAAGTCAAAATACTAATTATTTAGTGCATTGGGAATATCATGTCTTTCGACATGTGTTTTCATGGCAATTGTTGTACACAACTGGTTTTAATGTTGTCTTGGGTTTCTTAGGATATAAAGATAGTCCTTAGTGAAACTGGTATTGATTGTACCTCCATCTTCAGACTTGTAATCTAGGGATCATGGGTTAAATATCCACAAAAAGGCCAGCCTGGGTTGTCTGCCTCTAATTTTTGGGAAGGGCACTAGGTTCCCATTTCCGAGGCATGTTAGTGTGTTGCAGGAGCCATAAAACCAACAAAAAACCTCCAACATGGCAACCATCTTCTAGTGTTACTTATCTAAGACTGCATATTTATTTGTATTTCAGTGAGGAAATGGATAGCATTTTGACATCAGTTTGGTTTTGACTCTGGCTTGCATCTGCAATGGCCAGCAAGCACACAATCAAGCATAAATCAATCTTTTTGTTAATTCTAGCTTGTGGATATATCCAACTAATACCTTAATTGATCTTGCTAACTTTTTTCCCCATCAAGAAATGATTGATTTTGGATTTTGCCAAATTTAAAATGTGCACGTCTGAGACAGGTACAGGGATTTTCTACCTGGTTTAAGGTCAAAGGTTATGCCAAAGACTTGTATACCTCACCTGTTAACTTAAACAGATAACAAAATATTTTTATTACTAAATTTAATGAATTTGAGTTTCTCATGAATATTTGTGATTGTTTCAATACATGGCAGTTAAACAAGAAAATGGAAGTTAGAAACAAACTTGTGAATTCCTGCAAATTCTGTTTGGCCAGTCGATTCCATCAAGGAAGATAATAAGATTTGCTTCTTACTAGGTACAACCAACTTTATTATGCTCTTATTTAGTGTTATATTTGCAAATTTTGAGATGATGTCTTGGCATAACATTGTGTTCTAGTATGGAATAACAAGACAGAAGTAAAACATTATTTATTTAGAGTTAATTTGGTGGTAAATTTTCTGGTCATCACTTGACAATTTTATAATTTCTGGTTATAGACCTCAGAATAATCTTTATAGCTGGATATATAATTTTCAGCTTCTTTATGATTTTATCCATACTCTTTCTTCAGAAATCTTTTTTGTAAGATCTGCTTACATCTTTCACAGAACATATTTAAATGAATTGTAAGATAATAACATGTATTTATTGGATTTATCCAGTTCTTTCATTCAAACCCTCACCAGTGACAATTCCCATTTGCTTTACCTGTGATAATATCACAAACGGCAGGATATATTAAATAGATTATATATTTCATTATTGCTTTTAAAAAAATTAGGCATTTGAGTTGGTTGTTTGTTTCAAGCATTAGGCATATGCTGCTGGTATAGCCCTGCATCCATTATGCATTGTTTATTCACATTGTTATTTACAACTTCTCATAAACTGCAGAGCCAATTTTAGTCCATACTTGGTTGGAATATCCATATGACATGCTGTACCATAATTTCATTTGGCATTGCTAGCAGTGGTGTGGCTGCCATGAAAATGAAAACATTTTCTACTTCATGTCCTGAATGGCTTGGCCAAATTTGATCAACATGTTTAGAATGTTTTGTTGGACATGCTGTTATAGTGGCCACCTTAAAAATGGTATAGTTTCCTTAGCAACCAGGTGAAACTATTTTTTTTATCTCTAAATCTGAGCCAATTTTGATCAATATTGAAATGATTGTATGTTTCTTAGAACATCAGAGTTGTATCTGGTGTTGCCCCATGGCAGTCAGGTGGAAAACAAAGTATACCAAGCTTATATCACCACTATGTCTAAAACTAGCATCACAGAACTTTCCTAAACTCCCTTAGTATATTGGTAGAGTCTATGATGTGTATAACTTGTACAAACGATGCCAATGCACTACTTAGTACAGCTGGAGTTACTCAAGAAATAAATACTATTAACCAGAATGCTGTATACCACCAGTCTGATTCAGCTTGTAAAATAACCTGATGTCATTTTTCAACACAAGGTACCTACTTTTTCACTACATTTGCATTTTCAACCAATAAATACCAGGTGAATGACATCAGGACCACTTGAGTATCATATTATTTTCTTGTAGTCAGCCATGAACAAATTGAGAATGTGTAAAAGTAAAAGTGAATTGAAGATTAAGACAAAAGAAGGAAATAAGGTGCGATTAAAATTAAGATCTATTTTAATCGTAAAAACTAAATGCTTTATATCATCAGCTGGTGAGGAAAATTTATAAACATGCAAATAAATTTGTGATGTTTTTGATATGTCCATGAGGGATTTTATTTTTTCCCTCATTTTATTAAATTCTCATTTAATCTTGCATCATATATGTAGCTTTTTATATTGATGTTCAGTCCAAATTTCTGTATTACATGCCCAGAATAGAACTATGTAGTCAATTTTGCCATTTTTATGCATTGATATTCTCAAATGCACCTAGTCAAACTCTTAGAAAACCCAAATTGTTTTAGATATTTGGAAAATGAAACGGAATGGGTATTCAATAAATACAAAATCACACTCTTGATTTTTTCCATATTGGTAGATATAAATTGTTCAGCATGACATATGAAGATGTCTCAGCCTAATGGCTTTTACATATTCCTATGCCATCTCAACTTTCCTTCCTCTTATTTTCATACAGAATGTACATACATATTTTATATTAATTAAAAGTTAATGATTTGTTAAATGTTATTTAGCTATCTCGTGATATTAACACAGTATTGTATCTGATTACAATACCTGAGAAACAATGCTAGTATACATTATAGGATAGTTGTTTTATTGCAAAAAAAGGCAATATGAAAAGGGTAATTTGTTGCAAAAAATGTTTTTAATTGAATCATACATAGTGTGGCAATTTAGAATGATGTATCTTTGTTTTGAATCGGCTTAATTGATTCCTTATTTCTTGTAGTTGACATATCATTTTCTGCAATAAGGTATTCTTAAATATTCAATGCAAATACATGACTGACTCAAGTTTTCCAGTATCTTGAGGAAAAAAAAAGCTGATTTGTACAATTTGTATGCTGTCATAGCTTTATTCTTAATAAAATTTTGCTCCATTCAATTCATTAGCATTGTATGGTAACAACTTTTGTATTGTATACTACATTGTATTTTATTAACTTTTGGCATTATGAATAAAGCTGACAAACTTTTGTCTCCGTGTTTCATTTTCACAAGTTTACTCTTCTTTGAGCATAATATTATTATATGCTCCATTGATACAACTATTTGCTTTGTGGGCAATATTTCTCTCCATTGTCTGAATCATCATCAGGTATATACATGTGCATGTGCGTTTGAAATACTGCAGGATTGTACCAAAACAAACCAACAAATACCTTAGGCAAACAATTAGTTTTCTAGCTTGTGTGAATTAAAATGTGATTATAAATATAAATATGTTATTCTGTTATTGATGTCCGTATTCCAAGTAATATATTACTATTATAAATATTTAGAAAAGGATAGTTCATGTGCATGTCTGTGTGCATAATTGTGTACTTGCAATCAAGTACAAGAAAAATGGGATGAAGCGATGTCTTGAATCAAGAATGATAGAATGCCAGAATAGAAATGTCAGAATACAGTATAATAGCTTCAACTCAACACAAATCTAAGTTCAAATAAGCACAAGAACCTTGGCAGAGATAACTTTAGCTTGTCTAGTCTATTGCTATATTTAGTGGTGGTGGGACCACTCCGGTGGCCCAAGTGGTTAGAGTGCTCACCTCAGATGTAGGAGGTCATGGGTTCAAACACATTCCAAGTCATACCAAAGGCTTATAAAAATGGTAAATCATCTGCTTCACTTGGTGCTCAGTGTTAAGAGTTTAAAGATTGGACTGGTAGGCGTGGTGTCAGGATAATATGACTAGGTGGGACATGATGCTACATGTCTGTGGCATGATGCCCCAGTGCTAGACATCACTATAAACTGCAACACTGCAGACATAGCGATATAACTGAAAATATTTGAAAGCTATGTTGAAAACCCAAATCACACACACATGCAAATTGTTGGTGGGCTTGGCTTTTGAGCAAAGGTACAACACAGACATTTGCAGAGTTGATGTCATCCACATCAAATTGGTTTGACAGTGCTTCTATATTGATTTTAACCACATTGCCAGAATGGAATCCAAAACTGCATCGGTTTTATCCACATTGCTAGAATGGCTTATAAAAATGGTAAATCATCTGCTTCACTTGGTGCTCAGTGTTAAGAGTTTAAAGATTGGACTGGTAGGTGTGGTGTCAGGATAATATGACTAGGTGGGACATGATGCTACATGTCTGTGGCATGATGCCCCAGTGCTAGACATCACTATAAACTGCAACACTGCAGACATAGCAATATAACTGAAAATATTTGAAAGCTATGTTGAAAACCCAAATCACACACACATGCAAATTGTTGGTGAGCTTGGCTTTTGAGCAAAGGTACAACACAGACATTTGCAGAGTTGATGTCATCCACATCAAATTGGTTTGACAGTGCTTCTATATTGATTTTAACCACATTGCCAGAATGGAATCCAAAACTGCATCGGTTTTATCCACATTGCTAGAATGGAATCGATGACTGCAAAATTTTTAATTCCACTGCAAGAATGGAATCAATAACTGCACAGTTTGCCTCTTCAAGGCATTTACATGTACTAGTTTCCAGTAGCCATTATGAATGTAAAATACCTACTGAAAATAAATCCATGCTAAAGTGATCTTAACAATGAAATGTTTACCCTTATGATGGTATAAAAGAAATGCATTACAAATAATATTCTTTTCAATCATATCAAAGTACATCCACAAAGAAAAAGATTTTTTTAAAACAAATTGTGTTTGAAATCCTTTGAAGTTACTGTTATTGTAAAACCCAAGATGTCAAGTTGTAGTGAGAGTCACAGGCTTAGAATAACACTGGAGTGACAGCCAATATAACATGTCACAGGTTTTGGGCAGCATTGGAGTGACAGTATAACAAAAATCACAGACATAGGGTAACACTGAAGTGACAGCTAGTATAACATAAGTCACAGGCTTTGCATAACTCTTGACAACCATTTTGACAAAAGAACTGGAGTGACAACCAGGATGACAAAAGTTAGAAATTATACATGTAGTTTAAATATCAATAACTGCCATTATTAGCCAAAGCCTTATATAAAATGCATGCAGTTCGCTCATTTTCTATACTTATTCACATGTACATTACAATGTTAAGCTGTTGTCTGTAACTTGTCACAATATGCAATGTGTAGTTATTAATATGGAAAGTTTACTGCTGTATATACATATTTATCCTTCCAACTGTACTGGTCAGAAAGGGTCATCTGTGTAGGCTAGGATGTATATACTATCAAAAATTCTGTGTTCATGTGCTAACGACAAATACTTAAGCATTGTTAGTAATGGTTCAAATGTAGGTCACAGTAATCTTTGGCTATAATGGTATCATGGGGATGAAATTATCAAGTTTCATGACTGGAGCATAAAGAGCACTCAAAAGATGAACTTGAAGCAAAAAATTTACATAAAGTCACCAAAACATGAAATATGTCACATAGACTTCTTTTTGCAATAAGATGTGCTTGTCATGATGCATACTCAGCTGGTTTTATAGTTCTTTATAAAAGAGTAGCTATTTAACATGCCAAAACACATTCTATGCTAAATGCAAAACCAATGCAAATTAAATACAACTGATGAGTACTGGTACTTCATTTGTTGTAAAGGTACTGACAGATGCATTATAAGTGAAATACAAGTGACGATTGAGTTTTATTGTTTGTAATGGCACTGACAGATGCATATCATTTCATGATAATAGCATGATTATGCCTGAGAAATGAGCATCAAAATAAAGTTAAAAAATATGTGTAGGTCACAATGACCTATTTCTATGTTGAAGGTGTAATTATATGTTTACATATTCATTATTCATGTATGTATATATATATATATGTATGTATGTATGTATGTATGTATGTATGTATGTATGTATGTCACAAATATTAATATACAATGTAACAATTATGTGTTCCAAGCTCTTCTTTCCTCTCTGAAGTTTCAGTACATGTGTGTGAATTTATAAACTGACAGATAAACTTCTCGGTGTGCATATCAATAAATATATATTATGGCAATACCAACCTATCACCAACAGTTGTTTGGAAAAGAACGGAAGCAACCAGGTGATACCGACATGTCAGCTATTTGAGTTTGATCAGTCAATCAATTGTACAATGAAATTTGTTTTATTGGGATAACAGAATGGCTAATTGAATGTCACATAAATTCTGTAACCCTATTTCAAAGACAAAGTGAATCATTCAAATATCCTGTTCAATTTCATTTTGTTTATATACTTAATTAAATTGTTATATTTTAAATACAGGGGTTCATTTTCTATTCTATATCCTTCTCGGATTTCTGATATTCCATTTGTTACATTTTATATTTTGTTTTACAGTTTACTCAGTCTAGGGAATAATACAGGGGTCAATGATCTCCTAGATAATTATGACCAAAGCACCATGGGATCTTCTTTGCATTTTCAAGCCACAGTAATCTTTGAAGACCACTGCTATTAAGACCTTCAATGTAAACATAACTAATCACAGCTTACACTGAGATTAAACTTTCTGATAAAAATGAAAGATAATTAAAGCCATAAGTAAGCATCAGTCAAAAATGATATTCACATTATAACAAGAGTAAGACTAATACTCAAATTTCCACAATCACAACATGGATATTCACATCACAACAAGTATATCACTGATATCCAACAAAAAGTATAAGACTGATATTCACATTCCATTAAGTACAAGATTGACATCCACATTCTAATAGGTATAAGATAGATATTTGCATTCCAACAAATAGATGACTGATATTCACTTTCCAACAAAACTGATGTTCATAACCCTACAAGTTTAAGACTTACATCCACATTCCAACAAAAACTACAAGACTGGCATCCACATTCCAAAAAAGAAGTACAAGACTGGTATTCTAATTCCAACAAATATATGATTGACATCCAAATTTCAACAAGTATAGGACCAATATTCACATTCCAACAAGTCTAAGACTGACACCCACATTCCAACAAGTACCAAGATGGGCATCCACATACTGACATCCAAATTCAACAAGTCTAAGACTGACACCCACATTCCAACAAGTCTAAGATTGACACCCATATTCCAACAAGCACCAAGATGAACATCCACATACTAACATCCAAATTCAACAAGTATAGGACCAATATTCACATTCCAACAAGTCTAAGACTGACACCCACATTCCAACAAGTCTAAGACTGACACCCACATTCCAACAAGTACCAAGATGGACATCCACATACTGACATCCAAATTCAACAAGTCTAAGACTGACACCCACATTCCAACAAGTCTAAGACTGACACCCACATTCCAACAAGTACCAAGATGGCATCCACATAGTGACATCCAAATTCAACAAGTATAAGTATGATATCCACATATTGACATCCACATTTCAACAAGTACAAGATTGATATCTACATTTGTGTTTGGAAACCATTTTTCCTCCTTCAGTTATTGTGACCTTCATTTTTGACATTTTGAGCCCCAAATCATAATTCTTCCTTACCCTATGTGCAAGCCATCCAAAACATTTGGTCCAGGTCACTGATATTTGGTTTGGTAGTTTATGGCACATCAACACAAATAGGTTATACAGCAGTCAAGTAATTGGGGTAAAGAGCCTTGCCCAAGGACTGCATGGTAGATCTTCAGACCTATGATGTAGAACTAACATTATTGTGTCAAAATAATTTTTCTTCTTTCAATTACACTAGCCTTGACCTTTTACCTTTTGACCTAAATATAAATATGTTCCTTACCCACAATACAAGCTATCCACAAAAGTTTGATTCAGGTATGTCAGAACTAATTATACTGCACACAAACCATTTTTATTCTTTCACATCAAAGTTACCTTGATCTTTGGCCTTTTGAATTCAAATTTTACCTTATCCTAAGTGCAATCCATCCACAGACATTTGGTAATCATAGATGATGGAGAACTCAAATAGAAACAATATTCCTGTCTGTAAAACTGACCTTGTCTTTTGACCCCAAAATCTTTAAGGCTTTTAATTCAAGTGCATGCCACCACAAAGTAGACTGTGAAGAACTCGGGTCACTGTGCAGAAACTGTTTTAATTCTTTCAATAATGATTATGACCTTTGACCCCAAAACAAGAAGTTCTTTACCTTATGAGCATGGCATCCAAAATGTTTGGTACCAGAAAACTTAATTTATTGTACAAAAATTAATTTTCTTATTTCAGTCAACATGATTATGTCCAGACAACTTTTGACCCTGAAATTAAGAGCTCTATTTACCCCCAAGTGCAAGTCTTGACAACTATTGATGCTGGACGACACAAGTTACTGAAGAGAAATGAAATTAGAAAGATAGAGATTGAAGCAGAGACAACAAAACATAACATACTTTGTCTCATTGAAAGCAAACTGAAAATGAAAAAACATTCTATGAACTGTGCATATTGGTTTAATCACAACAGTAAACATTTTCATTAAAAAATCTCAAATTTGCATTCACAAACCAAGTTTTATAAAAAAAAAATACTGCTTAATTTAAAACAATAGCTTCTCTCAACATGCAGATCACTCAAAGAATTTGAATTTAGTCATAATCTGATTCTGAATTCTTGTGAAAAGAATTGTTTAATTTCCGAGTTAACTTTGAGGATAGTCTCAAATTTATGAAATTTAGCTGGGTTTTCCCCACAGAATAATATGAGTCAAGCAATTGTACCATTTTAAAACTAGGAAGTTATAGTCCTACCTACCACATTTACCTGATGATATGCCCATATTTTATGACAAGCTACCATTCCCGCTACACAAATTAAGGTAAATATTTATTATATCATTTATTATATCTTGACATCATCTCTTAATAAGCCCACCCATGCATTTTTGCAAATTTATTAGGTTTGTCCCCTAATCTTATCATGGGAGAAATTCTCTGTATGTGATTTGGATTTTTAACATAGCTTTAACAATTTTGCAGTTGTATTACTATGATGTCTGCAGTGTGGAAGATTATAGTGATGTTTAGTACTGGGGCATAATGCCACAGACATGTATGATGTCCATTTAGCCACATTATTCTGACACCAGGCCGACTATTCCCAACACTAACCTTCTAATGCTGTGCACCTAGCGAGGCAGCTGTTAGTACCATTATTATAAGTTTTTGGTATGACTTGAACAGGGTACAGACCCACAACCTCTGCATCTGAGGTGGTTGCTCTAACCACTAGGCCACCATATCAGTTGAGAGAAATACCGTATGTTAGTTAAACCTTATCAAGTGTGTTGTTTCAGTGCAAGAAATATAAATTCTACTAAAATAGAAGGAAAATGATCAGCAAAATCTGATTCTTAATTTCACTTCAAAATATACACGTCTGGATGGCTTATAAAATATTGTGAACATTATACAAAATATACTTCTGAGTTAGTGAGGTATAATCTGTTGCTTTCTGTAATAAAAGTCAACTTCTGCAATGTGACTGACAAAACACACAAACCATTTCCAGTGTAACAATGTAAGTACATTTCTAGGTAACAAACAATGTTATTTGAATCTACATTCCTTGTGTAACAATGTATGTACATCTATATTCCTAATGTAACAATCTACATCTACAATCTAAGTGTAACAATGAATGTAAATCTTCATACCTATTGTAACAATGTATGCACATCTATATTCCTAGTGTAACAATATACATCTACATTCTAAGTATAACAATGAATGTAAATCTTCATACCTATTGTAACAATGTATGTACATCTATATTCCTAGTGTAACAATATACATCTACATTCTAAGTGTAACAATGAATGTAAATCTTCATACCTATTGTAACAATGTATGCACATCTATATTCCTAGTGTAACAATATACATCTACATTCTAAGTGTAACAATGAATGTAAATCTTCATTCCTATTGTAACAATGTATGTACATCTATATTCCTAGTGTAACAATATACATCTACATTCTAAGTGTAACAATGAATGTAAATCTTCATTCCTATTGTAACAATGTATGCACATCTTCATTTCTAGTTCAATAATGTATGTACATTTGGAATCCTAGTGTAGCAATGTATTCACATCTTCATTTCTAGTTCAATAATGTATGTACATCTGCAATCCTAGTGTAACAATGTATGCACATCTTCATTCTCAGTGAAACAGTGGATGTAAATCTTCATTACTAGTGTAATAATGTATATAAATCTTCATTCCTAGTTTAACAATGTATGTACATCTTAAATCCAAGTGTGACAACACATTTAAATCATCATTCCTAGCACAACAAATTATTTAAATCCTCATTTAGTGTAACAATGTATGAATATCTTCATTCCTAGTGCAACAACATATTTAAATCCTCATTTCTAGTGTAACAATGTGTGTAGCTAAATACCTGACACCTGACAAAAGACTGATGCATCATTTCTCATCAGATATTTGTTCTTACCTGTTACTACTAAATTTGATAATATTCCTTCATTATAAGACAAATATTTTTTTCTTAACTTTAAATTCCAGTGGGCTGGGTTACCCACAAGTATAGCTGAAAGAGATTCTGGATCAAAATGTCTATTACATGAGAGCTGTGACAACAGTGTGTCTTTCTTTTCAGTTCCTCATGCACATCATGGAATGAGAAGCCAGTGAGGGATACAATGCAACAGCAGCCGAGCTTGTCTACTTTAAACTTTTGTGAAATACTAAATTTAATTAATAACTTTTCTAAAAGTTGATATTTTCTTTACCATGGCTGACTAACTGGTCACTGCATGTAAGACCACAGTAGTGGAGAACCTTCTTGTCAAGCCTGTAACCTTCATGCTGTCAGTAGAGGCTGAACTGGATAAATCTGAAACAACTGAATTTGCAAATAAGGAACACGCTTCATTCAGGAATTTAAAACACAGGTAACAGATTACAAAGTTACAATATTTTCTGATCAAACTTTAACTGTATAAATATCTTTTTAGATGTTACTGTTTCTCCTACTACTTTTAAGTAATACATTGTTCTTTGATATTGCAGATTGATAAATCAGACAAAAAGACCTAGCTAATTGATGGACCGAATTCCAACCAACTGGGTCCTATAAGGACCATCAATGTTTGACTAAATAATAAGAATAATAATTCCATTAATTAAGAATGGGTCCAGAATTAAAAGTTTGTGAAAAAAATATTAACATTAAATACTTGATTTCTTCTGCACACAATAAATGTTTTCAGTTATCAAATGGCGTCTCAGATTAAAAACAAAATGACAAACTCAACTGGCTTAAATTTTTAATTTTTTCTTTCAGATCTTGACTGACCACTTTCTGGAGAGTGAAGACTGAGTGGCACAATTTACGACATATTGGTGCATATCAAAGAGCTCCATATCCTCGAGGCAGACATTGGACAAAGTTGCCTCCTTTGAGGAGCTGTACCAACCTCTTGCACATTATACACAACAGCCCTTATGCTGATTGTAACAGCAGCAGGTAATTAATTTTAAAATACTTTAAACTTTTGAACAATATTTTAGTTCCAAGATATTGTTTCAATGAAAAATTAATACATGCAACAAATGGAATGATACATTGTTCTTACTTGAATGGAATATGTATTATATGAATTTCTATGTAATGATTATTTGTAAACACATTATTGTCTAGGCGCTTGAAGAATTTGTCCAGGTAATTTACTGACTGCTTCAGTAACTTTCCTTTTCCATTTTTTTCTGATTGTGAGAAGTCATTCTCTTCAGTGAATAAGATCAGGAGTGTTTGAATGAACAGGTCGATACAGAGGGTACTGAATTAGCTTATGAATATTAGTACTGAAGCACAATCCCTGAAATAATGTAATTATGATCTGGTAATCAATATATTAGATATATGGGGAAATGTAGGATATTATTTATGTAAACAAAAATTTTAAAAAAAAACAAAACAGCCTACATAAAGTCTCATCACTACTTAGGTAAATAAAGAAACTATATACACACACGCACTTCTTTTTTTGAATCATAGATACTGTTTAATTTTTATGATGCACTTTTTAAAACATTTTATGACCCCAAGACACTTACCCAGATACTATCAAAAATCCCTGGGGCGGGAGTGCAATGCATGCAACACTGCAGACCAGACATTTTCTGACCATATTGTTAGACAAGTACCAAGAACACGTGCAAGCAAGGCACATCTGGTGTGCACTAGATAGCTTTAAATTCTTGCATTTACAGCAATTTATCATTCAATTAACTGAAATAACAACAAAACAAAATTGGAGTTAAGTTAATGTCCTGGCTTGGCCAATATGGGTATGTAAGAAAGATAGCAGTAGCTTTCCATGGGTCAGTGATTCTTCCTCAGCCAAATGTATACTCATTGCAATGTATAGCCTATCATACACCAAAACATGGCATTAAATCCACAAAACCAATCAGAATAAATGGCTTGCAGTATCTTTCCAGGGGGTCAGTGGTTTTTCTTCAGACAAATATAATGACTGCAATGAAAAATGGCATTATATCCACAAAACCAAACTGATCAGAATAAATGGCTTGGTCAATAAGGTTAGGTAAGAAAGCTAACAGCTTTCCATGGGTCAGTGGCTCTTCCTCAGCCTAATATATTGGCTGCAATGTATAGCCTATCATAAAACCAATCAGTATCAATGATGACTGCTCTGCATAAAATATTCACATCAACATTTATTAAAGTTTAAACAAAAATTTAACAAATTTTGTAGAGGTCTTGCTACACTCTAATATACCAACTTACTTTCTGGATTTCAGAAATGTTTTTAGAACTATGTTAATATTATTATTACAGCAGCCTAAAACTGGCACTACCTAACAGTGGTGAAGGGAAGTAATGAGTAGGAATTTGTTCTTTTTGTTTATATGGTATACAGTCAAAAACGACAAAATTTTCATTTGTTCTGGAGGAAGTGGAAGTTTATTTTCAAAATGTGTACATGACCAGGGAACATGTTCAAACCTAAAACTCTGCAGTTTAATTATTAATATCTGCAAAATGTAATGCAGAATGAGCTTATTTTCCAAATGGAGTTTTTGGTCCTTTTTACAATCTTTTACAATCAGGAATACATGCAGTGTGTAAAATGGTAATGCTACAATCTGCAAATATGACTTTATATATAAATCACAAATACATGTATTGTGTAAAAATGGAAATTATACAGTATGAAAATATGGTTTTGCAAACAGATCACAAACACATGTATGGTGTAAAATAATAAAGATTCACTCTCAAAACATGGTTTTATAGATAGGTTACATGAATAAATGTAATGTAAAATGATAAAGTTGCAATCTGGAAATTTGGCTTTACAGGTAGATCTCTTTCACCACTTGATTTTGACCTATCTCTGCTAATCACCAATTTATATGGGTTTGATCCTGAGAAATGGGAACTAATTCAACTAATTAGAATTGTGTAACATAAATACATGTAAAAAAGATTTATAAGAGATGCAAGCTAGAACTGTACTGTATGATGAATGTACAGTACAAGGAAGGTGTAAGATTCCAGTGGCATGTGGAATTCAAGCCTAAATGCAATCATGCACTTGTTTTGTTTTTTTTGTGTTGGTTTATTATCAAGATAAGTTCAGATGTTGTGGATTGCCACAAATGATCAAGAAAGGTTCATATTATCCTCTACGGTAAAGTGGAAATTTACAATCACATATAAGTTGTACTGTATCTCGACTACATGTATTGCTATTACTACAACTGTGGTAAAGTGGGTAGACTCAACCATACATTAAGTACACTGTATCAAGACTGTACCTGTACTGGTACTACTACAACCTGGGGAAGATGCAAGATGATCAACTGGTAATATAATTAATGAATGCATACTGATGACAAAAAGTTATAATCAGTGTCTTTCTGCAATTGTAAATGTTGTACATTAGGATTCCTCCAAATGTACTTGCTGCACAGTGGCACCATCCATACCAAGTGTTACATATCGCAACACCTCTGAAGCACTCATGTTCTCTGCATCATCTACATAAATAACAATGTCACCATCTGCTGTGTTTGCAATAGTACTAAAGACAGATGGATCCAAAACTGTGCCTTCTGAAGTAGTAATTCCAAAAGTCTCTGCCAAGGCAAGTGGAATTCCAATCTGTTCTTCTGCATGCTGTATGACAATAGTATCTGTTCCATCCTCAACTTCATGGCTTAAAGTGGCCTTGGTTGGAGAGGGGATATGGATGATACTCTCCCCTGACTCTTCTATCTGTTCCTCTTCAATTGGCTCTTCACTCTCTGAGACCCTCCTTCTCCTCCTCCTCCTCCTCCTTCTACGGCTTGGTCCCATAAACACAATATTCCCATTTCGGGGTGCAGCTCGATTAAAGAGTGGATCAAGTATCTGATCTACAGCTGCAAGAAGATCTTCAAGTTTTGTCTCCTCATCACATTCTACATCCTTGCTTTGTAGCCACTCTCGTAAAATCTTAAGATCTTTCTTATTGTAGGCGGAGACCTTTTTATAGCATGGATGAACTAACTGACCATCCTTGTCTATGACCTGATTAAGTCGACATCCAATATGTTTATGGATGTTGAATTTCGTGATCAGTTTCAACTGGTGGAAATCAGTCATGTGATAGGCCACTTCTCCTTTCGAAGATGGGGTGTACTTACAGACTAGACAGCATAAACTAGCGTCTCCCTAGAAAACAGAGGTTAAAAGGTTAAAGTCACACTAAGCATAGGTGGCCTATGAGGTAAACATGGAAACTGACAATAAAATATAGAACATTACACATGGCCACTAATTTAAAATACAATGTTAGGCATAAATGTTGACCAAAACTCCATGTTTGGAGTCAAGTAGTCAGATAAAAAAAAACATCAAAATTTTCATCTTTATTTCCTGAAATTTTAATCACACACTTAATTGTCCTGTCACTATTCTTAGAAGAAATATTTTGACATGCTAAATTAGTGGGCAGAGCATTGATTTTCCACAGGAGGAATCATCTAATTTTTTCATCATAGTAGATCTAGAATGATTATTTCATGTAACATGCAGGTCTTTAGATTAATAAGGCACTTTTTAGCTTATGTCAAACAATACACTTGCAGCAGCAAATCAGCATATTGGTTTTCCTTATGCCTACTCCATCCTATTCCCATTGAACTGATAAAATAATTTTGTTTAAAATCATAATGCAAAAGTTTAAAATCTTTGTCTTTCACAGTGTCAGGGCATTTTCTTCACAAAACCAAACTGGAATACACTAAAGATTTCATTGCCAAATTTAATTGATGACACAGTACAAAATCTTCTCTCACCTGTGTTGGGTTTACATATTAAGAATCATACAAGATTTACAGATCCTTGTCATACTCACTTTATTAAGATGTACTTTCTTGTAGTGATTTTTCATTGCACACTTGCTCCAGAAAATACCATTACAACCTTCATAAATACAGGGGAATCTCTTCTCTGCAAAAAATGAAAAACCAGACCTGGAATTTATAAAAATAAACAAATTTTCAAGCTTAAACTGAAATTTAATTTAAACTGCTGACGTCTGATTGACTAATGTTCAAGCACATAGTTGAAACACAAGAATTTTTTCATATGAATGTAGTCTTGTTTTTTAGCATGAAACTTGCCACCAAAATGGCTTGCCAAATACAATGAGATGTGGCTTTCACTATGTTTTCAGATATCTTTAGTGATGCCTTCAGATATTTTAATGGTCACTTAATTTTTTCTTACAAAAAAATTAATATGATCATTACAAATTGAATAAACAAATTTTAATTTAATAATATCTTATAGTCTTTTATAAAAATGACTAATTAGCAACTTTAACTTTTATGCAAATGAGGCTTATTGTTTATGTGATGTGATTATGATTTTTAACATAGCTTTAACAATCTTTCAGCCATATTGCTATGATGTCTGCATTGTGGCAGTTTATAGTGATGTCTAGCACTGGGGCATCATGCCGCAGACATGTAGCAACCAGTCACATTATTCTGACACCAGGTTGACCAGTCCTAACACTAACCTCTTAATGCTGAGCGTCAAGCAAGGCAGTTGTTAGTAGAGGCTTATTGGTAAAATCAAAAGTACATTTCAATAAACATAATAAAAATATTTTACCTCATTCTACTTTCTAATGTTAACATTGCCACAGTTTTCAGAATTGTCATGACCTATTAATAACAGCTGTCTCTTTACACCATGTATTATATGACAACAAGTCAAAACATGTGAACTAAGCAAACCAGGATTGACTATTATCTTAGTCTTTCATTAAAGGACATCTCTTTACATTATGCATTATATGAAAAGTCAAAACATCTGAACTAAATAAATCAGTGTTCACAGATATCTCAAGCCTCTTATTAATAGCTGTCCTTTTATATAATGTATTTTTGACAATTCAGGGTGTTCATTGTTGTAATAAAATGTACTGCAAAATTGGCATATCATACATACTTAAACATAGGTCATTATTGTTCTACTTTTCTAAAAACTGAATACTGCATTCCAATGGTTGACTTGCATACATGAGATGTAAAAGCTCTCCTTTAAATCTGTTTGAAACACAAGTATCAATTGTGACCACTGATGAATGTAGAGAATCAAATCTCAATTTTTTCACCAGTTCAATTTAAAAGACAAGTATTAAAAAAATATTTTGCTGACAAACCAGCACATATGGTAAATAATAAATAAGTAAATAAAAGTCTTAACACTATCTGTCAACCAAAATCTCCAAAAGTGCATTTAGTTGTAGAGATGCTAACAATGGAGGCCAAGATGATCATACTACACCTTGACTTATGACTGAGTTACAAAGACACTATCATTGTTTCTTTCTTTGTGCCAAGTAATTGACAACAATGCTGATCAAATTTTCAGATGGCAATTTATTTCAATAAAAACCACATTACAGGAGCTTAAAATTAAGTGGGTCCAGCTGTTGTCTGTGGGGTTTATCCTTTCAGCCACTTAACTTACTAACTTACATCCACTTATGAAATGTACTTTCAAAGTTGCATAATGATGTATGACCAAATTCTTTAAAAATAAAAAGCAGAAAATGCATCATGTAACAATAACCCTCCATTTGTAAAGCTTGTCTTTATTGTCTTTAATCAACTTTAACATTGACTTTATGCAAAGTTGTGGATTGATAAAGGCATAAATGAAAAGACACAAACATGGATGTCAATGGGATTACTATGTGGACCCCTCATAAAGGCAGGTTTGACAACAGAGTGACCAATGAAATTTTTTACAACCAGCTGTCAGCATTACTTCATCTCAGCAGTTTATAACACAACTTACAACACTATATTATATTTTGTAGAGTTTCAGTTGGGACAGGAAACAAATCCAATGAGAAATTTGAGTTTTACATATATGTATTATTATTTGTTCTTATAACGCAATCTCCTGAAATCTTACCCCAACTAATGCCAATTTCCACTATCTGAAATCTGGTAGCCATGTGATAATTGTGGAAAACTTATATGCTGTGTATATAATAAACCCAAAAATGATTCATTACATTACCTACTTTCTTTGTTGCATCTTGCAATAATGGTTTTCAAACAAAATGAAAGTAATGGCCAATCAATATATACAGAATATAGATGTAGTGTCTAGAGAGACAATACATACTGAATATAAGTGTAGTGTCTAGAGAATGGTCACTTAATACATACTAAATATAGGTGTAGTGTCTAGAGTGGTCACTCAATACATAGAGAATATGGGTGTAATGCTTAGAGGAAAGTCAATCAATACCTACAGAATACAGATGTAGTGTCTAGAGAATGGTCACTCAATACATACAGATTATAAGTGTAGTGTCTAGAGAATGGACACTCAATAGAGAATATAGGTGTAGTTTCTAGAGAATGGTCACTAAATACATACATATTATAAGTGTAGTGCCTAGAGAATGGTCACTCAATACATATAGAATATAGGTGTAGTGTCTTGAGAATGGTCACACAATACATACATATTATAAGTGTAGTGCCTAGAGAATGGTCACTCAATACATATAGAATATAGGTGTAGTGTCTTGAGAATGGTCACACAATACATACATATTATAAGTGTAGTGCCTAGAGAATGGTCACTCAATACATATAGAATATAGGTGTAGTGTCTTGAGAATGGTCACACAATACATACATATTATAAGTGTAGTGCCTAGAGAATGGTCACTCAATACATATAGAATATAGGTGTAGTGTCTTGAGAATGGTCACACAATACATACATATTATAAGTGTAGTGCCTAGAGAATGGTCACTCAATACATATAGAATATAGGTGTAGTGTCTTGAGAATGGTCACACAATACATACAGATTATAAGTGTAGTGCCTAGAGAATGGTCACTCAATACATATAGAATATAGGTGTAGTGTCTTGAGAATGGTCACACAATACATACATATTATAAGTGTAGTGCCTAGAGAATGGTCACTCAATACATATAGAATATAGGTGTAGTGTCTTGAGAATGGTCACACAATACATACATATTATAAGTGTAGTGCCTAGAGAATGGTCACTCAATACATATAGAATATAGGTGTAGTGTCTTGGGAATGGTCACACAATACATACATATTATAAGTGTAGTGCCTAGAGAATGGTCACTCAATACATATAGAATATAGGTGTAGTGTCTTGAGAATGGTCACACAATACATACATATTATAAGTGTAGTGCCTAGAGGATGGTCACTCAATACATATAGAATATAGGTGTAGTATCTTGAGAATGGTCACACAATACATACATATTATAAGTGTAGTGCCTAGAGAATGGTCACTCAATACATATAGAATATAGGTGTAGTGTCTTGAGAATGGTCACACAATACATACATATTATAAGTGTAGTGCCTAGAGAATGGTCACTCAATACATATAGAATATAGGTGTAGTGTCTTGGGAATGGTCACACAATACATACATATTATAAGTGTAGTGCGTAGAGAATGGTCACTCAATACATATAGAATATAGGTGTAGTGTCTTGAGAATGGTCACACAATACATACATATTATAAGTGTAGTGCCTAGAGAATGGTCACTCAATACATATAGAATATAGGTGTAGTGTCTTGAGAATGGTCACACAATAAATACATATTATAAGTGTAGTGCCTAGAGGATGGTCACTCAATACATATAGAATATAGGTGTAGTGTCTTGAGAATGGTCACACAATACATACATATTATAAGTGTAGTGCCTAGAGGATGGTCACTCAATACATATAGAATATAGGTGTAGTGTCTTGAGAATGGTCACACAATAAATACATACATATTATAAGTGTAGTGCCTAGAGGATGGTCACTCAATACATATAGAATATAGGTGTAGTGTCTTGAGAATGGTCACACAATACATACATATTATAAGTGTAGTGCCTAGAGAATGGTCACTCAATACATATAGAATATAGGTGTAGTGTCTATTTACCACTGTGTGATGTAATATGGCTATTCAGAGCATTTTTTGCAGGAAAGCGTTTTCCACACACATGGCAAGGAAACTCTCCACTGCCCTCACCTAAAAGAAAAAGATTTCAAAGCTAAAATTCATATTTAACACATATTAATACATATTAATACATACTGTTTGATACTACCTTCACTACCACTACCTAGCAAATCCAGTATTCCCATATTCTAATTTTAGCTCAAGGGGCTTAAGAAGTTGTCTGCCAACCCATTTCTTGTTTTGACACTGTAAATATCGAAAGGAGATGACATATGTACATCTTTAGTTGTGCATACAACCCTTTACTAAAATTGAACTTGTCCAGGAACTGGAAATGGGTCTTAGACATGTCTGTCTATAATATTGAAAACTTTTGTTAAGCATGGAAAGCACAGACAATAATGGTGTTATAGCCATTCTACTCACAGTCTGGTTAGAAAATATAAATCAATGAATGAATTGGCTAAGTTCTTTGCACTTTTTTATCAAATTAAAGGTTTTCGTTATTGAAATCAGTAGGGAGGGTACAAACCAATGGGTTAGTAGGCTTGGACTATAGTCTGACAAGAAATAATCAAACATTTCACAAGCGATCATTCGCAATCCCATACAAAAATAAAACAAACATTTCACAAGTGATCATTCGTAATCCCATACAAAAATAAATCAAACATTTTAAAAGTGGTCATTTTTTATCCTGCATCAAATAATTATTTCACAAGACAGTGAAATGATCAAACTTCATACAAGTGCCTAATCCCACATATATGCACCTAATGACATCATGCTTATCACATCATAAATGTCTGCAATATGTCATTTAAATACAGAAAGAGAAAATTCTGGTTTACAACAAAATGCTTGGTTGTAAGCTAAACTTTGATGCCCTTTTACGTGAAGTAACAATTTATGACAAACTGCACTGATGTTGTAGACATTCATACCAACGATCAATCATATTATCTAATTTTTGAAGATTACACAAATATTAAAAAAATTGTTCATCAAAGCTTCTGTAAAACCTCACCCAAGTGCACAAGACAGATTCTACCTTTCAATCATTAAACAGTAATGAGAATCATATATTTATAAAGCCTGCTGAATCAGGGTAGAGTAGTCTTCTCTTTTCCATACACAGTTTCCATCTATTTATTAACTGAAAACCATTCAAACAATAATATTGTTTTGTACAACTAAATACATTTAACTTCAGTCTAAAATGTAATTTTCTGGGAGGCATTTCAAGGATCTTTGATCAATATAAGTTATGAGTCAAATAACAAACAAAATTACCAGTTTTAAACACAATGCCAATCAAAAATTTTCATGATGCCCATTGTCGGTTACAAATCATACTTCTAAATTATATTTAGTTACTTGCATTACATAATTCGATTTTCACACTGTCCAGACTAGAAGTAATCATTTTAATTTCGAGAAGTGTTTTTTTCCTTCTTCAGGACTTGTAAAGGATGTGCTAATATCTTCTTCTGAAATAGACTTCAAGGAGAATGATTTATATAAAATAAAAATTTTTTATTCATTTTCACATACCATCATGAACCTTTATCATATGTGTATCATAGGTCTCCTTTTTCAGGAATCGACGCTCACAGATGGGGCATTCATATGCATCACGAACTGAAAATAAAAATAAATATACATTTGATCATCATTTAATTCATTAGTGTTTTGCCAAGAAAGGTGTCTAACTATTGAAAAATACTGAGGACTACATACATTTCTGTTTGAGCAGGCAAGATATGAATTGTAACATAAAAGAGTGCAAAGATAAAGCATACTGTAAGGTTGTTCTAATGTTTCTGCTGAATACAGTAATGGATGTAACAAGATTTTCAAACCTTCAACAAAGAACAGATACACTGCTGATGATAATGCTTTTGTAAATAGCTAAACCTAAACACAGGACCACAACAATGTTGATGACAATACTGCTGTCAATAGTATTATGGATCTATTATCTTAAACTAAGTAACAGAAAAAGGCAAAAACCAAAAGTTTTGTAAAATTCAACAAATTTATTTCTCTAGAATAAAAAGTGAAAATGTAAAAAGAACTTACAAGATTTAGAATTAAATCCCAAAATAGTTCTAACAAATAAAGTTCTAATTAAATTCTAGTGGTGTTCGACATAGATCCAATGATGGTGTTGTCATGCCTGTCGTGGCTTTGTATGAATACATTATAATTCAAAGTTAATGTCTCTATCCAAATTTATTTTTTGTGCTGTTAGTATATCCTGTAAATAAATAATTTCAAGAAAAGCAAATGCTGAACAAAACAATAGAAACTTGGGATTTACTGTGAAATTCAAAGACAACTCCAGGACCTTCCAGCACCTCATAAATAAATTTTTAGGCATTAAGATAGAGAGTAATAGTGAAAATAATATATGGAATAATAAGCAATAAAAATCTAAAGAACTAAAACACCAGATATTGGCAACACAACAGAGCAAAGTATCCAGAATACATAACAAAAAATGGTCAAAAAAAAATTTGAAAGGAATAAATATAATTTTCAAGAAATTTAAAACTAATGTTAATTTTCAATTATTTCAAGACCCTGAATTTTTTAAATAAAAAAACAAAACAAAATCCAGTACTTTCAAGGTAGCTTATGAACTCTAATGTATGTATACAGTAGTAACATTCAACACGAGCATTAATGTTTGGTTTTAGTATCATTAACTCTTACTTTTCACAAGATGGGCAAACATTATTTTAACTGCACAGTTTAAGTAAATAGAAATGACTCATAAAGCTGCCACAATAAAAGATTTTTTACTGCACTTAAAAACGGCTCTGACAAGGAAACAACAACCTGCCCTCACAAGTGGTCTGGGAAGAGAATAATAATAAAAACAGATTTTTCCTTAAATGTTTCTATCTAAACTTGGGAAGAAATTTTACTTTATCAATGGTTTTATTGTCGATCATATGCTTTCTCCTGTGCTTCAATGTAGCTTGTTCTTACACACTTTCTCCTACACATCAGTGTAGTTTGATGTCCTCATACACTTTTCCTGTACATTGGTGTAGTTTGATGTCCTTGTACTCTATTTTTCTATATTTCAGTGGAACTTGATGTCCTTGTACACTTTCTGCTGTACTTCTGTTGAGCCAGATATCACTGTACACTTTCTACTGTACTACAGTGGAACCTGATGTCAATGTACACTTTCTGCTGTACTACAGTGAAGCCTGATGTCCTTGTACACTTTCTGCTGTACTACAGTGGAGCCTGATGTCCTTGTACACTTTCTGCTGTACTTCATGGAGCCTGATGTCCTTGTAGACTTTCTGCTGTACTTCATGGAGCCTGATGTCCTTGTAGACTTTCTGCTGAACTTCATGGAGCCTGATGTCCTTGTAGACTTTTTCTTGTACAAAACAGTGTGCATGATAAAACAGTGTGCAAATTAAGAAATCTTTGTCAACATGAATTAGGAATGAAATGTCAAAGTATTTAAAACATTACCTTGTTGATTTTGTTTATTTTGAGTCATTATTTGTAATAATAAAATAAATATCACACTGAAAGAGGCTTTGTCTTCACTTTCGTCAATTGAAAATCATTGTCAATTAATTGTCGATTGAGGCTAATGTATTTTCTTCACATGACCACTATGTGTAACTCATCAAAAAGTCCCACAAGCCCACAGGACCAGTAACCAGAAAATGCTACTGGTCTTGTCCATTACCAATTGGTCCTACATCATACAAAAAGACAAATTGTAGTTAATAACTCTGTGGTAAATCACATGAGTATAAGCCCTTACTAAAATTATATTGAAACACATAAAACACAAAGCAAGATATTTGTATATGACACCTTTATTCAATTTCATTATATTTAGCATACGATGACCATTGTTTACTGACCAGGACAATGATGCTTACTGTTCAACTGATCCAGAGCCAGAGTACGATTATCATAATCTAAACAGTGATAAACAGTCTAAATTGGAGTCTGAATAAGAATCCTTTTCCAATGACTTTTATCAGAGACAGTACAAGAGCAAATCCCATCCTCCAAAGGAGTCCAATATATATAAACACATGATGCCTTAATCTGAAGCTTGTAAGGTCCTATCTAGGTTATAAAGTTATCAGCTTCTTCCCACAGAGAGTTATACATGCAGTGTCAAGGCATTCTTTAAATATCAGATCCACACAGGCACACACAAAGATCAGTCCAGAATGTCAAATCAAATAAAATCCAACAAAATTAAAATCACTACTCACTAGCACAATACAAGAATTAAAGAAATAATTCATGAAAAGGAAAATGTAGATTAATCCTCAACTAGTCTGCAGACACCAATCAAAATGGCCTTCTGCCATGAAAAAAATCAGCTATATGCACCTTGAGATGCTGCATACTGCAGTAATGTCCAAAGAGCTAAAAAAATACAAAGCAGTCACATTTCCAGTTTCTGGAAAAAACAAAAATTTAAGACTTTTCACCAGACTTTTTAGCCATTTAAAAATTTTTCCAGACCATTTTAAGGCCTGGAAAAGCAATTTTCAAATTTAAGACTTTTTCCATCATTCCAGACCCATGCAGGAATCTTGAATATACCAATTTCCAACCTTGTTTGTACAAGAATGAAAGGACACATAATTCTCAATATATTATTCTGAGAACAGAAACCTGTTGCTGTCACAACAACCTTTATAGAAAGTCTGATTCATCATGAATAGAACACATGTCATCAGTGGTTTTGTAGATTCACATGACTACAATCTCGACATGTGCTCTTTGTTTGATAAATCTGGCTTTGTCAAAAACCTTAGAGTTTCACTGGATTAAGGTAAATACAATGAAAATCTGAAACATAAAAATATTGATTCATGTAATACAGCTTCATATATACCATGACTTTCTCATCAAACAAAAGAAATTTAATTTCACTTGAAGCAGTCACTGCTGATATGCTCTCTCTAGTGACTGCATAAGGCAGGGTGAAACCACAGCTTGCTTAAGAAACATCTGGTGGCTGACCACAAAAGACAGGTAACCAATGACTGTTAGACTTTTGTATAGGAAATTTGCTGGGGTAAATTAAAATGGCCGTAGTAACCAGATCACCGCTGAATGCGGGTGATCAGCAAGACAAGACTAAATCCTGATTGTGCTATTAATCAGCTTATTCAAAGTAATCAAATATTCCCCATATTCAAATTAAAATAAAACTTTTAACATGAACTAAAATCTAAACTAATTAAATCATTTTTTTAAAAGTTAAAATCCCAATGCTACAATTTATCATAATTTTGTCATTCTTTCATTCTAGCTACAGTTTGAAAAAATGATTTAAGAAGCTATCTGACATAAACTGTTATTTGAATTAATCAAGATGTTAGGTTTAAAGCATGTTAAAATATTCAGTTTAGAAGTAACAGGTGCCACCCTTTAATTCAGTCACCAAAGGTGCTTGTAATTCTGTTCTTTTTCAGAAGTGCTCCAAAGGTAGTGATGTTATACATTTGACAAATTCTGTTAGTGACTGATCTAATAACAACAACATTCACATGTGGCAAACAAACTGATTTAAGAAGGACTAAAAAAAGGCGGGTCTGCTTTTGTTTTAAGTAGGTCTGAGAAGAAAAAGCAATCGACAAAAATAAGTCTAGGGTGAATACTGGTGATCAGCTGGGGCACTGGAATATTCTGAAGAGCTAATTTGGGCTTAACCCTTTACCGCCTTTTGGCCCTCTGCCAATGTACCATACAGGAGCCTTTTGGCACTTTACCCGGATGTCAATATAAGCGCCTTTTGGCAACTCTGTAAACAGCAGCCATTTTGAACAGGTTTTCATATCACCACCTTTGGGGAAACCCCTTATTAGATACTACATTGATTGGTAAGAATGATTACATGGTCACTGTTGATGCTCTGGTTGCAATATGCTTTATAAAGTAAGTAGGTCATAACTGGGTTGTATTCTCCATTTGACAAAATGGCGGTCTCTAATATCGTTCAGTACTTGAACCACAATTATGAAAGCTTCAATAACTTAGGTAAAGGCTCTGAGACTGAGGTAGGAAGCCCTTAGTTTTTATAAATTATCAAATTTAACTGATTTAGTGATGTAGATGCAGACAAAGAACTTGTAAATTTTGAGTATGAAAAATTGTCACTATGGTTAATCACGCAGCTTCACTGATTTGATAGTGAATGAGTTCTCTCATAATTTTAAAGCACATACAAAATTCTTTTGTTAAAAGAAATTATACAGCTATAATGTCTATTTTTTACTCTTAAATCTTTCCATACATAATATATGTGTATCAAAAACTTGGTAAGCATATGACACAGACTTGTAAAATATAATGTATGTCAGTTATGCCTTTAAATAAAAAATACTAATAAGTGCTAGGCCAAGTACAGCATCATATCAAAGGCAAAATAAGAATAGCATATCACATAAGGACCACTTATTGAATTAGACATAGTGTTGTGTTGGCTTCTTGTGTTTACAATGGTGACATCATCAAATCTGTTCCAGCTATCGACTGAAATCAGTTGACCCATGGATGTCACCACTCAACATTGGGTCAATTTGTAAACATGTGATAAATGGATTGGTTTCTCAGTTCAAGGGAGAAATTACATGGCTCAAAATGTGACAAAACATCAATGTTATATGCTTTTAATGGAACCCAATGATGTTTAGGAACAATATCTTTCTAGATTAAGTATTTTTCAGATGATATGGCATATATGACTTTTGGCAAATAATGGCAGCATTGGGGCTTTAAGATAATCTGGTCATAATTTTTACCTTTCTTCCATTCGTGATTCTTCATATGCCTGGCCAACATAAACTGTCCATACATCTCAGCATCACACTCTGGACATTTCACCCTATAGATAAGAAAATATACTTTACTTCAATATACCCTTATCAAATGATTGCCAACATATTGTAGACTGCTCTGGTGACCTAGTGGTTAGAGCATCCGCCTCAGATACGGGAGGTCGTGGGTTTGATCCCTCTTGGCGCTCAGCATTAAGAGGCTAGTGTTAGGACTAGTTGGCCTGGTGTCAGGATAATGTGACTGGGTGGGACATCATTCTACATGTCTGCTGCATGATACCACTGTGCTATACATCATTATATACTACAACACTGCAGACATCGTAGCAATATGACTGAAAATTTTTTAAAGCTATGTTAAAAATCCTAATCACATCACATCACCAACATATTGTACTTCTATGATCATGAATATTGGCATAATTTTACAAATGCAAATGCTCCCCAAATATCAGTCAAGTATAAGGCTCACATCTCCTAACAAATGAACACTGTTGTAATATCATGTATTAGCATAATAATTAACAAATGAACACTGTTGTAATATCATATATTAGCATAATAATTGACAAATGAACACTGTTGTAATATCATATATTAGCATAATAATTGACAAATGAACACTGTTGTAATATCATATATTGGCATAATTATTAACAAATAAACACTGCTGTAATATCACATATTGGCATGATAATTAACAGATGAATATTGTTGTAATATCACATATTGGCATAATAATAGATGAACACTGTTGTAATATCACATATTGGCATAATAATTTTAAGATGAACAATGTTGTAATATCATATATTAGCATAATAATTTAAAGATGAACACTGTTGTAATATCATATATTAGCATAATAATAGATGAACAATGTTGTAATATCATGTATTAGCATAATAATTAACAGTTGAACACTGTTGTAATATCATGAAATGGGGATAATATTCAGACCTATTATAATAAAGTTTCACTTCAATGTAGCCAGCATCTCTTGCAGAAAATAAACTGCATTGCAACAACTTGAACCTGTTTAACAATGCCAGCATCACATCATGCTTATACAGTCAACAAGAGGCCCAAGTACGCATCATATTGTTCACCTGGCTTATATAACCTAACTGTTGACCATTTATTAAGCAGGCTTGTATAGTATTACAATATGAACACAACCTATGTAAATTATCCCTAAAGCCAAATATCATATCAATTTTACCCATACTCCCTAAAATATTTTTTTTTTCCCAAATGATAAAGGCATAATTGACATATATAAATTTTAAATTTTAAAGGCTGGTGCTAGTGTATTAGGGCCATTGATAAGGGGTGGGAAAGGTGTGTGTTAAGGCTATATGATTCTATACAAAAAGCTAAAAACACAAAATATATTTTTTAATAAAATTTGAGTAATGGCACAGAACATATAAAATGCCACAAAATAATGTACAATACATGTGATTAAAATACAGGCAGTTAAATATAGTAATATTAGCAAGAGTCAAATTTTGTAGAAAATCCTGAAAGGTATAATGTGTTGTCATCAAGACAACAGATAGTGAATAGTTTTGCTCACATTACAGTAGTTAGTACAACTGGCTTTGATATCCGCTGTAGCAACCTTTTGATTTCTTACTCAAGTCTGCAAAAGGAAATGGTACTACTGGTCTGTCTGGAAGTTACCAAAGAGTGCTTGCAAATGAATAGCAATAAAATATTCAATTTTTACTTTGATCAAATTGCCTTTCACTGAGTGCTGCAGATAGAACATCCAATGATGTAGTCACTGGTTTGTTGATTTCCTTGGTTTAAACTTTCTTTACATACACTAAAATGCGTTCCCAGATTAAAAATACTTATATCACATGCAAATTACTTTTTAATCCACTGATGTGATACAAACTTCACTGACATGATACTGGAATCTGCCTTTTTGGTAGTCCCCTTTTTTCTGGCAGGACTATCTATGAAAAAAAAAGCATAAGCTGGATAAGAGATGAAACACCCCAATGAGCATCCAATGTTCCTGTCTGTAACATGTTATGGGCAACATGCAGCCTGCATGATCCAATGTTAACTAAAGAAACAGCATAGTCCCCCTGAATTCTCTTTCGAAAGAGATTAGGGAATTTCCAATCCACATTTCAGCCATCCATAGATATCTGTCACATCTACTTAGTTTGGGCTTGCAAACCTGTAGAAATACCACCAGAAACTTATATTGTTCTAAGCCAGTTTGCTGTCTGAAGGAGCATTTGTATAGCTAGCTTAGCCAGCACAATCAAACTGGGAACAGTTTCTTATGGCTGATGTGTACAAATTTTCACAGCTCATAAATATTGTCTTTGGGATATTTCTACTCCAAAATAAAATTTTCACTTTCCTGAATCAGTGCTTGGATGATTCCTATGTGAGATCTCTTATCTGTTAGTTAATGCCTTATTAAGAAGTCCATCATTGGCACAGTCTGCTTGTTCTGGCTAAGGTATTTTGATCAAATTATTATCTCTACTTTTTAATTTTCTCTTAAATTCTAATTTATTCAGTTTATTTTAACCCTTAGAGTGTTAGATAGTAACACAAGATCCCTCAGTGCTGAATTGTTTGAGAAATTAAAATTGTGCTTTTTTTTTAAATTGTCTGTATTTTTAGAAGCCATAATATTCTGCTGTTGTTGTTGTTGTTGTTGTTGGGCTTAACGCCATTTTTCAGCACACGATAGGCTATTCATGGCGGCCAGTATTAATGGTGGAGGAAGAAACCGGGAAATCACCAGAAAGAACCACTGACCCACAAGAAGCTACTGGCAAGCTTTCTCACATATCCACATTCGACGAATCCTAGACTCGAACACACACAGACAGAGGTGAGATGGCAGTGATCCGTAACGGACAGCGCTTTAGACCACTCTGCCACTCGGGGCCTCCCATAATATTCTGCCTTTCTATATTTAAATTCAACATGTCACCTATTTGTTTCCATCCCATATGTATATTGGACTTGCATTCAGCATTATTTTCTGGTTAAATATCACTTACTGGTATTTCCAGTAACACTTTTCTAGCTCCAATAATCTGATATACTTTAAAAAATTTAAAAAAATCGCTATGACCAGCCAGTATTTACCAAATGAAATTGTCGTATGAAGATGAACCATATTGGGAGTCAGCCATTGTGGATCTTCTAGGTAGCCTGTATTTTAAACAAGTATTTGCAAAACGTTCCTGATAAATGCAGTTAAAACTTTGACAAAATGCTGGTTCTGGGGCAGAATATGCTAATCAAGTTTAGTTTTAGTTTATGTCAAGCTGAAGCACCCAACATTATTTACGAAGTTTCATGGCCATGTATCAAAAACTGCAGAAATAGTTGCGTTAATGAGATTGCATCATACTAACATAAAGCTAGAACATAAAAATAGCATTATAGATGTGTATTCAAATTGGGAGTATTATATATACTGTACATTGTGATCCCATGAAAATTTTTAGACTAGTTGCATTTACATAACTATATATATTAAACAAGGCAAACTGGACTGGTTTGGTCACAAAATTTTTGAAAACTCATTTTTCCCCTTTACCAAAAGTGAACCCCAAATTCATGACCAAATTTTTATTTAGTTGAGATAGACCTCATTAGTATTACTCAAAAGCACAATACTTTCTGACAGATGTACGTACAATATCTATATGATTACTGAAGTAATTTTTATTTGATATAACTTGATAAAAATTTGAACTGTAGATAGCATGCATGGCAGCCATCTTTGAATCATTCAAGTAGGTACTAAAGATATTGTGAAAAATAAATGAAACAAATGCAGTCTGGTCATAACATTCAGAATATCTGTCATTTGTTTTACTTTCAATTCAGTTTTATGATTAATTTTTGGTGTCTGTAAAATTAGTTAATGACTAATTAAAGCTGAAGAGATTCAGAAGTAAAGTACACTGGGTTACCAGGTTTTTAAATTCTTTTTAAAGGCCGAAAATACCAAATATAAAATTTTCACTAACAAGATCTAATATAAGAAAAGCCATGAACAAGGAATATACACGTGTTAACATATTTTAATATTGCAATAACACATTTTAACAAGTTTTGCTGGGCTGGGTGGAAATTCAATCCCAATATAAGATATAAACATATTTGTACAATGAAGACTTTTTATTCATTTTACGATATAACCAAATTCATTCCCAGCATTATCTACACAATATTATTTTACTTAAAACATTTTGAGTCATGAGTCAGTAGTTAGTTAAGACACATGAGGGTTCAATGGTTATTACGACAGTCTCAGGACAGAAAGGGCATGGGTTCAAATCCTACCACTGGACCAGCTTAGATCAGCTATCATGGTGTTGCCTTGGGCAAGACAATTTATTCTAACTGCTTTGGCACTAAACTTCTCTTACCATTTGTTAAATTTATAATTTTATGATATATTTTTCTTTTATATATTCTATTGAGCTTGAAATTACAGATTATTCAATTTAATTCCCAGGTGTAATATCTTGCTAATTTACACATCTTGTATTGCAATCTAAGTATAAAATAGATAAAGAACTTGAGTTACTTTGTGGAAACCTTCTTTGGTAACAGTGACTCTGAACTTGGACCTTTGATCATAGAAGCATTTGGGTTCATCCAAACCACAAGTCATTCATAAAGTTTGGTAACTGCAGATGGTACAGAAGTCGTTATTGTGAAGAAACCATTTTTTACTTAGTCATGGTGGCCTTGGTTCCAAAAGCATCAGAGTACATTCTTATCTAAATTACAAACCATCCACAAAGTCTGGAACCTGCAGATGGTGGACAACTTGACATATTTTGCATAAATAAAACTGGTTACAGAGAGATCGACAAACAAAATCATAACATAGTATGCTACAAGGCATGCAAAACTACTTGTGCTGATTGAGATTGTCTTGCACAGTGCATTAAGCTACGAGACAAAAAGGACAGTAACACTAACAAAAATACAAGAACAAGTCATTTGTTAACATGAAAATCTTCAAAATGACTGAAAATCAAACTTTATATGTATCGTCTTAATGTAAAGCATTATCCCAAATATGACTTAAACACATAAAGTCCTTCAAACAATGCTGAATGGAAACAAAGTTCACAATGAACTTAACATGATGGACATGGGAAATACTATATGATCCTATTCACATTTGGTGGGACTTAAAAATCAGTTCTTGCCATGGCCATAGCAGAATACAGTTCCCCTACACACTCATCCATATTCCAAATTTTCTGACTGAGAATGCTATGGAAGCCAAAGATATATCACAGCAGTTTTAGATTGTTCTCTAAATATATTCATAGGAGCCAATGACATATCACAGCAATTTTAGAATGTTGTGCAATTTTGTTTAATCACATCTGCTTGAAATGTAGCCTTTTTATTCATTAACAGAGCCAATACTAACTGATATTTTCCAGTCTTAACAAAACCTGGCCTTTTCAATGAAAAAATGTCCTTTAATTTCTTCCTATGACCCTACATACTGACCTGAACACTGAATTACCAAAAAAAAAAATGAACAAAGGGAGAAATCATTCAAAGCCATGGAAAAATAATTACTAAAAGTATAACTCTAAAGTTCATTTTCAAAAGTATTGGAAACAAAAGATTTTATTTCAAATTAACATGTGTACATGTACTTACAGTTTATAGCATTTGCCTTTTGGCAGTGGGACATCATGTTGTTTAAACTTGTGAAAGTTAAGCTGTATTCCTGTCTGGAATCGTTCCTTGCAAATGTCACACTCCTGGTTTTTTTCCTTGTTATGTAAAAATCTTATATGTTTCTGAAAACATAAATTAAAAAAAATAATTGCCTTCTCTGCACATTCAGCTTGTTATCTGACCTTGTCTTAACTTTTGGACGATTTTTTTTAGTTCTTTTTTCTCATTTTCACTTTGTGTTCTTGAGAAATAAATTATTTGTTAAATTTTACAAAGCTTGTTGTCTTTCTTGCTTTCTGTTACTTATTTTAAGAGCAGAGACTCATAACAGACTAATGCTCTACTGGGCAAAAAGAACATCCAAAAATATAATAAAATATCTTCCTTTGAACAACTGAGTGTTGAAACCACCTCTAATATTCTTCTGCTATAACAAAATTTTCAATAACCAATGTGTTCGAAAGAATGTAAGATTGGCACAAATTTCATAAGGACAAATTAAACTTTTAAAGGTCTTTTGGTGAAAAGCTCATGTATTATGACTAAACAAAATAACTGAAAAGAGTGAAAACCAACAAGCTTTGTAAAATTCAACAAAAAAATCTATTTCCTTAAAATACAAAGTGAAAATGTGAAAAAGAACTTAAAAGTATTGTGAATTAGTAGGGGATGAAAGGAAACCGCTCCGGACATTCGCCCCAGCCAGATAGTGAAGTATACGGAAACATCCGGTTTTCTATAGTTGAAAAAATCCAAATCCGGATTTCTGCTTAGTGAATCTGGGGCATTATTTTTAAATCAATAGGTGGCGGCGTGGTGCAAATATTTTTTCATCGACAGATAGCGATTGAGCTGTGTTGAAGTTAACTAGCGGTTACGCATACAAAGTCGAATGCCTGAGCTAAACATTGGTACCAAATTTATTATGCTACACGAAATGTTGCTTGAAATATCAGCATTTATTCTTAAATAGGTCGTGCCAGAAAAAAACAGAAGTGTCCTCCCTTGTATTTATTTTATAGCACATGTATGACAGTAAATTGTAAGCAATGATACGAGCCTCTGTAGACTAACTGAGGCTTGCAAGCAGTGATGGTTGTGCGTAAGCAGTGACATCCAGATCCGGCAAATATTGCCCCAACTATCCAGATCCAGTGGCAAAATAGACATCCAGTCACCCCCTATGAATTAGATCCCAGATAGTTCAAAGTTATATCAAAAGTTCAAATATATGAAGTTCCAATCGAATTCTAGTGGTGTTCCAAATTCCAAAATGTGCATGTAGTCTTGAATGTGCTAATGTGGCAATGGCCTGGATGTTGTGATGCATTGACACTCTTTTGATGTATCACAATAATATAATCCAAAATGTTCTTCACTGAATTCACTATAATTCTAAATTGATGATTTAATCCAAGAAGTATTATTAAGCACTTTATAATTATAGTGAATAATTAAAATAAATAAATCAATTCAAGCTAAAAACTAAACACAACAATAAGACTGAACACAACAATAAGACTGATTAAACTTCAGATATTAAGATAGGAATTAAAAATGTTGAATTAAATAACATTAATATGATAAGGCACATTTACAGAGCCAGGATATATGTCAGTTCCCTTTCTAAAACATTCAAAATTGTCAAAAAAAACCAAGAATTTTCTTGTGAAAATCTAATGTCCAACACTCAAAAACAAATAAACATGCTGACTTCCAATAACAATTCTCTGAATAAGTAATCTATAATCATAAAGAAACATGAGTTGTGCATTTTTTTTATACAAAATGTGTCACTTTTCAGATAAACCATTAACTTAATATTGGACAAAGGTAAATTACCAATAGATATACATAACATATAATCATTGAGAAAAGACATCAACCATACAAATAAATATACACAACACATGTTAAATCATAATCCATTCTGGAATTACCAATATTTTCAAGACTGCCATCATGGCAGGATGTTATGGGTGATACCTTTTTCATTTAGGACTAACTAGGTATCATAAGAAGTCTACTACTGGGAACCCCAAGTTGATATAACCATCAGTTTGAAAGAAGCAGAAGTATCAATATTTCCAAGACAACCACAATGAATGCCATACCAAAGGTTAGTCATTTTCATTTCGGACAAACAAAACTAATGTCTTCTGATGAAAATCCAAGTCAAAATGACTTTCCATTGAAAAGGTTTAGTGAAAACAAGATTTTCAAGATGGCCATATATTGGACATCAGATCAGCACCATCTTTTTTTCGAATCAATAAATATTATAAGAAGTTTTTCAAGTGAAAATCCTCTGTTGATATGACCTGATATACACTGTAGTGATGACATGATTTTCAAGCTGGCCACTGTGGCAGCCATATTTGACCTCAGATAAGTACTCTTTTCATTTAGGACCAACAAGGCATCATAAGAAACTTTTGGCGAAAACAGCAAGTCAATAGGACTTTTCATTCAGGAAAATTATCCAAATATTCCAGATTTCTTCTGTGGCAGTCACATTGAATGTCACATTGGCACTATTTTCATTTATGGTAGACTAGACATCATGAGAACTTGTTCCATGAAATCCTTATATTGATACTATGATCCATTCAGAAGAACTAGCAATATCAAGATTTTGATATTGTGTGTGGCAGCTCTACTGTCTGTCAGATTGGCACCATTTTAATTTAAGATCAGTTGAACATCATAAGTCTTTTGGTAAAAATATCAATAAGTCAATATTATTTTCTGTTCAGGAAGAATTGTGATAATAAGATTGTCAAGATGGCCAACATTAGAGGTGCAATGAATTACTGGTATAGTGCAGTATGTTTTCTGTTGGTATGATGCAAACTACTATTTCATTGTAGTGGTAATTTGGTAGTTTCCATCCGAAAGGATTGTAAAGAAATTCATGAATATTCATGTTAAGAATTTAATAATATTACAAATATACTTTCTAAAATCTTTCAAATGTATTATTTCTAGTTTTATTATTTTTATTATTATTAAAAACAAACAGTTGTATTCATAAGAAACCAATTTTGACTCTTGCAAATATAATTATATTTATGATTTGATCACATTTTTGACACATGTCATTTGGTGGGAAAATGGGATATTGTGAGAGATATTTGGGCAAAATCTGTAAAAATTTCAGACTGAAAAAAGTCATTTCAGTTATTTGCAAGTGCATGTTAATGTGTTAAGTACACATATTCCTAAGAATCATCCTATAATTTTTAGAAGACCAGTTGTTTATGGTTTTTATTTTAAATAATTTCTCAAGCCCACTAAATTTTATCTCATTTATTGAGTAAGTGTGTTTTATGCTAACTGGTATTTCCCTAACAATGCCTTGCATGTGTTGGCATCTCAGTTTCCTTGATTATTGTGTAGATGGTAAACTGTAGGCTTCAGTATTAACACTTCCAATTATTATCAACAAGCTCTTTGTTTTCACTGCTCCTCTTTGGCTGGGTGCCAGCTATAATACATGTTCCTTATCAGAGTTTAGTAACAGTATTTAGATTATAACTGACACACCAATTTAACACACACAGCAAATTCATCTACATTAAGGTATTGAACATATAAATTGGGGGAGTGTGGGATTGCAATTTTCTTTTCAGCTATTTTGTTTTATCTCAACATAATATTTTTTCCTCAAATAAAATAGTGTATAAAATATGGTATTATTTTGCTAAAATTAGAGCAAGAAAATTTTTTAGCTGCTTGCAGACAATATTAAATTGTCAGTCCCTAATATATGCATTACACTGTCATACACATCACATTATTTTCAGAAAAAGCACAGTATGTTGTGGTACAAAATTTTTCTGTGTCTCTATCTATCTTGGTAGCCATTATGGACATCAACACCAACTTTATTTAGGACCTACTAGACATCATACAAAGTCTTCTAGTGAAAACCCCATGTTGATATAGACATCCATTCAGGAGGAGCAGTGAAAACAAGACTGACAAGAAGACCACTGTGGTGGGTATATTGGATCATTTGTTTTAGGACATCATAGGAAGTATTCAAGTCACAAAACCATTGTAATATGACAATCCACCCAGGATGAATAGCAATAACATACTTTTCAATTAGGGCTGCCATGGTGGCCATACTGGACTTCAAATTGTTAGGATTTTTCTTCAGGACAGACTAGGCTGGAGAAATATAAAGTTTCTTGACAATCCTCCAAGTAGTCCAGGAGGAGTAGTGATAAAATACTTGTGCTATCAGTCAGAAGGACAATGGACAAAAGAGGATCATTCCATAAGCTCTTCTCGCATTAATGTAAATATCAATACACAACTTCCTCCAATAACCCCCAATTTATGCATATTTGACTCTTAACCCAGTCTCATGTTTAAGTGAATTTATAGTAAACCAAAAGCAGAAAAATAAACACCTAAACACATGTCACCCATGAATGCATAGCATGGGTTCCCAGACAGGTTCCCAACCACTATTATTTGTGTTTGACCAGGATAAAGATTCGTCTCACCTATGGATGAATTAAAGATCTCTTGTTACCTGTTTTGTTTTTTGTGCATATTCCTTATAATGAAACTGAATTGATATTGGTCAATGTATTTTGTAACATAATAAACAAAATATTTATTCAAAAAGGTTATATTTTAGTACAGTTAGTGTCATAAATATGAGGTTTATGGAAAGCACCTATACATTTTCTATTTCCTATTGGAAAATTCACCTTGGGGAGAGTGAATTCAACATACGCAAGTTTTCTCAGGAAAACATTATACATATTTTTCAGAGATTTTACTGTACTAAGAACAAAATTAACACTAACCTAAATTTATATATTGACATTATAAAAAGAATATTTGGTAAGAATGTGCTCCAACTAGGAGCATTGCATATATACAGAAGAGAATTAGACATCAATAATGTATAATAATAATTACTGCATATACCTTCATTTTTGCATTGATATCCTTTTGGATTATGTTCCAAATCTGTGGTCCCAACTACTGCAAACTTTTCTTAAAGCTTTCTTTATTTGGTTTTGGAATGCAAAGACGGTTAGCTGAATTAACCTTAAATTTGTAGTGTTGCCTTGTTTCCTAGGATAAAATAGTCCATTGAGATACAATGGGGTCAAACTGTAAACATCTGTGCAAAAGTTTAACCATTCTCAACAATATTCATTCACTTACGGCTGGCATTTTATTTTCATTCGTTGCTTTTAGGATGCTTTCTGTACTATCTAGGACAATATCTGCAAGCTGTTTCTTACAAGCAGAATAATGAATAATTTGTAAATATTTTGGTCAGAAGTATTCCCCCAATTAATACTAACATAGTCCAGGTATAAATGAATATAGCTTTTTGTAATACATTTTCCTATATTAAGTTAAAAGTTGACTGTTAGTGTGATGAATCTGATTTCAAATTATTATATCTTATACCTACAGAGATATATCTACAGGCCAAAATACTGGTAGATAGATTTTCACATCAATTCATTAAATGTGTCCAAATTTCATTTTCATTTATCATTCATCCTTCTTAATGGTGTAGCTGACCAAGTAATCATCAAGCTACATGGAATGGAAGAGTGTCTGGACAGAAAAAAAACCTAAAATTCTCAAATTTATTATTGAGAAGGGGACCTGTGAAATTTAGAGGCTAGAATTTTAGCTACATAACTGATCTTATTTCTTTCTAATTTTGTATTTATGCCATTTCCTTTAAAATACATTTATCATTTCCTTTTTGTTGATTATTTATTTTGTTTGGATTTATTATATTTTATGTATTATTTCTGCATTTCATTTGCTTTTGTACTTTCAGAATTCCACTTGCATTTTGTTTTTTTTGTTGTTGTTTTTTTGCTTCATTTGCAGAATTACCCATTTTAAGATCTGTACAAATCCAAAATGCTTCTATGCTATGATGCTTTCTGCCAAATTTGGTTTCATTCTTTTCAGCAGTTTTTGAGAAATGCTGTTTAAGTGTTTTCTATTTTCAGTAATGGAAGCCACATTTGATGGCATATATGCATCAATCATAGAAAACTGAAAGGCTTTCAAGAAAGGATGCTCTGTCAAATTATTTGAACAAATTCTGTTTAACAGTTTTTGAAAAGAAGTTTAGGTTTGTTTCAGTAATGGCTGCCCTCTTTTTACAGTAGATTGGAAATATTTGTATAAATCTGAAAGGTCTTTAAACCAGGACTGAAAATTATGTTAAGTTCTGATGAGTAGTTGTAGAGAAAAAGGCATGTAAATGTCTTTTTTTAGCAAAAGTGATCAAAGGACACAGGCCAATACCACAAGCTCATTTGGCCAGGTGATCTTAAGACAAGTCAATAACTATTCACAAAACTATTCATACCCTGAGATTGTATTCACTAAGGAATTTCTTGCCACAAAGTTCACATTCTGCCATTTCAGGATTGATCTGGTGTTTCTTCATATGAGATTGAAGCCCTACAGTAGATTTGTACTTCTTCCCACACACTTCACACATCTTTTTCTCTCGATGAATGTCCTTGTGATTTTCAATCTTGGCCCGAAGACAGGTTTTAAAGTCACAACCCTGAAGAAAAACGGACACCTTTCATGTAGACATTTTATAACAACAGCTACAGATGCTACTGATGTAAGGGCATTGCATTGGTATTTTGATTCCCAACAATTTAAAACCCACTTCTTGGCCATTTTCATTTCTAAATCTTAAGGAACAGTCTATCTCTTTCAATAGCAACATGCAAATTAAAACAATCTATAAGCTTAATTCGTATTTAATGATACAAGATTTTTAAGAAAAATATATTTCTTCAATAATACTGATCCAAATCATAATACCTTAGGAAACCTTGCAAGTTCAGCACTTCCAAGCTAGAATGCATCCATGAAAAAGTCTAAAGTCATCTGCCCACACAGGTGGCAGGCAGACAAATGAGATAATCTCCTTTTATACAGGGACAGGTGATGAATCCAATATGTTTCATTTACTACTGGAGTAGAAATGCATGCTGTCAGTAAATCATACTTGATGGGAGATTCAGAGAATGTGTTCATATTATGATCAGTTAAGTATTATTATTGAAGAAACAAACTTTCAATGTACTTAAACGGTGGTTCCTTATTTTAAATACATTACATTTTGATAATATCTCTTTAACCCTCAGAGGGTCTCATTTCCAAACCCAAAAGGTATGTGAGGCAGTTTAAATTTTGAGAAATAATAATAGTAATTGAACATATCACAAAATGGCTGACTGTGAAAAAAAAAGTTCCCTTGCAAATCCAGTGGAGGTCAAGTAGCTGTGTCATTGTACAGGTGCTAATGACCATAAAAAGTTGTGACAGATGAGCCATTTTGGAAAAATTAGGAAAAATAGTCTAACCAGGGCTGATGAAATTACATAGCCTGATGTCCAGGATTATTCCTTTGAAAGTCAGACTAGTATAATTTCCGAGGAACTAGTCCAGGAAAAGTGCTTTTTTCCTAATTTAAAACGGGTCAGGCTGGTGCTTTTTTCCTATTTTAAATAAAGTCAGGCAAATACTTATTTCCTATTTTAAAACAAGTCAGGCTAGTGCTTATTTCCCATATTAAAACAAATCTGGATAGTGCTTATTTTCTATTTTAAATTAAGTCTGAGTAGTGCTTATTTCTCATTTTAAAACAAGTCAAGTTAGTGCTTATTTCCTATTTTAAAACAAATCTGGATAGTGCTTATTTCCTATTTTGAAACAAGTCAGGCTAGTGTTTATTTCCTAATCTAAAGGAAGTCGGGCAAGTGCCAATAATTCATACTTTCATCAATTTTCTACCTTTATCTGGCCATTTATGCAAAATATATCACAACGTCACAAATGCATACCTTCTATTACTGCTTAACTGCATACTGAACTTAGTAACCACATTATTGGGCTATCAAAAAATGGTGCAATTAACTAGCAATGTTTTAAATGGCCTTGCTATATTGTATTTACCCAGATACTCATGAGGGATAACCCTGATTTTTTATCTAGTGTGTCAATGCAATTAAATTCATGAAGCATAGCATTGGCTTTAATTATGAATTGATTAAATGACCAATGATTCCAAAATTTGAACTGATTAAAAAAACAGGAACAACGTCCATGTGCAATATTACACTTGAAGCAAAATGATTACCATAATTATGGAAATGTCCATGTTTAAATTTAAACAATATATGTTATGTCCACTATAAAATTTGTGAAATGAGGTGATCTTTATTATGCGGATAAAATGAGTTTATAAATTTATGTTGCAAGGAAGGTAATAAAAATGATTTTGAAATTCAAACTTTACATTGAAGTTAAAGGCTAAAATGCATGGCTGCCACTGTGAGGTAACCATTTCCCCTAAAGAGACATAAGTTGGACTCTGAAAGCAAACATGTAAAAAAAATGACACAGCTGAGAAACTTATAAGTTTTTAGCCAAACTGAGCTAATAATTATCCATAGCTTGAATTTGCTGACCATAAAGACCTTTGGCAGTTTTTCTGATATGGGCACTTCTCCAAGAGAAGAATGGTGTCAAAAACTGTGTTCATTACAAAATCAGACCTGTGGCATGAGACTTTGTTCAGTCAATTTACTTAACCTTGAGAAAAGAAGTTAGGAAAAGAATGAATTCCTGTATATTCCTTTCCATTCATGCTAATGGAAGTAGTAATGCTACTACACTTGAGCTAAGAAGTGTGTATAAGATACCTTAGCAATAAAAAACTGAGAAATAACACCCAGTGAAAAAATAAATATGTTGTACATGATTTTCTTTGGTTCTTGTTATGGATTATAATGCTTGAACGTCATTAAGTCTTGGCAAATGACTGTAATTTTGTAAATTTTCTAAAAATGCCTGTTCTGGATGAAGGGATGAAAACTAATCTGTTTAACCTTGCTGGCAAAAGAATAGGAAAAAGGTAAAAAGTATTAGAAACAATGGCCATTGGAAAGATTTTTCATACAATGTTTTTCTTCTAAATCATGAAAAATAAAGCCAATGAAAAAACAAGAATTAACAGCATTAAAACCCAATAATCATACCTCAAATGGGCAACTGAAGACCTTCTCTTCTGCACTATATGGAATTTTGTGGATTTTGTACTTATGGTCCACAAACTGAAGTCTATTAGATGTCCTCCATCCACATACATCACAGGCATACTTCTTCCACTTACGATGAAAGTTTTCAACAAGGTCTGCATGAATTGTCTTACGATGATCTCGGTACTGATCCCAATTTTCAAACTGTGCTGCACAGATAATACATTTGATCTTTCTCTTCGGGAAGGCATGTCTGTTCTTTGTACGAAAGCTATGACGTGCATATCTATACTGAAAACTTATCTTTTTCTTTGCTTCTTCAAACAATTCTGGGTCCTCATCTTTATCTATTTCAGGAACTAATTTTCCATCAACTAACTTCACAGGAACTACTCGAAGATTTGTTTTACTTTCTGCAGGAGTTAGAGGCATTACAACATTGGGATGGTCAATATTTATTTCTGACAACCCCTCTATAGTTGCCAGCTTGGTGGTAACAAGATCCAGTTCTTCAGGATCAAACTCTGAAACCTGATCTGTCTGCACATCAAGTACATTTTGCACTTCCTGCACATTATCTCCACCATTATCATTCTTCAAGTCAACATCACTGTTTTCATTACTGTCATCATTACTTTCATCTTCCATATTATCATCACTTTCATTACCCTCTATCTTTACAGGTTCAGCTTCTGGTACAAATGTATCAATGGAAGTTTCAAATGAGATTGTGCTCATTGTTTGATCACTTCCAGTGTCACTGCTCAAAGAAGGATCACAAAATGTCTGAGTCCCTCGAGAAACAATCTCACACTCTGGTTCTATTTTGGAACATGAACGGATCTGGTCTCTTTTCATCAGAATGTCTTGTTCACACTTTTGCTCACCACCAATGACAAATGAACTCTCTTCCACATTATATTTCTTCAAAAATACCTGACACACTGCAACTCCATCTTCAATTTGCAAAAATTGACAGATTCGAAGCATGTTCTTGGCATTGGTTTGGCTGAGTTCCATCTTCCCTGTGTAAATAAAATTGACCACATTTCGAACGTCTGAAAATGAAGCTCCCACAATAGTTACTTTTTCCAGACCATAGTTTTGGTCAAGGGGAGATAAATGTGTCTGACAATATATGCTTGATGCCATAAGAATTAGCCTATGAACTGGAATTGAGCCTTCTTCAGCAGCTAGGGTAATGTCACAAAGGCGGCCAAGTTTCTGCAGACCGTGCAGTTCTTTCATGATCTGGGTGTAATGGTTATTTACACTAACAGAGGACATGGGACCTCTGGACCTGACTTCAGATTCCTAGAAAACAAAAAACAAGATATGCAAGAACAAAACTATATGACTATCAGTAAAACAAGAACTGAGCTCATTAAACACATATGCCCCATCACAATACCTAAACTTACCTAAAGATAAAACTTAACCAAGGTATGGAGGGGCAGACAATGTACTGCCAAAATTTAAAGTCTAGAAGTCTGACAACCTGCAGTATTTTCAAAACAGCTATAGCACACACCATGCAAGTTTGTGCTTGCATTAACATAATATTCTGTGCATACCTTAATTAACTTAAAATAACCAAATGATCCAATATTCTGGATACAACGTTTTCACAATTTGCAACAATTTTCAACATTACACAATTTCTGGACACCAATCAAGTTTTTTTAAGCCTGTGAAAATTAAACAAATTAAGCTGTAACATAGACTAAAATATATTTTATCTGTATTCAGAATGGATGATTGAGTAGTCAACCATCTGACCATATAATCCTAATATGGATATAAGTGAAGGTGCTGTTAATAAAACACTCCACAACTTGTGATCAAGCAGTTCCCTAACAAAGCAAGGTGAACTTATTAAAGGTAATGATAAAGGAAAAACAACCTTTCAACTTGAGACAGTTGGTGGAATTAATGAATCGCTGTGATAACTGTAAAATCAATAGCTATCAACATTACATCAAGCCATGTGATCTAAGGCTTCTTTTTATATTTACTGCTGGCAAGAATACAAATGGCAGCAAGGCAATCATGCACATCAATTCCTATTCTACATAAACTGGATTAACTGACATATTAAATTAAAAATGTACAAAGAGTCATTAACATTTTCCCCTTTTGTGTTAAACTAAACTGGGTTTGCATACAAGATAAAGTGGTCAGCATTACCAACACACAAAGTTTCACAGTTCTTATGGCCTCACTGAAAGCTTTACATTGGACAGTATCACATTTGGATATCTGCATTCATGAATATTTATTTGGGTGTTATGCTTTATTGATCTGAAGGCAGTCAGACCTGTTGGATGGACAGGATGAGTGAATCTGGTCCGGGAAACCTTTGCTCCGTGGCCACTTCATTCTCAGCCATACTGGAATCTCCTGATTCATCAATCAGCCCATCAAGCTGTAAATATACAACATTATGTTAATAGAGGTAAGCTGTATGATTTTGTAAAAGGAAATCCAGGTTTTACAAACTCAAAATCCACTGTATGCTAAATTATCAATCAATCTTGTCCTCAGAGCCCAAGAAAGGAGGAATTCTGTTTTGAAAGAGCTCTGGTGACTTATATTTAAATTTTTTAAACAAAAACATGATATAAGCTTGGTATATTTCCTTTAATATCTAATTATTATAGCTGTGTATCCCACCCCAAAAAAAAGAGGTTATAATGTTTCCACTCATGGAAAGCTTCAAACATAATTTGTCAGAAGACAGCAATACTGGCATATACACTATACTGTCAAGGATCCATAAATCAGACAAGTGAGGATGAAAAAAAGAAAAATGTCAAAGGAAACAAACATATTATCTTCAAAACTGATCTTTGACAAGCCATTATCCAATAGCCACGATTCAATTTTGCTGGTTTTATGTTTTATCAATTGCTCACCGTTTGTTTATATAAAGAATTTGTGAGTTCATGTCTTGAATGCAGTGTTGTTCCAATTTCTATCAAAATCCTTTTTTGCTAGGCAATTACTTCTTACCTTTTCTATAATAAAGGTTTAATATCATAAACAGCAGTCAGACTTTTAGAGTCTCACTGGATAGTTTGTATTTTGACAACCCCTAATTTTTAAGGTAGAAGGCATGAGCCTAATTATGACAACCCTAGCATTTATAAATTCACACATAAGCTAAATCTGTAATGTGGTTTACATTTACTTTGAGTTAGGCTTGTAAATGGGTTTCCTTGTTGGTGACTGCTTGTCACAGATAGACTAGCATTGGAGATCCAATGCATAACTTGGGCTGCAAATGAGCAGCTGACTTGGCCTACATATTTACATGTGTCTGCTACAGAGGTAAATATCTAAAAATCTACATGGTTGAGGGGTGATGAAAATTATGTTAATTTGTTATAGTACTAGTGAACTTTCAAGATGAATAAGGTACATACTGACTCTGTTAGCCTGCTGCTCACAGGAACAGGTTGAATATAGCTCTTTTCTGTCAAAAATGAATGTAAAAAAGAGGAGTTGGTGGTAGAATAGGTTCAGTATCAAAACCACCAGTTGCATAAGGAATTAACCCTAACCCTTTCATCAGGGGAAGTAAGTTCATAATCACTATGGACCGACTTTTCAGTCTGGGGCAGTGTTCTTCTTTAACGTTACAGTACCCAACTAAATAACTTTCAGGGTAACTCTAATAATTTCCATCTTGTAATGTAGATGTATTATTTGGATGATCTCGTGAGTTTAGCTTGTATACAACTAGAAATATCGAACAAAGTAGGAACTTTTAACATGTTTTCCAAATGCTGAAATTTGATCTAGAATGGCGGAGTTTGAACAAATTTCAGAGAAGAGTTATCAGAGGATTTTAATAATCCCAAGAATGATCACTAAATGCTGTAGAGTTTTTCTCGATAAGCAAACTAGGATCTCCATTCCCACCAATGAAACTTACACGAGTTAACACCTGGCATCAATGTACCATATATATAAGCATTAATTAACATCATTAAATTAAAAAAAAAGAATGAAGAAACCTATCACGGAGCATATTTGTCCCCAAAAAACTAATTCAGAATGAATATGTTATAGTAAGCACTATTGTGTGCATATGAGTTAACAAAAAGGAAAAAAGGTGGGATATAAAATGTGGGAAATTGTATCACATGTAATGTAGCCAGTGACCAAATCTGAACTGTTACCAAAAATTCACACCCATTTTTAGGCATAGTTAGTTATAATAAAAATGGGCATAGTTTTATTTGTCAATCAAATGCTAGTGCTTTTACTCACTGTAGAACAGGCGGTTTCTTTGAAGTATGTTGAGGAGGCTTGAGCATAACCTTTATTTATTGTGCAGTTGCGGCACAGCTACCCAGACTATCAAATGGGGCACGTGGTGGTGGTGGGATAACGCACTCTACAGGGAGAAACGGTGTATACTTTGATAATTTCATGTGTATTGGACACCAAAAAATTGGTCAGTATTTAGTGAAGTTGATGGTTAAATATGCCACAAAAAAATTTCCAATGGTAGGTCCCCATCTGTGTGTTTTCAGATTCAATTTCCCAGCTTGGTTTGTGAAAAGATTTATTTTTTGGATGACACACTAGAATAACTGAACTTTATTATATACATTTGTTCAGATACTATTTGAATTCTTTGGAAATATTTCTGTATATTTGAAAATTAAACACAAAAGGGGCTTTTTTCGTTGGAACGTATTCAGATTTTTTGGAACTATTAAAATTGAAAGGACTTTTAGGATATGCTGTAAGTGAATTTAATTCGTTTTACACATGTATTTTGATAAATAAATTATTTTCTGTATGCAAGTGTATTGCTTCTTTTCGTAGTCCCTTGGAATTTCTCCACTCCAAATCTATGACTGTATGTACAAATTAAACAGCCAAAAAGGCTGTTGCCCAAAAAAATTGGCAGATGACATATTTTATAGCCAATAACGAAAAAAAATCGCAATTTACATTGGCAAAGCCCAGGAAAATTCTTGGTCATACCATGAGTTTACATGGGCTTATGGTCAGATGCTGACATTGGGTCATACCATGAGTTTACATGGGCTTATGATCAGATGCTGACATTGGGTCATACCATCAGTTTACATGGGCTTATGGTCAGATGCTGACATTGGGTCATACCATCAGTTTACTTGGGCTATGGCCTGAAGAGCTAAAGAAATTAATTCACAATTTATTGTAAATCATTATAATATGAACTGTCACCAAGCTGTAAAATGTTACAGTGGTATCAGCATAAACTGTACTGCACAAAATTAAACAATTTAAACATTGCAAGAATTTTTAACCCAATTAATAAATGAACTGAAATGAAAAAACACTAGCAAAATTTAAGAGCAAACTGTAAAAAGTTTGAACGAACCTACCATTTCTCCAAAACCTCACTTAACATGTACTATATTGCTCTATTTTAGGAATGATTATTTTTTGGTGATTCCAATTTACACCATGATATCTCGCTTTTGGAATGCAACATGTTACTATGAACATAACATTAACCTCATTTTGGATATAAAAAAGAACTGAAGCCTTATTTTAATCTGACTGCCAATAAATATTGACCAAATTTGTATACCTTCTTGGTTATATTATACAATCACAAAAGGCTTTAAAAATTTTATATAAGTTACTTGTCAAGAGCAGGCTGACTGAACTTGCCCCAAAGTATCACAAGTAAAAAAAAAATATGGTAAAATCAATAACTGGATGTTCTGAATAAATCACATATTTATTAGGCAAGTGGATTTATAAAGCCTTGATCTCATATTAAATTTATAAAATGACTATTCAACAATTTTTGATTTCATGCCTTTTTATTATAATCCACTCTTTTCTTAGTGTGGGAATATCTGGACATCAACTAGAATTCTCCGATTGGTCACCAAATTTGGTCCCATAAAGATGATTGACATATTCAATCATTTGGTTCTCCAGGAAAGGCAGCACTGTTATTTTCCATTCTGAATCTTGTTGTTATTTAACTCTAGTCAACACCAGTCTTTTTCTATCATTTAATGTTGCTTTCATTAATATTCACATCTTCTCTGAGTTACCTTGCTTTCCAAACTCAAACTATGTTACACTAACAACTAACAATCTAATTCACAGGTAAGAGGAGTAAACCTGAATCATTTTATTGCCAAATTTTTTGTGGTTTAAATTCAAATAAATCACAACCTGAAACAAAATGTCCCAACATGGAACTTTTTGCAGTCACTGACACAAAATATGCATACTGTACTCTAATGAAAATAGAAGACTTCGAACTTTCCGACCAAACAATTTCCCTCTTTTATTTTATTTTATATATTTTTATATAACTGTGTAAAATTACAAAGTCTAACAATCCTCATAGACATATGTCTATTTGGCATGAAATTCAACATAAACAGCAAATCCTTGTCAAAAAATTGAAATGTATTTTGAAACCAGTTTCTGTATAACCCTGATAAAAGCTATTACTACAGTAAAGTGTTACTTTACCTGATGCAGCACTTCATCCTTTAACTGGTCCCCTGCAGCATCCATATGCTGTGTCCATGCGCTGAGACTTTTCTGACTGCCTGGAGATGTGAATATTTTCTTCTTTGGCAAGTTTTCCACCAGAATAGAATCAGGGTCCAAAGGACGTTTCCGACTAGTCTTTCCTGAAGTATCTTCACCTTCTGATGAGCTTGCTTTACTGTCCTCTAAGGATTTGGGTTCACACAGACGAACTTTCTTACTCAGTATTGGGGTCAGGGAGGGATGTTTTTCAAGACAAATATCACACATTTTAATGTATTTTTCTACTATTACACGTGGAACATAGCTGTATTTTTCCATAACCTGAAAAGAAAATATTGTCTTTATGAGAAAAGAATACTGTAAATCATGAAGTATCAAACTCCAAGGTCATCTTTTGTCCGTTGTGATAATTTTGTTGAAACAGTTCAGTCTTGTATCAATGGAAGTCTGACTGGCAAGGCACTGGTAAAAGATATTCTGAGAAACCAACTTCTGCAGAAAAATGTTTCTTTGGTAAAAATTACCACATTACATTATGTTGGTAGAGCAACCAATGCCTAAAAAATCGTGTCCTGCCAAGCTAGAAAAAAAATCTTCACATCTGGCTTATTTCACCACCAAAAATGCTATAAGGTTATCTGCAGTTAGATCTTCAGTTCCACTGGAGCAGATATGCAGACCATTCCAGGAATAAAATTGTGAAGATGGCCTGAGGTGTGCCCTGTATTATGATTAGGTAAGTATTATCATACAAACATATTTTGCACACAAAATTTGTGTCATTTTCAAATACATTTCCTGATTATGATGTTTTAGAACAGGTAAAAGGCGGTAAGAATCATATTCCTGTATCTATCTGTTTGTCCCTGGCTCCAATCTTGCTTATATTACAAGTCTAGCTGCAAATTGCCTGAAACTACACTCTTTGAACAGAAAGAAAATAAAATGACTTCCAAGGCATTTTCATGAGAGACAGAGACTCATGCTAGGTTCATATCCATATGAATCAAATACTGTGATAAGAAAGATTTGCACTTGTTGACTAAAGATCTAAGACAAATTTTTCAGAAGAATTGCATGCAAGAATATGTAATCTCAGGATTATACTGGACTGACTTTATTCAATTGTCACTATATATGTCTGAAATAATGTGCTAACAAAGAAAATATTGAAATTTGACATTTTCTCCTTCATTTTTCTATAGAAATCTCAATTTGTAACTTTTTTTCTTCAAAACTAAATTAAAACTTCCTTTATGTCAGTAATTTTAGTTATATTTATTCACATTTTCAAGAAAGGGTTGGGGATACTAATAATTTAAAATAAAATTTAAATTCTTTTATGTTAGTATTCCTCATCTTTGATGTCATCCAAATCAGGATAAGGTAATAAGCTTGCAATGAGTTGTCAACTCTTAAAATTTTTTAAATACTGTTAACTGATTTTAATTAAAAGTTTCATCATTGTTTATTTCTGGATATCCTCTTTATTTTATAATGCTTATTTCTAAACTTTCAATGTTACTTTATTAATATGCCTATTCATCAAGTCTGATACAACTCCAGGGGTCTGCACCAAACCTGCCAGATCTTAAGCCTCATAATAATAGGATATGGACTTATCTCTGTCTGAAATATAAAACATTCAGTTAAAGGTAGCCATAATGTAGCAATCTTGGCTACTATGCAAATTTTAGGCTGGATTCATCCAACTGTCACCCAAAAGAAATCACAGTTTTAGTGGTTTTAACAGCAGGTTTGTGAAGGCTACTCCATGTAGAATGATGCTCTTTTTTCTACTCACAACTCTGGTAACACTGTGCCCAGTGTTCCAACAGATAATGCTTTACCCTTCTTGCACCCTCCCCCATTGTTTGCTGCAATTGCCTTCTGTCTCAACCTCCACCGATGAATGGTGCACTTTGAAACCACTGATATGGGCTTCTGTGGTGCACCAGACCAAGAAAACAGGCATATCTAGGAGAGGCTTAATGGATGGTACTTCTTACTGGACACAAAGAATGTGGCTAATTCTGGTCCTTTATTTAGCAGCGATGGGATCCCAGGCCATCTCCTTTTGACTGCCTTGTGTCTGTAATAAATACTAAAACAGGCCTATGCCATCTTCTTCAGACTGCCATGTGTCTGTACAAAAACTAAAACAGGCCTACGCCATCTTCTTCGTGTGTCTGTACAAAAACTAAAACAGACCCAGAATAAAAACTCAGAGATTGTTCACTATATAGCCAAGCAGTTGTCATTTTCAGACTATGATTGTGGCCTATCTGCAAGTATAAAACAATGGTCATGTTTTTTGGTCAGGTTCTCCCACTTATTTGTGAGTGACTGCATGACAAAGTAGCTCTGTTCCACAACTGAGTACAACAGAGGCTACTCAGTTTGAATTGCACTGGATGTATACCGTCTTCCTTCACACAATTGCAGACTAAAGAAAGCTCAACAGGGGTTGGCCAATCAAGTATGCCAGAGACACCCTATGTGATGACAAAACACAAGCCATAGCTGTTGGCCAGGAGTTGGTAACCAAAGCTGGTTAGCCTGCAACTCCCCCATGCATGGAATTAAAGTATTACCATGTGTTGTAAATTGGATCATTCTGAACTATTTTTTACACTGGTATGTGACTGATATTTGACTTCATGGATTTATCATATAAATGGATTTAGAATGTCAAGCATTGTTGATTCTAGTGGATTTAATTGGAACAAACTGTAAGCTGTTCATTTATTTGTGATATATTCCACCCATAATAAAAGTATATTTAATACAATTATGTCATCAATCTATCATCCCTCCTTTCCTCCATCCTGCCAGCTTGCTTATTTAGTTTTCAGAAAGCAACTGACAAGTCACCGCTTCAGATGTAATTGACTTGCAAAACGTACCCCCACTTGTACAATTCGACCACTGAAAATAGTATGATGTTCATGCCAGCATCAACCTACAATAAAGTAGTTCAGGTTTGTAAAAGCCTGCCATATTATTGTGCAGAAATTAAATTGTTAACTGACATACAGAAATACAGACATCATAACATCATGTTGAACATTTTAGAAATAAGACAATTCTAGATAGGAATGGTAGGGTTTGAAATAGCATGCTTGATTTGTATGCATTCAGTTGATATTTGTGTTATTTTTGAGAAATTCATGTCATTCTGACATCTGCAATCTCTCAAAAGACCCTGATGTTCATTTATGTGGTTACCAAAATTTATAAACATTTGCAGTAAAGTCATCTATATGTGTAAATGCTACAGCCTTACAGAAAGAAAGGCTAAAAATAAAAGCTTTCATTGTTCCTAGTTTACCTTTCTGAAAGTCCCTGATATGCCTTGATGATTAATGCTGAGATGGGCTCTGTGGATAATATCAAACATCTCTTCATAGCATGGTACCAGATACTGCTTAACCATCTGCAAATAAAAAAAAAAATCTAGTGAATTGAGAAAAGTTGCATATATGATTAAAAACTTTTTATGCGTAAAATGGTATTATTTTTTTTTATTATCTGGCACTGTTTGAATAGTAAAATTTCAAAAAAAGGATGCATCACTTATGACATCACAATAATCACTCAATGACATCACAATAATCATGCAATGACATCACAATAATCACTCAATGACATCACAATAATATTTGTTCACACTAATCAACATCAAGTCACAATGACAGAAAACTGTAAATATTTTTTATCATGGAATATACATGCCATGAACACTGCACCATTTCACTAATTCCTTTTTTTCCCTCTAGTGAACAAGTCCTCAAACAAATATATAAAATACAGTATATTGGCTTTATTTTAGCTTAGACTTTTTAATTTAAAAAAAAACGTTATGTCAAGAAATAGTAAGCAGATTCTTTTGTTTCAATTCTGCAGGCTGAGTTTCAAAATTGGTAACTTTTTGAAATCTTTTTATTCTATCATTTGTGTATAATAAAGTGTATTGTAGGAATAAAAACATGGTATAACTACATATTTAAATCTCAGATTTTATGCATTCGTTTAAAAATAAATTTCGAGACAAACTTACTCCCGTTTTCTTGTCTCGTTTCTCTTGTATTAGAGTTAAATCTCCAGATTCACCGCCAGGCTGCTTCAATAATTTGTAGTTTTTACCACGAATATTGTACCTAAAATGAGGGTCGGGCTCTTTATCGGGATCTAATAAACAACGAATAATCCGCTTTTTCTTCTCTTTGGATACAACGCCCGATGTTGACTGTCTGTGGTATTTCTTCTCGACGTATTTCAAAAAGTCTTTCCTCATGGCATCCATTTTCAAGTTTTCAATCGTCTGTAGTTCAGGTAGATTTCGGATTTTGAGAACTAATAATCGTTTATTTAACAGTCATTTGGATTATAAAAAAAACCCTTTAAAATGATAATAAACATAAAATATAAAATCAAAATAGTTTTCTAAATGAATTAGTTTTGTTCGCTGTTTATCATTGACTTCCCCTTTTTGACGAAAAATACCCCCTACTCCATTTAGACTGCGTCAAAAATTTTGCAAGTAAATTTCTATAATTTATTAAACAGTACAATACCAGTCAAAAACTACTAATACAATGTTCCATAACTAATCCGGAATAAGCCACAAATATTCGATAATTCCGGAATGCGGTTTCAGTTTGTGGATTATGTCATAAATGCTACAATGACTATCAACTGTAGAAATCGTTGCTTGTAGAATGATATATTTCTTAGATCTATCAAGAAAAAATATATTTTGATGGTAATGTATGAACTTTGCAATCAAATAAATAAACGAGTCGATTGTTACCATAAGTGAAACAATCCAGTTTAGCAGCATTACTTCCATTTTCAAGAGCAAGTTCAAAGCGTCTATAAATAATCTCTTGACATTAATATGTACATATTTTTAAAAAATACCAGCATCAGGAAGAGTGAACAGACCAATTGGCTGTAGACCTTATTTATGAAAAAGGAAGGTTCCTATGAAGGCTAAAAACAATGTTAATAATATTAAACAGAAGCCTCAAACCGACATTATTTCCATACGGTTGAAAACAGACAATAGATCGTTTGGGTTAGCTCATTTTTGTTATCACATCGTTGACGTATATTTTCAAATTTTTATGCGACTCGTTTACTTGCCAGGTCACTCAACTTTTTTTGTCGTTCACCATTTTTGCTGATATAAGTAACCAAAGATTTTATCCTGACCTTTACGATATCTAGAAATTAGGTCATGTAGATTTATTGCTATAAATCCGAACGGAACTGCTTGTGCGTTGGACAAGAAGTTTTTAAACTTGATCATATCCATATCCCCTGAACACCAAGTATAATAAATATTCTGTAAAGTAGCAGCAGAGAGGGTGAACAGACAACTTTGCCTGAGACCTTTATTTTAAAAAAATAAAGGTTCCTGCAGAGGCTGAGGGAAAAAATAAGTCAACAACGTTAAACCAAAGTCTCTAACTTTTTATTTCCACACGGTTATGTATTTAATCGCATAATAAAATCATGAGGTTAGCTTAGTTTTGTTATGCTATTGTTGATTTATTTTTTCCTGAGTTTGTAAGGCGATTTTGTTTACTCGTAAAACGATTCAATTGTTGTCCTTCACCCTCTCTGCTGCTATGAATTAAACAGCCATTATAAATATTATCAATAATGAGTATTGGAGAACCACACTCAGCTAAATTAGCTCGAGAGCGACTAGAGGCAATTAAAAAATATATACATGTTCGTGATTCTGTTAAGCAACAACTACATTCGAGTCAGGAATCTCAAGTTGAAATTGAGGAGGATACAAAACAATTATTTAAACCTATCACTGAGACCACTAAAGGTATTCAACCTGTGTTAGAGAAAACTGCTGAAATAACTGAAAAAATAGCAAAAAGAACTAAGAAAACAAAAACGATTTTTGAAAAACTTCCAGAAGAAATAGTTACTGCGATGCCAGTCCTGGAAATACCTGAAAATGCAGACCAGGCAGAAGAAGGTGCTGAAGCACTAGCCGCTGAACCAGATGTTGAATTAATAGATAAATTTAAATAAGAAACTGTTAAGGTAATTAATAATCTAAACATACAACAATTAGCTGAATATGCTGTGGATATTTTTAATCAAAGAGGTAAATTAATGAAACCTGAACACGCTAAAGATATTAAAAACAGTAAACAATGGCAAAAATCATTATATCGCATACACATGAATGTTGAATAAGCTAGAGCTGATGATCCATTATATCGGAAATATGATAGGGCAATTGATAATTTAATCCAATCAAGAAAAGAGGAGAAAAAAAACAACGTAAAAAACCCCTCCAAAATAAAAAACACCGAAATCATTTGAGCAATCACTTCGTAATTATCAAGTATCACCAAAACCACCATCAAAACCAAGTAAAAAAAGCACCACGAAAACCAATTGAAGAGGAACATGAAGTATTTCAAGACCCTCCTGGTGCAACTGGAAGTGGTCTAGAAAGTGGTCTTATTACTTGTCCAAATAATGTCCTTGCTGATGTTGAACGACTAGAAATCCTCATTGGAGGAAACCGAGCTGGGAATAATTCCCCAGAAATTATTAATGAAGCAGCATATATTTGTAAACGATTATTTAGTGGCGTTATTATGTACATTGATGTATATCGATCACTCATTAATGAAATTGCCGATGATTACCACAGTGACCAAGTCACAGTGATTAGATACAATTAGTGATAAAGTCAATTAATAATAAAATGATTGTGCATGGTACTCAACGTGGACCTACCATGGTTAGGGTAATAAACTCTCGATTACAAAGCAATCTGCGGAGATGGACTAGGTGATATTGTTCAGGGTCTGTTTTGAAGAATAGCTCCAAAAGCAATACAAATTGCAAAGCAGCTGGGTATGAAAGCTATTGATGTTGCTCGTGAAAAAGGTATAGACGCTGCTGGTAACCTTCCTAGCAAAGCATTCTCAGCGATCAAAGATAGACTAACGCGATTAATACGCAAACCACAACCCGTCCGACCTCAACTAGTGAAATTACCTAGCACTGAAGTGATGCCCACAAGGGTAAGTAAAATAATAAATCAAGCCGCTAATTAAAAACTAGTGGAGTTAGTTGATGTCCTAATATCGGAAAAGAAAAAATATAACCGCTAGTCTGATAGCAGGAAGTGGTCTTCGTGTTAGACGAAGATGATGATAATAATGTTCAAGCGCATATCTGACCTCGCATTTGACATGGACGTACGAGTTCTCAAAGACGAGTCTGTGCACGATTATCAGTATTATTCTTATGACGCACGAATACCAAATCAGCGTGGACGAATCGAACTACAGATTCAAGATACACGTAGATATTTCTTACCCGCAGAAGCATTTATTGAAGTCGAAGGTGGAATTTTAAAAGCTGATAATACTGATTATGCAGCCGATATTAGTGTTGGTTTTGTTAATAATGGTATTATGGCATTGTTTGATAGCGCTACATACATGATTGACGGAAAAAATATTGAATCAAATCAGAAAGATGTCGACATTGCCACGACGATACGTAGTCTTGCAAGATACAGCGACGATTACTCAAGATCAGCTGGTTCATCAATGATGTTTACCAAGGACACGTCTGACCATCCTAACTACGTACTATATGATATAAGACGACCAAGAAACAATGCTAACAACGCTGGTTCATGGTGCTAATGCAAATTTTAACTTGGGATTCACATCACGTCGATCGAGGTTGCAGGGTGGAAGTAGAAGATTTTCATGTGCGATTCCACTATCACATATCTTTGAATTCTGTAGAAATGTCAGAAAAGTGTTTTTTGGAGCCAAACATACAGCTGTGCTGTACAGAAAGCAACCGACAATGATGCAATATTGCGACTTGCTGGTGATGCTGGTAAAGTTATACTAACCAAACTTTCGCTCTGTATGCCAATAGTGACTCCAACGATATCTGAAGAAGATCGGGTACTATTCTTTTATGAGTAAAAGTGGTAAATCAGCGTTATCATGGTTAACAACAACCACAGATAGTGTTCAAAGTACAATTAACGGTTTATTCACATGGCAAATAGCTTCTCAGCAAGGTGTTTCTGCACCGCGACATATATTTATTGCGCTTCAAAATACTGCACGAGTAAATGATCAAACGCGTAGTATCATGGTATTTGATAAGCTCGGTGTATCTGAGATTTCACTAAGAATAAATGGACATCAAGAACCATCCGATGATATTTTGTTAAATTTCGATCAAAATCATGTAGCACGTGCATCATCGATTAATGACATTCATGGGATGTGATCAAAACATTGATACTGGTTTACAAATATCATAACTAGATTTTACAACGCTGTATCCGATATATTACTTTTTACTAGAACATTTAGATTTAACCAGACAATCAGTAGTTGATATACATTTTCGAGCTCGTGTTAATAGAGATGTTGGAGCTATTCCTAATTACCGTGCAATTGCTCTTATACTCAGTGATAAATCAATGTTACTCGAAGGTGTTGGTGGACGAATGAGAGTCATTAATGCGCCAGTAGAGAACATGTAACATGTAATTAGATCGCTCATAATATTAACAATGGCACATCATCACGTTAGTGTGAGTCTGACTCCTGGTCAGGTCAAAAGACTGCAATCAGCATCAAACAATAACTGTGGAATAAAAATGTAATTGAAAAAGAAACAGATGAGCGGTTCAAATAAATTATCTTTGACCGATCATCAATTCAAAAACTTTAATGAAGCAAAAAATTAAATAAAGGCGTCAAACTTAGTCTTTCTACAGGCGCTATCAAAGATACTTTTAAAATGGGTGGTATATTTCCACTTCTCGCAGCTATAGCAGCATTAATAGCTGCTGAAGCCCCAGCTGTTGCAAAAGCTGCTGCGTTAGGCGCTGTTGGAACCGCTGCTGGAATGGCGTTAAAGAAAGCAACTGTACAAGTAATCAAAAAAGGGAAAAGGTCTAAGACTTCCAGGAACACCGCCCTCTTGGTAGGAAAAGGTCTAAGACTTCCAGGAACACCGCCCTCGTGGTACGGAAAAGGTTTAAGACTAGGAACAGTTCGATGATAGTTCCACTATCAAATTTTGATTTACTCGATGCTGCTAAAAATCTAAATATAAAAAATTTCAGAGGGGTTTTTATCCGCGATCAATTACCAAAACAACCTAACAATGATGAAACTGGTATTATTAATCTTGATAAAAACTCTGGGCCTGGCACGCATTGGGTAGCGTATGCAATTGATCCACGTGGAATTATCTATTTTGATTCATATGGATTAGCGCCACCAAAAGAATTTCTTCATTACGTCAGTAATAATACTGCTCCAATCTGGTATTCAACGCTACCAACACAAACATTAACTGATCCACCAATAGGTTGTCCTGAAGTACTTAATGTGCTTGATGCTGTATCCATGGCACCGCCAGGAAAACTACCTCATAAAGTCGTGAATGAATATACCACATTGCCGCATTTGAACAGACATCAGTTAATATAATGGTAGATATTTATGGAAGATCTGCTCGTGGTAAAGCTCAGTAGCAAGTTGATTTATCTAAATATGCAACACTCGATCAACTCAGAAATGAGATTGATGATCTATTAAATATCACGTGTGGATTAAAATGAAGTGGTTGTTTTTCAGGACAAACAAGGACGATTAAAGACAAGCAATATACAACTACCAGACGTACTTATACGAATTCCTACTGCAGCTGCTGATAATATTGTAACTTTTACTGATCAAGGTAAAATACAAGATTCAGGTAAGTCAGTTAACGATTATGTCAAGACGACTGGCGGTGTATTTAGTGGAGACATTATGAACAAAAAAAATCAGATCTTGGATATCCAACCACAGATAGTGATGCTACAACAAAAAAAATATGTTGACGGTCAGGAAGCTAAGTACGTATTAACCAACGGTGGTATAATGCGTGCATTTCTTAATATGAACCATAATGGTATTAGTAATTTAAAAACACCAGAATCTGAGTTTCATGCTGCTACAAAAAAATACGTCGATGATAAGGAAATTCGAATAACGACTTCGTTAACGACAATCAATGATGGAGTTGTTGCATTTAGAACTGAGTGTTCTAATCACATACAAACGTTTCTAAATTTTCGTAGAAATATAAACAAAAGTAATAACGAATTTTTTGGAAGTCAACCAAATGTTGATATAAAACTTACTGATATTAACAAAAAAACTCAACGATATTATTAGTGGAATTCCGGATATTGTTAAAAAATAAGCCTGATTAAAATTCCTCACAAACATATCATTGACATCGTGTACGTCACCGGATCAGGCTCAGCTACATGGACACAACGAAATAGAACCATCAAAAACACAGCAGAGGTCGCTGGTATATATAGATTGTCTGTGTTTAGCGCTGCAGAATTTAACATACTTACCACATCTCCATTAGCTAATAAGTTGTCTAGAACCGTATCTGTAATGTTGGATAAAGATTCTGAAGAAACGTTCACGTTGGAATCATCGGATAGATGTTTGTCCTCCGCTAATTACTGGCGGTGTCTGGAATTTGTAACTAAAGCTCCCATTTTATTTACTTAAATGACAACGTCATTAGGTAAAATGAATCCGATGACAGAGTCACTCATTGACGTTCAACGTAGTAGATATAATCAGGCGTGTAACTGTCAGACTGAACTAAAAAATATGATCGACGTATACACGTTGAAAGTAAAAAAAAATATCGCACACCTATTGTTGTTATCGATATAGTAGTTTACTCGGTTTCTGCTGTTGTTGCTGGAACCGGATTATTATTATCAACGTTAACTATGACTGCTCCTGCGGTTTTAACGATGATCGTTTCTACAACAACAACATGTGCATGCATTCTCAGTATTATTGCTAAGAAAATATCTACATATTCAAACGATAAATTACGCGAGTACATGATGAAATTACACACAGCACCAACCGCCTATGCTAAATTATGCTCGTATCTTTCCTTGTACCTCAGTGATGGTAAAATATCTGATGAGGAGTTCGTTACGATAATGAAAACCTACGATGAAGCATTTGTAACAGAAAACAATGCATTCTCTAGCGACAGTAGCGGAAAGATGGAGAATTAATTAATAAAGATAATAATAATGGCTGAGTCCTTGACATCGTCAAGGAAATAATTGCCACAGATCGTCACTAATACAACTCCTTCAAAAACTACTATGATATCAGTAAAATCGACCAATCCTGAATTTAGTGTTAACTTTCCAACTGCAATTCCAGCAAAAGAAATTGCATTGGCTCAACTGCGCGTTTATAATAGCTGGCCAAATATCAGATCAAGACCATTCGGTGGATTACCAGCAAATAATTCACTGGTATTTGCTAATAAGAATAAACCGGATAGAAAACCTGATTGGCAAGTTGTTGGAATTTCAACGGGTAGTTATCAAATAGAACAGACTAATGACGACTTCTAACGCAGAATAAAATCTATAATCGGAAAAGGGCCAAAGATAGCTATAAATGTTTACGAACCAACACTATCAACGGTAATTGAAATAAATTCCCCTGATTACCTCGTATATATTATCAGAGTTCGATCAGATCAGTGTTAGGATGGGCAGAAGTCGCACTTGTTTATCAAGGACCACCAGAACCAAGTAAAAATGAGTTTAAAACGAGTGAAGAAAAATTCATTAAAGATCCAGAGTATCGAGACAATAAATCCATGACATTATATAAAATTTGAATTTGATCCAAACGACGATAGATATTACTTTACCGATTTTGATGGTAAATGGATTCCACAGATATTTAGATCAGCATTTACTGCTGTTATCGTAGAAGACCCCAAAACGCCAGTGTATAATAAAGACATTGCTGATGAAATATTTATTAAAAGATTTTTAGATACCATCAAGCCTGAATATGATACATCTTTTAATGATTTAAGAAATTTACTTACTTTATTATCACAGCATTATGATCATAATGCAAAGCAAGAAATAATCGAGTTAATAAAACACTTAAATTGGATCCTATTCTATTTATATATCGCTAATCGTTGTAACTGATCTTAGTAGACATGATGTCAACACTAATAAAAAATTTAGGCAATTATTTCTTAATCATTATAAAATAAAAGAAAATGATTTACTAACATTTATTATATCAGTTCCAAATAACGCTGAAATGAAGAAATCATTAAGTGATCTTATTGAAGAATATTATCCGTTAGTAATTCAGTCGTGGAAAAAATTAGCCCCAACACCGTCTATACTAAAATATAACAACACCCCGTTTGGTGCCGGTAGACACATATCGCCAGGCATTGTAAACATAACAACAACAATCGCTGTCAATCTCGTTTGCGACGTTGTGGATGGTAGTTTTCAAATAGATCTTTCAAAGTCTAGCCAGGCCCAGCAAGGGTACATATTATACACATTCTTCCCCTGCGACCTCCCTGGCTATCTTATTGTATCAGAACCTATAAACCCCGTATACTTGCGTGTTCATAATCCGTTTTTATCAAGTATTCACTACAAACTTACAGACCAAAATAATCACATCTTGGACACAAGAAATGAAGAGATAAATATAAATCTGTATGTGAGATCGTAATGCGTTTTATGTCACAACGCGAAAAAAAATATCTTTGTTTTTTGTCTATGGTACCTGGTACATAATGGTTGGTCCGTACACAACACAGTTACAATAAATAATATATATATATATATATATATATATATATATATATATATATATATATATATATATATATATATATATATATATATATATATATATATATATATACTTAGGTATAAATATGCATAAATTTTCCCATGGGTTTGGTTTAGCAATTATAACAGTTAATGGCACCTCATTATGACTTTCATTATCACTTTCAATATCACTTTCATTTTCCACATTTTCACAATGTTCCCTCAACTGTCTTACACGAGAATTTAGAATCTTTTTCTTTTGGTATTCATGAGAGAATTCTAACTTGATTTAGTTAATAGCGTTTGAGAGCGGTACAAACAATTGTACCTGATTAACAGTGACTGTTGCCAGTGACTTTAACATTCCACTTTGCATATCCTTCATAAATTTGTAATCTTTCGAAAGTGTAAATCTGTTTTGGTTTTGGAGTTGTTGTAACGAGTCAAAAATCACATAGAATCTTTCCAGCATTAAGATTGTCAGACACATCGATACCGTTATGTTGTAATTTTTAATAGCAGAAACAATGGCATTTATATTTTTAGTATTCATTATATAATAAATATATATATATATATATATATATATATATATATATATATATATATATATATATATATATATATATATATATATATATATATATATATATATATATTTAATTTAAAAATTAGCAAAATATGTAGCGGGAACTGACACTCGATCTACCGTTCAAAGTTGATCAGATTAACCTAATGAGGTTCTTGCTCAGAAATTTACCCCACCATAGAACCCCTAAATATCCTAAACCGAAACTTTAGAGACTCAGAGGGTTTTGTCTGCGCATGTGTACTTGTATACCCCTACAAGTTCCTAGGACATCCGTAACCGAAACTCCAGGAACTCAAAGGGTTGTTCATACACGTGTACGTCTTATTTTAGTGATCAATCAGATATGCCTTGCAAGAGTTCCTAGGACATCCGAAACCGAAACTCAAGGAACTCAAGGGCTGATGGTCTTTTACAGAAACCTCATTATGTTAATCTAATCAACTAGAAACGGTAGATCTCGTATCAGTTCCCGTTACATATTTTGGACGGCACAAACATATAACAATGATGATGATGATGATATAAACAAATGCCATCTTCACATTTGCACACCAACAGCCAAATATCAACCTATGGATGATTGATTAAAAAATCAATCCACTATTAATTGACATAGTGGGTTGGTGTGCGCAGATGAAGATGGGGGCTCCGCCCCAATAAATTATATTTCTTGGCATAATATCGCCTCCGGAGACATTGTCGTTCACAGGATTAGATCTCTGATCGCCATGATCATAGATGCCATACGTAACCAATCGAGCTATTCCACACTTAAGAGTTTAAGAAAAATTTGTTAATATATACTTACCTAGACCACATTAGTCCTAAAAGTAACAACAACCACAATTTCTGGTATTTTATTTTTACAGTTTCCAGAAAATATATATGATTCTGCATAACACAAATAAAATTAAATTCGCCCGTATAAAAACCGTTTGATTTAGTTAAGCGGATGTAAAATAGCTTTGCACATGCGCAATTACCTATACATTTTTGCTGTCACTTATATAAGTCTAGTATAGGATTGCAAACAGACAGACACATACGCTATTGCCTGCTTCCACTGTTAAATTGATGAATTCTGAAAACAAAACGAACAGGGAGATTAATCCCTGTTTATAGAATCGGTTATATATATATATATATATATATATATATATATATATATATATATATATATATATATATATATATATATATATATATATATATATATATATATAATATCTCAGTAAATGTGATCCTATTTTTGTGTGGTTATTTCAGAGTTCTGAATGTGATCATTATGATCAGTTTGTACGGTCTAACGGTGATATTTATCGTACAGAATCTCTTTATAAAGAAATGGAAAACCTTGCCCTGAAATATACTTCTGACGATGTAAAAGTTAGACAATTACTAAGTAATTGCTTTACCGTACCATCGGTTGCTGCTCATTTCGCTCAGAAGAAAATCTTGTGGAAACCGACACAATCAGAATTTCTTGAAGATGTCGTGAGAAGTTGTATAGAATACGGACGCGGTGGATTGTGGAATACTAAATATAATTACAATGACGTTATCTCAGTTGATATGGTAGCGTGTCATCCTGGGAGTTGTCTTGGATATAGAGTGTTCTAAAAACTTTAGATTTGGACATCCTACACATGACATGACCAGAGTTGCGATAAATGGACCCTTACCAGATTTTGATTTAAAAGGATTTGCTTATGTAGAGTCGTTTGTGTTTAGAGAAGGTCTTCATCCGATTGTTTATGTGTGGCTTGAAAAACTTTTTGAAAAATGTTGGGCTCCAATAGTTCTGCTAAGATATATGCTCGATGCTGAAGTTTTAATATCGTTGAAAGTATCTGAAGCTATTATATCATATCGCGTGCAAAAGCAAGTTTGGTTACCAGAACCTGCTAAACACGATGAGAAACTTGCAAAAGATCTCGGCAGAAAAATAATCGGTAAGTTTACACAAGGAGATCATAAACGAATATGTATAAGATTGATTATGGACGATGCTGAATTCAATTTCATAATCGCTGACACGATGGAGAAAAACATTTATAAGTCGATGTAATGCTTATTTATCAGAAAACAAAACTAGGCACCATTGTGAGCTGTACTGATGGCGAGTCACCGCAGTTTACTCATTTAAGATCTTCGATGCTAGCTTATGTTTCGATAAATCTATTATCGATGATAAACAGATTTCTCGTTACGCTGTTTGAGTTGCGACAGATTCATTTTATGTACAAAAATAATATAAAGATTCATTAAATCTCGATAATGTTGAATGGGGAACATGGAGGATAATACAAGAAAATATACTTAGTTATTGTGAATCTGCCGATGTTGAAATTGAGGAAACATTACAGAAATAATCAAGTATCAAAATCATCTGCACCATCCGTGTATGATCCTGTATCTAGACATAAGACCGTTTATCTTAATGGGTGTGGAGGTTCAAGTAAAACACAAGCAAATAACTTATTCATGAGTTTAGATATGATTGTCTTAACACCAACGCACAAAGAAACAAGGGAAATAAAGCAACGAAATGTAAAGTCGTGTACATATCAGTTTATTTAGATGGTGCGGAGATACATGGACCCCATCACGAACGGGTGAAAAATATATACCTAAAATTATCATATGGGACGAGATATGCACGGTGCCTCTGGAGGTGTTACAAATATTTCTTGATTGGCTGTTACTAAAGAATACTGCTGTGATTATGTGTGGTGATCATGGTCAACCACAACCCTTTGTTGGGCAGTCTCTACACGAGTGGCTAAAGAATAATGTAGATTATTATGAAGAAATATCTGATGATCATAGAGCTGTTGATAACTCGCTGTAAGAATTCAAAAGATTAATAATGCGACTACAACCAGATAAAATACAGTGTGAAGTAATGCCTGAGATAATTCCCAAAACATCCATGAATGATTTTTGGACCCAATGGAAACCTGATTTGATAGTTGCCAGTAGAAACATAGTTCGTGATAAACTACAAAAGAAATTATATGCGTTACACAAGGAAAAATTCACAAAGTTACCTGTACCGTTGTGTTATCGCCCTGCAGATACTAGACAACAAAATGTTGATGTTAAGATTCCTAGTGTAGGCAATGAAAGAGTCCGAATACAAAATCTTGTAATAAATGATATTGTCCTTGTCGCTGTTGATGTTGTCGAGACCGCGTTAAACATCGATAAATAGCCATGGACGTTAGGGTACGCTATAACGATTCATTCGTCACAGGGATTAACTATCACTGATACTAAAGTTTGGATAGTCGATGATCGTATTGAGTGGTCAAATTTAGTTTATCTCGCAGTATCTCGAGTTAGAAGACTATCACAACTGAAACGGGTTTTCATGGATTGCGTAATACCCGAAAAAACACTAATAATGTCGATATCAATAAAAAATTAGTCAGCTATAAGCAGTGTGACAAAAAAAGTAATCTCGAGTTTGATATAGATGTGGATATTATTATGATGTTAAAACAACGACAAAATAATCATTGCGCAAATTGCAACGCAATAATTTTGTGGCAGTATTTGAGCAACACAAGACAATTTACCGTTGATAGAATTAATAGTAGTCTTGGTCACACGCACAAAAATGTGATGCTCACCGGTTTGAAGTGTAATCGACGTAGTGGAGCTGCAAGTTTATAAAATGTACTCGGTGGTAATTGCGTATCCTCAGGAATTATTTGTAATTGTTCACGTAAAAATCCACGCTGGGGAGCAGTTGAATCTAATCTGTAGATTGCAGGTCTTCCTGTGGACCTTACCACGCTGGATATTTTGTGTGTGGTCACACTCCAAATAGGATCAGTTGCCCTTTTTCTGCCTCCTTCGAGTTCTCCAGGTTCGTATAAATATCTAACCGTAACATTGCCTAGTACTGGTTGAGAAATAGATTTACGTTGTATCGGTATATATTTTTTGTGATCGCATCAGACGGTTTCATAGAAGTTGCAGGAGTAACTTCCTTATTCAGCGCAGCCATCACATTCGGTAACTTCGCAACCCATTTACGAGATCTTGTATCTGTGGATATTTCCTTTGCATATTGATACCCGAATAACCTTTCAGCAAGTATTCGATTAAATCGTTCAACGATTGCATGATCACGATGAATCTCAGTATGTCCTCGTCTGATTTTAACGTTGTGCTTGTTTATCAACGATGATACTGCACCAAATAATTCTTTGCCAGGATCAACTTGTAATAGCTGTGGCCATCGTAGACCACGTTGATAAATTCGCTCAAACGCAGATGCAACTTCAGATGATGTCTTTGTTGATAATGCTTCAGTTTCTTTATATCTACTTGCAACGTCAACAACAGTCAATGCGTGTTTGTACGTGCGTGACTTTGGTCCACGTGTTTTAATAGTATCTTATGATAAAAACAAAATATCTGCTTGATGAACTTCGTTAGGAACACTGACATCAAAATGTGCGTATTGAATTTTGTTTGGTGGTGGTAAATAAATTTACCACATTGCCTGTCGTGCTAACCAATTTTCAGCAACAGAACGTGAAACTTTCTGCCTCAGCAAGTTTAGTGATCGCTGCTTTACCTTTCAAATACCCTCTTGGGCTATATTAAATAGATTCCATTATAATAATTATACAGTTAATTACCAGCCCCTAACATTTTACTTTTCATAGCGGATTTTATTAGGAAACTAGCGAGTTTCTCTCTGTTACGAAACGGCTCGTTCTGTGTAACAAAAAAGTTCACACAACAAGCTTTTTTGAATTTTAATAATGATACTACTTATTTACTAGATCACATAAAATGATGTAAATTATTTAAACAAGACTTAGGGGTTTAGAGAAATGGTCCAAATTTGATCAATTATAATAAAAAAAAAAACATAAGTCCTGAAAAAGTTCTAAACACAGACTAATGTATGTTCCGGTCCAAACTGGTGGTTGTCCGCAATTTCCATAATTTTTCACAAAAACAATGTACGTGTTGTCCCGTTCCAAAATTAGCAAGAAAACGTCCAAATATGCAATGTTGCTCGCTAGGAAAGTTATAAAGTGAATAGTTCCTCTAACACGGGTTGTGTTATTTTACGTAGATATAATAACGAATTCTTCTATTTTACGTAGATATAATACATTCTTCTGGTTTTACGTAGATATAATACATTCTTCTGGCACAACAAAATAAAAGTTGTATGACTCGACTCAACTACGACAGTCTGTCCGTGACTGACTCTCGAACAGAACAGTTTGTATGTGACTGTGCATGAATCGCAAAAACTCAAAGCATATATGGGAATGCTAAAGCGTAGCCTGAACTGCACTCACGAGGAAGCATGCAATTTCCCCAATACTTCTGAACAATGAATTTATCATACACAGCACGTGCCAACATTAACTACATCTACGACTCAAGTAACCTTATCAAAAACATGTTAGACGATATAATGAAATAAGAAATAAAGATTTATAGAAAATTGATTTTTTTAATGCACTTGAACTCCAGGGTCGTAAAACCTTTCCCCATAAAAAAGTTTTATGTCATAAAACCTTTTTTCATAGCAATTATTAATTCTACACAAAGTAAAAATCTGAAATATCATAAGCTCTTATGAATTAAAAATGTCATTTCCACAAAGGAAATTCTGAAATAGCCTTTACAATTATAGTTTTAAAATGACCATGTCCCACAATATGTCCTAGGAAGGTAGCACCTGCATGTCAGAACTCACTGTTAGATAAATAGTCAGATTGCATCCCTGACTTTGTCGAAAAAAGTCTTAATCATAGTTGTATGTACTTTCCAGACATCATTAATATATGCATCGCAGTTGTCTAGACCAGGAATCATCATATTCATAAGGCGTTGAAATTGAAAAATCTTCATCCCAAAATAAAAAACACTGAATTGGTAGAGTCCATCTGGAGTCAAATTTCAATTTATTTTCTCTTCCTTTACGGGAATTTGTAAAACTTCAGGAGATCGAATTTAGTGACGTATTGGCATTTCCAATTTTGTCGTTCAGATTCTTAGCTGTGGAAACTAGTCTGTTTTTTGGTCACAATTCACTTTTCCTATAATCCGTACATATTTCAGAATACTGTTTGTGAACTCCACTCTTAATGGGCTCTATATATTTGTCCAATAATTACTGCCATTTTTTTAAACGTGTAAAATTTGCTTTGTTCTTGTAGGCACATCTGGAAACAAGTTTATATTTGGACAACAAATTATTCAAATTCAGTTTTTCCTTTCCTTGCAAATTAAAACTGTTTCTGGTCTAGATTTTCACAACTTCCGAATTCTGTAGACTTGTTCCAATATTAGCAGTATCCAGTTGAAATCCTTAATGTGAATATACATTTGGTTGGACAGGTACAACTAAATTGATTACATTTATTTGGCTATTTCTTTAAAAACAGTAGTACTCCATTAATTTATTTAAGACTTGAGTACAATGTTATAATTTAAGTCATTTTCTTCTTTACTTTGTAAGGGCCTTAGAATCTTATTTGCAGAAAATTGTGCAGAATACGCAAGAGAGACTGGACTTTATTACAGGAGCCAAAAATTGTCTCTAGTACGTATTGGTGAAACCATAGTTTCACTTTTGACTTGATTTGTCGAATGTGGCATTCAAGTGCATTAAGCTGGAACATACCAGACTTTAACTTTAACTTTAACAACCAAAATAATGCAGTTGTCTCTGATCTTTTTAGGTATTGGCTTATATCGTTGTGTAACATATATCACCTCAGTATGTTTGTGTCTACCTCGAGGAAATATTCTATCTGGATTTGATTGTTTGTCCAGCATCACTACATCATATACCACGAGCTTATTTATAAATCCATCTAGATCATCTAGATCATCTACAGATGGGGCTTCATCAATAAAGGTGATGAAGTCATTAATATTGCTGCCGTCTTCATTTTGCTATTTAATTAAAGTCTGTAAGTACTTCATAACATCTTTGAAAACCTACAGATAGTGCCACTAAATATAATTTCTCCTATTTCATCCATCTCATTATCAAATTGAGTAATAATTGTATTTTGCCAGATCCAGATGGACGTATTATTATCATTCTGATAGAATTTAGTAACGCTGGATGGTGCCTTACTGCCTCCAGTAAATAAGATTGATCAAGCATGTTATGTTCATGATGTTGCGTATAAAAGTAAAGATTTGCAACAACGACATCTCGCAGATGTGAAATTGATTCATGCGTTAAATTATATACCTATTAAATCTCTCAGAGAAAAACTTGCTAGTTTTCTTGTAAAATCTGCTATGAAAGGTAAAACAATGCTAGGGTCAGGTAATGAATTATATAACTATTATAATGGAATCCATTTATTATTCCACGAGATGATGTTGGAGGGGAAAAGCGGCTATTACTAAATTTGCTGAAGTAGCTAAAGTCTCATGCGTTGTTGCTGCAAAGAGGTCAGTACGACAGGCAATATGGCAAATTTATCTAACAACACCTAAAAATTTAAATATGTACATTTTGATGTCAGCATCTCTAAAGAAGTTCATCAAGCAAATATTTTGCTTTACCGCACGATACTGTTAAAACACGTGGACGAAAATCACGTGTGTACAAATACGCCTTAACTGTCGTTTACGTTGCGAGTAGATATAAAGAAGCCGAACCATTATCGACAAAAACGGCAACTGAAGTTGTTTCTGCGTTTGAACGAATTTATCAGCGAAGACCCGGATCACAAGGTGGTCTACGATGGCGACAACTATTACAGGTTGATCATGGCAAAAAATTTCTTGGTGCAGTATTATCATTGATGAAGAAGCATAATGTTGAAATCAGACGAGGACACACGGACATTCATCGAGATCAGGCATTCGTCGAACGATTTAATCGAAGACTTGCTGCTTAGATGTTCTTTGTGTGTGTGCGTATATATATATATATATATATATATATATATATATATATATATATATATATATATATATATATATATATATATATTTCCGAAGGGAATATCAGCTGACTTTAAGCCCAAGGATAGAGCTCATGAATGGGTTGTAAGGTTACCAAGTGTTATATCTGCATTGAAAAAAGAAATTAATCGTGCAACTTCTATGAAACCTTCTAATGCGTTCGAAAAAAATATATCACAAAACGTTTAATCGAATCTTCTTCTTACCTAGTATTAGGTAATGTTACCGTAAGATATGTATATGAACCCGGCGAACTTGAAGGAGGCAGAAAAGAGCAACTGGTCCTATCTGGAGTGTGAACACACATAAAAATTTCAGCATGGTAAGGTCCACAGGTAGACCTGCAATCTACGGATTAGATTTACTGCTCATTAGCATGGATTTGTAGGTACAAATAATTCCTATGGATACACAATTATCACCAAGCTCATTTTTATAACCTTTTAGCGCGCCCAGCTCTCCGACGTCAATTACACTCAAGACTGGTCAGTATCACATTTTTGCGTGTGTGACCAAAACTACTATTAATTCTATCAACGGTAAATTGTCTTAGATTAAAACACCGCCACAACATTACTGCTTTACAACTTGCATAATGATTATTCTGTCGTTGTTTTAGCGTTATAATAAATTCAGCATCTATATTGAAATCGCGAATATTTTTTGTCACATTTCTTATAGCTGTCTAATTTTTTTTATTGACATCGACTTTGTTAGTGATTTCTTCGTTTATTACGCAGGCGATGATAACCCGCTTCAGTTGCGATATTCTTCTGACTCGAGACACAGCCAGATAGACTAAATTTGACCACCCAATACCATCATCGACGATCCAAATATTTGAATCAGTAATAGTTAGTCCCTGTGACGTTTGAATCGTTTTAGTGTATTCTAACGTCCACATCGATTTATCCATGTTTAACGCTCTCTCAATAATATCAACAAAAACCAAAATAATATCATTAGGAAAAGATTTTGTATCCCACCTCCAAGAAAATCAACATAAATATTTTGTTGTTTAGTATCTGCTGGGCGATAACATAATGGTTCATGTAGATTTCTGACATTTTTTTCTTATTGTAACGAAAATAATTGATGTTGAAGTGTATCGCGAACTATTTTTCTGCTTGCAAATATCAAATCAGCAGGTCTCCAAGAAGTAAAAAAATAATCATTCTTCGTAGTTTCTGGAATTACTTTACGCATTATTTCACGCTATATTTATCTGGTTGTAGTCTTATTAACTTTTTAAACTTTTTCAGTGATTTATCAATAGCTCTATGGTCATCAGTTATATCTTCATAATAACGTACAAATGTTTTTAGCCACTCATGTGTAGACGATCCAGTAAAGGGTGACGGTTGACCATGATCGCCACACATTATCACAGCAGTATTTTTTAATAACAGCCAGTCAAGAAATCTTGTAATGCCTCTAGCGACTCCGCCCATATCTCTTACCACATAATAATTTTATGAATGTATTTTTCATTCATTCGTGACGGAGTTCATGCGTTTCCACGGCAGCTGAAGAAACTATGATATGTACACGATTTTACACCTCGTTCTTTTTATTTCCCTGGCGAGATTATTCGTCGATGTCAAAATAATCATAAGAGAACAATTACTAATTAATTTAATGGCGCGAATAGTTTTACCTGAATCACAACATCCATTAAGATAAACAATCTTATGAGTAGCCACATGATCATATACAGATGGTGCCTATGACTTTGATACTTGACTATTATTCTTGTAATATGTCTCCGCAATATCAAACTCGGCAGATTCAGAATAACTAAGTATATCTTCATGTTTCTTTCTCTATTCGCCCCATGATGCCTGATTGTTAATCCGTAATTGTTTTAACGAATCCTCATACTTTTTGTTTACAAAAAATGAATCTGTCGCGACTCTGAGAGCATAACGAGGAAATCTGATTATCATCGATAATAGCTTTATCGAAACGTACACTAGCATAACAGATCTTAAATGAGTGAGTCGCCATCAATATAGCTCCGTCTGATAAATATGCATTACTTCGACTCAAAAATGTGTTTTTCTCCGTTGTATCAGTAATTATTAAATCAAGTTCAGCATCGTCCATAATTAATCTTGTACACGCTCGTTTATGAAAATATGATCATTCTTTATTCCGTCATGTTTAAAGTTTTAAATAGCAGAAATAATATAGCTAATATTTTCATAGTTCCTTATACATATATATTATTTTTAAAAAAAAAATAATTGACAATCAAATTATGAACTTTGACAAATCCCCCAGCGAATCTCTAGTCAAAACAAAACTTTAGAGTTGCAAAGGACTGTCTATGCATTGCGTTTTCATATAAACCCCACCAAATCATCCTTAAAAGAGATAGCCCAGGACCATACCCACCGATATATACCGGTCATGGCAATCGAACCACGGACTTTAAGCACGTGAATCCAACATTCCTGCACTGAGCTACGAAGTTCGGTTAATTCAGTTATACATACACACACACACACACACACACACACATATATATATATATATATATATATATATATATATATATATATATATATATATATATATATATATATATATATATATATATATATATATATATATATATATATATATATATATATATATATATATATATATATATATATATATATATATATAACTAGCGCATTACATTTTTGATTTTATAAATGAATCTAGAAATTCATAATTTTATTAAAATGTATCATTTCCATGTATAACACGATTAAAATATATTACCATTTGTACATATAAAACGAAATGATTTAAAATTACAGACACAGGTAATATATAAGCAGTCTGAAGATCAATAAATACTACGTCAGCCAAACCCAAACAAAATCGATAAAGTACATCTGTTTGAATGCCCCATTCATACATATATATTTTCGTTCTAAGGTTTTAAAATTACTATCAGAACATAGCTTGAAGCAACACCGTCCACATTATCGGCAGGATTCTGTCAATCTGTTGGATTTTAACAAGACTTTAAAGATTCAGTTAATACTATTTTAAGTACTGCTTGAAACAGACAGACGATACGCTTTGTTGATGAGATTAAAATACGTTGCATTTGTCTATGTAACGACGCAGTATATAGGGAGATAATGGTTTTATTCGCTCTGCAGAGACAGAGGAGAATTATCTCGCTTCATTTTATGTGCACTTATCGAAAAATAAGTAAAGAAATAACTGATCTATCTGTGCATGATGGAAGTGTAAATTTTTATAATAAATGTATCGATTCCGCAAATGTAGATAAAGACTATAAATTGATTAAAAATAGTATCTTTGATTTTATGTGAGTGTGTATAAGTATTTTTTTACTCAAACATATTGTTATAAGAAATAAATAAAGTTCAGTATCATTATTTTTTCCTTTTAAGAAAGAATATATATAAAAAAATCTACAGCGTTTCTCCTCTTTAATCAATAATGTTTCATGATCAGTGGGTTTGAAATTTATTCTCGATAATAATAGATTGTGTACACGTAAATAATCTTGATCAATTGGCTTAGATACAATTACCCACCCAGGTTAAGCTTGAATACTGGATACATATAATATATATCCTTGCTGATGAATATAATATATATCCTTGCTGGACCTAGTTATACTTCGAAAGAACTAGTTGATAACTACTATCAACTGCATCGCATATTAGATTGACTGTGATTGGTGATGTTATGTCAACAATATCAGGTGAGGTATGCGACCTCCACCGTACGGATTATTATTATCTTTAAGAACGGTTGGTGGCGGGAATTATTTTCTCCATGAATCACATATTCTTTTAAAGTGTTCATCAATAAGATCATTCACTAATTTCTATTAGCTTTTCAGAGTTAAAACCGGGTATTTATTCTCTTGTAATTCTGAAATGTTTAAGAAGTACTGTTGTAAATAGAATCTTTAGTGTAACACGCTGTACTGGATAGTCTTCATTAACTATGTAACTTGTAGTATATGTAGTTCTAGATGGCGTTACTAATCTTTTTTTCTCTATTAACAATAATATCTTTCAAAACATCCATGTCTGTAGCAATTTAATTCAAATGTTGCATTGTTTCAACTATTTCATTTTTTAAATCATCGTTGTAAGAAACATTAATGCTTGAAAATAAATTTTGTAGATTATTAAATAACGTTCGTGTTCAGATTTAATTATATTAACATATTAATTTATGGAATCAACATCAATTATTACTATTTTACCTTTTTTTTACCATCAACTGTTTTTTTGGTAATTTAAAAAAATAGGTTTCTTGTCCATCTATATAATGTTTAACTCTATTATTACCAAAATATCGTCGCCATGGATCAGCATCTTTTACTTGTCGATATTCTGGAAGGTTATAAATATTTAGTTTTATCATTAATTAAGTCGGATCTCTTTGGTTCTGGTGGACCTTTATAAACCAATACAACTTCAGTCCAACCAAATACTGATCTAATCGAACTTTGATAAATATTTATTGAGGTGATCACATTATCTGAGATCCAAAATGCAATAAGAAGACAAAAAGGTGGTAAATGTCCAGGATCAGATTTTTTTGTATATGTGGAACATTTTAAATATTCAGATACTGGACTTTATGGGCTATTAATGGTTTTATTTAATTGTATGTTTGTGCATAACTTTGTACCAGATGAGTTCACAAAAGTTACAATTATACCGCTACTAGAAAGCAAAATTGGTAATCTAGCGGACAAAAATAACTACAGACCTATAGCTCTTACGACTATTATCTCAAAACTATTCGAATGCATCATACTACAAAGATGCGAAGTCATAATCTCCGACAATCAGTTTGGATTTAAAAAGCAGCATTCTACAGATTTATGTTTTTATGCCTTTAAGGAAACCGTAGGCTATTATGTGGAACATGGCAGCCTAGTATTTGCATGCTTTTTAGACACTAGTAAGGCATTTAATCATTGGACACTCTTAAAAAAGTTGCTGGAAATTAAAATTCCTGTATACATTGTTCATACTTTAGTCAACTGGTATGGCAAACAGTTGTATTATGTGCGATGGGAAAGTGTAATATCCAGAGCTTTCCATGTAACCAATGGGGTGAGACAGGGAGGTATTCTTTCCCCTATGTTATTTAGTATTTACATAGATGAGTTAAATCGTATATTAGGCCATTGTAACGTAGGGTTACGTCTGCCACCAAATGGGCTGTTTCTTAACAATTTTAGCTTTGCTGATGATATGTCACTGATAAGTCCGTCTGTCGCAGGTTTAAGAAAATTATTGAAGATATGTGAACAATATGCATTAGAGAATGATATTATCTATAATACACAAAAATCAGTATGCATGGTCTTTCAGCCAACTTCTTTTAAATTACCATCACCTCCCTCTGTACATCTTAACGGCAATGATCTTGCGTATGTCGACAGTTATATGTATTTGGGCCATATTTTGAAATCCAATCAGTCAGATAATGAAGATATGATGAGACATTATCGATATTTGTGTACTCTAACAGACATGTTTCTACGAATCTACGAAAATTTAAGCCTTGTTCATTGAGTAACAAAATTAGATTATTCAAATCTTATTGCTGCACTATGTATTGTGCCCCACTGTGGACAAACTTTAGTGAAAATGTGAAAAGAAAACTAGTAATTGGTTATAATAACAGTATTCGCTTTCTATTAGGTCTTCCAAAATGGAACAGTGCCTCCAACATGTTTGTAAATTATAATGTATTCAGCTTTGAGGAAGTAATGAGAAAGTATGTATTCTCAATAATAGCAAGACTATCTAATAGTGAGAACTGTATATTGAAATCAATTTGTAACTATGACATTCATTTAAATTCACATATTGTTAGTAGATGGAACAAATTGATATTTAAATGTGTCACTTAACTTAGTTCATTTTAATAATGCATGGCGCAAATAATTGTTGTAAATGTATCTGAATACTTGTACATATGATATATATATATACATATAAATATATATATATATATATATATATATATATATATATATATATATATATATATATATATATATATATATATATATATGTATGTATATATATATATATATATATATATATATATATATATATATATATATATATATATATATATATATATATGTTCTTTTATGTTTACAATGTTTTACTCTATATCCGTATTTTAATTTAGTTGTATGGACTATGCAGTCTGAAATAAAGAATTCTTATCTTATCTTATCTTATCTTATCTTATCTTATCTTATCTTATCTTATCTTGTCTTGTCTTGTCTTGTCTTGTCTTGTCTTGTCTTGTCTTGTCTTGTCTTGTCTTGTCTTGTCTTGTCTTGTCTTGTCTTGTCTTATCTTATCTTATCTTATCTTATCTTATCTTATCTTATCTTATCTTATAGCATAATCAGGAGAATTTATTTCAATTGCCGCTTATAATATTGGTTCGTAAGCAGTAATTGCTCTTTTTGATCCTTTACCTGTTATGGATTTAATCCTGCGTTGGAATTCATCATTGATTTGTTCTATTTGATAACTGCCAGTTGGAATGCTAACTACTTGCCAATCAGGAGTTCCATCACGCTTATTCTTATTTGCAAATACTAATGAATTATTTGGCTGTCGTCCACGAAATGGTTTTGATCTAATATTAGGCCAGCTATAATAAACTGCAATTGTGCTAATGCTATTTCTTTTGTTGGAATTGCTGCTGGAAAGTTTACGCTAAACACAGGATTGGTCGAACTTAATGATATAGTAGTTTTTGACTGTGTTGTATTAGTGACGATCTGTTGAAGTAATTCTCTCGACGCCGTCAATGACTGTCATTATTATTATTGTTATTATTTAATTCTCCATATTCTAGCATTGGCTATTGTGAGTGACAAAGTCACTAGAATCGCACGCGATTATTAATGCCTCATAGTAGGTTTTCACTATCGTTGCGAACTCATCATATATTATACCATAGCTGAGGTACAGCGAAATACAATAGTTTACAATATGCTGCTGTTTATTTTATACTCACGTAATTTATCATTTGAACATGTAACTATCTTTTTAGCGATAATACTGAGAATGCCTGCGATAGTCGTTGAAGTTGAAACGACAATTGTTATAACTGCATGCGCTGTCAGTGTTATCGTTGATAATAATAATCCGACTTATAATAGCAGAAACTGAGTAAACAACTATATCAATGACAACCATACGTCTGCGATATTTTTATATACTTTTACTGTATAATCGTTGATGATATATTTTGTTCGGTCAGACATACACATACTCGATTGTATCTGTGACCTTGAACATCGATAAGGACTGTCATTAGTGACTTTATAACTAAGGTTTAAGTCATTATTATACTATGACGATAAGTAATTAATTGTGGTGTTTCAGCGACAAATTCCAGACACCACCAATAAGACGCTGTGGGTTTTTTTTATCGAATGGTTCCGGGATTAATTCTTCTTCAGCATCTGTATTTAATACTATTGATGCAATTCCAGAGAAAGCACAGTTGAATGACGACATGGAAATGTGGTAGATATACCAGATTTTGCACCACTAAATAGGGACAGGCTATAAACACCGGTGTTGTATTTCTGTGTCCACTTTGCTGATTCTAATGCTACGGTGTAGACTATATTGTTAGCTCGTCAGTGAGGAATTTTAATCAAATTAGCCTTTTAACGGTATTAGGAATTCCACTGATAATATCGTTGAGTCTTGTGTTAATATCAACGGGTTTTATGTCAACAGTTGGTAGATTTCAAAACAATTCATTAATGGGTCTATATACGTTTCTACGAAAATTTAAAAACGTTTGGACGTGATCAGAAAAATTAGCATTGAGTGTGGTTATTCCATTATTGATTGTTGTTAAAAAATTGTTACTGAAATTTCCTTATCATCAACGTATTTTTTCGTTGCAGCATTAAGATCAGATTATTGTGTTCTGGGATTAATAATATCAATATTATTCATGTTGAGAAATGCACGCATTATGCCACCACTGCTTGATACGTAATAAGATTCTTGATCGTCGATGTATTTTTTTTTTACAGCGTCCGTATCTGCGGTTGGGTTTCCAAGGTCTATAATTTTATTTCGATTCATGAAAATGCTACCTGTGAATGACTCACCAATTTTCTTGATATAATCGTTAAACTGACTGAATCTTGTATTTTACCCTGATCAGTAAAAGTAGCGATATTATCAACAACTACTGTAGGAATTCATGAGTACATCTGGCATTTGTATATTACTCGTCTTTAATCGTCCTTGTTTATCCTGAAAAACAAGGACTTCATTTTGATCCACACTTCTAATATTTAAAAAAATCATCGATCTCATTTCTGAGTTGATCGAGGATTGCATATTTAGATTAATAACCTTGCTGCTGAGCTTTACCACGAGCAGATCTTTCGTAAATATCTACCATTTTATTTATTAATATCTGTTTAAATGTGACAACGTAGTATATTCGTGCACGACTTTATGAGGTGGTTTTGTTGATTTTGTTACAGCATCAAGTACAGCGAGTACTTCACGTCTTCATATTAGTGGATCAGTTATTTTTTGTGTTGGCAATGTTGAATACCAGATTGGAATACGTTGCATGCTGCTAACATATTCTAAAAATTATTTTGGTGGCGCTAGTCCCTATGAATCGAAATCAATAATTCCATGTGGATGAATTGCGTTTTTATCGAGACTAACAATACCAGTTTCAATATTGTTCGGTTGTTTTGGTAATTGATCAAGCATAAAAATACCTCAAAAGTTTTTTTTTATTTTAAATTTTTTAGCAGCGTCAAGTAAATCAAAATTGAAAATGGGCAGAATCAATAAACTGTCCTGGGAAGTCATATATCCTTTCCATACCATGAATATGGAGTCGCTGACAATCTTATACCCCTTCCTGTTTTGGAGAATTTTATTCCCTTCCGGATGCTTTCTTTAATGCCGTTGTAGGAGCTGTTCCAACAGCCCCTAATGCAGCTGCTTTTGCAACAGCTGGGGCTCCAGCAGCTATTAATGCTGGTATAGCTACAAGAAGTGGAAAAGTTACGCCAGATTTAACAATATCTTTAATAAATCCCTCAAAAGATTAAATTTTACACCTTAATTTAGTTTGTTGGCTTCATTGAAATTTCTAAATTGACGTTGTAATAACGATAATTTTTTGCACCGTTTATCTGTTCCTTCTTTAGCGATATTTGTATTCCATAGTTTTTTTGGCTGATTGAAGCCTTTTAATCTGATCAAGAGTCACGGTAACACTAACGTGATTGTATGCCATTATACTATTTATTTATAAACGATCTAATTTGATGTTTGGAAAATGTTTACATATTTTCTACTGGAGCATCAACGACTCTCATTCGTCCACCAACACTTTCAAGCAACATCGATTTATTGCTGAGTTTAATAGCGATAGCTCTGTAATTGGCAATAGCTGCTGTTATCAAACGAGCTCGAAAATGTATATCAGCTACTGATTGTCTGGTCAAATATAAATGTTCTAGTGAAAAGTAATAAACCGGATATAAGGTTGTAAAATCTAACTGTGATATTTGCAAACCAGTATCAATGTGTTGATCAAGCCCTATAAACGGCATAAGACGATGATATGCACGTGCAACATCATTTTGATCGAAATTCAGTAAAATATCCTCGGATGGTTCTTGATGTCCATTTATCCTTAATGAAACCTCAGCAACACCAAGAGTGTCAATTATCATCATACTATGATTTTGACTGTTTACTCATGCAACATCATGTAATGCAATAAACGTGTCTTGGTGCAGAAACACCTTGCCGAGAAGCCATTTGCCATGTAAATAAACCATTAACACTACTCTGGATAGCATCTATATTCATTGTCATCCATGATAACATTGGTTTACCATCTTGACTCATAAAAAATAGCTACCGATCTTCTTCAGATATTATTGGAGTCATCATTAGCATCCACAAAGAAGGTTTTGTAAGAATTACTCTGCGTGCATCACCAACATATCTCCATAGTGCATCATCGTCTGTAGTTTTTCGTACTAGTAAAACTGTATGTTTGGCTCCAAAATAACCTTTCTGACATTTCTACAGAATCCAAAGATATGTGACAGTGGATTCGCACATGAAAACACTATTCTATTACCTACTAACATTGTTCAACATGATCTAAATCCTGGATAAAATCTGGATCTATATTAGTAATCATCCTTTGTATATCAGCATAGGCATGTCTTGCAAAATTTCTTGGTTGTCCTATTTCTTATTGTTGGTACTCTGGAGAATTAGAAGAATATTTCACAAACATCAGTTATGGCCTAGCTAATCTTGAGTAATCGTCGCTGTATCATGCAAGACCAAGTATTGTAGCAAGGTCGATGTCTTTCTGAATTGATTCAATATTTTTTCCGTCAGTCATATACGTAGCGCTTTCAGATAACGCCATAATACCATTATTAATAAAACCAACACGAACATCAGCAGCATATTTAGTATTACCTGCTTTAAAATTTCACCCTCTACTTCAATAAATGCTTCATCGGGTAAGAAATATCTGCTTGTATCCTGAACTTGCAGTTCAATTCTTCCACGCTGATTTGGAATTCGAGCGTCATAAGAATAATATTGATACAGACTCAATAGTATTGATACACTCATCCTTGAGTACCGGTGCATCCATGTAGAATGCTAGATCAGATATACGTTTAAACATCTTTATTTTATTTATTATCGTCTAATACAAAGACCACTTCGTGAAGTGAGACCACTTCCTGCTATCAGACTTGCGGTTATATTTTTTTTTCTTTTTCAGATAATGGTACATCAGCCAACTCTGCTAGTTGTTATTAGCAGCTAGATGATTGTACTAATATTTGCAGGTATTACTTCAGTGCTAGCCAGTTTCACCGTTGGCTGAGGTTTTCGTCGTATTAATCGTGCTAGTCTATCCTTGATTGCTGAGAATGCTCTACTAGCAACATCACCAATACCTTTTTCACGAACTTCAATAGCTTTCATTCCTAGTTGCTTTGCAATCGGTATTGCTTTTGGGGCAATCATCGTAAATCGTTTTCAAATATCATCTGCTTCATTAATGATTTCTGGGAAATTATTACCAGCTCGTTTTCCTCCATTGAGGATTTCTAGTCGTTATTAGCATATGTAACAAGACCACTTCCTTGAGAAGTAAGACCATTTCCAGATGTGCTACCAGAAAAGGTGTCTGATGGCAAATATTCTTCTTGTTCTTCTTCTTCTGCTTTTTAAAAAAATCTTTCTTTACATCTTTCTCACAATAGTTGTAACTGGTTTTTCTGGCGGTGTATGTGTTATTTCTCCACGTGGTGGTGACGGTAGTAATGGTTGTGCTAATTTCTATGTTGTTTGAGGAGCTGGTTGTGCTCTTTTTGTATATTTTTGAGTTGGTCTTGCTGCTTCTTCTTGTTTTGTACGCTCGTTTTTCTTTTTTGCAAAAATTTTTTACTCGCTTTGCCTGTTCTCTTTCTTCTTGTAGTTGTTTTCTCTTAATTCCCCTCTATAATCTAAATCTCTAATATAATTATATATATTCATTTTATATTTAATATAATCTGGATCGTCTGCTTTAACTTGATCAATTCCTGTATTTTTATCATTTTTTACCAGCCTTCATGATCTATGGGTTTTTCAGCATGTTCAGGATTCATTTTTATTTCTTCTATTTTTGAAGCTTTCGAAAGCAAATTTGATAAATCCTTCTTGTTAATTCCCCTAATATGTTCAAAAGCCTTTTCAGTGAATTTATTAGTCAAATTAATCATTATTTTTGTTTTTTGTGCTTCAGGGATTATTGGTGCTTTAACGCCTTCAGGTTGAGAAACAGCAGCAGCTATATCAGCTGGAAGTCCACGTAAAATTCTTCTTGTCTGTTTTGTTCATTCGGATATGTTTCCAGTTGCTTCAGCGTTTTTTCTTTCCAACACAGGTAGAAAACCTATAGTGGTTTCTGTGATAGGTTTAAATAATTGTTTTGTATCCTATTCAAATTCATCTTGAGATTGTAGTTGTTGTTTGACAGAATCATGAACAGGCGAATAGTTTTTAATTGCCTCTAGTCGCTCATAAGCTAATCTGGATGAGGGTTGTTCTCTAATATTCATATATTTATCATGACTGTTTAATTTATAGCAGCAAGACAAAAAAAATTGATCCGGCAAATAAATGAGTCGCATAAAAATTTGAAGACAAAAATATGTCAATGATGGAATAATAAAAATGAGCTAACCCAAACGATTTATTGTCTGTTTTCAACCGTATGGAAATAATGACCCATAAGGATAGTGTAGTGAGGTATGGAAGCTGTATCATGGCCTTTTAAGCAAGTGTAGTGAGGTCTCGAAGCTATATCATGACCCATAAGGATAGTGTAGTGAGGTATGGAAGCTGTATCATGGCCTTTTAAGCAAGTGTAGTGAGGACTCGAAGCTATATCATGCCCCATAAGGATAGTGTAGTGAGGTATGGAAACTGTATCAGGGCTTGTAATTAAAGTGTAGTGGGGCTTGGCAGCTGTATCAGGGCCCATAGGAAAAGTAAAATGGGGCTCAAGTTGTATCATGGCCCTTTAGCACTAATCCAATTGATGTGGGGCCAATTCCATGTATGTATAGGGGATGAATATTTTTTTTCTTCAAAGAGCCTGGCTGCCCCAGTTCAAATTAAAATATACCTCAGCTTTTCTTCAATAAATATATAAAATAATTATTAACGCAGAGACCTTTTTGGTTTAGCCTGTAATGAATAGTATAAAAATCTCTCATGTGTAATTGGAACTTTTAACTCATTGAAAGCTCTTGAGATTTCTCTCATTTTCACCTGAAATGGCAGTAAGAAAAGCATTACTTCCAAATACATCTGCTTCCTAAAGAATTTAATTTAGCCAGATGCCTAGCTGTGTTAAAGATGTTTTGGATTGGCTATTTCACTTGCTCACGTGCAGAAGGGTAAAAAATTGTACTTTTTTGTTTTTGCTTAATGGACCAATTATTTTCATGTCCTAGCCACTTTTTATCCCAAATCTCAACTTATCCTACTTTTTGCAAAGGTTCACCTGTCCATGTACAGTTCAGACCAGTCTGCTTTAGATCTCAGGCCAAAAGGTCTACAATCCTTTAACAATATCCAGTTCTGACAAATGGTGTGTGTGTGTGTGTGCATGTGCATGCATGTGTGTGTGTGTGTGATTTGGATTGATTTTTAACATAGCATTAAGAATTTATCAGTCATATCACTATGATGTCTGCAGTGAGGTAGTTTATTGTGATGTCCAGCACTGGGGCATCATGCTGCAGATATAAACATTATGTCCCACACAGTCACATTATCCTGACACCAGGCCGACCAGTCCTAACACTATCTAATCCTAAGTGCCAGTTGAGGCAGATGTTAGTACCATTTTTATAAGACTTTGGTATGACTCGACTAGGGATCGAACCCACTACTTCCTGCAACTGAGGCAGATGCTCTAACGACTAGTGGTGCAAATTTTAGTGGTAAACAAATAATTTTTCCTGCTGTATTTGTAATGCAAGTAGAAAGTCCAGATTATAAAGCATCATTCTGGAGCTACTTCTGTCTATTGTTCTGCACTACCATCCATTTTGGTGCATTGTAAATGATCTTGATAGTACAGAGGTTGGAAGTAGGGAGCAACCTCATTATGTGTAAACATGACATACTGGGTTAATTAGTCAACAAAAGAGGTTAAATAAACTATATATTAACAAAAACGCCATGAATATGAATATTAAATACTGATTTTATTTAGTCATGCAACAAGTCATATAGATAAGAAATCTTGATTAATGGTCTTCATCAATTTTACTTTCAAAGTAAAACAAGTTACCTTGAAAGACAAAAAGATCAACATTTCTGTAATTTAAAATCCAGCAAATAATATATAGGCTAATAGGGAAGTAAAGAAATCATTATTTTAGTTGTCTTATTTTAATCACATGTCATTTATCACATAGTATAAATCCCCACCTCCAAAGAGAATATATCACAAAGTATCTGTAACAGGAATGAAACAAAGCCCATGTCAATTAACTTTAAGATTCCACCCTCCATGAAAATGATAACTATATATACTGGTCAACAATATTATAGCATATTTGCCAAGTCAATTTGTTACTACTTTAAAACTGACCCCCCCCTCCACAACACTCTAACATGAACATAGTCAAACAGAGCTTTTAGTTTGACATTCATTTCATTCCAGTCACATCACTGGTACAATACAAATTTCTCATGGAAATCTTGTCTTACAAGACTTGTTGTCATTTTTCTATTTTAATCATACTAAGAAAAATTAGTTACAATAAAAATATAAACCTAGATCATCTGATTGTTGCTTTTACCCTAAATAAGAATAGAAGGCTATGTTCTATCAGATAAAACTCAGATCTTTGTTTTGTTTTGCAAATTCAGGTGAATGTGTGTGTATGCATTTAAGGTAAATTAAATCTAGCCTCAGTTACTTCTATTTAATAAGGCAAGAATTACATCATGTAAATTTGTATCACTGGTGACACTTGGCATAACCATTCTCTGTTTCTGTGCTTAAAAAAGCCAGTTTGAGCCCATATTTTGACCTCATATCACAAGAAACACTGCTTATAAACTACCTCCAGCCAGAATCTGGTTGTCTGGCTTGGCACAAGTTATGAGCAACTTGGTTGTTTAAAGCTAATACCTTGTTTTTTTCTTGGGATGCTAGACACCATGAGTGTCCACCCCTACTGTACATATGAATGAATCTGGGTAATGCTCCATCCCAAAAATAGAGTAGGGAACATATATATAACTATATTTTAATATAAAAAAAACTGGTTGGGGCCTCCCATATAGACTTGCTTGCAGGTCAAAGAAAACTGCTTTTGGCAAATTAGTGTTGAACTCACCCAATGATACATTAACCAATAGTAGACTTCAACTGATGGAAGTCAAAGCAGTATAAAATATAGGTCATGGTAACTTACGTGGGTGGAATGGTGTTACACCTACCAAAACATACTGCCATAGCAATTGTTTTGACTAATGCCAACAGCATCCAAGAAACTGACAAAAATGCAAAACTTGAACAAACTCACACAGAAGCAAGAAATCATGGTCAAATGGACCAGCTTTTTGTGTCTTGGTATTTTACCCAACAAGATATAGCCAATAAATTAGTTGCATGACTCAAAAACCAAAAGGACCAAACACTAAAGTAAGTCTGGTTCCCTGAGGACTCCAATGAATCTAGTATGAAAACCTGGGTCCAAATATAACATGGACAAGTCAATATCATGATTTGAACTTGCCATTATTGTATTTTTATAGATCTTGCTACTGTTCCACAAGTCTGTAATTGAAGGGCTGTTTCAAAATTACCTACAATACAATCATATGGTTTGGCAATCAGTGAAAAATAAAGATATCAGCACATATATCAGTGAGAACATGGAATGTTAGGATTTAACTGTAGTTAGAAGCACACCATATATATTTGCTAATAATAACAAAGATCTTGATCCGCTGCAGCATAATGTAACTGCCAATCTGACTCCATGTTTTTTCTTCTACTCATTACTCTTAACAAACTGCATAGACCCAGATCTATCAGTGTTTCGCAATGGAAAATCTGGGTCTGTGCAGTTTGCAGTTGGACTCCTATAAGCAAGTAAATATGGTATAATTAATTTTGGTTACCTGGAAGAGACCTAATTTTAATGGATGCTGAATGACAGGTGTATAAAACATAATGATCTTGGATATTCCACTGCCAGGATGCATGAATCACACACTTTATATGTAAATTTTAACTCAGTTGTTCTCAAAGTTACACATGCTGCACTTGCTCATTTATTTTTGAAGGCTGCCACATCTTCATCATTTTCATTCATCTAGAGCTGAGATAAGTGTAGCTTAATTTTCTGCGTACACTTAGTGATCTTCTCAAATATATATTTTGAGACACTTTTCAATTGTGTAATTAACAGAAAGTTCATTACTTTTAAATTGTGTAAATAACAGAAAGTTCATTACTTTTAAATTGTGTAATTAACAGAAAGTTCATTACTTTTCAATTGTGTAATTAAAAGAAAGTTCATTATTTTACAATTGTGTAATTAACAGAAAATTCATCACTATGCAATTATGTCAATAACAAAAAGTTTATAACTTTACAACTCTATAATTAAAAAAATTCTTAACATAATAATAGTGTACTTAAAAGAAGATTCATAACTTTACAATACCAAAGTGAGGCTTTTAAATCAATTAAAAATATTTAAACAGCTACATCAAAAAAAAAAGGTTAATTTCAAGCTTATGGAGATACTACTGTAAAAGAAAACACAACAAACAAAAAACCCTGGTAAAATACTCATGATATGGGATGACCCATGAAACAGCATGATACAAGATATAGGTAATTACATATTCCTGAAAATTTTGAGTGGGAAACCAGACAGGTAAATTACATAACTTGCCTCTGCAAAGCTTTTAAAAGTCTCCAGCAGCCACTGTAAACATGAATTATCACACTGAAAATAAATTTGGACTAATGTGATCTTGATAATGAAATTTTGGGCCCTGGTATAAAGAATAAAAGACATAAAACAAAACAAAATTACATATGAAAAAAGATGGCCTTTTGTAAAATGTATACAAGACATCAAACAATAAGAACTAAAAGACACATGAGAGAAGATGATACAAAATTGATGACCTCTGGTATAAGGTATGCAATACAGAAAATAAAAGAAAAAGAACAGTCTTGCTGTTTACAAGCTTACTATGCTATCACTGTCAAAAGAAAAAAAAATGCACTCCATGGAATGACACATGAAATATGATGTTACCAGACAGATAATTACATAGAGCTATAAGCCAAATACATATGAAGATGTGGAATAAAATGCTGTTACAATCAACCTGCAATTTTAATAATCTCCAAGCAAAACAATAAATTCACACTAAAATGAACATGAGAAAAAACTATTTGCCTCTGCTACAAGTTACACAATATATAAAATTAATAGAACTTTGTTTTCTATTATATCAAAGTAGATGTACTATTGACAGACTAAAATATTCTTTTTCCTTTTTAAAATCTGTTTTAGATGCTGCTATCATTGTTCACCTGAAGGAAACCCTGAGTTTACTTGGTAAAAAGTCCAAGGCATTTGAGTAATCTTAGAATTACACCCAGTACAACCACAACTGGAGCATAGCTAATTCATCAGTATTTACCTTGATTAGCCACTACAACTGAGGCTTCATATAATGTATGAAACTTACTCATCTAATTCCTATTCTCATTCATTTTACAATATAGCTGACCTACTGAATGTAACTTGTCATAATATAAAACATATATTCATTAACAAGGAAAATTTACCATTGATTAAACATATTTACTTCCAACTGCACTGGTCCAGTCAGGTTTTCTGTGATGGCTAGGATGGTATATGGCATGGTAAATTCTATGAGTTCAAGAGCAAAAAAAATGAACATATATTAGTAAAGCATAAAATGTAGGTTGCAGTGTCCTTTGGTTGTAAAGGTGTAGGATTATCAGATGCATCCAATTATCAAGTTTCCTGATTTAACAAACGGCAAACACAAAATATCAAGCCACTTATGGATAAAATAAGGTCAAAGTCCAAGGCATTTGAGTAATCTTAGAATTACACCCAGTACAACCACAACTGGAGCATAGCTAATTCATCAGTATTTAATATGATTAGCCACTACAACTGAGGCTTCAAGGTCAAAGAAACCCCTTTTTGCAGTAAGTGTGTAGCAATTGTTAAGATGCATTCCTTCACCAGTATTCACAATTTTAGGCAGAATGGAGTGCATGCTAAAATCTCATGTGGTAATAACTAAACACAAAAATTAAATGAAGCCAGTAATGATAAAATATAGGTTAAGATAAGCTTCTTTCGTTGTAAGGATGTGGTGTAAAGTTTGATACATTCAGATAATTCTGGCAGGAACAGTGCTTGAACAATAAAAACAACCCACCAAAAACTAAACCACTGACAGTAGAGAATGAAATATGGACTATAATAAATTGCTTTTGCAGAGCTTATTAAGATTCCAGCATGAACAGTTTGAGAATAAGAAATTAAAATACAACACTTAACATATATCACTAATGTATGAAATGTAGAGCATCAAAGAGAGCTTTGTTGGCAAGATTATTCCAATCACTAAGTTATATGTTTCCATGTATAACAGTAAACAGACAGGGTACAATAAACTTTAACTAGATAGAGAATCTTTTAACCAAAAATGTACAAAAAATATATATGTCTCTACAAAGTTGGTCCTATTAGACCCTTCTGCAGGGGATGGGTGCTATGAAACTCACTCCAAACTGTTGATCTCTTCCTTGAGTTATTACCAACACAGGCTCAAGAATAAAAATTGAAAGATGAAGACAATAACTAGTAAGCCATATTACAACAAAAAGGTCATATTAATATTTTTACATATGCCAATATTCAATATATCCATATCATATAAGATCTAAAGTAATCAGAAAAATATTCAAAATATTAATTCAGTTCACATGGAGAAAATATAAGAACAATATTAACTTTATCACACATCAAGCTTACCTAACTAGACATTGACCATTTCATTAAGCAGGCTTATGTAACGGTGGGCCCAAGTGGATGAGTGGTCTAAAGTACCCATCATTATGGATCACTGCCATCTCACCTCTATCAGCATGGGTTCACTCTCAGATTTGGCCATGTGAAAAAGCTTGCCAGTAGCTTCTCATCGGCTAGTGTTTCTTTCTGGGGTTTTCCCAGGTTTTTTCTCCATCATTAATACTGGCCACCAGGTATAGCCTATCTTGTGCTGAAAAATTAAACCCTACAACAAAAACAACATATCCAACATCATAAGAACACATTCTTTGTAACCTATCTTCCAAACTTTATCTCTTGTTGATTTTACCTATTTTACAGCACACTTATAAAGGATGCTGCTGAACAGACTAAAGCCACAGGATAAAAATATCATTGCTGAGGATCAAGCAGGTTTCAGAGCAGGGCGCAGCACAAAAGAACAGATCTTCAACCTAAGGATATTGGGTGAGAAGTACCTCCAACACCAGCAATATCTGTATCACGTCTTCAAGAAGGTATTTGACAGGGTGTGGCATGCAGCCTTGTGGGCGACCATGAGACTGTACAACATCAATGCCAACCTCATTACAGTAATAGATAATTAATACATACAGTCTCTTGCTGACAACTGAAGTCATCCAGGTTCTGAATGGTCATAAATGTAACAGATGAAAAACATTTAACTGAAAGAGTGGTAACAAGGTCAGACATCGGATACAAAATTACCTCATTAATATGTGTGTAGATCTCTCTGATTATCTATTCCATCCATTAGATCTTGACAAAATCAGATTAAAGTTCAAGTGTGATAAAAACTGGATCAAAAATATGGCTTCCAGTGAGGTAACAAGCTCATTCAATCATATACAGACTGCCTCATTAATATACATTGATCTCATTACTTGAGATCTAAATGATATAAATATATATTACTGGATCAAAATCTGATCAGAAATACAGACTCCAGAGTAGTAACAAAGTTATCCAATCAGATGTAAGATGACCTACTGAATTAAGTAAAAGTTATCCAATCAGATGCAAGATGACCAACTGAATTACTTAAAAGGTATCCAATCAGATGCAAGTTGACCTACTGAATTATGTATCACTTGCTCATTACAGTAACCATCTGAGATTTTGATGATACACACCCTTATCTACGTCTGATTGAAATCAGATCCGAAATATCTACTACAAAGTGTTAACATGCAATGTTGGTGAACAGAGGCATGATAGATGCAGGCCATGCCATAAACTCATATGGCTTAGTGAGGTAAAAACCTATAACTTGATGATGCAGTCAAAATCTGGATAATTATTTCAATCCTGTTATGAGATAAAACCACAAAGTTATGATGACAATTCCAGTATGAGATAAAACCACAAAATTTTGATGACAATTCCATTATGAGATAAATACCACAACATTTTTTTGACAATTCCATTATGAGATAAAACCACAAAGTTTTGATGACAATTCCAGTATGAGCTAAAAACACAAAATTTTGATGACAATTCCATTATGAGATAAAAACACAAGGTTTTGATGGCAATTCCATTATGAGATAAAACCACAAAGTTTTGATGGCAATTCCATTTTGAGATAAAACCACAATTTTTTATGACAATTCCAGTATGAGATAAAACCACAAAGTTTTGAGGACAATTCCAGTATGAGATATATGATCATGGAAAAGCCTCAGGATATAAATAAACCACATTACTGTTGAATATTTAAAAGATAAAAAAATGTAATGAATTACTGTTAGCATTATCATAAAAACATTGTCCATGACTCACTTTTTAATGAGAAAACTGAAGTATACTTATGACAGATCAACATTTAAAAAAATGTGCAAAGTATGTACTACTCAGTACAAAATGAAATACTGCAAAATTTCACTGCAATAAAAGCATGAATAATAGATATGACAGTAAGATTACAGTGATTCTTTCATTATTGACATACACAAACACACATGCATTTGTTTGTTTTCCATGCTATCACAACTATTAAGTCTTGTCAGATAAATGAGTACATTTGTTTGGAATAATAAATTTCTAAAAACAAGGGATTCAAGTCAGCCTAAGATCACTCGCATGCCTATCATCTGCCCCATAACCATATGCAAGAGATGAAGACGAAATCTGGGTCACTGCTTTCTGTCATTTCTTCCAATGATTGCATATGTCATGAAAATGATTCTTAGATATTTCTTTAGTGTTGTGTGTATGTGTGTGTTGGGTTTAACAACAGCAAAACAATAATGGCTATATAGCAATGATTAAAAGTTAAGATTTAAAATAATGTAAAAATAAAAAATTGCACAAAAAAGTGATTTAGGATGATAAATCCTTCCAGGTAAATGGAAACACAAATCTATAAAAGGTGTATAATATAAAAGATAAAGCCACAACATATAAAATTCTTAAAATGAAGGGTTTTTCATCCATAACTTGAAGGCACATCATCATAATTTATCCAATACTGAAATGCTTTTATACCAGGATACGCTGTCAAATTTTATTCTGTTCAGGGGACGTGACATATCAGCACTATCTATCTATACAAACTAAAGTGTTTTCTGTCAAATTTAGTAATGTTCAGTTTTTTAAGACTTTCTTTAAAGATTGATCCAATTCCTTATGTATGACCACCTTATTTAATGGCAGATCTGCAGCATGAATGTGCTTCAAGCCAGTATGCTTTCTGTCACATTGGTCAAATTCTAATCAATGTTTTTTTTAAAAAAAGATTTGTTTAAAGGTTTTCCTAATTTCTGTAAAGATGGTTTTGTGTTCATTGACAGACTTGAAACATTTGTATACATCTTAAAGGATGCGACCAATCAAAATCTGAATGAATTCTGTACATTGTTTTTTAACTGAAAAAGTCAGTGTTCAATTTTATTTTTAACATATGATGGCCATATCTGATTACAGATAAGCATCACTTGTAAAACTTTTAATGCACTTCATATCAGGATGCTTTTTGTCAGATTTAGACCGATTCTGTTGAGCAGGTTTTGAGATGGTGTCATTGGCATCACTTGGGTTGGTGTCACCCAGTGAAGTAACTCATGATGTCACCCCCATGGACCTCCTTCCTGCACAAAAATTCGATTTTATAGACAGTCATGTGTGGTAACTCATGGTGTCACCCCCATGTACCTTCTTCCTGCTCAAAAATTCAAAAATTTTATAGACAGTCAATATGGTGTTGCCCCCTCTGATTTTGTCACCTGGTGAGGTCCACACCCCACACCCCTTAGTGATGCCACTGGAATGTGTTGCTGTTTTAAGTAATGGTGGCCATTCCATTTGTACAGACATGTACTCTTTCATGCAAGAAAGCTTTATCAAATAGCAGTTGAAATCTGTTTAGCAGTTTTGCAAACAAGTTGTTTAAATGTTTTCTTTTTTAAGTAACAGTGGCCATATTTGATAATGGATTTTTGTATAGCATTAAAGGCTTCCAAGTCTGAATGGTGTATTATTTAGTCATATTCTTCTCAACAGCTTTTGAGATTATAATTCACTAAAAAGCTTATCTATTAGTTGGCAGATTGGCATAATATATATAACCTTGAGGAGGGGTTTGAAAAGTCAATGAAATGTTTTTCTACATTCAGTAACTGTGCCAGTTCTTTATAGCACATCAACATAATTAGTACAAAAGATATTTATACCGGAATTCTTTCTTTTCATTTGGTAAAACTCTATTCAACAGCTTTTTCAAAATTACTGCAAGGTTTTTCTATTAATATTAATGGTTGCAATATTCAATGGTGGATCAAATCATTTGTACAAACTTTAAAACCTTTTATTTCTGGATGCCTGCTGATATATTTGGTCAAATTCCATTCATCAGTTTTTGTGAAAAAGTCAATAGAAGTTTTCTATTTTCTGCAATGCTTACCGTATCTGATGGCAGGTCAGAATCAACTGCAGAAATCTAAAAAATTTTGATACCATAATGTCTGTCAAGTGTAAATGTGAAATTTGTCCAGTGGTTTTTAAGAACAAGCTGAAAATAGCAATTGATAATGGATGACACATGACAATATTATATATATGTTTAGTTATGCAAGTACCCTGTGGTCTAGAACAGTCAATTTATATACAACTCGTAAACTTTCATTCCCTGGTAGCATAAAATATTCTGAATGCAGAAAAGTGTGTAAGTATGAAAATGCTTTCTAAAAACCTTCCTTGAAAGTGCACCAAATCTGGTTGAAGTATCTTCAATGGTTTGAGAGCTATGCTACACAAACATGGTCATAACTATATTCTCCATATTACACAAGTGAGATTAAAAATGTATTGCATATACTGGTTTAGCTTGTTAGATTTAAAAAATAAACAAACAAAATATAAAACAGCAAAATGGTAAATTTTATATATCATTATAATACTGACTATAAGGGGTACAACTGGCAGTCTGACAAAAATACAGGTGCAAAAATTATCAACTTTTACAAGTTTTAAGCATCCTTTTCTACTTTTAAAGGAAAATGCAATAAGGTATATGTTTTTCTACTTCTGAAGTAGGAAGATAATAGTGTATACAAATACAGCTGCCGAATATATAGGGAAGTACATAAAAATAAAATAACTAAAGTACATTTTAACAAAAGAAAAATAAACATGTCATATAAACAAGGCTATTTTTAAATAGTCTTCACAGGAAAACTTTGACCGTACAAGAAAAATCATGAAATGACAACAAAAATTAAAATACAAATATGTTGAAAGGGATGAATTAATGCCATATCCAACGAAAGCATAGTTTTCTGCTTATTATTTACTTCTCTAGCTCTGTAATCACAGATGAGTTTGCTCCCATGATGCCACAAAAATATTTCTGTAGTAATTGACTAGATATACAGTTTTCCTACTGATTTAGTATTGCATTCTCTACAGACTAACACTTGTCGTCAGATCTAATGCACATGCCCAACAATACAGCAGCAAATGCAAAATTAAATGTCTCATTTTATTTAAACTCTGAAAAATGTACATCAGAAGACAAAATCAACAGTACAAAAGAAACAATTAGCATTTATGATGAAACAGGCTAAGACTTGGATTTAATTGTTAAAGTTTTGAATTCATCCCTTACGAGTTTGATGTACAAGGCCATAAAAATGACTGCAGCTGTCTTCCATGAGGTTGTGTGGTGTGTCAAACTCCACAACTTTTCCCATGTCCATGACCATCACACAATCATACTTCATAATGGTGGAGATACGATGCTGTGGAAGAGAGTTTAAATTGTCATGCAATTGTATATAATTATGTTACAAATCAAATGTAAATAACATAACAGCATTTTAAAAAAAATTGTTGCTAAAAAGTCAAATTTTGTGTCATTAAACTTAATAAAAGTTAAAATAAGGTCATGATTTGTAATACAAAGTTAGATGTACCTAAAAATTTAAAGATACTTGAATTATAATTAAAACATTCAACCTAGAATATACTAAAATATCAATGAAAAATTCCAGTATTTACTGACTATGTATCTTTATGCAAGAAAATACTTGTAAATCTAATTAAACTCGAAATTGCAATAATTTTTCGCGGAGTAATGTTTTTCAATGTTGAGAATTGGTCATTAATCACATTTTAAAATCGAGGCTAAGCAGATATTTGCAACTGCTGAACATGTTTTTAAAAAAATGACTAATAAGGTAAATAATTTAAAATGACTAATCGGGTAAATACAAAAAAAATGACTAATAGGGTAAATATAATAAAAATGACTTAGAGGGTAAATATAAATAAAATGACTAATAGGGTAAATATAATTAAAATGACTTAGAGGGTAAATATAAATAAAATGACTAATAGGGTAAATATAATTAAAATGACTTGGAGGGTAAATATCAATAAAATGACTAATAGGGTAAATATGAATAGTTAGCAAGACTTGAAGAGAAAATATAAAATTAATTTGAGATTAAATATAATTAAAATGACTTAGAGGGTAAATATAAATAAAATGAGTAATAAGGTAAATATAAATAAAATGACTAATAGGGTAAATATAAATAAAATGACTAATAGGGTAAATATAAATAAAATGACTAATAGGGTAAATATAAATAAAATGACTAATTGGGTAAATATAAATAAAATGACTAATAGGGTAAATATAAATAGCATGACTTTGAGAGAAAATATAAAATGACTGAGACTAAATATAAATAAAATGACATAGGGTAAATATAAATATAAATACTTGGAAAGTAAACATAAATAAAATGTTTTAATTTTAAGACAATATTTTGTTTACATTTTAAGAAATTATTAGTTTTAATGGTATTTTAAGACATTTTTGGCTTTAATGGCATTTTAAGATGTCACTGGCTTTAATGGCGTTTTAAAAAATTACGAAATTTATCATAAATTAAATGCATTTTAAGACATTTTTAGCTTCAGCATATTTTAATGACATTATAACACATTATTCAATTTATCATATTTTAATTACACTTTAATACATTATTAACTTTTTCATATTGAGGAAATAGGTGTCACATGAAGTTCTTAAAATTCCAAGAGGTGGTCAACCTATCCTGGGCAAGTGTTAAAACCGAGATTCCAAGGAATACCAGTCTGCTATTCCACCAGCTGAGATACCTCAGCCATTATTATGAGATCTGTTGCAGTAAAGCACAGTAAAATTGGGTATTTTATTCAAATAGTGAAATTACATTATCTTATGAAACTTACAGCAAGAGGAAAATTCAAGCAAATTTGCAAAACAAAATTAAATGATTTTGTGGGATCCATGACTGCACCTGCATTAAAAAAGAGGTTGTACCATACTTAGGAGCTATCTAGTGAGGTACAAATGTACGTTTAGATGGACATGGCTATGGGCATGATGTACAATTGTCATTGGTTAGATGTCCCTAAATTTAGATGGACATGGCTATGGGCATGATGTAAAATTGTCCTTGGTTAGATGTCCCTAAATTTAGATGGACATGGCTATGGGCATGATGTACACTTGTCATTGGTTAGATGTCCCTAAATTTAGATGGACATGGCTATGGGCATGATGTAATACTGTCATGGTCAGATGTCCCTAAATTTAGATGGACATGGCTATGGGCATGATGTACACTTGTCACTGGTTAGATGTCCCTAAATTTAGATGGACATGGATATGGGCATGATGTAATACTGTCATGGTCAGATGTCCCTAAATTTAGATGGACATGGCTATGGGCATGATGAACAACTGTCATAGTCAGATGTCCCTAAATTTACATGGACATGGCTATGGGCATGATGTACACTTGTCATTGGTTAGATGTCCCTAAATTTAGATGGACATGGCTATGGGCATGATGTACACTTGTCATTGGTTAGATGTCCCTAAATTTAGATGGACAAGGTGGCGCTCTACAGTTTCATATTTAGCATAGGGTTAGAATATTAAAGAAAAGAATTTCCCCGGGTTTCCTCAATAGTTATACTGGCTATTTAAAAGAGACTTTGTATATCTTAGGTATTATTCAAAGAACCTTTAATTCCCTTTATTTTGAAGGATGATTGATGGGTGTAATATGGGTTAAAGAGTATACAGCTTGGCCTTACTCCAGATGTGCACCTTTCAAAAAAGTGCTAGCTCTATTTGCTCATTTTCACTTCTCGAACTTCAGAGTTAAATTGTAAAAGAAAGAGCCGATATCTTTTTTACATTTTATGTATTTGTTAATTCGTTCACTGCACTTTTAGAAGCTGGTATTGTCTAGTCTGGCAAAGTTCATTGTCCATATTTTAATAGTTGCTAAGAATAGTGTACTTTAGACAAATTCAGGTTGAATTTTGGAGCACAAGGAAGCAAAGAAATTTCAGCCAAATTACATGAAAGTAGCATATAGGTATGCCAACATTCTCTCCACTGTGCTTGTTTAAAATGCAAACAACTTCACCTTAAATACATCACTCTCTCAAAAGTACATAAAAACTGGTGACCGCCACCCATAGATATGGGCATGATGTACAACTGTCATGGTTAGATGTCCCTAAATTTAGATGGACATGGCTATGGGCATGATGTCCAATTGTCATTGGTTAGATGTCCCTAAATTTAAATGGACATGGCTATGGGCATGATGTAAAACTGTCATTGGTAAGATGTCCCTAAATTTAGATGGACAAGGATATGGGCATGATGTACATTTGTCATTGGTTAGATGTCCCTAAATTTAGATGGACATGGCTATGGGCATGATGTACAATTGTCATTGGTAAGATGTCCCTAAATTTAGATGGACAAGGATATGGGCATGATGTACAATTGTCATTGGTTTGATGTCCCTAAATTTAGATGGACATGGCTATGGGCATGATGTACAACTGTCATGGTCAGATGTCCCTAAATTTAGATGGACATGGCTATGGGCATGATGTACAACTGTCATGGTCAGATGTCCCTAAATTTAGATGGACATGGCTATGGGCATGATGTACAACTGTCATGGTCAGATGTCACTAAATTTAGATGGACATGGCTATGGGCATGATGTACAACTGTCATGGTCAGATGTCCCTAAATTTAGATGGACATGGCTATGGGCATGATGTACAATTGTCATTGGTTAGATGTCCCTAATTTAGATGGACATGGCAATGGGCATGATGAACAACTGTCATTGGTTAGATGTCCCTAAATTTAGATGGACATGGCTATGGGCATGATGTAATACTGTCATGGTTAGATGTCCCTAAATTTACATGGACATGGCTATGGGCATGATGTACATTTGTCATTGGTTAGATGTCCCTAAATTTAGGTGGACATGGCTATGGGCATGATGTACACTTGTCATTGGTTAGATGTCCCTAAATTTAGATGGACATGGCTATGGGCATGATGTACAATTGTCATTGGTTAGACAGGGTTCCTTCAGACTTAACCAAAACAAATTCCATGACTTTTCCAAAACTTTTCCAGGGCCATTCAACAAAACTCAAGGACCGCGCTCTCTTGCATTGTCAAGTAAAATGAATATAAAGAATGACATCTTTCAAAGAAAATAACAAATAAGTTGACAATAAATATTTTTAATATGTACATTTTAAATTTACCTGGGTTTGCACACATTGACTTCATGCAGTAATTCATGTTATAATCCAATTTTCAATGTAATTTGTATTCAAAAGTAAAAAAGAAACAATTCTATGTAGTTTTTGTATGTGTTCATATTTACAATATGAACAAAACATGTCACTTTCCAGTTGCTTTCATGTATTTAGAGAGAAGCCAACTTTTTCTGCTCTATCTCCTTTTCAATGTCCTTTAGAGACTCTTGTTTCACTTTTGCAGTCTTTCGGAGAGAATTGGACGCAGTTAACAGGCTTAGGTTATTGTCCTTTTCGGCTTGTTCAGCATTTTCATCTGCTAATTTGAGCAATTGCTGGATGTCATCCATTAATCTAATTCTTTTATTTAAGATGTCACCCAGCTCAAGATCTGCTTTTCGTTTTCTGCTCCTCTCACACTCATCCCTCTTTTTCTTTTCCTCATCCAAGTACTGTCTGTATGCATGTCTAGCATTTGAAACATAAGTTAACATTTCTTTACTAATATTTACATTTTCAATGCCTCCTACACTCCGAATACCATCAATAATGATTCTTCTTGAAATGAGAGACAACTGCTTTTGGTTATCTCTTATGGCTTCTTTGTTAATGGAGAATCCTCGTTCAACATCTGCCTGGCCATGAGACACTCTTTCTGCACCCTGTTCCCAAAATCTGACATGAATGTCACATTGCTTTTGGCGCAATTGTTTATTCAAACTTTCATCGAACTGCAAGACATATCCATCACACTTGCGTATGCTATCTTTTAAGGTTGATGTAAAGTATGGGGCTAGGCCACGAATAGCAATGTAACTTGTTTTGTCATAACCGCAAGTGAATTTGTTTGCAATTGCACTGTCTGGAAACATCAGTGAAAAAACTTGTGAAATTTCCTCATTGGAATTAAAGGAGCTGTGTGTATTCACTGTCCTTAGTGTCCACAAAATTTCTGCCTTTAATACATCATTTGATGATGTGTATGACGTTAATGTTGGGGCAGGCTTTGGCGTACCTTTAGGTGATGGTGAGGCTAAAGGTGAAATAAAACCAGAGAGTGTGGTGTTCTGAGCAGATTTCATTGTTTTACAATTCTGCACATGCTTCTTGCTGGTGGAATGACTTTTGAGGGCAGCTTCTCCCATATTTGCAATATCTATAATTTTGCTACAAGCTCTGCATTTAGCAGTCCTTGGGTCTGAAGCATTCTTCTCCACCCATTTTTCATAGCTTGGGTTAGTCAGCCATCTGTTATTGAATGTGCACATACCAGGCATGTTGGACTAAACCTAAAACAATAAAAAAATGAAAGATTTTCAGATTTAGCTGTCATTATGGGATATTGTGTATTTTATTATGTATTCAGAGTTTTCTAACGGTCCAATGTTCATTATGTAATTATTTTTATAATCTTTTGGCCAGACTTAGAATCTAAGATTTAGTTAATATAATATTATGTAGTCTTGGTTATTTGAAATTAAAATACAATTTTCAGACAATGACAATTCTTTTCTTTAACTTTAACAAAAATTCATTAAGTATCCTAGTAACAGCAACACTAAAAATGCCATGAAAGTTTACCAGATACAGAAAAATGTTTGATTAAAGTTAAACTATAATGGTAGTAAATATGTTTTATCCTAACATGGCAACCCTCTTGAAAAATGGAAGTCAAATTTCCCACACTGTAATATTACTGGAATTTTGACTGAAGTCTTCTTGCAATTTTTTTTTTTAATTTTGAATTCAAATATTTTTCTTTCTTCAATACACGATCTATTCTAGTATTTATTTACTATAAATATTTATTTTTATTGGGGTTTTGGAAAATTGGGTGAATTTAATTGGGAGACCAAGACAGGTCTAATATTAAAACAGTTCGCTTAAATTTTATTCAGTACGGTTGGCTGGTCATCTAAAAACCGCATCCGAACAAAAACTATAGTTTTTTAATATTCTGAAATGAATGTAAAGTAACTACCCAAAATAAGAATATGAAATTTACAATAACAATTATAATCAGGTCGTACCGTACCATCTGCCATAATAAAAGAATGACTATGCCGTATGAGATGTTACGACAGACCCCCCAAAAAAGAGAAATATAAATGAAACCAAAATTAGTGTTTACCATGTGCATTAGATCAAGAAAATAAGTGACTTTCTCGGAAGAAATTAATTTCATTTTGATATATCGTGAAGTGCTAATTGCTCAAAATGGTGCAGCAAACAACATTAATTTCCCTATGGAACTACAAAGTAAATCACGTGAGATATACTGTTAGGGAACTTACTCTTGTTATACAAAATTAAGAGATAAATATAAATGAAACCAAATTAGTACTTACCTTGTACCTTAGATTGAAGAAATAACAGACATTTTGGGAAGAAATTGGCTTCCTCTTGATAGACCATCAAGCGATTATTCCTCAAAGCGGCGCAGCTGTTCATTTGAATTTTCCAATCAAACTACACCGGAAATCACGTGATACTATTGTTAGGGGAACTTACTCTTGTTATATTTAATGAAACCATTTATCGATCGTAATTTTATCGTGTTTTATTTAATCGGTACTCGTTAAAATTTGGAGTAATCAATTTTTTAACTCCATTGTCAGAAATTCCATGACTTTTCCAAAACTTAGCAAGGTTTTGACAAATTCCATAACTTTTCAAGGCCCTTGAAATTTATTTTCTAAATTCCAAAACTTTTCCAGGATTCCATGACCCGCGGGAACCCTGGTTAGATGTCCCTAAATTTAGATGGACATGGCTATGGGCATGATGTACAATTGTCATGGTTAGATGTCCCTAAATTTAGATGGACATGGCTATGGGCATGATGTACAATTGTCATTGGTTAGATGTCCCTAAATTTAGATGGACATGGCTATGGGTATGATGTACAACTGTCATGGTTAGATGTCCCTAAATTTAGATGGACATGGGCATGATGTACAATTGTCATTGGTTAGATGTCCCTAAATTTAGATGGACATGGCTATGGGCATGATGTACAACTGTCATGGTTAGATGTCCCTAAATTTAGATGGACATGGGCATGATGTACAATTGTCATTGGTTAGATGTCCCTAAATTTAGATGGACATGGCTATGGGCATGATGTACAACTGTCATGGTCAGATGTCCCTAAATTTAGATGGACATGGCTATGGGCATGATGTACAATTGTCATTGGTTAGATGTCCCTAAATTTAGATGGACATGGCTATGGGCATGATGTACAATTGTCATTGGTTAGATGTCCCTAAATTTAGATGGACATGGCTATGGGCATGATGTACAATTGTCATTGGTTAGATGTCCCTAAATTTAGATGGACATGGCTATGGGCATGATGTACAATTGTCATTGGTTAGATGTCCCTAAATTTACATGGACATGGCTATGGGCATGATGTACCATTGTCAGTGCTGCACAGCTAACATGTGTTCAATTGCAACCTTCAATAGATTTCACAAACTCAAATTGTTACTTACAAGGATTGAACCCTAAATAAGATGTACATATAACAGTAAGTTCAATAAAAGGAATCAGGCAATATTGATAGTGACAATATCTCAATGATTTATAAGATGACAATGGAGGATTTCAGACCTTTTTCAGACCATCTGGATGAATTCTTTGACTTTGTACCAGATGATATTAGGTAGATATTTGATCTGGTACTTGGATAACTGATTATTATGATCAATGGGTCCCTGATAGAAGTGTTTTAAAATTCTCACAGCTTTACTCACCATCAAAAGTTTCTCTGGTGAAGTCAGTGAAAGTGACAAAATCATATCTGGGTCAGATTTTGTGATTTCATGAATTGGTAACTAGTGACTGTTGGTGCATCCCAACAAGATTCAGTTTTTTTCTTAGCAAGATTATGTCGCGCAAATGAAAACTAGAGAAGGCAGACTGGGCATTAGCATGGATTTATTTTTGCTTAGTTTCACAATAATTTCTGATGAATGAGTAATAAATAAACATTGCAATCTTTTACTTGAAATGTTTAATCAAGTCCAGTCCAAGTTCTTTTTACATAGACAAATTAGAAACATTATATCATTGTTGCTAACTCTTTTTAAAATTCATAATGATACCAATGACTTTAAAAAGAACTGTATAACACCACAGAAGTTGTTGTTGTAGGTTTGATGCCATTTTTCAGCACATGATAAGCTATACATTGGTGCCAGTACATCTTTTGGATAAAAAAACTCCAGGAAACTCTGTAAGAAGAACCCAACGGAAGCTCCTTTGAAACCTGAACCAATGCAGATTGAAGAATGATATTGGTGATTTATAAAGGGAATCACCATAGACCACTCTGCCACCCTGGTTCCCTAATCGAGAATGTTTCCAGGAATAAAATTTTGGGTCCCCTGTCCATAGAATTGGTAATATTTCATCAAAGATATGAGTATTTTGGGTAAATTTGCATTGTTTGTACCACTATACTTTGTCACTTTTAATGAGTTTAGCAATCTATATTCTGCTGTCTCTTTATTACAGATAAAATAATTAATATTAGAAACCAAAATGATCAGTAACTGTTGTTGGTTTGTGGAGAAGTTGCCTTTTCAAACAGTAGCAGTATTGTAAGCTGCTGTTACTGCTCAGTTCTTGCTTGTTTTGTTCTTGTTGCTGTTTAAAAAGCAAAACCTTAATATAAATAAACTTTATCTGTTTATTCATCTAACAAACTATAATTTAAGGCAGAGTTATAATAATAATTCTTTCTGGTACTTGCAAGTGTTACTTGAATAAAGTGCCCAATGATGACATAACAATTTTTACATCAAATTAACGTTCCGTGTTTTAACTAAAGGAATTTCAGCCATGGAAGATCTTGCAAATTTTTGGCTTTCACCTGTTTTCAAGGTTGCCATTTTATGCTACATAACAACTGTGGTAATGCAAAAAAAGAAAAATCTTAATGATTTTATAAACTTTAAATAATTATTCATTATTATTTTAATCATATGACACGGAAATAAATATGCAAAACATTAGTCTAAATTGATTAGATTTGTACTTATCACATCCACTTCTATTTTCCCCAATTTTGGCTATTCTGATTGGAGAGGTAGTACTACTTGTGTAATAAGGTCCAGCTTGGACCCTTACTTATTATTTATTATTATTATTAAATGCATTTAATATGCCAGTGTATGATTAAAATGATTTCTTATATGGAAAGAAGTATAATAATGGTTCCAATCTAGCAACACATGTAAACATATTTGAACTGAATGACTGAAAAAAAGTTCTGGCAAGCAAAATTTACTAACTTTTGCTTAATATATTTCAAAATAAAAATTCTGGCATTGCCAATGTAAACATAAATACTCCTTCATTATAACACACTTCATTATAACATTCTGCTACAAGACAGGTATGGTCATGGATACCATTATATTACACAATACAGTATCATATGATGATTGTACTCCATTATATGGTAGTCTCACATTAAGGTAGTATGTTCTGGTGCTCCCATAGCCATTATTATAATGGGGAGTGATATATTGTGTACCTCAATATAAGGTAGTCTCACATTAAGTACACTATAAAGCTTCCAAGGCCTGCATTATAGTGGGGGGGAACTGTCTTACTTAGGTATAAGAAAGTCCCACAAAAAGTTATTATATTCTTTCCATTCCCTGTAATCCATTATAATGGGGGAGAGCTGTAATATGTACTTCATTATAATGTAGTCTTGCAAGAAGTATGTTCTGAAGTTTCCATGGCCACCATTATAATGTGGAAGTATTGTCTTACTTCATTGTAAGGTAGTCCCACAAAAAGTAAGAATACTCCAGGATTTCTATGGTATTAATTATAACGGGGGAAGTGCTGTATTATGTACTTCATTGTAAGACTGTATCACATTCAGGAAGTATATGGCCAGTATAATAATGGGGGACTGCATTATTATGTACTTCATTAAAAGGCAGTCTCACAATAAGGTGGTATACTCCATGACTCTCATGGACAGTATTATAACAAGGGAAAGCTGTATTTCAATCATAATATCTTGTTTAGGCAAACAACATTCCTAAGCATTTAACTTAAGTTTAACAAAACAAAAGCAGGTCAAGTCCAGAAATTGTTCTTGCACAAAAACTTATCTCAGATTTATAGCTCCAGATTAAAGCTCATACTTATGAGTATTACAGTAACAATGAAGTCTTGAATCAACATTGAGATGCAATCAATACAATAAGTTTAGAACTTCATTCATTGTAACCTTACTCTAAGCATCTTGTTCTTGAGCATCAGTTCAATTTTTGTGCTCTGATAGTTTCATAGCTATAGGACAATGGTCTTTGATGAAAAAAAACTCACAGCTATGGTGATGACCGTTTTATCCCTGAATACATTGCTGACAACATGTTGAAGTTTGTTGTCAGTTTCAAGATCAATGGAAGCTGTTGCCTCATCCAGGACAAGAATTGTGTTGTTTCTCAGAAAAGCACGTGCCAAACAGAACAGCTGAAATACAAAAAATTAAAAATTTACTATTAAATTTTGTAAGACATTTTTGTATATATCAGACAGTTTCTAGACATTTATTGTATATATCTGACAGTTTGTAAGACATATTTTTTTGATGTATACATCTGATGGTTTGTAAGACTTTGTCTTTGTTGTATATATCTGACAGTTTGTAAGATGTCTTTGCTGCATATATCTGATTTTGATGAATAGATGTATTTGTTGAATATATTTGACAGTTTGCAGACATGTATTTTTATAAACCTGACAGTTTGTAAGATATTTGCTGTGAATAATGTGACAGTTTGTCAGACATATGTTGCATATACTTGACAGTATGATGTTGTTTAACGCCATTTTTCAGTAAATGATAGGCTATACATGGTGGCCAGTATTAATAGTGGAGAAAGAACCCAGGGAATCCCTTCAGTAAGAACCAATGACCCAAAAGAAGATACTGGCAAGTTTTCTCACATACACTGGAAGAATTAGAGACTCATGCAGGTAGAGATGAGATAGCAGTGAACTGTAACAGTGATCTGTGACAGTTTATAAGACATTTGTTGTATATACCTGACAGTTTGTAAGATGTGTATTTGTTGTATATACCTGACAGTTAATAAGACATTTGTTGTATATACCTGACAGTTAATAAGACATTTGTTGAATATACCTGACAGTTTATTGATGTTGTTGTTGTTATAGGGTTTAACACCATTTTTTCAGCACAAGATAGGCTATACATGGCAGCCAGTATTAATGGTTGAGAAAGAACCCTGGAAAACCCCAGGAAGAACCACCGACCCACGAGAAGCTACTGACAGCCTTTCTCACTTACCTACGTTAGCAGAGTCTGGACTCAAACTCACGCAGACAGAGATGAGATGGCAGTGATCTGTAATTGTCATCATTTTAGACCACTCGCCCCCCCCACAGTTTGTAAGACATGTATTTGTTGTATATACCTGACAGTTTGTAAGACATGTCTTTGATGTATATATCAGACAATTTATAAGACATCTTTGTTGTATATATCTGAATTTGTAAGACATATCTTTTTGGTACATGTATATCTATTTGTAAGACGTGTACATCTGAGTTTGCTAAGCTAAAGCTTCAATACAAAATTTAAACCAAAAAATAAGTTTGAAGGTCACAAGCCAATGCGATGTTCATTCAAAGTTGACCAAGGGCCATAACATTATAAGAAACAGTAAACCATGCATTTATCAAACTCAGATATTGTTGAGGTAAAGCTTCATAGTCAAAATTAAATTAAAAGCATGGACAGCAGAGTGGTATGCTTAACTTTGAAATAACTTTAAAATATGGTCCAAACTGGATACTATCCAAGTTTTTCGAGCACTTGTTAAGATGCTAACTGAAATAAAACAAAAAGCGTAAATGCTTGAATGTTCATATATTATTGGTAAGTCTATTCTAAGCTGATTATGGACAATAACTATTAGAAATACAAGCCAAATCTGCAGATAATTAAACTCACGTGAGCTCTTGCTGACATTAAGCTTTACAGCAAACTTTGTTTAAATCCAATTAAATATATGGATAGCAGAGTGCTCAAATGGCTGTCCATTACCAATGACATACCAAGATGATCAAGGGCAATAACTCTATGTATACATGCTGAATATATCCATCATCAGGTTTATCTCAGCAAGAGTTGTGATGAAAGCATCAGAGTAAATTTGTCTTTAGTCAAAAAATAAATACGGAAGATGGAGTTTTCACAAAGTTGCACATTAGCAATATCTGAACTATGTAACAACTGTAAGGAATATTTAATGAATATGATCATACCTGAAAGCTTCACAGGAAATTTGGTTAAAAATATAATTATAAGCATGAATGTTACAGCATTCACAAGTTAGTGGAAAGAAACATACATCATTGCTATGTTTTCTTGTCTCAGCAGTGGAAGACAAAAAAATTGAAAAAATTGTTCCAACAACTTTAAAATCTAACCAGGTCATCTGCAGATGTAAAAAGTTCACATACAAATGTGGCTTATACACACTGTTTCTAGCAAATTTCTCAGGATGGAAGGACAGAACAAATTAAGACAATGATTCATTCAGCATAGAAATAAAAATAACAGAAAGATGTCTTGGCTGTCATGGACCAAAGTACTGATACCTCTCAGATGTCAAATGTTTATTTAGATGAGTGTACAAAAAGAAGTCAGAAATGGTGAAAATCCCACATAATTACTAGGAAACATGAAAATCCAACAAATAAACTAGGAAACTGGTGAAATTGCCAAACAGCATGTAAGTTAAATGCATCAATTATTCTATCATTATTTAACTCTTAGTGAATGATCCAGTTTTCATAATCAATGCCAAAGTTGCACAGTCTAATGAATGAGGGAGAGAAGTCAGTGGAATCCCTTTAATTCAACAGGTGGCAGCATGGAACAAAGCAGTCCAACATTAGGTCCTGATTTATAAACACACAAAGAATTGATAGCATGATCATTTTGCTTTAGAAATGTCTTAAAGATCATGGATGTTCTCATCACCCAGGAATTAAAAAAACACCTAATTGATCTGGATGGAAAAAGGAGTTAAAAAATGTGTGTGTGTGTGATTTGGATCTTTAATGTAGCTTTACAATTTTCAGTCATATCACTGCAATGTCTGCAGCATTGTAGTTTATAGTGATGTCTAGCACTATGGCATCATGTTGCAGATACATAATATGATGTCCCACCCAGTCACATTATCCTGACACCAGTCCTAACACTGACTTCTTAATGCTAGTGCCTAGTGAAGCAGCTGTAATACCATTTGTATAAGTCTTTCACATGTCTCAGCAGGGGTTCGAGCCTGCAACCTCCCACCGCTCTAACCAGTGGGTCACTGAGCAGTTGTGAGTTAAATGATCAGTAAGAGAATATAAAAAAAATCATGGTCTAATTTGGAAAATCATATATTCTGATTCTGCATAAAATGCAAAAAACATAATTTTCACACAATTACATTTTTGATTCTTTCAAGAATTATTTTTTTCTTTCCAAAATTACATTTCATACAACTGTATAATCCATGTACCACTCAACGATTTGCTTGGAAAAAGGTAGGGTAATTTAGTCTTTAAAGATGTATTAATTTTCATCAAACTTTTCATTTAGAATTATTTTTTCTTCTGTTTTTGTTTGCTTTATTAACAGTTTTTTGTCTCTTAAAGTATCAACCATAAACCACTGAAAAAAGTCATAGTTTGTTATTTCCTACATATTCAAAATGTAGTTGCATTTGCTTAAATATATTTCACGTAGAAAGACAACCATTCACAATTACTTGACTAACTAATAAATTGTAATGAGTAACTACTTTTACTACAAAGATTACTTTTTTAAATACTATAAATATTCAGAATAAATAAAATCTGTATGTTGTCAGATTATTTTTACACTGGATCTAAATAATGCTTGTGCTTCCTGTTCAAATATAAGTAATTTACGATGACATAAACAGTGTGTAGATAATGTGACTTAAAAAGATGCTTGTCTTTATCAATCCCTACCACCTCACCTACATTGGGTTCTTCATCCACCAGTTGGCTGCCATGTTCACCCTATCATGTACTGAGAAATGGTATTAAACCACAATAAACAATAACAACACTGAATATTTATATTGACACAGAGTGTACTACCCATGTATGACTGTACTAATGTACCTCACAAAATGTACTACAAATGTATGACTGTACTAATGTACCTCACAAAGTGTACTACCCATGTATGACTGTACTAGTGTACGTCACAAAGTGTAATATCAATGTATGACTGTACCTCACAAAGTATACTACCTATCTACAACTGTACCGATGTACATCACAAAGTGTATCAGTATGGTGAATATGAGAGTAGGTCCATGTATATGACTATAATGATGTATCTCACAAGGTGTATCAGTATGGTGGTCATGTGACCAGAACCCATGTATGACTGTACTAATGTACCTCACAAAGTGTACTACCCATTTACAACTGTACCCATGTACCTCACAAAATGTATCAGTATAATGAATATGAGACTAGGCCCATGTATGACTATACTGATGTACATCACAAAGTGTACTACTGATGTATGACTGTACTAAAGTACCTCACAAAGTGCATTACCCATGTATGACTGTACTGATGTATTTCACAATGTGTACTACCCATGTATGACTGTACTGATGTACCTCACAAAGTGTATCAGTATGATGAATATGAGACCAGGTCCATGTATGAATGTACTGTACCTCACAACATGTACTACCCATGCATGACTGTACTGATTTACCTCAAAGTGAACTACCCATGTATGACTGTACTGATGTACTTCACAAAGTGTACTACCCATGTATGACTGTACTGATGTACTTCACAAAGTGTACTACCCATGTATGACTGTACTGATGTATTTCACGTGTACTACCCATGTATGACTGTACTGATGTACCTCAAAAAGTGTACTACCCATGTATGACTGTACCAATGTACCTCACTATCAAGGAATTGTATGTATCTATCATTTATTATTTGGATTAAATACATGTACTTGTGTTTCGTGTTTTGGTGTACAGCCTTAATCCAGGGTGGTTTATGTATATCATATATTATTTTTAAATGGTGAGTTCAATTCATTTTAATTCAATTCAATTCAATTTACTTTGCTGAACAAGAAAAGTGTTTAGGATGGAAAAAATGATATACCTTGAGTACACAGCAGTGTATGGCCATATGGCCAGTGTATAAATTACCTCTTCGTAGAGTAACACATCACATTACAAAAGTCTTGTTTGTGAGCAGTCCACTTTATGACACATGACCTCCAGCTGTAGAGGTATGTGGGTTAAATATTATTTACCTAATTGTATTTTAGGATATGATTGGTTTAATATTACATTTATCTTGCATTTCAACTTGTGTCCTATAATGCAATGTTATAGTCTGTTTTATTGTTTACCTGTATGTAACTTAACAGAATAATTATATTCGCAAAAATGTTGTATTTATTAAGGAAGAGGTGCTATATTAAGTACTATAAGATTCTTGTCAGACAAAAGTTAACATTATCACCTGATAAAATAATTTGTATATAATAATCAACTCAAGATTACAGTACATAAAGTCACTATGTGCTTTTACATGTCTATGTCATTGTTGTACAAGGATTTGGATATTACATTTTCTGCTGACTGATTGGTGATTGATTGATGGCTGGTGACTGGAGAGTGGTGAATGATGATTGTAGTGCTGAAAAAATGAAGGAGAGATAATTATTCTGTATCTCCATATATGCACTGCATTGTAGGTGTTGTTTAGCCATGGTGATAATTTGGATTGTGTTATTCCCAGTGTGCTGCTGTCAGGAGTAATGTTGACCTTGAAGAAGATAAATGTCATCACATGGTGATGAATCAAGGCTTCTGGACCTGCACGAAACAAGAGATTTTACAGATCTTTAGGCAGACTGTTTGTGGTGGCTCATCGACCATTTGATAGTGTTGGGGCTGAGAAGACCTTTCAAATCTGTGTTTAACTCTGCAAGATATATGTCCCAATGTTTCATATCATATTTCACTATTTGATTAAAAATGCATCATATTTGACTAATGAGTGAAAACTCGTTTCACTATTTCAGTGAAAACTCCTCATATACCATTGCTTGTGTGGAATCATTTTGAATTGTTAATCATCAATTCACATTTCATTTAAATTGAAATACATTATCAGGTTTGTGCATATTTTGTTAAATATCAAATATTTGGATTTTGTTGGCACACAAATCAAACATAGTTTTTTTCATTGAATCATTCATAAACACATTTTTCTCATTATCAAAAGTGTTCATTATAATCTGATTGCAACCCAGTTTTTTTGTTACACTCACAAGATGCCTCGCATTAAGAGGTTATTGTTAGGACTGGTTGGCCTGGTGTCAGGATAATGTGACTGGGTGGGACAGCATGCTACATGTCTGCGTCATGATGCACCAGTGCTAGACATCACTATAAACTGTCACACTGTAGACATTATAGTGATATAACTGAAAAATTATTAAAGCTACATTAAAAATCTAAAATACACACACACACACACACACACACACACACACTGTACCAGCATGGTGAATGAGACCAGTTCCATCCAGCATGTGACTGGAATGATGTACCTCACAAAAAGAAAATTAGTATGGTGAACATGAGGTATTGTCCACATGTGACTGTACTGATGTACCTTTTAATATGGGATCAAAAACTATGCCCACAATGTAATTGTTACCTGTGTTGTTAAATTTAAAACAAACTATGCCAACAATGTAATTGTTACCTGTGTTGTAAAATTTAATACAGAGACTATGCCAACAATGTAATTGTTACCTGTGTTGTAAAATTTAAAACAGAAACTATATCAACAATGTAGCCATTACATGTGTTATTAATTTAAAACAGAAACTATACCAACAATGTAGCAGATACCTGTGAATTTAATTTAAACAAAAACTATACCAACAATGTAATTGTTACATTTGTTGTTAAATTTAAAACAGAATCTATGCCCACAATGTAATTGTTACCTGTGTTTGTTAATTTAAACAGAAACTATACCAACAATGTAATTGTTACATGTGTTGTTAAATTTAAAACAGAATCTATGTCCACAATGTAATTGTTACATGTGTTGTTAAATTTAAAACAGAATCTATGCCCATAATGTAATTGTTACCTGTGTTTTTAATTTAAAACAGAATCTATGTCCACAATGTAATTGTTACACGTGTTGTAAAATTTAAAACAGAAACTATACACACAATGTTGCCGATACCTGTGTTGAAGGTGTGAAAATTTAATTAATAACAAACCTGCTTCTGTCCAACACTGAAGTTTTCCCCTCCTTCTGACACAAAGGCATCTGAAAAACATAGCAACCATTACAAATCTAGCTCATCAGGCAGCATTACTAATTGCTTTCCTGTTTTTGGCTTCTTGCATCATCACTGTTTATGGTACCATCTTCTTTTAGCTTTTCTTAAATTTGAAACCTAATCTGCTTATACTTCTTACTGATCATTTTTAATGTTATTAAATGAATCTGAATATTTTTACTTTCATTTCATTTTTGAGGTCTAAAATCATCTAAAATAATTGTGTAATAATCAATTAGCCTACAGAATGAGATCAAAAGGCAACCTAGCTTTTGATTTTTTTAACTTAACCCTTTCAACACTGCAAACTGGTAAACCGGTTTAGGGGAAGTAAGTCCGTAAATACTATGGACCGACTTTTCGGTCTGGGGCAGTGTTCTTCTTTAACGTTATAGTATCTGACTAAATAACTTTCAAATAACTTCCATCTTGTAATGTAGATGTTATATTTGGATGATCTCGTGAGTTTAGCTTGTATACAACTAGAAATATCGAACAAAGTAGGAACTTTTAACAGGTTTTCTGAATGCTGAAATTTGTATACAAAATGGCAGAATTTGAAGAAATTGTGAGAGTTATCGTCAGATTTGAATAATTTCGACATGGTAAATTTGGATGAAAATGACAGAAGACTTTTGGAGAGACAATGGAATGCACTTGTGGCTAACAGTGATGACGATGAAGAGGACTTTGAAGGTCTTGAACCAGAGGAATTGTACGCTCCACGTGATTTTGTTTGAAGAAGCTGGAAAACCAAAGAGATTTGTTTCAGTTTTCCGACAGAGTTGGACACACCCGAGTGTTAGATGGCTCCAGGAAAGCTTCGGAATATTTTCAAATATTCTATTCAGATGAAGTTTTTGGAAAAATTGTCCGTTTAACGAACTTCAATGCAATGATCAAACGTGGCAGAGACAATATAGGTGTGTGGACAGATTTCACCTTGGAGATCATTTTGGTTCATTTTTAAATAGATTTTTGATTATTATGGACACCATGAAAGAAAGACTTGTGTTGCTACTGTGATTATTCACTAGTACATCTAGTGTGAATTTAAGTTTTGAGAACTTTCTAAGTTTTCTAAGAGGTAATGAAATAAATACTTGTATTTTACCTGTTGTGTTACCTGTTTGCTCCTGTATTTTAACAGTTATAATAGATATGCACATTTTAATGAATTAGTCATAAAATATGATTTTTAACCTTGATTTTGACACCTAATCCAGCCAGATATCTTTAACATTGGCAAAGTCATGTTGTTTTAAAGTCCACATGTCATTTTGCTTTACAACTCCAAAGTTACTTAGTGTTGAGGGCTCTATGCCCACAAAGTTACTTAGTGATGAAATGGTTAAGACAAAAGCATCATCAAAGTTAACACTAATGATGTGGACGGAAAAACTGCACCCCAAAAATTTCAAGCCCGCCACAAAGTGTGATCATGAATTTAAAATAAAAATTTCCAAAGTGACAGCCAATGAAATACAGAGTTACTGAAGAAAGTCCTGTCTACAGTTTGAATCAAATTATTTTTTGTTTTTCTCCATGCGTTATGGTGGACCAATTAATCCCTTCCATGTTTGTTCCATGCTGAAGCTCTGTAGAGGTGATGGCAACAAATCATTACTGTGACTCAGCATGAATGTATTAAACAACTCTATCATGGAGGGAGGCTAGTTGACATTATTGATTAATATCTAACAGCCAATACATGAAGATCACCCATGAAAAGACTGAGATGTCAGAATGATTTACAATCAATGTCATTTGAAAAACCAACCGTCTTTATTTCAGTTGTGGATAATTTGTTTTAAAAGAGTCTTGTATATTCAATAAATGTGCTTAGAGAGGGCTGATTGGCTTCCATGCAATGCTTCTATTTGCCTCTGTCAAAAAATCCCAGTTTAGTTCAAACAATGTAGCTCTAGAATTTTACAATATGATCCATGGAAAGAACTGACACTTCTAGGAATTGTATGCTTTTACATTATTCAAACAAATTTGAATAAGCTTCAATCAAAAATAATTTAATTTTGTATCTTATTATGACAAAGGAAAATTAATCCTTTGAGGCACAGACAGTTAAATTCTAAAGAACATCAACTGCTAACAAAAAATAGTGCAGTAAACACTAAATTTATGCTGGAATGCAAACAACTTGCTTAGTCTTGAAGCAGTAAATGAATGTACACATTGTTAGCAACATAACATATCAAAGTGGTTGAATGTACACAACTATGAGCCAGTTAGATTTTGATGCAATAGGGACTAATATAAGTGTACTGTAAGGGACCAACCATTTTATCTTCTAGTGTTTGTGTGTGTCTCTGTGTGTGTGTGGATGGATGGGCTGGGATTTTGTTTATGACTGGGATATTTCTTTCCTTTCATAACAAGATAATTTTATTTTCCTAAGAAAAGAGTAAGGTTGACGTGACTCCAGCAGATGATCTACAGAAAGCACAGCAGTACACACTATTAAACTGCTTTAAAACAGCAAAGCATCAAATGAGGATTTCAATTCTGGCTTGGGATAGGTTTCATTTATATTACATTCATAAAGCCCTATCATCTGGAGCATCATATTTAACAGATTCATTGAAAGCCAAACAGAATAAATGCTGAAGTTTGTTAACTGTCTGCAATAAAACCAAATCAAATTTATTGCTGAAATTAATTATGATGTGGGAAAACAGTAGATTCAAAATTCCAAGACAAATTTCCCTCTCTCTGTGATAATTAAATTGTAATCAATGATCCTCTGATTTTATTATTCAAGTTAAAGAAACCCACTTTGTACCATTAATTAAAGTTTGCTAATACTCAAATTTTCTTGCTTTTGAATAAATTATACTACATTTGAGACTATCAGATGTCAGTTCCCAAAAGATTTAAAGATTCAGAACCTTTTATACTAAATATATCACATTTTATAGTAAATATATATTTTATACTCAATATATTACTAAACATTTCACATCTTATATTAAATATATCACATTTTATGCTAAATACACATATTTTATTCTAAATATATCCCATTTTATACTAAATACATCTCATTTTATACTAAATATACAACATTTCATACCAAATATATCATATTTTAACAATCGAAAGAATTGCATTCTTATTCCTAAATATTTTGATGACAACAGAAAATGAAATTAGTTCCAATAACGAAGGACTTAAAATCCACTTGAAATGAGATGCTTCACTCAAAATAGATTGTCATGCATCCCTGCATTATGTTCATCTTATCTAAAATTCCATTGGACGCAAGAAATAATCTGTTAATTAATAAGGACATCATCATAGATAGCCCCCACCATAGCCTTTCTTTCATTCTCTCAATTAAAATCATTAGCACATGCTTGCTGTGGATATAAACAATAAATCATGTCCACTTTATCCACATCATATGAACTCTACAGCCATTATCAGACTGACTCCAAGAGAAAGCATGGAATGTCAAGTTATTCTCTGCAAGAAGCAGCCAATGCAATTTTCTCAGGACATGCAGAAAGATGGTTGAGTTACAATCTTAATTCTTTGCACTCTTCACCCATAATGAGATGCATAGAAAATTGAAAAATCACATGACTGAATATCTTGGCCATATATCAATAAAGTCTAAACAGTCTACCTAGTTACAGTGACCATAAAGAGTGTAAAGGTAAAATCTAATAGATCCGATTTCTTACTCTAATCAATAGTTACCTGCATAAAATGGACAGATTCCTAAAGACCACTTTAAGCCAGTTCACAGAATGTGGCTAAATCAAATGTTTGAATATATTAAAACTGAGATGTAAGTAAAATTATCTGTGGTGTTCCATCATTCGATTTGTGGACAAAATGAACATACCATGCTGTCCATCTAAGCTCTTTTTCATAATGATCGTAACCAACTCTAGCTCTACCTATAAAGTCTCCATTTAATGAACATACATAGTTGTCCCTCTAGGGTCTTAATTTGATCAACATATCTAGCTGTCCTACTAGGGTCTTATTTTAAAAAAAACAGCTAGCTGTCCATTGAAGGTCTTAATTTTATTGAACATATGAAGCTGTTTCACTAAGACCTCAATTTAATAAACATACCAAGCTGTGCCTGTAAAGCATCAATTTAATGTCTAACTGTCCCTCCAAAGGTTCAGTCTAAATGAACATACCTAGCTGTCCCTCTAGGGTCTCAATTGTGTCCTTGAGCTCAACTGTTTGCAAGGCTTCCCAAAGTTTGGTATCAGGAATTTCCCCTAAAGGGTCAAGATTGTGCCTGAAAAAAACCCAGAAGAGATAGTGAACATGACCTCAAAATATAGCCCAACTTCTACCTCATGAATCGATGTCAGCTTAATGTAATAATATCATGAAATGTAGGCAACAGCAACAACTTCTGGTTCATGACATATGTTCATCACAGTGAAACAAACACTGAGAATAAATGTTTCTTCGATAACACTTACCTGATCATAATATGCTGTGGGCAGATGCACTACCTATCAAATCCAGATGTCCAAAGCTAAAATATGAATGATATATCTTTTGCTTTGTTTTAGCAGCAAAAGCATTAAAAACATATCCAAACACTAATCTCTTAATGCTGAGTGTCAAACGAGACAGCTGTTAGTACCATTGTTTCAAGTTTTTGATAGGACTCAGCTGGGGATTGAACCCATAACCTGCCACATCTGAGGCGGACACTTCAAAAAAAGGCCACCAAAATGAACGGACAAAGTAAACAAAAAAAGTTAACTACTGTAAATCCTTTTGAAGGAGTGTATCCCATATCATTACAAATCTGCTGAAAGACCTGGAAATTTGATCTTTTTGTTATATAGTTATAACGAGTTCAAAACAGAGCCACTTAAGGTGAATGATTTCTTAGGTGAAAGCTAGAAAATATGATTTCTGATCTCCATTCCACAGTATGGATTATATAAGCTATAGCATTTGCACACCCTCCTAATTTTTGAACCACCTATTGATTTCAAAAACATAAGATTTAAAGGATATAAAAAGTGCACAAAACATGTCATTTGATTCACTGATTTATAAGTTCTAACCTGATTATTGCCAGGGGGTCCCTAAACAATAAAGCCAAAACATAATTCTTTAGTAATGCGGAATAAACACAGATCACAGTTACAAAGTTTTGGTTTGCAATCTTTCATTCCAAGATGCACTTGAACTGCAATTTTCATGTTAATAGATAAGCTGTATATTTTGTCATGAATGATATTGCCTGCAGAAGACTTCAGTGGAGCTTTCACTTTCTTCGCTGGAATTTCACTTTCTTCGTTGGACCTATTGCTCTTTTTTTATGCCATTGTACATGCCTCTGATGTTTCCGTTGTCTACTGCTGACTGGATGCTCTGACAGCAGAAGCCAGTATTCATTGGTGCACTGCCGTGCTAACCTCTGCACTTTGCTTCTGGTAGACCTGTATGCTGTAGTGTCCTTTGGCAGGATGAACGCTTGTATTCCAGGTGGGCACTGCGATGCTCTTCTATTGCTGGCATGAGTGTGGCGGAGTTGGCGTCAAACCAGTCGTTGTTCTTTGTCTGCTTCTTACCAAAGATTCTTGTGGCTGTGCTGTACACAGTATATTTGATGTTATCCCATCTCTCATTTGCACTGCTATAGGGAGGTTCTGAACTGAACGCCTTGGAGAGGGCATAAGTGAATTCTTCAGCCTTGTCTGGATATGACTGAAGAAATATAGTTCTGGTAAAACTATATGGAATGACTCAAGACTAGTTGTGTTGGTTTGCAAAATGACCATAATTCTCTAAATGCTGCAAATGGAATGGGTAGATAAGTAAATTCACATATCCCAACATTCATTCCTTTTTTATGATAATGCACAACCTCCAATAAGCCTGTATTGCTATTATAGAACTGATTAACCTCAAATACTATTGTACACCAATATGGTCTTATTTTAAACATAACCAAGAGGATGTAGATGGTAAAGTAGATGCAATATAATATAGTCAGATGCAAATAATTTTACAATATAACTGCACATGGTAGATCCCCAAATTCTTGTTTGTGTATTGAATGGTGAGGAAGCAATGCATGAAATTACTATGAATTACCTGACTGTTCCTGTGAACAGTACTGGATCCTGTGGGATGATAGCTAGTTTGGATCTCAGCACTGATAAAGGCACTTTGGATATATCTCTCCCATCTATAATGATTTCTCCTTCTGTTATCTTTATCATTCGGAACAGTGCAAGAGTCAGTGATGTTTTACCACTTCCTGTCCTACCACAGACACCGATCTGAAACAGGGAGATAAGAAATGAAGATTAAGAAGTTCATGAAGGAGATGACACTCTTCTGACTGAAAAGAATTTCCTGGAATTCAAGGCAGGATTGATTCTTTTTAACTGCTTACTGCTGAAACCATATATAACATATCTGAGCAGTAACAAGATTTCAAAAACTAACCAGTTACTGTCATATTAGATGTAAGATTGGCAATAGTTTCTTTAAGGTCCAACCAGGCATAATTATAGGTCTTTCAGAGAAGACCCCATGTCTCTAAGGTCTATCCAGACATAATTATAGGTCTTTCAGAGAAAACCCCATGTCTCTAAGGTCCATCCAGACATAATTATAGGTCTTTCAGAGAAAACCCCATGTCTCTAAGGTCCATCTAGACATCCTTATAGGTCTTTCAGAGAAAACCCCATGTCTCTAAGGTCCATCTAGACATCATTATAGGTCTTTCAGAGAAAACCCCATGTCTCTAAGGTCCATCTAGACATCATTATATGTCTTTCAGAGAAAACCCCATGTCTCTAAGGTCCATCTAGACATCATTATATGTCTTTCAGAGAAAACCCCATGTCTCTAAGGTCCATCTAGACATCATTATATGTCTTTCAGAGAAAACCCCATGTTTTTAAGGTCCATCTAGACATCATTATATGTCTTTCAGAGAAAACCCCATGTCTCTAAGGTCCATCTAGACATCATTATATGTCTTTCAGAGAAAACCCCATGTCTCTAAGGTCCATCTAGACATCATTATAGGTCTTTCAGAGAAAACCCCATGTCTCTAAGGTCCATCTAGACATCATTATAGGTCTTTCAGAGAAAACCCCATGTCTCTAAGGTCCATCTAGACATCATTATATGTCTTTCAGAGAAAACCCCATGTTTTTAAGGTCCATCTAGACATCATTATATGTCTTTCAGAGAAAACCCCATGTCTCTAAGGTCCATCTAGACATCATTATATGTCTTTCAGAGAAAACCCCATGTCTCTAAGGTCCATCCAGACATCATTATATGTCTTTCAGAGAAAACCCCATGTCTCTAAGGTCCAAACAGACATCATTATAGGTCTTTCAGAGAAAACTCCATGTCTTTAAGGTCCACCCAGACATCATTATATGTCTTTCAGAGAAAACCCCATGTCTTTAAGATCCACCCAGACATCATTATATGTCTTTCAGAGAAAATCCCATATGAATATGACCAGACAGCAGGAAGAGTTAGCAAGATTTTAACCATACTGGTGATTCAACTGTTTTCATTTAGGATCAACATGACCTCATGAGATGTTTCTGGTGAAAACCCTATGCTGACATGACTTTCCTTCAGGAGGAGTAATGATAATAGGATTGTCGTAGTGGGTACTATAGTGGCCATATTGAGTGTCTAAAAAACACAAATTTTATTCAGGACAAACTAGACATAAGAAATCTTTTAGTGAACACCCCATGTTGATACAACCATCAATTAACAAGGAGTATGACTGACAAGTTGTGTGTTGCCATATTGGATGTAGCACCAGTTTCATTTAGGACCAACTAGATTTTGGAATGAATATGTGGATGCAAAATTTTGGAATGAATATGTGGATGCAAAATTTTGGAATGAATATGTGGATGCAAAATTTTGGAATGAATATGTGGATGCAAAATTTCAAGACAATCTTCAAAACAGTTAAGGTTACTATTCATACCTTCAAAAAGCATGTGGGAAATGGATGATACAAAGTTACTCTTCATACCTTCAGAAATCATGTTGACAAAAGGACAATACGAAGTTATTCTTTATACCTTTGAAAAGCATGTGGCAAAAGGGCCATACAAATTTATTCTTTATACCTTTGAAAAGCATGTGGCAAAAGGACAATACAAAGTTATTCTTTATCCCTTTGAAAAGCATGTGGCAAAAGGACAATACAAATTTATTCTTTATACCTTTGAAAAGCATGTGGCAATAAGACGATATGAAGCTTTGTTCATAATAAGCTATTTTTCATAACTTCAAAATGAAAAGGATAACACAAAATTAATTTTCGTGTCATGACAATAAGTTATTCTTCATACCTTTTCTCCTGGCCGAACTGAGAAGGATACTCCCATAACAACAGGGTCCAAGCCTGTGTCGTAGGTCAAGCTGACATTTTTGAAATGGATCTCACCTTCCTTGGGCCAATCTTTGTCTGGATTATCTGAAATGAGAGTTGTTGTTGTTAATGTTGTTGCTGTGGGGTTTAACATCATTTTTCAGCACATGATAGGCCATACATGGCAGACAGTATTAATGGTGGAGGAAGAACCTGTGAAAACCCTGAAAAGAACCACAAACCCACAAGAAGTTGCTGACATGCTTTCTCACATATCCACATTGGTTAAATCTGAGAATCAAACCCATGCAGAGAGAGGTTGGATAGCAGTGATCCATAATGGAGAGCACTTTAGACCACTCTTCCACTCAGGGCATCTGAAATGAGAATATGCTAATTGCAAATTTACTTATTTCAGACAAAAACAAACTTGCTCTTAGTACGATAATGAAGAAAATTAGCACAACTTATTAAAACCAGTTCCTTAATTTTATGAAATACTCTGCCTTTGCTTGTAAAATTTCAGAAAAATATTTAAATTTTATAAGAAAAGATAATAAAACAATGACTAAAACTTAATATATAAAACATTATTAACTGATCTTCTTGACAAACAGCTTAAATTACATAGAAAATAATATATAGTGGATAGATACACTTTTCAGAGGGTGAAAATCTCCGATCTTGAGGTCCCAGACTCATAGAAACTGCCACTGGACATGCTAATTTTTAAAAACACAAGTCTGATGAAGTTAGATAACCAAGTAGTAATTTCATTTATCAGTGTTTGACTATGTTAGACTTCCAATTATAAGACAGTTTGTGCTATGATAAAATATTTTTCCATATATTTTATTTTAAATTTTCCAAAAAATAATATTATAATGAGGTTATAATCAGATTTAAGACAAGGAATACTTAGCAAGCAAATGAGGTACCAATCAGGTTTATAACAAATAAATATTTAACAAGCTAATGAGGTACCAATCAGGTTTATAACAAATGAATATTTAACAAGCTAATGAGGTACCTATCAGGTTTATAACAAATTAATACTTAGCAAGCAAATGAGGTACCAATCAGGTTTATAACAAATAAATATTTAACAAGCTAATTAGGAACAAACCATGTTTTTTATAACAAATGAATAATTAACAAGCTAATGAGGTACCAATCAGGTTTATAACAAATTAATACTTAGCAAGCAAATGAGGTACCAATCAGATTTATAAGAAATAAATATTTAACAAGCTAATGAGGTACCAATCAGGTTTTTTAACAAATAAATATTTAACAAGCTAATGAGGTACCAATCAAGTTTATAACAAATGAATACTTAGCAAGCAAATGAGGTACCAATCAGATTTATAAGAAATAAATATTTAACAAGCTAATGAGGTACCAATCAGGTTTATAACAAATAAATATTTAACAAGCTAAGGAGGAACAAACCATGTTTATAACAAATGAATAATTAACAAGCTAATGAGGTACCAATCAGGTTTATAACAAAGGAATACTGAACAAGCTAAGGAGGTATTAATCAGGTTTATAACAAATGAATGCTTAAGAAACATGCTTATTTTACCATCTCTGGAAGATTGTGGTTCTCTCTGGAGCTTGATGTATTCATCCACTCTCTCTGTTGAGTTCATCAGCATTTCCAGTTCTGCCACATTACGTACAATCCAGTTCAGATAGTTAGACACCTGAAGAGAAAGGGTCTGTAATTGTTGGCTAAATCAAATATAAAGGTAGTTTATTTACTTACCTGTGGGAAAACAATTCTACTGCTCTTTATTTATGGCATTGCACCAAAGAATGCAAACAAAATCTTAATTTGTTCACACTTCAAATGCACAAAGAAAAAAACAAGGGTTGTATATGAATAAAATAAACAATGAGTGCAATCTGAAGGAAATAAAATGTACATGCAAAATGCAGGACACAGCAACACATCATGATAAGCAAATGCATTTCTTGAATGAATCTGAAATTCTATTTAAGTCTATTTTGGATTGCTGCTAACTTCTATGGCCAAAAAGCCCTTTGACAGGATAATCTGTGATATAATTCTTTACACTGACAGACATGTCTACACCCCTTAAAGGCTGAGACATTGTTATTACAACTCCCAATGACAGTATTGCTACACCCCTTAAAGGCTGAGACATTGTTATTACAACTCCCAATGACAGTATTGCTACACCCCTTAAAAGCTATGACATGTTTCTTACATTTCCCACTGACATGATGACAGCATTGCTACACCCCTTAAAAACTATGACATGTTTCTTAATTTCCCACTGACATGATGACAGCATTGCTACACCCCTTAAAAGCTATGACATGTTTCTTACATTTCCCACTGACATGATGACAGCATTGCTACACCCCTTAAAAGCTATGACATGCTTCCTACATTTCCCACTGATGTGATGACAGCATCACTAGAACTTCTTTAAAGCCGTAACATACTTATGTTTCCCATTAATGTGATGAAAGCATCACTGGTACCCCTTAAAAGCCATGACATGTTTATTACAACTCCCACTGACATGATGACAGCATCACTAGCACTCCTTAACAGCCATGACATGTTTCTTAAATCATCCACTGGTGTGATGACACAGCTTTGATAGCACCCCTAAAAGCTATGACATATTTATTACAACTTGCATTGATATGATGACAGCTTCACTGGCACCCCTTAAAAGCCATGACATTTATTACAACTCCCATGGATGTGATGACAGCATCACTAGCACTTCAAAGTAATGACATTGTTCTTACATCACCCATTCATATGATGACAGTATCACTGTACCCCTTAAAAGCCTTGAAATATTTCTTTCAACTCCCACTGATGTGATGACCACATTGATAGCATCCCTAAACTAAGCCATGACAGGCACCCCTTAAAAGCCATGACATGTTTATCACAACTCCCACTCATGTGATGATGGCATTGCCAGCACTCCTTAAAAATCAAATTTCTTACAAATCATGTTGGTGTGGTGACAGCATTGCAAGGACTCCATAAAAGCTGTGACATGTTTCTAGAATCTCTTGTTGATGTGATGACAGCGTCATTAGCACCCCTTACAATATGAAATATTGTTCTAAAATCTCCCAATGATGCAATGGCAGCATTGCTATCACCCCTTAAAAGCTATGACAGGTTTCTTGCAACTCATTGGAGTATCACTAGCATCCCTTACAAGCAATGACATATTTGAAAAAGTTTCATTGCAATCCATTAAAATCTGAAACCAGTTGAATTCAAAAGATTCAGTCACACTGCAGTCAGCTTCAAGACAGTAATTTGTTATTGTGCACATCTTCAAACAATGACCATAAAATGTACAAAGACCATCTCTTCCTTACAGATGTAAACTGCAGAAATCAGTTTTTATTCTTCAGCAATCATCTGCAGTCATGGACATATTGGATGCGAATTCAGCATCATTTTCATTAAGGACAAAAAAGACATCATAAATGCCATGTTGATAAGACTTTATGTTTTGAAGGAGCCATGTTTATATCACCATCCATTCAGGAAGAGTAGTCATGCTAGTATTTGTAAGATGGCCATACTGGACATGACATCAACACCGCTCATTTTAAACCAACCATAAAAACTCCATGACAACATTACTTTTCATTCAGGAGGATTAGCTATAACAAGATTTTCAATACAGCCCCCATGGCACTGGAAAATCAGATTGGCACCATTTTCATTCTGGACAAACAACATGACAGCATAAAAATATTTCCTGGTGGAAAACAAATGGCAATATTACATTTTGTTCAGGAGATGCAGCATTAACAAGATTTTCACAATGCTCACTATAATGGCCACACTGGTCAGAAGTTTGGCCTCATCTTCATTTAGGACCAAACAGACGTCATAAGAAGCCATCTAGTAGCAACCCCATGTCAAAAATATCTGTTTAGGATGAGGAGCGATACAAAGCATTTCAAGAGGGTCACTAACAACAATATTAAACATCAGACTGGCACCACTTTCATTTAGGACCAATTGGACATCAGAATGTCTTTCTGTGAAAATCCATGTTAATATGACCATCCATTCAAAAGTAGTGATACGATTTTAACAATGGCCACAGTAACATCAATATTAGATGTCAGAATAACATTTTCAATTATGACCAACTATATCATGGGATGAATGTTTGTATAAAGTTTAATGGTAATTCTCCAAATATAGTTTAAAAGGGGTAATAATAAACTTGTGCTAATGAAAAGACTAACAATCGACACAATAAACCATCCTATAAACTATTCTGATTTATGGCCGGTAAAGCAGAAAATTGCTGGACATTAAGATTTGTTAACTGAATCCTTATTTACAATTTATATCAATCCATCAAAAACTATAGGAATAGTTGCATTAATAAGATTGTACTGGATGGAATGATCTCATCTCTCCATCTGTCTTGAACCCTTCAAATTTATGAATGGAGCCATCAATAGAAAGATATGAGGGTTCCAGACAGATGGAGAGACATGAGGGTTATAGACAGATGGAGAGATGGATGGAGAGACATGATGGTTCCAGACAGATGGAGAGATGGATGGAGAGACATGATGGTTCCAGACAGATGGATTGAGAAACAAGAGACTTCCAGACAAAAGGAGAGATGGATGGAGAGACATGAAGGTTCCAGACAGTTAGGAATGGACAGAGAAACATGAGGGTTCCAGACAGATGGAGAGATGGATGGATGGAAGCACATAAGGGATCGAAAAAGATGCAAGATGGATGGAGAGACATGTGGGTTCCAGACAGATGGAGAGATGGCTGGAGACATGAGGGTTCCAGACAGTTAGGGATGGACAGAGAAACATGAGGGTTCCAGACAGATGGAGAGACGGATGGAGAGACAGGAGGGTTCCAGACAGTTAGGGATGGACAGTGAAACATAAAGGTTTCAGACAGATGTAGAGATGGATGGATGGAAAGACATGAGGGTTCCAAACAGATGGAGAGATTAACTGCGTGACATGATGGTTCCTGACAGATGGAGAGATGGATGGAGAGACATGAAGGTTCCAGACAGGGATGGATAGAGAAACATGAGGGATCCAGACAGATGGAGAGATGGATGGAAGGACATGAGGGTTACAGACAGATGGAGAGATGGTTGGAGAGACATGAGGGTTCCAGACAGTTTGGGATGGATTGAGAAACATGAGGATTCCAGACAGGAGAGATGGATGGAAAGACATGAGGGTTCCAGACAGTTAGGGATGGACAGAGAAACATGAGGGTTCCAGACAGATGGAGATGGTTGGAAGGATATGAAGATTCCAGACTGATAGAGAGATGGATGGAGAGACATGAGGGTTCCAGACAGTTAAGGATGGACAGAAAAACATGAGGGTACCAGACAGATGGAGAAATGGATTGATGAAAGGATATGGGTTCGTTCCAAACAGATGGAGAGATGGATGGGGAGATATAAGAATTCCAGACAGTTGGAGAGATTGATGGGGAGAAATGAAGTTCCAGACAGTTGGACAGTGAAACATGAGGGTTCCAGACAGATGGAGAGATGGATGGAGAGACATGATAGTTCCAGACAGATGGAGATGGAGAGACATGATGGTTCCAGACAGATGGAGATGGAGAGACAGGAGGGTTCCAGACAGATGGAGATGGTTGAAAGGACATGAAGGTACCATACTGATAGAGAGATGGATGGAACGACATGAGCGTTCCAGACAGATGGAAAGATGGATGTAGAGACATGATGGTTCCAGACAGATGGAGAGATGGATGGAGAGACATGAGAGTTCTAGACAGATATAAATAGATGGAGAGACATGAGGGTTCCAGACATGATATGGAGAAATGAATGGAAAGACATGAGGGTTCCAGACAGATATAACAAAATGGAGAGATATGATATAAATGGATGGACACATAAGGGTTCCAGACAGATGGAGAGATGAATGGAAAGACATGAGGGTTCCAGACATATAAATGGATGGAGACATATGAGGGTTATAGACAGATGGAGAGATTGATGGAGAGACATGAGGGTTCCAGACAGATGGAGAGATGGATGGAGAGACATGAAGGTACCAGACACAAATAAATGGATGGAGAGACACGAGGGTTCCAGACAGATGGAGAGATGAATGGAAATACATGAGGTTTCCAGACAGATATAAATGGATGGAGAGACATGAGGGTTACACACAGATGGAGAGATGAATGGACAGACTTTAGGGTTCCTATATACATTCTGCTTTTATATATACAAGAGTATAAAAATGAACAGAAAAACAAACTGTACACTTACCATTAAGGCATACGCTATGCATAAGCCAATGAAAGCTGGATTTGTATTTCCTTTCACTCCTGACATTAGGCTGGCAATAGATGCAATAAAAACTAATACTGCACCCATGTAATCCTGGAATAAAAACAATAAAAACTAATACTGCACCTATGTAATCCTGGAATAAAAACAATAAAAACTAATACTGCACCCATGTAATCCTGGAATAAAAACAATAAAAACTAATACTGCACCTATGTAATCCTGGAATAAAAACAATAAAAACTAATACTGCACCCATGTAATCCTGGAATAAAAACAATAAAACTAATACTGCACCTATGTAATCCTGAATAAAAACAATAAAACTAATACTGCACCCTTGTAATCCTGAGATAAAATCAATAAAAATGAATACTGCTGAAGGGATGGCCATTCATGAGGGGAATATCTTCTATTTGTCATACAACAGTGTTCCAATCACCATATGTATCAAATGTCATAACCTAGTGTATCAATCATCATACAATATCTATTATTTGTGTCACAGAATCTATTTATTAACAGCTTCTTAAGATAAAATGTCTTGCATTCATTGTAAATTCCTGACTATGACCAAAATCTTGATAATACATCAAATTTAAAAACTGATCAGATCCAAATCCCAAGAATATCCCACATTTTCTTCTTATCTTCACTTGTTTGGGAAATAGAATACAAATTCATTTAATTAATTTCTACATTTAAAATAAAAACATGTATATTCCTGTTTTTCTGCAACTAATGAGCATTTCCAAATAAATTTATGCATTGCCCAGTCTTGCTATATAAAATAACAAGCCATCACATACACCCATATAACATGGCCATCTCACCATGTAAGTCCAAAATGCAGAGATCCAGATTTGCTGTCTTGTAATGCAAGATCTGGGTCTGTGCAGTTTGCTAGGAGTAATCAGTAGAACAAACAACACTGACTCTGATATGCTGGCAGGTCATGCAAAGGCAAATCAGGGTCAATGTTGTTTGCAGTAGGACAGGACTTTTAAGTTAGTAAATATGGTAGGTAACATAATACTTAATTATCACTATAACTGGATAACAATGTACTCAAAAACCAATGGGAACTTATGTTACATTCAAAGCTGAGTATGTTTATTGACATGACACTTGATATGTAATCCAACTTAACAAACAAAAGTACCTGGTTGATCACTATCACAAATTTGCTTTTTTGCATATCAAATGAAGTTCATGAATGTATGTAGAAAAGTCTTTACTACAAAAATAATATACATTTTGATTAATATACCCATAAATTTCTCTAAGCACAGTTTTGTACTCATCATCTGAAACAAATTTTTTGTTGTAAAATATTTTTTTTCTATAATACTTACCCAATCCTAATATCTTAGGGGAACTACTACCTCACAAAACCAGATCTCCCTGGTTAAAACTTTTAGCTAAAAAGCTAAATGTTATCTGTCCATCTAGGTGGCTATCAGAATTATCTCCCCTTGATACCTGGTTTTCCTCCAAATCCCATGAAATAATCATTTAGTACTGGAGCAGAAGGAATGCTCTGTATATGGATGTAACTGCAGGGAGGCTGGGATTGTGTATGTGTCTTATAATTAGGCAGAAAATTATTGAAGAAACATATCTGACTAAAAAAAACTGGTTTCTTTTTCAAAATACATTACTGAATCATAATACCAAAAGAAAATTGGCAAAAGGTGGAAGGAGCTACATCTCCTTACCCAGGAAAGACCATCTCTGGTCCCCTAAAGTATGTGCGATACCTCCTAGATAATCCAGCTGGAATAGAGATTCCATATGTCTGGGAGCGGCTTTAAAATGGAAAACAATTTTCCTCCACCAAATCAAGTGGAAGTTGTGAAGTCACATCTTCTTGAAGCTTTTCTAACAAACCAAAAAGGTAACATTTTGCAGGTTCTTCCTGACTAAATTGAGCTTTTCTGGATGAAAGATCTCTGATAAAACTGGAGAAGTATATCTGGATCTCCTTTCCACTGAATGGATAATTACAGTTAGAGAACAGTTTTGCTCAATTGCTACTGTTTGTGGTGACTGTCCTAACTGTCCTGAGCTGATATGCAAAGCAGATTCATTGGTGTGGGCTTAGTCATTATACAGAACAGATGTCCCACTTTACTTGGATGAATGTGTCCATGTTGATACATTATCCTTACCCTCTTTTGAATGATGCAATGGCTTGGTCTTCCTGAATACTACTTCAGAGCTTCCAATGGGTCCTGCAGATGACCTTTTGAAGAAGTGTCCAAAATAAACAGGAATTATTACCAATATACGATTCCACAACCTGTTCTTGGCAATGAAGCAGGGGGATTCATGAGTGATTCCAATCCATCTTGTCAGAACTGGATGTAGATGAGTCAACCAAGTGGAGATATATTTGTTGATTTTGCCTGCCAATCACCAAAGCAAGAAGAGGCAGGACTTGTATAAGAGGTAACTAATTTAGCCCCTGTCACCACTGCAAATGGTGTCTTGTTTAGCCTGGTAAATACCAATGATAAATACAACTTGGGCAAGGATACATTGTCACTGGCTAGGTGAAAATCCAAAATGAACAGAAGATCAGATAGGTCTTTGTTTTGTCTGATATCCTGTCTTTGATGATAACACATATTGGCAGTGATGGTGGAACAGAAGGTTTAATTGTGATTGCTGCTGTTTCTCATGAAAGAGCCATAGAAAGTTAGCTATTGCTATATTGGCATAAAGTGCTCTTGTGTACTCCAATGAGTTTATATTCCATTGCCTTTTGTATGTCTCTATGGTAGATGGCCATCTCACTTGAGAGGTTTTCCACCACTTGTGAAAACTGTTTGTTCCTAAGGGCACATTTACTGTATTTACCTGCCTATAAGACAATATTTTTTTTACCAGAAAATGTTAACTTTGTCTTGTACTATGAATCAACATATATATAAATCATATCATCTGAATTGCTTTATATGTCTCTTAATTTCCTGCAAGGAATATAATTCTATGTAACTCAATAAAAATTTTCATGTCACTATCATTAAACAGAGCTAAAATTATATAATACATTTAAAATACTTGTGTGAAACAAATGAGGTACTTTTACATTTAATGAATTTGACCAGAAAGGCTACTGAGTTGAGGGTAAAATTCATGATGCTGTGTGGACCAACAAGGTGAAAAAAAACCAAGGTATTGATATGGTCTTGTCTTATAGTCAGCTTCAACTTAAATATGGATGAAGGACAGAAAATTTACCAAATCTGCTCCTCAAACTAAAATTCTACATCAACTTAAAGGACAGTAAATACAGTAATAAGATCCCGATGTGCAGGTTTAGTACCTTTGGGTTGGGATGAAACACCTGCCAATACGACTGATCAATACAGATGAGGGTACATCTCAATTCCTGGTCAGTCTGTCAAGAGACTCAAGTTGGTCCAAGACTTCCCATTTGAGTAATCAGAATGAGCAGACACTCAGATTCTACTTATTCCTGTATCACCTTCAGAAACTGGGTGTGGTGTAGTGTCAATTCAAAATATAGAAAGACCATCGATTATCCTGGGCTTTTGAAACCAGGACTGATGAAACAAAGGATGAGATTTTGGCCTTCAGTTCAATAGGGCCAGTTCCACTGAGTATCTATGGAGTAAAAACATGATAATGAAAAGACTATTCCATTTGTATTAGTTCCTTCTTGCAGGACAATGTAGCTACCAATGCACTGGCCACCCCAGAATAATTAGAACTTCAACAAGGATTTGCCATTGAGGACACCACTTTGGAAAATTCCAAACAAAAACATAAAAACTTGGTTCCACTTTGCTATTTGAAAAAGTCACCAGTGGAGTTGTCAGACAGAATGATAATTCCATTTCCATGTTGGTACCAACCATGAATGAGAAGCTTTCAGACGAGTTTTCATCTTCAGAATGTTGATATATAAATAGATATATAAATAATGATCCTGAGAAGGCCACACTATTATGGCATCCCAAAAGGTTCCCCAATCCACTGTGTTTGCATACATTGTGATTGTGATTGCTGTCATGCAGAGGTATCCCTGATGCAAGTTTCACTGCCTTCAAGATGCAACATTATACTGTGAAGATTGTTAAAGATGGTCACAGTGTCAAAGATTTGGCCTCCGTTTGGGCCACAGAATCATTGTTATGGGAAGTGTAGGAATTCTCTAGCATATATATTGCAATGTATAGACAAGTAATCTACTATTGCATGGCATTAATTCTTGATCCTGTGAAGGCATTTGCAAGAAAAAATATCTGTACATGCTTGAAACTTGTAACTGACAATGCAAGATGTCCCAAATCATTAGTAAGTTGTAAGATTGTGGAAGCAAATGAATATAGATTCTCCCATAGACAATAATTATCTTATACTAGAACTGCAGACATGGCAGGTGATGTTGAGAAAAACTCCAAGGCAATGGGCAGATAACTTTTTCAGTCCAAGTCAGCAAGTGAGAGTTTCACTCATCATTGTAAGATCTAATAACAATGAGTGAACTTAACATCCAGTTTTTGTCATCTTGGATTAAGGTAGTGAAGCTGATACCTCTTTTGCCACCTGCAAAGTTGTTAAAAAAGAATGTTGAAGATGGCAGCTATTGAGTTAGATCTTTTTACTTCTAAGGTGTTGCTGAGTAGATGCTCCCTTTGGGTGGCACAAGCTCAAGGGTGAATGAAGAGACATTTCTTGGAAATTGAGGCACCAGGATGGACATCATATGGTGTGTCTTATGGTACTATGCAGGTAAGATTGATCCAGAAGGAAGCCTATATAAACTGGAATGTTATCCACAGGAAGTGTCAGCTAGCAGTATGCAGGTTAGATTGATCAATGAGAGTGTTTGTATAGACTGGATGTTATCAGCAGGAAGTACTTAACTTCACTTAGTAGTCTGCTGTATAACTGGTTTCATGAAGTAGGTTCTTGGGTATTTTAGCAATAAACTATGCAATAAGAACCAAGCTGCACTAATGTGAGTTGCAGAACTGGGCAAGTACTGGTGGTCAATACTGTATAGTTGTCCATTGTGATCAAAGTTACGTAGCCAAGTCCAGTTGTAAAGGAACATGGCCATCTTGATTGGCATGACATTGTCCAGTTCTTGAGGTTCAGACAAGGTATGGATATTGATTCAAATAGCCAGCCTGTAATTCTGATTTGCGAGACTGTAACAAAGTTGTTGTTATTCTCCATCTTACTCCACCAGTAAATGATATGGTTTTGAACCCTTGTGTGCAAGTTATGTTTCTTTCCATGCCTTGCTCGTAGCTCCTAAAGAATTGCCACCGACTTTTGCCCATAATATGCAAGTCTGACATGTATTCAAGGAATAACAACCAGAGAAAACTACTCATGTTGAGTGATTGTAAGCATTGTCTCAACCAGGGTCTAAATATATAGGTAAAAACAGAGCAGTGAGTGTCCTGCTTTATGAACTTATGAGTGTCTGTGAACAGTTACCCACTTTGATAAATACCTATACAAGGGTGTACATAAATTGTACAGATAGAGAACTAGAGCATTACTATTAATATCTGCATACTAAATTATTAATTTTAGAAACAAATAACCTGTAGGAAGGTCAACTGATTGCCTATACAAATAAACACGCTCAAGCTTCCCTTATAGTGACTGCATGTATGAACTAGACAGCAAATGATAAATTCTAGTAACACCTCACCCATAAGAAGGCCAGCTTTTAACTGCCTATACAGGTAAAATCATTGAAGCATAACTTACAGTAACATTATGTATGAGCTGGATGCTATTGGGTAAACCATGTACAGAAAACTTATCTGCAATTACCTGACCAAAGTTATACAGTAATATGAACAAGTATTCTATATTACACACAACCTGCATATAAAAATGAATTAAGGCATCAATATTGACACTTATGAAGCAGATGCTACAACATGTTAACTGCAGGAAAAGGCCCAGTGATGTTCTAAACAGGTAAAGTCGGTAAAAGGTCATGTATACATCAATAAATTAGATGCTAAGACAAGATAACATAGAAACTAAACTGCATGTATCCTGATTCAGCCGAAATTAAAAAGCAATAATAAATAAGTGTTCTATATTATGCACCAGACATGCAGTTATTAATATGGTTATAGCAATGTCAGGGGACACCATCGCAACCTGTGCAGGACACTGATAGACAAGAGTTCTCTTCCCTTATAAGATGAAACTTCTCCAACATTTTATAAAGGTATAAAACTTCCAAAATGCTTATTTAGATTTTGTGAGGCCTTTCTGTCTGCAGAGAGGGTGCTACATGGCATGAGCAGAAGTAGTAACTGGTGATTTCATGGAATCTGGTGTCAAGGGGAGATCACCCTATCTAACTACCACCCAAGTGGGCTGATAACTAAGCTTTTTAGTTAACATTTTTAAAACTGAGAGGGTTGGATTTGCAAATAGTAGTTGAAATGCAATATGAGTGGATAGCATATTTTGAAGAAGAAATGTATGTGCACAGCAGATTTTGTCCATGAATTATGCATTGTGGTACATATATGGGATTATTGAATTCTGTAGAATGGATTGAGATAAAATTGTTTAAAATGTTTTTATATTTTTTTGGTAATGACAGCCATTTTTGATGGCCTGCTGGCATAATTTGTAAAAAAAAATCAAAAGGCCTTTGAATAATGATGATTTATGCCAAATCTGGTAAAATTATATAATGGTGGCCATATTTGATGACAGTTCAAATAATTTGTTAATAAAAAAATAGAAAGACATTTATGCCAGAGCTAACAAATGTGGTATACTGTCCAATGGTTATATCTAGTGTACAGGTTTGCTGTTTTCCATAATAGCAGCCATACTTCAAGGCCAAACATATAAACTTGAAAACCTTTCAAACCAGGATGTTTTTGTTTTGAGTGGTTTTTAAAAAGTAATTTTTGGGAAAAAAAATCTCCATTTTTAGTAATGGCAGCCATCGTTGATGAATATTTTTTGAAACAAAATTTAGTCAGTTCTGCTGGGCAGTTATTCATGGTGGCCATATTTAATAATAGATCTACATAATTTTTATATGAATGAAAATCCTTTAGGCAAGGTAGCTTCTCCACAATTGATTTTTTTAAAATCTGTCTAGTGGCTGAGTAAAGGCTGAAAGTAACAAATGTTGTTGGATGCATGACAGACAACAGATGAAAATATTCATGACACCATACTCTCTACTGGCTTGTGACTTTGAAAGCTAGAACCAATAAACCAAAACAACAAAATGCCTACTGGCTTTGTGACTTTGAAAGCTAGAACCAATAAACCAAAATAACAAAATGCCTACTGGCTTGTGACTTTGAAAGCTAGAACCAATAAACCAAAATAACAAAATGCCTACTGGCTTTGTGACTTTGAAAGCTAGAACCAATAAACCAAAATAACAAAATGCATACTGGCTTTGTGACTTTGAAAGCTAGAACTAATAAATCAAAATAACAAAATGCCTACTGGCTTTGTGACTTTGAAAGCTAGAAACAATAAACCAATATAACAAAATGCCTACTGGCTTTGTGACTTTGAAAGCTAGAAACAATAAACCAAAATAACAAAATGCCTACTGGCTTTGTGACTTTGAAAGCTAGAAACAATAAACCAAAATAACAAAATGCATACTGGCTTTGTGACTTTGAAAGCTAGAAACAATAAACCAAAACAACAAAATGCCTACTGGCTTTGTGACTTTGAAAGCTAGAAACAATAAACCAAAATAACAAAATGCTCTAATCTGATTATACATAATCAAAAACATTTTGTGTCCAAGTAAAAAAGCCACACTTGCTTTAGACTATTTCATGGTATGTCATAAAATGACACCTAATTAAAGTCACAATGAGCAGAGGTGAATACTTAATCTAACCATTTATGCATGTAATCTGGCAATTAATTTTTATCTGCAATTTGAAGGTAAAAAAGAAAGTCTATTTTACTGGTGATATTAAACAGCCGTGAATTGGCCTGAACTTCACTGACAGAACTAAAGTATAAATTTAAGTTTGAAAATAGATATCTTATAGGCTCAAATTTAAGTTTAGAATCAAGAAATCTGATTGGCTGAAATTTAAGTATCACTTAAAGACTTACATGGGGAAAAATGAGGCTAGGTCATCTACTTGGGAGTATACTTCTTTAAAGACATGCTAAACATTTTCATGAAAACTGAATAAACTTAAATAATGGATAATAAAATTAAATTTAACATAACAATTTATAAATTATTTAAAGCTTTCACATATGAAAATAATCTAGATCAATTTATGAGAATAGATTGTACTTCTCTAGTTCATGTTTTGTTACTGGGTTATTAACAGCATACCAGTCTAATCCCAAGCCATCTGTTAGCAGTCTGATTGAAGAGAAATGGTGCCACATTGCTGTCTATGCGTGCTAAGGTTTCATTCAGGAATCTGGTTTGGGCTCTGAAATGGAAATAATTACAGAAACTCACATCACTTTTTCAATTAAATATCTTTTGGCATCAGCAGAAAGTGAAACATGCATAAATTTTGTTTTTAAACAATGAAGAAAAATGTGTTGTTTACAGTGGTAAAAACAATTTTCTTTACAAAATGGAATTCTCCCTAACAGCATGTGGATGCAAAATAGGCCTGGTGTGCCCTAATGCATGCTTTAAAAGGCAATGTAATGAAGTCAACCTCTTCACCAGTATATGGGCATAAAAATAAACACTCTTCAAAATCATATAACAATATTCATATAATGACAATTATGTATGCTGAAACATCTATCAGTTTTTATACCATGCAACAAATATCCCAACAATGTTAATATATTTTCTAAAAAAGTTATCTTTCAGTGCAGTATATGTTTATTTTGACATGACAGACCTGTATGCTCTAATAGTCATGAGTCCATTGAGAGTCTCACTGAATTGAGAGAAAATTGGTGACTTGGTCACGCTGTCCAGTCTTTGAAGTTCTCTGAAATATATCAAACCATTTCACAAGTTATGAGAATTGAAAATTTGAGAATATTTGTTGGAAAATGTGTTAAAATTTAAATAAAAAATGTCTCTGAAAAATTCCATTGAAAGAAAAATATATATAAAACATAAACATGACAACTGTAAAAGGAAAAGGAGCATAGTGGATAAAATAAACTCCCCACAATTACTAGCAAACAGTGGAGTCAGTAAGCATCAACATTAGCATAAGAGAGGGTATCTACAACATACAAGGGGCAAGGGAGACCAAGGTTGGTTAACACAGACGGATTTGTGAGTGGTTTTGGAAACAGTATGCTAGCTACTTTGTTGATATATTAAGTTGTGTCTACACAAATTCTCACACAATAATGGATTTAATGTAAATGTATGTTGGATCTTAAGAAGTCATATCAAGTTCATAAGCTGACCACAGACGTTTAATAAAAATCAAGCTGACATGCAGCACTCACAAATTCATGTATCAGTTTTAGTTGTACCCGTCTCAGTATCGAACCATGTTTATCCATCTTAAATAAACAACATGAACTAAACCTTGTAAAGCAAAATTAGATTCATTATCTAACAGAGTCAATCACATCAATATATTGCACTATTTAAAATCTCAATTGACCTAATGAAATCAAATACATCAATATGATTGCATTAGTTAATTTCACAACATAACTAATGGAGTCAAACACATCAATATGGTTGCACTATTTAATTTCTCAATTGACCTAATGAAATCAAATACATCAATATGATTGCACTAGTTAATTTCACAACATAACTAATGGAGTCAAACACATTAATATGGTTGCACTATTTAATTTCTCAAGACAGCTACTTTAAATGTCACTAATTCATTTATGTCAAAAGCAAATAGTAATGTCTATGTTGTTTATACTAATAAACACAACATATTATAGTTATCACAGAACACTTTATCCAGAGAGAAATAAAGAAAGAAAAACTATAAAAGACGAAATAAAGAACTGTGTATATTTTATTAGAACTCGCAAGATATATGTAGTCTCATCAGAGCCGAAGAAGACATGCTAAGGAAGAGGCTGACTTTACCTGGACGTTGCTCTGTAGAAGACCTGCAGACAGTAGTATGAGATGATTAGAGGAATAGCTGCTAAGATGAAATACGGAGTTCCAATGCTGTTCACAATAATTGCAGAAAATACAGCAAGACAACAACGGAGGAGGGCATCCCATGTGCCTGGAATTTTCTGAAATTATCACAGCAAGCAAAGCCTTGAGATTCAGATGGTAAAGAATTTTGACAAGAAGCTCATCTGTGTTGTGCATTGGGAAATCTTCAGAGGGAGAAAGCAACAGGAAGATAGAGAAATGTTGGAATGTCAAACATCATTTTGATGTCATATTTTTAAAAGCAAGTGCATTGATAAGGCATAGAGATAAGAACAATATGTGATTAATTCTAAATGATCTGTATTATTATTTTATAATTATCAGAACTGGACTAATTACATTATTGAGTATGAGACAAAAGGATGGAAAGACATGACAGATGGTATAGGCATGAAAAACCTGTATCTTTATAATTCTAATAAAAAAAGGGCAAACTATAGAGAGTCATAGATAGTCATACTTTGTGTAATGTTTGAATTATATATAATAAATCTGTGTTAATGTATTGTTATATATGCTCATTCAAGGTACCAGAAGAAAATAGTGGAGACAACTAGCTTTGTAAGTTTTAACAAAGATAATTTTATTTCCATAGAAAACACGGTAAAGAAGGTGCAAATATAAAGCAAGACTTATGGTTTGTGAATAAACATCCAAACATTTATCCTATATATGAATTCTATTAAGAAAAAGTTATAACTGAGTCTTGTTTGAAAGCCACATTGTTTCCAAGATGGAGGATGATGACGTCAGATGAAGTCTTTACACAAATGTACACAATTTCAGGTTGAACCACAAATTTTACTGTACTGTTTCAATTTAAAACGAATTTCACTGACTGTTTTTGTCCAAAACCACCTACAGGGAAAAATTATTATTCAAAAGGTAAATGAACTCCTATAGCTGTCAAGGCAGATCTGTAACAACGTGTCTCTCTAACTTTATTGATGTAATGAAGATTTAACTCTCTTTCCAACAGAAGGAAAATATACCATTCTTCTACAAGGTATATTATAATACTCTAATCCAGCACAAGAAATATAATACCATCTTCTCAAGGTATAATATAAAATTTACTATGACATAGCTGAGAGATATTGTTTGACTGACTTCTGACACAGCTAAGAGATATTCTATGACTGCTTTTTTTCACAGAGACCTAAGACATTTAAAACTAATACTGAGTTGTCATAACATGTTGCACACGCATGGATAAAGCATGGAATTTCATCATCTGACAATGTGTAGTACACAACATAAAAACATACCAAGAAAAGACCTTGGCCATAGCCAATCATTTACGTAGTTTGTTTATCAATAGTGGCTATCTAAACAACTCTTACAAGCCTAAAATCATTTACATTCTAAATAAACTTTTACAAAAGCCAAGAAACAAATTTACGCTATAAATAAAAAAAACTCTTACAAAAATATCAGTTCCTGTGAACAATAATCATCATCACAATAAAACACAATGATACAAAAATGAAATAAAAACAATTCAAATTTTACACATTAGTAATTAAAATACTGGATGATAACAGGATTAGAATTGATCATTAGAATTTATGTATTAAAAAAATCAACAAAGCACCAACCTGATCAATCTGGCTAACATCAGATGAAAAACGATTAATGATTCTTCCACTGGGATTTGTTTCAAAAAATCTGCAGAAAGAAAAATCGGGTATTCTAAATTAGAAAAATTGTTCCCCATAGTCTCAATTAACTTTCTTCTGCGTGTGTGTGTGTGTGTGTGTGTGTGTGTGTGTGTGTGTGTGTGTGTGTGTGTAAGAATTCCAATATATTACAGATCAAATTGTTTCAATCGCTCTTGCAAATTTTTGTTAACAGGGAAAATTAAATATCTAAACTTTTGGTGCATGTTTTAAAATTTAAGTCTATGACATATCGATCTTGGATTATCTCATACCAGAGATATTCAAAAGATGTCTACAATATAAAGATATAGTCTTGGTTTATCAGAAGCCATAAAAATCCAACAGCTGTCTACAACTAATAGATCATGGTTTATCAGAAGCCATAGAATTTCAATATCTGGCTGAGACATAAGGATCATGGTTTATCAGAAGCCATAGAATTTCTACAGTTAGCTAAGACAAAAAGATAGAAACCAGAAAAATTAAATAGCTGGCTGAGACATAAAAATCATGGTTTATAAAGAAGCCCATAGAATTTCAATAGCTGGCTGAGACATAATGATCATAGTTTTTCAGAAGCCATTGACTTTCAATAGCTGGCTGAGACATAATGATCATGGTTTATTAGAAGCCATAGACTTTCAATAGCTGGCTGAGACATAAGTATCATGGTTTATCAGAAACCAGAGACATTCATTATAAAGTTCTTCATAAAAATGTAATACCCAGGAGTAAATAATCCCGATGGGATCCAATATATTCTGAACTGAGTATAATAATATTCTTTCACTTCAGCATCCTTCCATCTTTAAGAAAACAGTCAAAAGAGTTGTAAGAGATATATTCACCTAATTGGCACATTCAGTATTGTTGTCAGCAGGTTGTCATGGAGACAACGGGCTCCTCGTACCCCTGTAAACTGGAGTATCATGCCTGAAGCAAGGGTGGATGCCACAGCAAAAACAAACAAAATTACATAAACGTGTAAATAATGGCTGTTGTTAAAGGCCTGAAAATATACAAGGAAATGTATACATAAAGTCTATGCATATAAAAAGAATAAAGTTTAATTAATGCCTTCATCAAAATGATAAAGGGGAGTAGAACAAAAGCACAACAATTGGTAGTGACAAGGAAATGATCAAAGTTAAAAAATTTACATAACATTTTAATATCTCTCTCTCTTTCTTCCTGCTCAACTCTATAAGAATCTTTAATGAAATCAAAACCTTTCCTCTAGTTATATAAGCATTGATCTATTGATTGTTTCTGAGCTTAATCTGTTTCTTATCTGTACTGAGAACCCCCTTTCAGTCTGACTCTAAAGGGGCATACACAAAACTAGCTTAGCTAGTACAAACAAATTTTATATCTGTACATTATGGTTTTTATGTACAAATTTCCACAGTTTACAGGTATTGTCCTTTGGATGCATCTGTTCCAGAATAAGATTCTTCACTCTGCCAAAGTTTAACTTTCCTGAATTAGTACTAAACTATATTTATGTGGGTGTGTTGGTGTGATTTGGATTTTTAACATAGCTTTAAAAGTTTTTTCAGTCATATCGATATGCATTGTGGCAGTTAATAGTGATGTCTAGCATTGAGACATTAGATCAAAGACATGTAGCATCATGTCTCAACTGGTCACATTATCCTGACACCTGGCTGACCAGTCCTAATACTAACCTCTTAATGCTGAGTGCCAAGCAGGGCAGCTGCTAATATTAATTTTATAAGTCTTTGGTATGACTTGGTCTGGGTTCGAACCTGCAACTTGCTGCATCCAAAGCGGATGCTCTAACCACTTAAGCCAGATTTGTTTCCATAATGCTGTAATAGGATTTGAAGTCCAATAATGCCAACTTGTTCAAACAGGTATTTTAATCAAATAATAAGTTTTAATTCTTAATTTCATTTTATATCCTTTCTGCTAGGGCTATATTTGTTTTGTAGCATATGATCCCACAGGGCTTAATTGTGATGAGAAAAGAAACTTAAAGTGCAATCTACTTTTAAATTTTCTATATTTAATTTGGATTGTCTGCCTTTCTAAGATTAATTTTGTAATACCTCTTAAATAAGGCATTGACTGTCATGCTGTTTTGTGCATCCAACAGGTACAATGGACTTGTATTTAACACCATTTTCAGGTTCAAAATGAACTCCAGCTCCAATAATCTGATATACTTTCTAGTTTTAAAAATAAATTCCCTTCAATCAGCATTTGCTGAAAATTCATCATCGAGATATTAACAGCATCAACCATTATGGGTCTTCTAGACAGCCTGTATTATAAATGCACATTTGTAAAACCTCCTTGATGCAAGGCTCAAACAATGTAATACTTGTTATGGAGCCCAATATGCCAATCATATATTTACTTTAACTACCATTCATTTCAAGCCACAGAAGTGTAAACAGTTACAAAAATATATGACAAATAATACAATATTTACACTGACTTGACATTTGTCCCGACAAGCACTTTAAGGGTGAATGGCTGAATAAACTTGCATATGGCACATAGCACTTGACTTGAAACTTAGTTCTTGTCCATCAATTTTTCCAAGTGCATGAATTCATACAAATTTTGTGTGAATCACACGATCATGTGACTTGGTAGCATCTCTGTTGCTGCTACCTTAATTTTAAGACAGGTGTATAAAACAAAAACATAAAACAAAATGCTTTGAGAATGGGAGCTACATATAAGTACCATTTCTAAGGCCACCTAGGCAAGAAGATCAAAGCTGGCCTGGGAGGGAATAGAACTTGGTCTTCGAGAAAATAGAACCTACAACCCACTGATTGCACGTCTGATGCATTACCACCTGAGCTCAAATGTGTGAGAGAGAGGAACAACTTTTAAAATGAAAACCTCTTCATGCCTTCTGTTGTGCTTGATGGAGTTTTTATAAAATCAAAATCAAACACAATTACAATATATATATATATATATATATATATATATATATATATATATATATATATATATATATATATATATATATATATATATATATATAAGAAGAAGAAGAAATGTATTAAATCCATAAGCAATTATGTATTCATCTACAAACATTTCTATTACCATTTTGTCAGGTATAATGCAACAGGTATAAAAATGCATGCTAGACAGATAACAAAAGCAGAACGAACTAGAAACATCAGCCAGAGAAAAACACAAAAAGTCATAATAAATACTGACAGACAAGTGAAATGAATACTTAATTGATAGAAAGTTACACACACACAGACAACCACAGAGAAACACAGAGATGAACTTACAGTAGTTGAATTGGTTTGCTGATTGTCATAAGATTCTGTGGAGGCACTAGACCAGAGGGACAGCCAGAAGTTGGTCGACACAAGCAGCCCCTGATTCAGCAGTAGCATAAGCGCCACAAATATACAGAGCAGAATACCACAAGCCTTCAGGTAACACAGATACACTGACATCTTCACTGCTCCTATTTCTCGATGTTCCTTTTTAATTAATTTCCCAGATGGAAGCGATTCTTCATTAAGGTCTTCCTCTAAAAATAAATACAATCATTTAGCTTCAACCTTGTAATAAAAACTGGATAGATTTGTTGGTTTTAATGGTTACTTGTTAAATTATGCTGAGAAAATGCCTTTATCAAGATGCACCAAGGTGGCTGGCCTGGTTATCAAACCCAAGACCCTAACATTATAAGCATAATGGTCTACCAACTAAGTTACCATGTTGCCCTAAAACTGAATCAGAATAAGAACAGACTTTGTTGGATTTATATAACTAAGCTCTTCAAAAATGTGTGAAAAGGGTCAGACCTCTTAATAAACTTTGCCTGTTGTGGTTTGCAGTAATCAAGCAAATTATTTAAAATTTACATACATACTGTAATATAGAAATACACAGTTTCACACAAATCTGCACTCTATTATAAATTCAAGTTAATCTTTAGTTTGATCAATAATAATATAAATTCTGAAGTGGATTTTCAGCATAAGTGCTTGGATTTGAAACTTGGATGCAGTGCTGAAAATGGATTGTATTGAACACTGCATAAATGCTGAGAGGTTAAACTGGCATCTTATGTGCATCTAAAATGTGCCATACAATACCAACCTTTGATCAATGAGATAATTATTACTATCAGCAAATATGATATATTGTTCAAGGGGAGACAATGATCGATTTAAGGACAAATTATTTTATTCTGGAAAGGTGATATCGGCTGAGGGAAGAAAGTATTTAAAATTTTCAGGTACACAATCATCAAGTGTGAATCAAGGTATTTTTAAGCAAAATGTCCCTAATAAAGCTACTGTACAGGAGATAAAATTACTAATTTAACAAGCAAACATTATTAACTGTGAAATAAATATTATTATTTAAGGTCAGAAAATCATAAATTCAATGAAGTAACAACAAAACAGTAGGCCAAAGCATGCATAATTGCCAGGCTGACATTTATTAATGAGTAAAATATAACAGCAGTAGGTCAGGTAATTGCAGTAGCAAAATCTAATGCCACAACATTTGGTTTAAATTAGGTAAGTGTATTTCGTCTTTTTAATAAATGGTTTAGAGTCTTCCAGGTTTAAATTTTGTAGTAATGGGAGCACTATTTAATGGAAATTATGCATCTTCTGAATATACTTGAAAGGTATTCATACTTAGATGTTTCAATCCACTCCAAAGGTATTCATACCTAAGTTCACGCAAACACTGGTTTTCAGTGACCATATATATATATATATATATATATATATATATATATATATATATATATATATATATATCAGATAATTGAAGAAACAATCAATTAGGTCAGTACCTTTCTCTTCATCCACATCTTCCAAAAGCTTGCCATCAATACCAGTCTCTTCTCCCTGTGAGATATGTCTCTGGGAAACCTTAAACAAAATTGACACTTATTTTCAACAAATTGCAGATTCTCACAACAAAAAACCCCCGGAATTTTCACATTCTGTTGAAATTTTTTTTGACATATCAATTTGTTGATGTCACGAAATTTTAATATTAATCATAAATATTATTTCCAGTTAAAGCTAGAAGTAGATAGAAAAAACTTCCTCTATGAAAGACAAGGAAAAGTGTTGGTTACCAGACTATGAATGATCTTTCTACCATTTAGAAATTTGACAACCATGCGATATACACTCATTACAACTATCATAAACAAATGATTTTTTAAAAATATATTACTTATGTAAACTATCTTCCACACTTGTCATTTTGATTTTACCAATCTTACTATATCTAGCTAAACATTAGATCTAAAAATAATTAAAATAATTAAGATAATTAATTAATTGATTGTCATAATTAACAAAATTAATAGGCATAGTCTCTTGCTCAAAGTCATCCATGCTCTTCATGATAATAAACACATCATTCATGAGTGGTAACAAGGTCGGCCAATCTGATGCAAGTTCACACCAGTAATAATTGTGGATCACACTTACTTTCAAAACTGCTAAAGATCTTGATGACATATGTTCATAGCTTGGATCAAAATTGAATCAGAAATACAGCCTCCACAGAGGCAAGAAGATCAGCCAGTAAGATGCAAGATCACCTCATTAATCGTACTGAATCCAACTGAAATCCTGTATTTAAAGTTTGACAAAAAACATACTTGAAGTTGATCAAAACTAGCAAGGTCGGCCAATCAGATGCAATGAGTGTACTTCACTCATCATCAAATACAACTACCTCCTTAATGTGTGTACCTCACTCATTATCAAATCCAAATGCCTCCTTGATGTGTGTACCTCACTCATTATCAAATCCAAATACCTCCTTGATGTGTGTACCTCAATCATTATCAAATCCATCCAAAATCTTGACAGTACTGGCTCATACTATAAAACATTTTATTCTTGTGGGTTTCAAATTTTGTGGTTTGAGTAAAAAGTACATATTCAAGGGTACATATTTTGTGGATCTATCATTTACCATACCCCCACAAATGGTGCATATGTCTCTGTATAAGTTTACTGGTATACCAATATTTATTTCCATTTAGTGAGCAAACAGGTTCAATGTGTATTAAATTAATTTATCTGAGCAAATTATTCATTGCTAACATCATCTGTAAGTGCAGAGATCTGAAATAAAATCATGAATTCTTTTATCTACACATTTGAAATAACACATTTATTACTACTATTGAAATCTTAAGTAATTAGATTCTCAGGTATTTTTAAAGCCCACTATAAAAGCAATAAGTTCTCAACAATTAGGGATTAGGTATCTGAACAAAGTCAATGGCCAAACCTAACAAGCTTGCCAATATTGCTGCATGGGAACCCCTTTTTTGCTGGGTTACCTTGACCTTGTGGTACAAAAATGAATCCATAAATGGTGAATGGTGGTGTTATTAATGCTGGTATTATAATGACTGGCACTGAATATAAATATTATAAATGTTATAAAAAAAAATTTCATGAGTGGTACTCAACACAGATGCCTGAGCAGTGAAATGAACTGGAGGACATTAGATATGTACATTCAAATCAGGTCTCAGTTGACCTGAAAACATCCACTGCATATGATGGGGGTGCGAGAGAGTCAGCTTGGTTGATATTTTGTTGTGACTTAAAATTTATGGTCTGGTTCACTCATAAAAACAATGAAAATTGCACACACACCCCTGGGCTTCTGATAACACTCATATGTGCATCTTTGATGAAATAAAATTTAAAAATAAAACATCCTAAGAATCCCATAGGATGCAATAAAACTGCTGACCAAGTTGATTTCCAGCTTGCAGAAAAGGTCAAGGTTTTACAAAAAAGAGGTCTCAAGGACTTTCTATGCCATCTATTAAGGTCATGCTTATTAATTATTTATTGTGTTTATTTCTAAGTGTAGCCAAATAAGTATAGTGCAGATGATCTTGAAAGGTCAATGCGCTAGGGATTCAAATTAAATTAGAAAATAAACCTTATGACAATAAACTTTACTACCATTTCTTGCTTTCATGTCAAGACCTGGACAAAATGCTGTTTGCAAATCTGGATGGTTCTTTTGGGGGTTAAACTTGTACATGCCATCCATTATGCATGTCATAATCATTATACCATTTTCAACAAATCACATTTTATGTTTTCCAGTGTCTAGATGACTCTGTTTTGGTAAATTGAAAAAAATAAATAAAGTCAGTCAAAAGTTGTGTTTATAATCTCTTTAATTCCACTCTTATAAATCTGAGTATCTGCTTAAAAAAAAATATCACTGCAGAGTAAGAATTTTCCTTGCTTTCTATTTATAGCAACTGTATATGACCAAGTTTATTTCCAATAAAACAGACAAGTTTTTCATCAATTTGAACTTAGCCTCACATATTCATTATATTCATAACAAAATTAGGTAGCAGACCAGTCTATGATTTTATATTAAGTAGTGCCAGATTATAAGCAAGATGTTTTTGGTGTGATCTGTGGATGTTACATGATGAAAAATGTTAGAGCAGATGAATCTTTGCAAACTTTAAAACATGTCAGAAAAAAGGACAAATCAAAACCATTTTACAAACTTTGAAAGAAGAATATGAGAGTAATGAAATACAGCACTTGGTATTTGGCATATGATATCAAGTTATGCAATAAGATGCCTTGCCCAATATTTTTGAATCAGGTGGTGCTACTTATTACTGTCTAAATAACAGCCTTGTGTAGCTTGTTCCCAAGTGAACTGATGGGATATCAATTTTAATACACAAATATTTAAAGAGCTACAAAAAAGTAAATCTGGCAAGGTTTTGTGTCTCTTTATTCCTGGCATTATAATTGATATTTATCCACATTATGTATACCCAACATGCTTATGAGATGGCACTGCAACTTTTGCTGGTGGAACTCTTATTTTCACCAAAATTCTAGTGAGACCTCTCTCTTTCTCACATGCACACATACACATACAACTTACATGAGAAACTATGAAGTGGGACCTTTTAACATCCCGTAAGGACCCTATAAATTTCAAATGTGGGGGTCTTCGGGACTCCATAAACTATCAAAATAAAGGAAGCAATGCCTTAAAATTTAAAGTGTTTTGCAGTATTTGCAGTATGCATTGATCTTGCTCATTATCACAAACTTGTATAGATCTTAATGATATAGACATTGGATAAATTTTCGACATGGACTGCCAGACAGGTAACAAGCTCAACCAGATCACCACATCACTCACTGAACCTGTCCGAGATTAAGCATGTATTCCACAAATTTTATTAAAATCAAGTCAGAAATATGGCTGTCAGAATGGTAAACATTTAGTCAATAGGGTGCATTATTGCCTTATAATAATAATAATAATAATAATAATAATAATAATAATAATAATAATAATAATAATAATAATAATAATAATAATAATAATAACAAAACAATAATGCATGATGTGTTGCAAGGCCATACCATAAGCTTACCAGGTCTAAATCAGGTGAGCCAAAATTTAATGGCTGATCCATAGACCAACAACACCTATTATAAAAGTAAAATTAACATCATCTGACCTCAAATGACTTTGATCTGCAAAGTGTGGGCTTGATTTTTATGCATAAGCCAAATTAAAATCTGAAATAAGGTAACTTTGTGATTTGAGAGCAACATTGACCTTGAACCTATCAACCTAAAGAATTTATAAGGAGCTGATACTATGCGTAGCATACCTATTAAGTCTGAGTAGTGGGTATGTTGATTTTGTTGTTGTAGGGTTTAACGCCATTTTTCAGCAAAAGGATTAGCTATACATTTTGGCCAGTATTACTGGTGGAGGAAGAACCCTGAAAAACCCAGGAAAGAACCACCGACCCCTGAGAAGCTACTGGCAGGATTTCTCACTTACCCACAATAGCCAAGTCTGGACTCACACAGAGGTGAGATGGCAGTGATCCGTAACGGTCAGCACTTCAGACCACTAGGCCACTCAGGGTATGTTGAGTTATTATGCAGAAACCAATAATCAGTTTCATGTCCTGAAACCTTGACCTTGTTCTATCAACTGCTGACTCAAAATTGATTTACCCTTCCTCACATGTAACACAACTATAATGCTGAAAAGAACTGGGTGTGGGGAAACTTGAGGAAAGTTGACTTATTATGTGAAATGCAAAATGACAATCTTAGCTCCAATAACCTTGACCATTAACTTCTGGTCTTAAGAATCAATAGGTAGATACTTCAGCCAAATGAAGTTTGATAAAAATTGGATCCAGTAAAAACTCTTACCTTTTGAGTGGAAACCAAAACAAATTATAAAGTGAGCTCCTGTGACCATAACCTCTCAATCTAATAATCAACCGAGTTTATCATGCACAAGTGTTGTCTACATCTCAGGTTTGATGAAAAGACAGGGAAACTCAATTTATCATGCAGAAAAAAAAAATCACATTTTCAGCCAAGCAATCTTGACTGTGGACCTGACAGCCCTAACTCCCATTATGTAGAAAAGTTGACTTTCTTCAAACAAAGAAACTGTACTCCTTTTAATTACTGTTGACAGGATCAAAAGAAAGTGAAAAAATGTCTCCATTATGCATTCCTATGAGTGTCTTTATGCTTCTTTGATCTCGCCTGGAAAAATGAGGACATGGATCTGGGTTGCTGAGCCCATACTGTGTGTTTCTTAAGTGGCCTTTTGCAATCTAAAATTGGTCACATGATGACTGCCCATGTATGTGGAGAGAAATGCATATGCAGCTATAGTAAGAGTTAAATGAGTTTTAAATGCTCTCATACTAAATGAGTCAAATGAGATTGACTCCCCAGCATGAGTGACTGGGGGTAATTGAAGAAAGGGGATGATTATATTGCTGAAGAAATAAATATTGCAACAGAGAACAAGCTGAACATGAGTACTATTGCTACGACATATCAAAGCCATTGATGCCTCTTGGGACGAGGTTAGGATAAAAGCCATGGATACCAAATCATGAACAGATCCTGGATTAATATTAGGAATTAATAGTTGCATGTCAAAAATGACTTCTGGTCCATATGAACTAATGCAAGGTTAGACATTCTCAGGTTTGCAATGTTTCTGTTAACAGATGCATAAACAAGATACCCATGTAGGCCTAACATCACTCATCTGATTAACATAACTCAACAGTTCACCAAATCATAAAGCAAGCTTCCATACTATTTAAGAACACATCCTATGTAAACTATCTTCCAAACTTTACATCATGCTGATTTTACATATTCAACTGTATCCTGAGAAAATTGTTTCAAAGGACAAAGACATACTAATATGTATAGTCTCTTGCTCATAATAAAATTCATTCATGATTATAAACCAAAATAATAAAATAAATATGGCTTCAAAAGTGGTAGGAGCCCAGTATATCAAATGCAAGCTGTCTTCATTAATATGCATCTGGCTCATAAGAAAAACAATCAAACTCCTGATAATTAAAGTATATCTGTCAAGTGTCATCCAATAAAATAGAAAATATGACTTCCAGTATGGTAACAAGTTCAGGCAGTCAAATGAAAGATTATCTCATTAATATGTGTGGATCTCACTCGTTACACTGGTCTACAATTTTTTTGAAGTCATCTGCTTCATAGATAAAATGTGCTATTTATTATTGTTTTTGATATGCTAAATTTAAATATGACAATTAAAATGACTGACTGGCTACTGTTTCAAAGATATGTAAGATTTTACATTTTAAGTCTATGTACACTAGATTTTTAAACACAAATTGTTGTTGTTTTTGTTGTTGAAGGGTTTAACGCCATTTATTAGCACAAGATAGGCTATACATGGTGGTCAGTATAAATGATGGAGGAAGAACTAGGGAAACCCCTGGAAAGAATCACCAACCCACAAGAAGCTACTGGCAAGCTTTCTCATATAGCCACATGAACCGAATCTGAAACTCGAACCCAAACAAACAGAGGTGAGATGGCAGTGATCCGTAATGATGAGCGCTTTAGACCACTCAGCCACTTGGGGCCCCAATCATAAATTATAAACCTAAGTCTTTTCATGTTTTTATGGTTGCTTTACATGATAATATTTCATCTGTCTTGTTTATGTATAAACTTTAAAAAACAGCAAAAGGGTTATATAAAATACATTAGGAAACAAAAAGCAAAAACTATTATGTATATATAAATACAAAGTTTCCTTATTCAGTGTCTACTTAATGTTCTTGTCTCTTGTATTCATTAAATGTAGCATCTCTTGTCACTGTCTAGCAAGTCTGCAAGCATTGATGGGCTCCATTCGCCCTGACAACATTTCTCCATTGTTACAATATCCTGATCAAATTGCTCTCTTGATGACTTACAGTATCAGAAAAACTTGATTCAACAGACTTACAATATTGTAATACTGTCTCTGACTTACAATATTGAAAATACTGGATTCAACATACTGTCTGTGACTTACAGGATCGGAGAAAATGGATTCAACAGATATGTGACTTAAAGTATCATAGAAATTGGATTTAACAGACATCTGTATGTAACTTGAAGTATCACAGAAATTGGATAAAGAGACATTTGCCCGTGTCTTTCAGTATCAGTGAAAATGGATTCAGCAGTCCGTAACTTATGATATCGTAGAAACTACATCTGTCTGTAACTTACTGTATCAGAGAAATTGGATTCAACAGACATCTGTGCAAGGTAGGATTGCTGTTCCTTTTGACCTTCAATAATTACATCCTCTAGTGGCTCTGCCTGTTCTTTCCTGCAAACAAAGAAACAAAAGGCAATTAAAGTACCGTCATTTGTGTCTTGATACACTAACTTGTTTTAAGACTACTATCTATAAAGAGAATCAGGAACAGCGTGATTAAAGCAAGAAATCAGCCACAGGAATAATAATGGTGACAGCTTGTACACTTAATTTCTATCATCTATACTGTCAAATATGTATAAAAAAATTCATGTGTAAATATGCAGCAGGAAACAACTCTTGTCTAAAGGTTGTAATGACTCTTTTTCAATCAGATGACAATATGTTTGGAACATGCCACAAAGACCTAATTAATCATGGTGAAGTGACTAACACATTTTTTCATTAACTATTTCAATCACAAAGGTACACATTATATATGTCATTTAAGTGTTTAGTACTATTTTCGCTACTGGTGTCAATTTTTAGAAATTGATTGCATGTACCATCAAAGTGATTAATTACATTATTCTGCTCCTCATCAATCAATGTTCCTTTCAAGATCATTATGTAAATGAGAAATAAATATAACAAAACCAATATTAAAGTATGTCAACATTTTTTATGAGACCAAGCAAGTGGTGTGATCCAGTGTAAGAACGCCAATATTTTATTAAAGATCAGTTAAGACTTTCATATGACTAGAATAATGTATAATTTAGCCAAGGTTAACAGAGTTAGGAGTGATCCCCACATTGCATTAGGATATGTAAAATGGTTCCTGAACTATCACATTGCATTAGGATATGCTGAATGGTTCCTGAGTTATCAGACTGCATTAGGATATGCTGAATGGTTCCTGAGTTATCAGACTGCATTAGGATATGCTGAATGGTTCCTGACTTATCAGACTGCATTAGGATATGCTGAATGATTCTTGAGTTATCAGACTGCAGTAGGATATGCCAAATGGTTCCTGAGTTATCAGACTGCATTAGGATATGCTGAATGGTTCCTGAGTTATCAGACTGCATTAGGATATGATGAATGTTTCATGAACTATCACACTGCATAGGATATGCTGAATGGTTCATTAGTATGTTGGCTACAATTAGTTTACAAGTACCATACATTAGTGAAGAAATTTTATCAAACAGGCCTAAAAACAAAATGAAGCAGCAGAGAAAAAACAACTTTTAAGGTATATCAACATCTTGCAGAGAAAATCTGCACAAAATGAGAATTTACTGAATGTTTTTCTGGTTACTTGAAACTGCTATTTCAAAGACCGAAAACTGATAAAAATGGGGAGTAACTCTGTCAACAATCAATTGCCTTTACTTATGCCTCTCTTTCACAGTTGCCTGACTTCTATCAATTCTAAGTACTGCAAATTCAAAAAGCATACAGTGAATGGTAAAATAAATCCCCACCTGGTGTTAAGTAATCTTATCTGTAGCATGTTGAAGATTACTGACCAACTAAAACTATTGCATGGAAACCATTATTTACTTAAATTTACCATGACTTCTCATTTTTAGACAAAAACATCTAATGGTTTCTTATTACCCTAAGTTAACACCCTAAGTGCAAGTCACAAAATTTAGTCTTAAGAAAAAAGTAAACATAATTGCACATCAACAATAAAATCACCTATTCTATATTGTTTCAATATAATCTTTCAAGAAGGGTAGAAAAAGCAATCACAAACTCCATTCTCAAAATATGACCCCAAAAGGGCAACAAAAAGAATTAAAATATTACCATGCACATATACCAACAATTGTATGAGATTTCTAATCAACAAAGTTTAAATAAAATCAAATTGTGTGGGAGAAGAGATGACCAAATGACCAATCCAATTTATAAACATTGTTTGGAACAATTCTGGAAGAAATTTTTACTCAATATGGCCAAGAGCAAAACAGTAAAACCTTATACCATAGCTACACAAACCTTATATCTAGTCAACAATGTTCAATAAAATCTTCAGAGAAGCATGGTATAAGTAATGACAACTACAATTTCCAAAATAACCTCATTCTTGACATTTCCCTAATAAAAAATGTCCCAATAAATGGTCCAGAGGAAAAAAAATAAAATTTTACTATGCAACATATCTACAAAGTTCCACTAAACCCTTGCAAGCATTGTGGAAGATGTCATAATCAACTTAATTCCAAGAATATTGACTTTCTAAACTTTTTTAATCATGTTCCCAAAAATATAAAAGAGAAAGTGTCAAAAACAAAGACATAAGAAAATTCAGTGCATCATTTATACCTTTAGTAGCCATTATCTAATGTTACACAAGCCCTGTATGCACAAACCTAAAATGCCTCGATACCAGGATGCTCTTTTGTTGCTTCCACAGGAATAAGCCTTTATAGTTCAATTAAATTTAGCTGTGTCTACTAATTTGATTAATGAAGCTTATACCTCATTGCTACAGAAGCCATATCATTGCTAGGAAGGCAAGGAAATGTGAATTGAGAGTCCTAAGAAATATTTCTACCCAGTTTGATCAACTGGCTCAGTAGGTTTTTACCCAAAAGCTGAAGAAAGCAAATGTCAACAGACAGATGAAAGAGGGGTGCTTTCAACCATGTAAAAACCACAGAAATCTAAACAGGAAATCTTCATACGCATACAAACATGCACCCAAATTTCATTTGCCAAAGTCATGCAATAGCTGGGTAATCAGGCTAAAAAAGGTTTTCACACAAAAAGTCCAAGTCCACAAAAGGCAATTTTTACAGACAAAATATCAAGAGGCCCAGTCAGTCTACATATCACTCATCTGGGTAGCCAGCATGTCCACTTGCAAATGCAAATTCATACATTTATTGAAAGTAATGGGGAGAAGAAAACCTTCGAGCACATATTTGCTACAGTGTCTATTTATAGTGCTATCATATATCTTCTTTCTAAGACCATATATCACTTTTTTAGCAAAGAAAGATAAAACCATCAATAGAATTATTAGTTTTCCCTGTATCCCTCCCAGTCTTGGTGTTTAGATTACATTAAACAACATTGAGAAATTATTCATGGCCCCATCTTTGAAATACATGCACCAAAACATGGTATTATAAGGGAGTTCATTGCACTGTCAGTATATATTACTAGGTCTGTCCTTACCCACTCTGTGTTCCAGCCAATGGAGTTATAACTTCGGAACATATAGTGGCTAAGTGGTTAAGCCATTGGATTAATCACCAACAGTCTTCAACCTGCTAAACTGCAGAAAGATGTTTTGGATCCACCTGTTCTCCAAGCACTTGGCATTTCACTGACTACATCATGATCAGGTGATGAGACAGGCAAGATGTCTAAGTGATTAGGGCCATGAGAAGTGCAGAATAATGGATTAACCATAGGCTAATAGCTTCTATGCTTAATATCCCAATTCTGTCCATCAGATGACCACAAGGAAAAAAAGCACCCATAAAGGTTAAGGTCTCCAAGCACATTAAAATACTAGGCATCTTTCTGAGACTATGTGTATTAGGCTGCATCCAAAACATTCAGCCTCACTACACAGTATAATTAAGATTAATTTCATGAGAATATTGTTAACATTGGGAGATTACCAAATGTTAAACACTGGCTCTAAAAAGCCTGTGTAGAAGACAGCATTTCAATATCAAAAGGAGACATCCTTCAGCAACAACAAGACTGTCTACTTGCTGTCAATAACCCATAAAATCATCACCAGAATTCTCCTAAATTGCATTGTGCATCACATTGATGAAGGGATTCGAACAGTCAGTGTTGCTTCTGGAAAGAACAAGTGACTAAAGACAAGTTATTTTCAGGCATTTAACTGCAAGAAAAATTCCAAGATCCAGCCTTGTCAACTTAACAAAAGTCTTGTACACAGAAGTTCATGAAAAATTTGCTTGTCGAGAAATTGATGGTTTGGCAATTCCATGATGGCACATTTGCTTGCATCCTGGTTGATGCTGAGCCATCTGAAATCGAGTTAAGTAAGACTGTGTGCTGGCCCCAACCCTTTTCAATATGAGGTTCTCTTCCATACTTACAAATGCCTTCCACAACTTTGACAATGGGATAAACATCAGATACAGGACTGATTGCAAGCTCTTCAATTTGCAAAAGGGAAAGACAAAGTTTCAGGATATGACTGTTCATCATCTCCAATTTGCTGACTGTTCCCTGAATGCTAAATCCAAGTCACATGTAATTGAGTATGGACTGTTTCTCTTCAGACTGTAATAATTTTGGTCTCACAATCAGTAACTGGATGGCAGAGATGGTGCAGCAGCCTGCAACTGGAAAGCCTCACACAGAGCCTGCCATCATGGTGAAAGGTCAAGCCAAAAATCACCCACCTCTGCAGTACAGTCATGTGCAGTTAGTAACAACACCTGAATAGCTACAGAAAGTGTGGCCATCATCATACAATACTTAAATGTATGAGGTCATCAGTCTGCAAAGCCACTGTTACCAATCCTCCTATATACATGCAAAACTCACAGTAAAAGTCATACAGCTCATGCATGCAGTTACTGTTTAAATGAATTATAAATTGTTTTTTTTCTTTAAATTTAATAGTAATTTTTGTAAATCTTAGTCTATTCAATCCTGGTTATTGACTGCTCTGCATTTTGTCATCAAGAAACTTCCAAATGAAAATTATCAATTGCTATGAACATTTACAATGGTGGTCACGTACAAAACTGGATCAAAAAAAAATGAGCACATTGAGTTGAATCATCATGATATAGTATAGAATTAATTTGTTTACCAACCTGTAAAACTTTCATTGTAGCAACACAGCACACAACACTCAATCTGGATTATAATGGATCACACCTTTAGGTTATTTTGTCCAAAAATGTCTACATACTTTGACATTGATTTTCTCATATTTACTTCTCAGTGCATGTAAATAATGACCTTCCAAAGGAATATGGATGTATAAGGATCCAAATGAAGTGAATAATTGCTGTTTAAAGGAATGTAAAAATGACACCCATTAATGAAACAGTTGGCTTTGAATGCCTACATGACCTGTGTGACTTTTACAATGTACAGTTGTCATGATAAGAAGCCAAACCATTTTCACATAGGCTGCCTGAAGAACTGATGAGTACAGAATGTCAGAAGGTACAAAGCACAGGTTCTCACAAAGGCAGGCATTCCAAGCATTCACACTCTGATTATGAGATCAGAGCTGAGATAAGCAGGTTCTCACACAGGCAGGCATTCCAAACATCCACTCTGATTATGAGATGAGAGCTGAGATGAGCAAGTTCTCACACAGGCAGGCATTCCAAACATCCACTTTGATTATGAGATGAGAGCTGAGATGAGCAGGTTCTCACACAGGCAGGCAAACCAAACATTCACTCTGATTATGAGATCAGACCTGAGATGAGCAGGTTCTCACATAGGCAGGCATTCCATGCATTCACAATCTGAATATGACATTAGAGCTAAGATGAGCAGGTTCTCACAAAGGCAGGCATTCCAAGCATTCACACTCTGATTATGAGATCAGAGCTGAGATGAGCAGGTTCTCACAAAGGCAGGCATTCCAAACATCCACTCTGATTATGAGATAGAGCTGAGATGAGCAGGTTCTCACACAGGCAGGCATTCCAAGCATTCACACTCTAATTCTGAGATCAAAGCTGAGATGAGCAGGTTCTCACACAGGCAGGCATTCCAAACATTCACTCTGATTATGAGATCAGACCTGAGATGAGCAGGTTCTCACACAGGCAGGCATTCCAAGCATTCACACTCTAATTCTGAGATCAGAGCTGATATGAGCAGGTTCTCACATAGGCAGGTATTCCAAGCATTCACTCTGATTATAAAATCAGAGCTGAAATGAGCAGGTTCTCACACAGGCAGGCATTCCAAGCACTCACTCTGATTATGAGATCAGAGCTGAGATGAGCAGGTTCTCACACAGGCAGGCATTCCAAGCACTCACTCTGATTATGAGATTAGAGCTGAGATGAGCAGGTTCTCACACAGGCAGGCATTCCAAGCATTCACACTCTGATTATGAGATTATCAGAGCTGAGATGAGCAGGTTCTCACACAGGCAGACATTCCAAGCATTCACACTCTGATTATGAGATTATCAGCTGAGATGAGCAGGTTCTCACACAGGCAGGCATCCCAAGCATTCACACTCTGATTATGAGATTATCAGAGTTGAGATGAGCAGGATGAGTGACTAACAAAGAAGTTCTTCAACAGTGAGCTGAAGGAGTGAAATTGAACTCATGGTCATCAGATGAAATGCTTCCAAGACTCTCCTAGCCATCACTTAATCACTTTATCAATGAGTCCTGAAAAAAGAAAAAAGCTTGCACAGTCTCATCCACAGGACCACAAAGTCTCATCCATATGATCATTTCACATTAATAGTCTCATCCATTTTTGAGCAACAGAGTTGAGGAAAACCATTTAAGGAGTACAGCACTGCAAACAGCAAAAATCTCTGAACTGAAGCACATATTCTGTTGATCAAGAAACCTGAAGCAGCATCGCCCCTCTAATGTCACAGATGGTTCCAAGACCATATTGGCCTGATTCAAAACAATAAAAATTATATTGTCTTCTCATTTTTCATAAAGAATTTAATTTTGTATTCATTTTAAGATGTTGCAAATATTTGTAATTAAGCATAAGCTAAATTTGTGATTAAATTTGTTGCAATAATTACTTGTATATTCAACACCTTCTTTGGAGCAGGTGGGGGAAGTGCAAACAAAATAACATACAATAAAGAAGTATTTTTTGTTAACAAAAGGGATGGGGGAGTCTGGGAGAGGGGTGAGGGTAAACAAAAACTTCCAATCTTTTCCAGGTTTTTTCCTAGATGACATTGATTTTTCAAAGTACATTTATGGCTCTAACAGATATAATCAACATTTTTGAAATGTGAAATTTTAAAATCAAAATTTTATTCTACTTTGAGGTCTCTCATAACATCCAAGTTCCAACCTGAATTTGACATCAGATCATGCACTAAAACACAAAATGTATTTTAAAAAAAACGTTTAGGTCTAACAAAACAAATAGAACTGAATATGCATCATTTGAACTGTACAAGATAAATACATTACCTTTTAACCCTCTTTTTAATGGCATACTGTCTGGAAAAGGAAATGGACTGAATTGTTTGTTTCATCAATGTCTTTTAAATTTGTAAGCATCCTAAATGATCAGTCATAAATCAACAGTAATATGATAAACTAGAAAGGGGCTTTTGAAAAAAAATGTCATTCTGTGAAAATGGTATCTGACAAAACAAAATTTTGTTATAGATGTGATATATCAAGTCCCTGATTCTTAATGTCTGGATTTTAGTTTCATGGTCTGGATTTGACCTTTTCTCTTTGTGTCTGGATTTGACTTTTCCTCTTATTAAATCAAACAGTTTAGTCAATTTCAGAAAGACAAGTCAGAATAAGTCTGACATTTGTTCAAAAATCGGACCAGGGGAGCAAAAGCTTGGACTGCATCCCACCCAACCAAAAGATTTATGTTTGTAAAAACAAATAAGTCTAAGTAAAACAAAATGTCGAAAAGTTACTGTACAGGCAGCTCTTGTCAGAAAGTAAGTTCCATAGAAAAAAAATATAGAAAAAATGCTAAGTTAGCCTGGGATTAGAATGAGGTCATCTACATATCGATACAAATATGTCTGCAAAATCTCATTTGCATAACAGAGGTGATTTCTGCTTAATTGTGCTTACAAAGTTTCTGACAAAAAGCACCAGTTCAAAAATATGTAAAAAAAAGAAAGAATTATAATGGCTTGAAAATCAAATCAGGTCACTACATATTTATACAAATATGTATGGTACACCAAATTTTATTCTTCAATTTTTCTACCTCTAGTAGTTTTACTTAAATATGCTTACAAGGTTTTGCTTAGATGTACCTACAAGTTTTACTTAAATATGCATACAAGGTTTTACATAGATGTACCTACAAGTTTTACTTAAATATGCATACAAGGTTTTACATAGATGTACCTACAAGTTTTACTTAAATATGCATACAAGGTTTTGCTTAGATGTACCTACAAGTTTTACTTAAATATGCATACAAGGTTTTACATAGATGTACCTACAAGTTTCACTTAAATATGCATACAAGGTTTTACATAGATGTACCTACAAGTTTTACTTAAATATGCTTACAAGGTTTTACATAGATGTACCTACAAGTTTTACTTAAATATGCATACAAGGTTTTACATAGATGTACCTACAAGTTTTACTTAAATATGCATACAAGGTTTTACATAGATGTACCTAGAAGTTTTACTTAAATATGCATACAAGGTTTTACATAGATGTACCTACAAGTTTTACTTAAATATGCTTACAAGGTTTTACATAGATGTACCTACAAGTTTTACTTAAATATGCATACAAGGTTTTACATAGATGTACCTACAAGTTTTACTTAAATATGCATACAAGGTTTTACATAGATGTACCTACAAGTTTTACTTAAATATGCATACAAGGTTTTACATAGATGTACCTACAAGTTTTACTTAAATATGCATACAAGGTTTTGCTTAGATGTACCTACAAGTTTTACTTAAATATGCATACAAGGTTTTACATAGATGTACCTACAAGTTTCACTTAAATATGCATACAAGGTTTTACATAGATGTACCTACAAGTTTTACTTAAATATGCTTACAAGGTTTTACATAGATGTACCTACAAGTTTTACTTAAATATGCATACAAGGTTTTACATAGATGTACCTACAAGTTTTACTTAAATATGCATACAAGGTTTTACATAGATGTACCTACAAGTTTTACTTAAATATGCATACAAGGTTTTACATAGATGTATCTACAAGTTTTACTTAAATATGCTTACAAGGTTTTACATAGATGTACCTACAAGTTTTACTTAAATATGCATACAAGGTTTTACATAGATGTACCTACAAGTTTTACTTAAATATGCATACAAGGTTTTACATAGATGTACCTACAAGTTTTACTTAAATATGCATACAAGGTTTTACATAGATGTACCTACAAGTTTTACTTAAATATGCATACAAGGTTTTACATAGATGTACCTATAAGTTTTACTTAAATATGCATACAAGGTTTTACATAGATGTACCTACAAGTTTTACTTAAATATGCATACAAGGTTTTACATAGATGTACCTACAAGTTTTACTTAAATATGCATACAAGGTTTTACATAGATGTACCTACAAGTTTTACTTAAATATGCATACAAGGTTTTACATAGATGTACCTACAAGTTTTACTTAAATATGCATACAAGGTTTTACATAGATGTACCTACAAGTTTTACTTAAATATGCATACAAGGTTTTACATAGATGTACCTACAAGTTTTACTTAAATATGCATACAAGGTTTTACATAGATGTACCTACAAGTTTTACTTAAATATGCATACAAGGTTTTACATAGATGTACCTACAGGTTTTACTTAAATATGCATACAAGGTTTTACATAGATGTACCTACAAGTTTTACTTAAATATGCATACAAGGTTTTACATAGATGTACCTACAAGTTTTACTTAAATATGCATACAAGGTTTTACATAGATGTACCTACAAGTTTTACTTAAATATGCTTACAAGGTTCTACAAAGATGTACCTACAAGTTTTACTTAAATATGCTTACAAGGTTTTACATAGATGTACCTACAAGTTTTTCTTAAATATGCATACAAGGTTTTACATAGATGTACCTACAAGTTTTACTTAAATATGCTTACAAGGTTTTACATAGATGTACCTACAAGTTTTTCTTAAATATGCATACAAGGTTTTACATAGATGTACCTACAAGTTTTTCTTAAATATGCATACAAGGTTTTACATAGATGTACCTACAAGTTTTACTTAAATATGCATACAAGGTTTTACATAGATGTACCTACAAGTTTTACTTAAATATGCTTACAAGGTTTAACATAGATGTACCTACAAGTTTTTCTTAAATATGCATACAAGGTTTTACATAGATGTACCTACAAGTTTTACTTAAATATGCTTACAAGGTTTTACATAGATGTACCTACAAGTTTTACTTAAATATGCATACAAGGTTTTACATAGATGTACCTACAAGTTTTACTTAAATATGCTTACAAGGTTTTACATAGATGTACCTACAAGTTTTACTTAAATATGCATACAAGGTTTTACATAGATGTACTTACAAGTTTTACTTAAATATGCATACAAGGTTTTACATAGATGTACGTACAAGTTTTACTTAAATATGCATACAAGGTTTTACATAGATGTACCTACAAGTTTTACTTAAATATGCTTACAAGGTTTTACATAGATGTACCTACAAGTTTTACTTAAATATGCATACAAGGTTTTACATAGATGTACCTACAAGTTTTACTTAAATATGCTTACAAGGTTTTACATAGATGTATCTACAAGTTTTACTTAAATATGCATACAAGGTTTTACATAGATGTACCTACAAGTTTTACTTAAATATGCATACAAGGTTTTACATAGATGTACGTACAAGTTTTACTTAAATATGCATACAAGGTTTTACATAGATGTACGTACAAGTTTTACTTAAATATGCATACAAGGTTTTACATAGATGTACCTACAAGTTTTACTTAAATATGCATACAAGGTTTTACATAGATGTACCTACAAGTTTTACTTAAATATGCATACAAGGTTTTACATAGATGTACCTATAAGTTTTACTTAAATATGCATACAAGGTTTTACATAGATGTACCTACAAGTTTTACTTAAATATGCATACAAGGTTTTACATAGATGTACCTACAAGTTTTACTTAAATATGCATACAAGGTTTTACATAGATGTACCTATAAGTTTTACTTAAATATGCATACAAGGTTTTACATAGATGTACCTACAAGTTTTACTTAAATATGCATACAAGGTTTTACATAGATGTACCTATAAGTTTTACTTAAATATGCATACAAGGTTTTACATAGATGTACCTACAAGTTTTACTTAAATATGCATACAAGGTTTTACATAGATGTACCTACAAGTTTTACTTAAATATGCATACAAGGTTTTACATAGATGTACCTACAAGTTTTACTTAAATATGCATACAAGGTTTTACTTAGATGTACCTACAAGTTTTACTTAAATATGCATACAAGGTTTTACATAGATGTACCTACAAGTTTTACTTAAATATGCATACAAGGTTTTACATAGATGTACCTACAAGTTTTACTTAAATATGCATACAAGGTTTTACATAGATGTACCTACAAGTTTTACTTAAATATGCATACAAGGTTTTACATAGATGTACCTACAAGTTTTACTTAAATATGCATACAAGGTTTTACATAGATGTACCTACAAGTTTTACTTAAATATGCATACAAGGTTTTACATAGATGTACCTACAAGTTTTACATAAATATACATACAAGGTTTTACATAGATGTACCTACAAGTTTTACTTAAATATGCATACAAGGTTTTACATAGATGTACCTACAAGTTTTACTTAAATATGCATACAAGGTTTTACATAGATGTACCTACAAGTTTTACTTAAATATGCATACAAGGTTTTACTTAGATGTACCTACAAGTTTTACTTAAATATGCATACAAGGTTTTACATAGATGTACCTACAAGTTTTACTTAAATATGCATACAAGGTTTTACATAGATGTACCTACAAGTTTTACTTAAATATGCATACAAGGTTTTACATAGATGTACCTACAAGTTTTACTTAAATATGCATACAAGGTTTTACATAGATGTACCTACAAGTTTTACTTAAATATGCATACAAGGTTTTACATAGATGTACCTACAAGTTTTACTTAAATATGCATACAAGGTTTTACATAGATGTACCTACAAGTTTTACTTAAATATGCATACAAGGTTTTACATAGATGTACCTACAAGTTTTACTTAAATATGCATACAAGGTTTTACATAGATGTACCTACAAGTTTTACTTAAATATGCATACAAGGTTTTACATAGATGTACCTACAAGTTTTACTTAAATATGCATACAAGGTTTTACATAGATGTACCTACAAGTTTTACTTAAATATGCATACAAGGTTTTACATAGATGTACCTACAAGTTTTACTTAAATATGCATACAAGGTTTTACATAGATGTACCTACAAGTTTTACTTAAATATGCATACAAGGTTTTACATAGATGTACCTACAAGTTTTACTTAAATATGCATACAAGGTTTTACATAGATGTACCTACAAGTTTTACTTAAATATGCATACAAGGTTTTACATAGATGTACCTACAAGTTTTACTTAAATATGCATACAAGGTTTTACTTAGATGTACCTACAAGTTTTACTTAAATATGCATACAAGGTTTTACTTAGATGTACTTACAAGTTTTACTTAAATATGCATACAAGGTTTTACTTAGATGTACCTACAAGTTTTACTTAAATATGCATACAAGGTTTTACATAGATGTACCTACAAGTTTTACTTAAATATGCATACAAGGTTTTACTTAGATGTATCTACAAGTTTTACTTAAATATGCATACAAGGTTTTACATAGATGTACCTACAAGTTTTACTTAAATATGCATACAAGGTTTTACTTAGATGTACCTACAAGTTTTACTTAAATATGCATACAAGGTTTTACATAGATGTACCTACAAGTTTTACTTAAATATGCATACAAGGTTTTACATAGATGTACCTACAAGTTTTACTTAAATATGCATACAAGGTTTTACTTAGATGTATCTACAAGTTTTACTTAAATATGCATACAAGGTTTTACATAGATGTACCTACAAGTTTTACTTAAATATGCTTACAAGGTTTTACATAGATGTACCTACAAGTTTTACTTAAATATGCTTACAAGGTTTTACTTAGATGTACCTACAAGTTTTACTTAAATATGCATACAAGGTTTTACATAGATGTACCTACAAGTTTTACTTAAATATGCATACAAGGTTTTACATAGATGTACCTACAAGTTTTACTTAAATATGCATACAAGGTTTTACTTAGATGTACCTACAAGTTTTACTTAAATATGCTTACAAGGTTTTACATAGATGTACCTACAAGTTTTACTTAAATATGTATACAAGGTTTTACTTAGATGTACCTACAAGTTTTACTTAAATATGCATACAAGGTTTTACTTAGATGTACCTACAAGTTTTACTTAAATATGCATACAAGGTTTTACATAGATGTACCTACAAGTTTTACTTAAATATGCATACAAGGTTTTACTTAGATGTACCTACAAGTTTTACTTAAATATGCTTACAAGGTTTTACTTAGATGTACCTACAAGTTTTACTTAAATATGCATACAAGGTTTTACATAGATGTACCTACAAGTTTTACTTTTTTTTAAAATATGCTTACAATTTTCATCACAACAATCAAATCTGTTTTTGGAAAACTATACAAGAAGGTCACAGCCACTAGAACCTAATATGGTCTTGAAACCCACCCAAGCTAAGTAAATATCAAATTTAACCTAACCATATGACAAAGAAGGTCTGATAGATGATCAAACAGCACAAAATGTCTCAACCTCTTGGCAGTAGTAAAGAAAAGCTAGACTTGTTACATTTATAAATATTGCAAACTTTTTAAAAAAAAACGAGTATATGAATGATCTTGTCTAAATGCTTTAAAAATGACTCGGACAAAATAAAAACTTCATAAGCACTAATATTTTGAGTTAAAGAGAGAGAGAGAGAGAGAGAGAGACAGAGATAGAGTGAATACTTACCAAATCAAATATATGTTAGGAGTACATGTCCTTCTACTTCCTGAATCTAGCCCTCCCAAAGATCAAATTTTGTCTTTCTGTTTATAATATATACACAAAGGACAATAAATCTTGCCCATTAATTTCCCTTGCCACCTACAGGTAGCACTAGTGTAAGAAGAGTGGAACTTTGTACAGAGATGCTCATATTGCAGGGAGTACAAGAGGGTATTAAAGTAATGTGATCAGGTAAAAGTATTTTAGAAGAAACATAATTTACTAAACAAATTTCTCCTTCATATACATTTCCCAATCACAACAGGTATTATGCAAAGGAAAGAAGAAATAATGACATCTTTTTTTACATTAAATTTCTAGGCAAATCCAGCAAAAGATGAGCAGGGAGCATGTTCTGAGGTTGTGCTTGTGTTAATTTGGTCTCTAAGCTGCTTATGTGACTGTGTCAACAAGATCTTGAATCTCTTGCTGTGTAGCCAAGTAATGTAGATAAAACTCTAGAAGGTTGACTGAGCATGCCAACTGATGGTCTTGATAAGATTTTTTTAGAGATATGACAGCCAAGACAAGGTTCATAGAGATTATTCTTATCTCATAAGCAGAAAGTTTCATGAGGTGACTCAGTTCTAATGATATGTGAGAGTATGCCTTGCATATTACCCACTTCAACCATGATATGAGGGCTTACAGGGTTATGTTCTCTTTCCCAGGTTTAGAAAGAGGCATGTTTGAGTTTCACAAAGTGATTCAAACTGCTTCAGATATAGTTTGAGCAAATGAATGAGTCCTGTTTGAAAACTCTTGGGCTTAGTCAATATTGGAGAGGTCATATAATGACTTTCTGAACGTCCACTGACAAGAACCAATTCCTGCCAGTGAAACCAGGTTGCATCATAAAGACCAACAAACCAACTGATAAAAACTGAAGGGAGGCTGGGAAAACAGAAAGCTACACTGACTCTGCAAGCTGAAGCAAATGCTATCATAAAATTTGTTTTGTATGAAAGCAGCTTAAGTGAGGTCCTTGCTAAAGGCTCCAATCTGTTTGAATTTAGCCAAGTCCTCAGTCCACTATGTTATGATCTTAGCATGAACAATCATAAGGTTTATCCCCACATGCTGTCCTGGATGGGAGAACAGGATCAATATCCAAAAAATTCATTCTCAAAGGGATAGATGAGTCATGGCCTTCATCTCTAAGACTTATGATACTGACCAAAAGGGATAGCTGTAGTTGTTCTTTTAGTAGGAATGGCTTGTTGAAATCAAAACATCCAGTATGGGTGTACAGATGGCAGTATACATGACTGTACTGATGGAGTAAAGGTAATGTTAGGCAGATGAATGGATCCATCAGTCTGATCCACATCAATGTGAATGTTCCATGGCTCTACTGGATCAGGCACCTGATGGTATGGATCAAGAGCCCGCTGATTGGACAGTACAGTCTGTAGCCAATACAGTATCAAAACGTCAGTCCAACTAGACTGTATGGATCAAGAGACTGATGGCTGGACAGTACAGCCTGTAGCCAATACAGTATCAAAACGTCAGTCCAACTAGACTGTATGGATCAAGAGACTGATGGCTGGACTGTACAGCCTGTAGCCAATACAGCATCAAAATTTCAGTCTAACTAGACTGTATGGATCAAGAGACTGATGGCTGGACAGTACAGCCTGTAGCCAATACAGTATCAAAACTTCAGTCCAACTAGACTGTATGGATCAAGAGACTGATGGCTGCACAGTACAGCTTGTAGCCAATACAGCATCAAAACTTCAATCCAACTAGACTGTATGGATCAAGAGACTGATGGCTGGACAGTACAGCCTGTAGCCAATACAGCATCAAAACTTCAGTCCAACTAGACTGTATGGATCAAGAGACTGATGGCTGCACAGTACAGCCTGTAGCCAATACAGCATCAAAACTAGACTGTATAGATCGAGATCCGGGAGTTAATGAGCAAGAATTATCACCCTTCATCTACATATTGTTGACAGAAGACAAATTTGGGAGATAGTAGGGATTATATTCCTAATGTTAATGTGATAAGGGAATGTATTCCAAGAATGAGAAATACATTTTAAAAAGCAAATTAGCCAAATGTGTCCAGATTTCTCTTATTGTCAACAATTTTAACTAGATTTTACTGTCAAAATCATGAGGAAACACATTTGACCTGAATTACTCCAAATAATTTGCTTTTCTACACACATCTTAATGCTTTTCTAACTAATAAATCAAACCTTAAATGTTTCTTGGGTATCCATGCCATCAGATATACACACAGCCTATCCCAAACAACATTAATGGTTCTAAGCATTGACTTAGGGTCATCTCAAGGTGTTGTAATAGCAAATGACCCATATAGACAGTTGAAAATGAAAGGCAAATGTTGTTTTAACTATTCTGTATTTTTAATATTTTCACTTGACTTTACAAAAACATCTTTGAAAGCAGTGATTCTGATCCTTGGAAACAGCAACTTTCAGTGAAACATTATACAAAGTTGAATCACTTCCAAAAAGAATCTGAAATTGTCCCCATGTACAGTTCTTAGTAACCTTGCCAGAAACTGCCTATTCATTTGTAAAATTTATTTAGATATAATTGACTTTATGTGTGGTTTTGCCACTAAAAGAGAATCATCTGGTCAGGTGTCTTACAGACTAACAGTGCAGTTTCTAAAATACATGTCATTTTTTTGGCTGGACATGGTGCCAACCAAGCTGCTTGCTTAACTTAATCTATGTACTTTTTCTTCAACTGATCTATTTAAAGTGACTTCTGAAAATTTTCTGCTTTTGCCGCAAAATGAAGACCATTTTTGTAATTAAAGGGGTTTCCAAAATTGGAAATAAACCTATTAGTATTCCTGACCTTTTCCCATTGTTTTCTGCAGTGTGGGAGCCCTGACAAAAAGAAACTGAAAAGGCTTACTTAGTTTCTTGTATACTGGCTTCTTTCAGAGCTTTTCTCCAGGAGCTGTAAAGATCTGGATCATTCTTTTTCACATCCACTAGCTTACCCTGATACTGTATCTCTCCATCCTTCATGACAATCAGCTGAAATTGGGTATAAAAATAGAAAGTGGCCATACAGTCTTAAAAATGCCAAAAATACATGATCAGCAGTCATACTGGATTAGATCTGATGAGATTATACAGATTACTGTAGAGGCTCTATTACAAATAACATAAATTCTTTGAATCTCAGTGAATTTTCTGAAAGAAAGGAGGCAAACTTTCTATCAGTATTTATATTCATAATTTGCACAATGGGTTGTGCTCAGTAGGACTAATGCTGTGTAGTACTACATTAACCATTTTACTGCATGGAGTGATATTGAGTGGTACTAGGCAATCATAACCCTACTACATGCTGTGATACTGAGTGGTACTAAGCAATCATAACCTTACTACATGCTGTAATATTGAGTGGTACTAGGCAAGCATAACCCTACTACATGCTGTAATATTGAGTGGTACTAGGCAATCATAGCCCTACTACATGCTGTGATACTGAGTGGTACTAGGCAATCATAACCCTACTTCATGCTGTGATATTGAGTGGTACTAGGCAATCATAACCATACTACATGCTGAAAAATTGAGTGGTACTAGGCAATCATAACCATACTACAAGCTGTGATGTTGAGTGGTACTAGGCAATCATAACCCTACTACATGTTGTGATATTGAGTGGTACTAGGCAATCATAACCCTACTACATGCTGTGATATTGAGTGGTGCTAGGCAATCATAACCCTACTACATGCTGTAATATTGAGTGGTACTAGGCAAGCATAACCCCACTACATGCTGTGATATTGAGTGGTACTAGGCAATCATAACCCTACTACATGCTGTGATATTGAGTGGTACTAGGCAATCATAACCCTACTACATACTGTGATACTGAGTGGTACTAGGCAATCATAACCCTACTTCATGCTGTAATATTGAGTGGTACTAGGCAAGCATAACCCTACTACATACTGTGATACTGAGTGGTACTAGGCAATCATAACCCTACTACATGCTGTGATATTGAGTGGTACTTAGACAATCATAACCTTACTTCATGCTGTGATATTTACTAGGCAATCATAACCCTACTACATGCTGTGATATTGAGTGGTACTAGCAGATAATAACCCTACTACATGCTGTGATATTGAGTGGTACTAGCAGATAATAACCCTACTACATGCTGTGATATTGAGTGGTACTATCAGATAATAACCCTACTATATGCTGTGATATTGAGTGGTGCTAGGTGATCATAACCCTACTACATGCTGTAATATTGAGTGGTACTAGGCAATCATAACCCTACTACATGCTGTGATGTTGAGTGGTACTAGCAGATCAAAACTCTACTACATGGAGTGATTCTTGAGTGATACTAGGTCATTACAATCCTACTGCATGTAGTGATAACAAGTGTAGCTAGTTGATAATAATTCTACTACAGGAGTGATACTGAGTGGTACTAGGTGAAAATACTCCATTTCCGTGAGTGTTATTTAGGTGAAAATAATCAAACTGCATGGAGTGATACTGAGTGGTAATAGTTGATAATAATTCTAATGCATGGCAGGATAATGAATGGTACTAGTTATTACGACCTAAAGCATGGAAATGATAACTCACATCATAATCAAAATTAACATATCGATAACAATGACTCACATGATGAGCAAAATTAAGATACTGTAGTTGATGAGTGACTAGAATAACTGTTTTCCTCCTTTTCAGCAGTTTCCGAATTATGACCTCCTCAAAGACATGGCGGCCTACATGGACATCAAGGGCCGATAAAGGATCATCCTGAAAAAGTACAGGATTAATTCTTTATTGCATATTTATAATTATCGCAATGATTTTAAAGCAGTGAAGTATATGGTTAATTGCAAGACATCCTTACTTCAAAACCCGGCCAGGTAAATGTACTAGCCAATATTTTTGTGATTCTTAAAAGTTATTAGTCCACATCAAAATACCATACTTAGAAGTTTTTCAGACCAATAAGACTGCTAAAAAAATGTAAATGCTTAGAACTAATCAAAACAGAACAGTATTCACCATTCCCATCATCACATACCTTGGGTGAAAATCCATCAATTTCCTTGTTTAATCTGTTGCTGGCTACTGCAAACCTTCCTCATTCTCCATGAAAATGCATAAAAAAGTGTGACTTCAACAGCACAATAGTTTTTTGTGATGTGACAATTTTACTGATTGATAATGGCTGTGTTTGGAAAAGAAATTTGGATAGATTCTTTCAAAAAATACTGAAATGTATCTTGGCTCGGCACTCAAAGAAAACTTTATTCAAGTTCAGTTATGTGTGCAGTGTGACATGTTATTGTGATGTCTAACACTGGGGCATCATGCTGCAGACATGTGGCATGATGTCTCACCCAGTCACATTATCCTGACATCAGTTTGACCAGCCCTAAAACTACCCTCTTAATGCTGAGCACCAATCAAGGCAGCTGTTAGTTAGTATAATTTTTTTTAAGTCTTTGGTACGACTCAGCTGGCGTCTAAACCCACAACCTCCCACATCCAAGGCAGATACTCTAACCACTAGGCCACCAGAGTGGTCCAACAGAAATTATGAAATCTTAGCATAGGCCACCACTGTTGACAAACTGGCATAGCAGGATTTTGCCCACTGCTGACAGACATGAACCCACGTGACCTTGAGTTTTGGCCAATATGACAGATTTGATGAGTCTTTGGAAAGAAAACAAATATAAATGTACCAAGCGGTTCTATTTTGATGTGTGAAGGGAGAGTCAATAACAATGATGCCAAGGGGATTCCCAACTGAAATCTGAAGGCACTGTTACTTTAAAGGTTGCCTTGGAATTTCCATTTGAAACCTGAAGTTGACAATCAAATCAATACACTATTATTGTTATTTGTATCCACTCCTTATTGACAAATTAATTCCAAGATCCACATGAAAATAACTGAACCATTGGTTTTTAAACACTTGTACCTCCAATTGCAATAGGAAAATTACTGATGTAATGGATATTCCTACTGTAGTATGTTTCTCCATAAATTATATAGATTCAAGTGAAAACAGGTTATAAACTTTCAAGTACATACCTTTGGTTGCAAATCAATCTTAAACCAGTATTACTGAGATAAAGTTTTACACTGAAATCATTTAAATGATCCAATACGAAACATTTATTAAATGGAAGAAGAAAATTGTTCTCTTAGTACAGAAATTTAAGTTTATCAGGGAGTTACAATTCTGTTCAATCTTGATGTCCATAAAAAAACCTTAGATATCATGGGCAACAAGTACTTTACCAAATCTGACCTCAGGTTAACAATGATTTCTCAAGTTATTGAACAGAAATAAAGACTAGATATAAAATGGAAGGAGAGGATAGGCGGCCAGTATTTACCAACACTGGAAACACTGTATGAAGTCTACTGAATATTAACAAAATAATACACAACAAGAGACCCAAATGGGTTCTTGAACAATCACCAGACTGATATTGACCAAGTAATCTTTAGCCAGGTAAGTTAAAAAAAAAAATAATAAGATCTGCCAATCTGAGACAAGATCACTTAATTTAGGTGTATTGGACAGTTACTGAGCTAGTAGCTAATATTAGGCTACAAAGCAAATTTCAGTTCACATATGGCAATCCAGATCATATCAATATTATGCACTGAGCCAATGGTTAATGAAATCATACAGAATCTTACTGATATTAAACCATACTGAAGGCTTTGGCCGATTCTGCTCATAAAAAGGTCCCAAATATACACAAGAAATTGTTGATGGATACCCAAAGCATAACATGATCACAAGATACATGACAAATACATGGTCATGTCTTAAATTCACTTGGCTTTTGAGTATGTGAATAAAATATCCATCACACATGTAATAACAATTGGCATACAGAGTATTTCACTGTAAAAGACAATTATACTGATACTAAGAATTATATAACCATTCTTCTAAGTACTTAAGATACTTTTTTGACAGAGGTGTTCCAAAATTAAGCATTTTGTCCAATATGCCTAAAATTATAATTGTTGAAATGACATCGCAATTTGATAAGGAATAAACTTGCTGTTCTGTTTCGAGTTGATATGACAAATTTCCCACCCATACATAAGTCACAATAATACCGGGTAACATCATACACTATGGGTTGACAGTCTCTTATTCAGCATAAAAAGGGGCAATAATTGTTTTTACAATATTTCAGAAAACTTATGTAACCTGGATCAACAATTCTGAGTTCATACTGTCTAAGTTGTGAAACTTCATTCTTTGAAGCAGTGCAACCATTGCAAGTCATATATCAGGAACAAAAAGTCCTTCAACAGGACTGATGTTCTACTGTCCAAAAAAATTTTCCCATTTCTTCATTTTCAATTCTGAGTGTTAAAACCATCTCACATTTTCTTTTGCAAAAAGATTTTCAAATTACCCACAGTGCAGCAGTATTAGATTTAAGATCAGCACCATTTTCATTTAGGACCAAGCAAACACCAATAGAAAACTTTTGGTGAAAATGCCAATAAGATCATCCATTCAGGAGAATAAGTGACAAAAATTTCACATTTATTCATTATGGCAGCCTTCATACAACCTGACATAAAGCAAAAGTGAAACTCTGTATAAAAGTGGTTATTAAATGATCAGAAAAATACTTAGATCATTCATATAGGAAGAACAAATCCAAAATGTCTTCTTTAAGTTGATACATTTTATCAGTGGCTGAGCATGCTGATGGGATAAAATATAATCATTATGAAATTAGCAAGAGGAAGGGGGAATATTCAAATAATATAAGTTAGTCACTTTCCATTTGCTAATATGTAAAAGGTAAGTGGAAGCTATCAATAGTTTTTCTTTGTTCCTGAAATAAATGTGATGGGCCTTTTATGGCCATCTCAGATGAATTCTCAATTTGAAGAATAAATAGGCAAACAACTAATAATTATTCACGACTACTGAAAATTAAAATAACTTGTACAGGGCAAATATTATTTTATATTGATTCTTTACCTTCTGTATTGATGAGGGCACCAATATGGAAAAATATTGATACATTTCATAAGAACAAGTAATGTCACTCATTGTCCATTTTCATTTATGAGCAACAAGACATCAAAAGAAGTTTTCTGGTGAAAGCAAAACTCTGATATATGATCAGCCCTCTAGGAAAAAGAAGAAATAACAAGAGTGACAGATAACCATTGAAGTGGGCATATTGGAGGTCAGATTGGCACTATTTTCATAAAAGATCAAATTAACATACGTTTCGGGCAAAAACCCATGTTGATTTGACCATTCAGAACAAGACGTAATGATAAAAAGATTTTAAAGATGGCCACCATGGACCAAAAACTCATTAAGATGTCTTTTAGTAAAAACCATATGCTGAAAAAAAAATTCATCTAGAAGTTGCAATAAAAAGATTTCCTTTTAATTCAGTATACAATAATAAACATCATAAAAGGTCTTTTAATGAAAACCCCATGTTGATATGACCATCCATTCAGGATGAACAATGATAACAGCATTATCAAGATCGTCAATGTATATTGACTGCACTGGATTATAGAGTGGCACCATTTTTATTTAGGACTAATTAGACCATGGGATGAATGAAACTGTCTCATACCATGACAATCCTCCAAGTAGTTGAAAGTAGCGATAACAAACTTGTGTTAATGGACCAACAGTCACCCCATAAGCTCAAGACCTAATAAACAACCAGAAATGACAAAAAACAACTTCCTCATCCAAGTATTTAAGTACACTGATGTGATGTAACTTGAACAACTACAAAAACTGAGACACATTACATAAGTGAATTTACAGTATATAAATTACTGCCTATACCAACTTATAAGTAGGGTCAAAAAGCAAACAACATAGACCCTGATCTGTCATTGTGTAACATGCTGAAAGATCAGGGTCTATGTTGCTTGGAGTACACACCAGTAAGACTGTCAGTATGAGAGTACAGGCCAGTGGGAGTGTCAGTATGGAAGTACAGACAAGAAGGACTGTGTCAGTATGGGAGTACAGACAAGAAGGACTGTGTCAGTATGAGAGTACAGACCAGTAAGACTGTCAGTATGGAAGTACAGACAAGAAGGACTGTGTCAGTATGAGAGTACAGACCAGTAAGACTGTCAGTATGTGAGTACAGACAAGAAGGACTGTGTCAGTATGAGAGTAAAGACCAGTATGACTGTCAGTATGGAAGTAAAGACAAGAAGGACTGTGTCAGTATGAGAGTACAGACCAGTAAGACTGTCAGTATGGAAGTACAGACAAGAAGGACTGTGTCAGTATGAAAGTACAGACAAGAAGGACTGTGTCAGTATGGAAGTACAGACAAGAAGGACTGTGTCAATATGGGAGTACAGACAAGAAGGACTGTGTTAGTATGGGAGTACAGACAAGAAGGACTGTGTTAGTATGGGAGTACAGACAAGAAGGACTGTGTCAATATGGGAGTACAGACCAGTAAGACCATCAGTATGAGAGTACAGAAAAGAAGGACTGTGTCAGTATGGAAGTACAGACAAGAAGGACTGTGTCAGTATGGGAATACAGACAAGAAGGACTGTGTCAGTATGAGAGTACAGACCAGTAAGACTGTCAGTATGGAAGTACAGACAAGAAAGACTATGTCAGTATGGGAGTAAAGACCAGTAAGACTGTCAGTATGTTAGTACAGACAAGAAGGACTGTGCCAATATGGGAGTACAGACCAGTAAGACTGTGTCAGTATGAGAGTATAGACTAGTAAGACTGTCAGTATGGAAGTACAGACCAGTAAGACTGTCAGTATGAAATTACAGACAAGAAGGACTGTGTCAGTATGGGAATACAGACAAGAAGGACTGTGTCAGTATGGGAGTAAAGACCAGTAAGACTGTGTCAGTATGAGAGTACAGACCAGTAAGACTGTCAGTATGGAAGTACAGACAAGAAGGACTATGTCAGTATGAGAGTAAAGACCAGTAAGACTGTCAGAATGGAAGTACAGACAAGAAGGACTGTGTCAGTATGAGAGTAAAGACCAGTAAGACTGTCAGTATGGAAGTACAGACAAGAAGGACTATGTCAGTATGGGAGTAAAGATCAGCAAGACTGTCAGTATGGAATTACAGACAAGAAGGACTGTGTCAGTATGGAAGTACAGACAAGAAGGACTGTGTCAGTATGAGAGTACAGACCAGTAAGACTGTCAGTGTGGAAGTACAGACAAGAATGACTGTGTCAGTATGGAAGTACAGACCAATAAGACTGTCAGCATGGGAATATAGACCAGTAAGACTGTGTCAGTAGTGGAGTACAGACTAGAAAGACTGTCATCAACAGAGTACATACCAGTAAGTCTGTGTCAATATGGGAATACAGACCAGTAAAACTGTCAGTATGGGAGTTCAAACTAGTAGGACTGTCAGTATGGGAGTACAGACCAGTAAGAATGTCAATATGGGAGTACAGACCAGTAATACTGTGTCAGTATGGGAGTACAGAGCTCTGGCAATACTAATCCTCTGTTTCTGTCCTCCACTTAGGTTCACACCCTGCAAAGAAAGAATGATACAGTTACAATATGTTCATACTTTATTATAACACAGTGGCCATGGTCCATAACTATTGAATGCATTATGTACTGACCTTAGATGCATTATAGAATGAACCATGGTAGAACACAGAGGGGTTGTGGGGAATGAAATGCCAGTCAAACATTAAGTATTAATTTTACTTCATGTAAATTTGCAAACCACATTTATGTGCATCCCCATTTTTACTGCCATACATTTTAGTCTTTTGGATAATTTTCTTAAGGATTGCCAAGGCATAAATGTCTGTTGTGTATGTACATTGTCTGTCTTTTTCTTTTGGGTATGTACATTGTCTCTCTTTTCCTGTTGGGTATGTACATTGTCTTTTTCTGTTGGATATGTACATTGTCTGTCTTTTCCTGTTGGGTATGTACATTGTCTTTTCCTGTTGGGTATGTACATTGTCTGTCTTTTCCTGTTGGGTATGTACATTGTCTGTCTTTTCCTGTTGGGTATGTACAGTGTCTGTCTTTTCCTGTTGGGTATGTACATTGTCTCTTTTCCTGTTCAAGAAATAAATTTATCGTCATAACACAAGGTTTCCAAGCTACAATCCAACGGATAAGTACCTTTCGGAATAGGAATGGATTCGTGAACTAATGTCAGTTGCACTTTTAAATTTTTGTTTCAAGCTTTGTAAGTGTATACTGGTCATTGGTTGGGAATATCAATAGTTTCCAAGATATAACACATTGCTAATTTCCAAGATATAACACATATGTATATGTAGCTATAGAGTGAGAATCTCAGTAATTTCCAAGTTATGGCCAGATGATTATAGGGTGAAAATCTCAGCAGGTTCAAAGTTATGATCCACTGGCTATATGGTGAGGATCTCAATAGTTTACAAGTTATTACCCACTAGCTATAGGGTGAGGATCTCAATAGTTTACAAGTTATGACCCACCGACTATAGGGTGAGGATCTCAATAGTTTACAAGTTATTACCCACTGGCTACATGGTGAAGATCTCAATAGTTTACAAGTTATTACCCACTGGCTATAGGTTGAGGATCTCGGTAGCTACTCACTGGGTACAAGAATCTCAACAGTTTCCAAGTAATTACCCACTAAGTAAATGGAAACATAATTACAAGAGTTGTGCAAAAATAAATGTGGGGCATTCGATGGAAGGACAAGAATATGGAACTATGGACACACCCAACTTTCATATTTCTATTTTCTACAAAAAGTGGAGGGCAAGTGGCACAAAGCTAAGTAAAGTCTGAAAATAAATTTTCAAATTCTGGATTTCAACCTTACTCTAAATTAAATGCTCAAACTACAATTTAATAACCATTTCAATTCAAGAAGAAACATTAATCACAACCTTCTTAAAAATGCACTAAAAGAGAAATGTAGTTATTAGAACAGCTGATATAAACTGCAATCAGGAAGTCACTAATGTGTGAAAAGTGTGTCACAACAATATCATTTTAATAAAATATTGTAACAAGCCGTAGGATATATGCACATATTAAAGTTTACAGTAAGATGGAGCAGTGCTCCTCACAAAGCATTCAAATACCTGCTTCACCAACTCTCAGGTATAACAACTCAAATTCAACAGAGTACAACACATCTTGTGCTGCAAGTCCACTGTGCTACTAAAATGTTGGATCTAGGACTACCATTAACCAAATTCAAGTCACCCAGTGGAATACAAACAATCAATATGATTTATTCAATATTTCTACAAAATTATTTGGTTAATTATTTTATATACCTCTTAAAACTGGTACTTTTCTATGGATATGCCTTCTTTGGGCTACTATATCAAAGCTGAGCTATAATGTTTTAGTCCATGTAGCACAGGTACTGTCTTGTTCAATATTTTGTCAGACCAAGATTACTAAATAAAAGTCCAAACCTTTTCTCCTATCTCAGTATTCTCTCCAACTGGCAACATGGCAATGTCTGGTTGGAGGGCACAAGCATCTATCACTTTTTTGTACCTGTCAACAATAGGAAGAAAAGAAAGATACGAATAACCATCAGGTTTTACTTCTTTCTGCCCCAAATGATTAACATTCACCTCCATCTGCTTTCATAGTGCTGGAGAAATCAAGCTCTTTCTGAATACTTGAGATGTATTTCAAACATGTAAACAATGTGTAAAGTATGTTGTTTAAAAACTTAATAAAAGCTACTATAAAAGTTGTTTCCTTGCTCTGGATAATTCTAGACAATTATTAGAATTTTTTCTCACACAAAGCTTAACATTTTAGAGTTTGAAATTTTCTTTAATATCACATGCCTTCATCAGCGACTACTTTTGATCACATGACCTTTAATGGTCATGTGATACAAGGAGATTGGTGTAGATAAGTGGTACTTTAAGCCAAACATTCCTATACAGTGTTGGCTTCAACTGTTTTATTTCAATTGTCTCCTTCACATTCATTTTTCATGTTTTGACCTTAGATGGGATAACTTTATTTCACTGAGTTAACTCAAAGAAAACATGCTCTGAGTAATGGAAAATTAGTTCTCGCTTCTCTGATAAAATGAAAATTTCTAAAGAAGCTGACAAAATGTTTTGGTGTAGGATGACATGGTCTTTAATCCAATTCAGAAGATAACCAAAATACTTAGCAAAATCTGTAAATTTGCCAGGTCTATTGACCAGTATTGAAATTTAATGATAACTAAACAACTAAGTAATATGATTTTTGATCCAGTGTCCATTTTATATGAAGATCAATTTACACTTACAACAATCAAAGTATTATGTATGTATTAGAAACTAATAGCATGCCAAAACTATTAAGGGTACAGATACTGTACTGCTTAAATGTAAAGTTATAAAAACATGTTAAGACATTCAAATCAGAACAGAAACTACAGCTTCTTCCATTGAATACTCTAATTAGTTATAAGGAATTGTTACCATTCTTTTCCAGTAATGGGTCAATAAAATACATTAAAGAGATTTCAAAACAGCATATTCAATATATGAAATACTACAACAGTCATTCAGAGATCAGTAAATAACTTAAATCAAAAACTGAAAATTTGGAATGATTTCTTTATATTGATATAAACTATGTCTATATGAATACACCGATTCATTTATATCAATAAAACTCTGATACACTGATTCCTTTGTACTGATATAAGCTATGTCTGTCTGAATGCACTGATTCCTTTATATTGATATAAACTATGTCTATATGAATGCAGATTCATTTACATCAATAAAACTGATACACTGATTCCTTTGTACTGAGACAAACTATGTCTATATGAATACACTGATTCCTTTATATTGATATAAGCTATCTGAATACACTGATTCCTTTATATTGATATAAGCTATCTGAATACACTGATTCCTATATGTTGATATAAGCTATCTGAATGCACTGATTCCTTTATATTGATATAAACTATGTCTATATGAATGCACTGATTCATTTATATTGATATAAGCTATCTGAATGCACTGATTCCTATATGTTGATATAAGCTACATCTATCTGAATGTACTGATTCCTTTATTATAGGATTAAATGGTCATGGTTGGGTATTTATTGATGTTTAAATTTTACCTTATCACTCAGAAAGTATATAAAGTCTGAAGGACTTTATGTAAACTTTGTGTGATTAGGTAAAATTTACACATCAATAAATATCCAAAAATAATCATTTAATCCTTGTAATTCCAATTTATCTTTCTTCTATGAGAATGCAATGATTCCTGTATACTGATATATGCTACTGCTATCTGAATGCACCGATTCCTTTATACTGATGTAAGCAATGTCTATCTGAATGTATCAATCCCTTTATACTGATGCAAGCTATGTCTGTATGAATGTACTGATTCCTTTACACTGATATAAGACATGTCTGTCTGAATGCAATGATTCCTTTATATTAATATAAGCCATGTCTGTCTGAATGTATCAATTCCTTTATATTAATATAAGCCATGTCTGTCTGAATGCAATGATTTCTTTATATTAATATAAGCCATGTCTGTCTGAATGCAATGATTTCTTTATATTAATATAAGCCATGTCTGTCTGAATGTATCAATTCCTTTATATTAATATAAGCCATGTCTGTCTGAATGCAATGATTTCTTTATATTAATATAAGCCATGTCTGTCTGAATGCAATGATTTCTTTATATTAATATAAGCCATGTCTGTCTGAATGTATCAATTCCTTTATATTAATATAAGCCATGTCTGTCTGAATGTATCAATTCCTTTATATTAATATAAGACATGTCTGTCTGAATGTATCAATTCCTTTATATTAATATAAGCCATGTCTGTCTGAATGTATCAATTCCTTTATATTAATATAAGCCATGTCTGTCTGAATGTATCAATTCCTTTATATTAATATAAGCCATGTCTGTCTGATTGCACTGATTCCTTTACACTGATATAAGCCATGTCTGTCTGAATGCACTGATGATAAAGAAAATTAATATGGAATCAGCAAGTAGTCTGAACTGCACAAATTGTCTTGATAAGAATAAGCAGGGTGGGTGTTATCAATAGCTTTACAGTTTTACAGACAGAAATGAGTGCCAATAAATATATAATCTCTTAAATCACTGCAATTTGTCTTAAATTAACATATTATGACCCAAAATATGAACCAATCAGATAATTTGATTAGAAAATTACCTACAACTAAAGGAATAAACCAATGTGTCATCAATTCTTATGGTAGTCCAAGCATTTTAAGTGTAACTGATTACATAACTCCATATTAGTCTTCAGCAAACACTGCAAACATTAATTATCTTGAAGAAATTAAGTTCAGACTAAAGTGCTCTTGAGAACAAAATAATGGCCACTGTTCTTATTCAAGTTTTCTTGCAATATTTTTCTCATTAAATTTTAACATTTAATTTTTTGAAAGTTTAACATTATAACTTTTAATTGGCACTATACACCTGTATTGTGATGATAAAATGTTAAACCTATTTACCTTTCTTGGTATTAAATTATATCTAATGTAACTACTGTCACAGGGCATGCAATACGTAAAACAATGAAACAAAACCTGCTTTTCAATGATATCAAAGCTGAGATACTATAATGAGTAGATACAATCCAGAAATAAATGCCATATTTGTACTTGTTTCAATCATTCTTCTTAAAACCTGTAAAAGAAGCTATTATCATTCTCCAATGCTAGAAGCTAGATTTTAATGTGTGAAAATCAGAGATTCTAGTCACATTACAAACTTTTACTTGCCCTACCGAAATTTTACTTGCCTCATATGCTGAACTATGAAATTTGCTCAGCCATGCACTTGTGACTTGAATGTGGTTAAAATGGTTCAGTCCATAAGAACCAAACCATCCTTATTTTGTTATTAGTCAAGCAATAGTTTCTTGGTCACTTTTGAGATGGAATGTAAACTGGATCATACAATAATTTTTTTGCCATTATTGATATGGAAAATAAACTGGAACATGCAATACTTTCTTTGTCATAATTGATGTGGAAAAAAAACTGGAACATACAATACTTTCTTTGTCATTATTTATATGAAAATACTTTCTTGGTTATTAGTTATTAGCAAGTAGAATGGAACAGTCAATAATTCCTTGATTATTAGTGAAATTTAGAGTTCAGTGGAATACATTGATGGTTATTAGTGAGATCCATAGTCCATTGAAATATGCAACACTTTATTTATGCAAATGTCCTTGTTTTTCATGGAAGCTTTAAATGTTTCATAGTTTCTGTATAAATTTCACCTGCGCCACACATAGGTCTGTCCAAATAAGATGTTTTCCTTCAATGTTGTATTCAGAAGCCAGGGTCGCTGTGCAACATAAGATATGCGGCAGTTCCTGAAATTAGAAACAAGTTTATCATTGGATAGATATTAATTTTGCTCCTGAGATGTAAACAGTAAACGTGTGTTGAAAATATTTATATTAACTAAATAAATTCTGATTTTTTCCCTGACCCACATGATCAACAATTTTTTAAATTGTTCTATCTGAATTCACTGATCCTGCAAAAATCCAACAGAAGGCAGTTCAGCTTTTAATGTAACATTTATTGTTCACTAACATCTGCTAAAAACAGTAACTACAATAAAACCTGTCTTAACAGTCCCCTGAGTTCAGTGGGCACCTGGTCATAATGGCTATTCTAATTTTCCCCTAGTAAATGTCCTACATATATGTCATGTAATTAGTAGTCCCTGTCTTCCATGGTCAACATGTAGTAGTTTCATCTTGCCTTCAATAATCAGGAGACGTGTTTCTTAACCACACAGTGGTTTCACTGTGTTTTCTGCAGTCACCAGTTCATATCAGGAGTGACCAATCCAAGAATTCGAGTTAAACTTCTTTTGTTAAATGAGCAAGGCATGTTGTAGATAAAGGTATATTATGAGAATTGAGGTTTGAGTATTTCATATTTTGATTGTACTTACCATAATCCAGTGAAAATCAAAAGTGTCAACATGTCAGATTTGAAACCAGGGCAGTTTTATCCTACAGGATAGGATAAAGCAATTCTATCTTAAATTGTTTATCTTTGTTTTTCCCTATTAACAGGATGAGTCTGTTAATTATTATTGTTTTAAGATTCGGGGTCAAAGCTATCTCTAATGGAAAATATACATGTAATTTCAGAGCAGAGGTACACTGCACTAGTGCTACCCCTTAGGGCTTAGGTGCTACTAACAATGACCCAAAAAGCATGTCTTCATTCCCTAATCATCCTAGGTCGAAAGCAAAAGCCAACTGTCTTTTGATCTTGATGAGTTTGAGCAGGTTTTACTCCATCAAGTGTGAAGTGTGAACACCTATTTTCATGCCTAATTATACTAATTGCCAAATGGACATCTGTGTGTACTTTATATTGAAGTAAAGAAATGCATATAAAAATCAAAAGGGTTTTAATTCGTCATGGACAATCAAACATGCTGAAATCAGTGATTGAAATTGTTGACATTGCAAACGAAATGGGATGGAGATCTGCAAAAAGCAAACTAAGACCAATGACTTTTTCAAGGCTTAGTTATTATTTAATGTACATGATGGAGAGTGTATCCGAGTGTGGAACATATTTTATTATATTTTGTTATTTATCTTTTTGCTAAATAATTAAGCTAAATACATGTATCTTGGTAGCATACTACTACTGCTAATAATAATACATTTGAAATAATAATAATGATAGTAATACTCGTCATTGGCATCTATCCGTCTTTGGAAGACGATGGTGTAGCTTCCTGTTGTATTCCAATCTGCATCTTCGCAAGTGGCTAAACTGTCCAACCCTAGAGTGATGGTCTCTGTTGAACATTGATGCTTGTTGATGCTGTTGTTGTTTTGCCTTCTTCCTGGCTCTCTTTGTAGCAAGGTTTGCATTTCACACTTCCTTGGCTTTCAGAATACCGTCTGACAGCAAGGTGCCAGGCAGAGTGGTCATCAGCACAGCTCTTCCAGTCGTTGATGCTGATGTTGGCCATCTTCAAGTCCTTCTTGCAGACATCTTTGTAATGCAGACATTGCCATCAAGTCAGTCATGTGTGCCTTCTGCTAACTCACCATACAGCAGGACCTTGGGAATGTGGCCTGGATCCAATCTCTTGACATGGCCGAGCCAGCAAAGGCACCTAATGCTGAGGATGGAGAACATGTTCATGCTGGAATGTTCCTAAACCTCTGTATTGAGTACTTTGTCCTGCATTGCAGATTGCACTACAGGCATCTCAGGTGGAAGCTGTTGACTTTCCTTTTGTGACTTGTGTAGGTGGTCCATGCCTCACTGATGTAAAGAAAGTGTGCTGAGCACGCAGGCCTGGTAAACATGCAGTTTGGTCTAATCACCGAGGTTGGGGTTGTTCCAGACCCTCTGGTTCAGTCTGGCTATAACTGCTGCTGCCTTGGCGATCGTGCTGTTCACCTCAGCATCAATGGAGAGCGAGCTGGTGGACCCAAGGTATGTGTAGTTCTCAATAACTTTGAGGTTGTATCCATCAATGTCAATGATGGGAGGGGGAGTCTGCATCCTGCACCATGTTCATCTTCTTTGAACTTATGGCCAATCCAAACTCCTTGCAGGTGTGAGAGGCGACATACCAGCTGTTGCAGTCCATCTTACGGTGTGATGTCAAGGCTGCATCATCGGTGAAGAGCAATTCATAGATGTGAACATCAGTGTCTTTAGTCTTGGCATGGAGATGAGAGCTTGCCGTTAGCCCTCATGTGGATGTACATTCCCTCACTGAAGGTGTACTGGAGAAGCATGGAGAAAAGATGGCAAAAAGCATTGGCACAAGGATGCAGTCCTGCTTCACACTACTGCTAACTGGGAAGACCTCTGATTTTGTGCCGTTAAAGCACACTTGCGCTGTGAAGGTTCACATGGAACGATGTGATAATATCAAGTAGTCTGGAGGGTAAGGGGGTAAGGGGAAGTCGATTTTCTCCAGGAGCCTGAAGAGTCTGCTTTGGCTAACCAGGTCAAATGCCTTCATCAGGTCTATGAAGGCAATGCAGAGGGAAATCCATCTGCTGCTCACGACACTTCTCCTGCTGCCATAGTGAGAAGAACATGTCTACAGTTGACCAGCCAGCGTCAAAGCCACACTGGGATTCTGAGTAGACGAAGGAGGCTAGGGTCTGCAAGAGCCCCAGAGCGACATGTGCGAAAGCCTTTCTGATGATGCTGAGTAGGGAGATGCCTCAGTAGTTGTTGCAGTCACAATGGTCTCCTTTGTTCTTGTACAAAAAGTGATGATGCTGGCATGTCGCATGTCCTGGAGGATGTGTCTTTGTCCCCAGCAGAGGAAGAAGAGTTCGTGCTTGGGCTTAAGTTGTGCTGGTTTTCCTCTCTTGAGGACTTCAGGTGGGATGCTGTTGCTTCTCACACGTGAGGCAGTTGATAGCTTTTCTGAGATCTTCCAGGGTGGGCGGTTTGTATAGTTCCACCATGACTGGCAGGTCTGGGATGGAATTAAGGGTGGTGTCAATGACATTTTGGGTTGCATACAGCTAAAAAAAAGTACTCAACCCAGCACTGCAGCTGTTTCCCCTGGTCTGTGATGACCTTGAGAGAGGTGGTCTTGGAGATTGGCCTCTTGCATATCCGGTGTGTTGTCAGCTGTCTGTATGATGGTGCAGAGGTTCAGTCAACAGGTGTTGGCGCAGTGACAGGCGATCCACTGGCTCAGTGGCGGGTGGTCCGCTGAGCATTTTTCCTGGCAGTCCTGTGGGCTTGCAGTGTAATAGGGATAGGCGGAGCCTTGAAAACCAGGAGGACTTTCCTCTTCACCTCAGTCACAGGTTCCTTTGCCTCACAGTTGGCCTCATACAAGTCGGTATTTTTGTGCTCATTCTTCCCATAGGCAGTACTACTACTAATAATGCTAATGCTTTTTCAGTTCAAAGTACTGAAATTTGTCATGATCCAAGTTTAAGAGTTAAACCTGTCTTCAGGGATCATGGGTTTTTCCTTTTCCCTTGAGAGTCTAATGTAGACAGTTTTGACTGCATTTCTCAAACAAGATTCATTATAAGTTTCAAGATCCTGTTCATCATCCTATCTAGATGACACAATTTGCTTCTGAGGAACCAGCTTTCAGTTCTGACTTCAAGTATCCCTCTGGCATTATATGTTGGGAGCTTGCACTATGTGATTTCAGGGACAACTGGTGAAAATTTGTATGCCTATCAATGAATAAAGTACCCAGTGCACTTTCATATTTCATTGCAGTAAGAGCCTATCATAGCGTCTCCTGTGTTATATTTTAGTCATTGGTGTTCATTTTCCCACTGTTTATGGTACTTTCTCTCTTTTCTTGATTATGATTGTCATCACACTCCTTATCTGCAGTTCAGTGGTGGTTCAGCATAATTTTGGACTAGTCATTTAGCTGATTAACATGACCTTTCCTGAGATGGTATACCTTTTGCTACCATCAATAATAAAATCTGTGGTGTATTGACAATAATCTACTTAGTGAGTACATGAGGGGTTTAAACAATGTCCATTTGCACCATAAGCATTCATTATACAAACTGCAGAATGTGGATAGATTCTCAATTAATACAATAAACAGACCAATTAACCATTAGAGGGAATGGTGACTCACCACCACTTATTGTTATGGCAAAGTTGTTAACATATTTGGTGTATATTTTTTGGTACTTGTCACTATAATTGGTGGCAGCTTGGCATAAACATATACTTAATTGGCATTTCACAGATATTATGAACTTATGAAACAGCGACAGGTGCAAGATGAATCTGCTTGCATGTGCAACATGCAAAGTGGAGAGAAAGTTGGCATATTTTTATATTTACTTTCATATCCTGTGGCTGACATTACTTTGGATATTGTACTTATGAAAAATGTACATGATATAAGCACATAGCTTAATGTCTTCTCCTATGCTCTTCTAAAGAACTCAATTTAGCATTTACTAAAACAGGAAAATTAAATTTATCACCTAGAAAAATATAAAGCTTTTGGAAGTGCAATGAATGAATTAAAAAAAATATAAAAACAGAACAAAAATTAGCAGTTTTATTTTTACAATTTACCCTTAAAGTCCAGGAAGTGAAAATGACCAAGGGAAGCTAGAGGATTTTTGATAAGTGTACATCTGAAATAAGGCCAAGCTGTCGACTCTATAACCCAAACTAAACCCATCAATCCTTGAAATTCTTTGATCTTTAAAAATCTAACCTTATGTGAAATATGAAACTGTATCAACCATAGCTGATAGCAATTCATGCCAGCATGTTTTTTGTCAAATTGTGTCAAATTCTGTTGGGCAGGGGAATTTGACATTAAAAAGTATTATCAATGGGCTCACTTGATTTGGTCATCATAATTACCTGCTCCATTCCATAGATCCAGAAACTGTTAACATTTCTCCCAGCATGGCTGACAAAAGAGACGTCTTGCCAGAACCAACTGGTCCAACAATTATTGTTAGTTTTTCTGTCAAAAATAAGACAAGAAGAATGCATCATGACTAAAATATATAATAATATATACATTTAAATACCTCTTATTAGCAGACCATTATATATATAATTGGTACACCTTTAAATCTATGACAGATATAGTGAAATACCACTAATTAGTACACCTTTAAATATATGATAGATACAGTGACATACCACTAATCTGCACACCTTTAAATATGACAGTGAAATACCACTAACCTGCACAACTTTAAATACATAATGACAGTAAGATACCACTAATTAGCACACCTTAAAATATATGACAGTAAAATATCACTAATAAGCATATGTTTAAATATATGATATATACTACTAATTAGCACACCTATATTCTCTCCCCTTCATTTGTTTGGAAGACAAGTATCAATCAGAGTGTAATCAATAATGAACAATTACAATGTTCACCTGTACAAAGCTTTTAGATGTCCTCAGTAGCCAATGTACACATTATTTTATCCTGAAGAAAATAAATTCAGACTAATATGATCTTCAGAAAGAAAAGCAGATTCCTATTTTAAGTAAGATATTTTTGGTTTTATCTTTGTCGTTTCTTGACTTTAATTGGTAATATTAAACCACTATCATCCTGATAGATAGATAGATAGATAGATAGATAGATAGATAGATAGATAGATAGATAGATAGATAGATAGAGATAGATAGATAGATAGATAAGATAGATAGATAGAGATAGATAGATAGATAGATAGATAGATAGATAGATAGATAGATAGATAGATAGATAGATAGATAGATAGATAGATAGACAGACAGACAGATAGGTAAGTAGGTAGGTAGATACAGGATGACAGATAGGTAGGTAGCTAGACAGATAGACACATACATACATACATATATACATACATAGAGAGACCATAAATGATATGAAATATTAAACAATACAAACTCTCTCAAATGGTATCTAAATAGAGACATTACAGTAAGCTAATAAAAAATAAATTAATAAAAACCAGTGTTCTTAAAATCTGTAATAGAAGCTGTAATTGTTGTTCACCCCAAAATTCAATTAATCTGGGTGAAAGGTTTTGAGTAATTATGGAGTATCATCCAGTCTTGCATAGTTCAAGCATCAGTGATTACCATGATTAGCCACTATAGCATCATAAAAAGCATGCAGCATACAAACCACACATCAAATTCCTATACTCATTCAAATGTACAATAAACCATTAACTGTTGAGATTTTATCACAATACCCATTGTGTAGTCATAAATATATAAAGTTCATCATTAAACAAAACATTTTTTCTTACTTCCAATATTGATCAGAAAAGGCCTTCTGAGTAGGCCAGGAAGTTTATAGCATGGCGGATTCAAATGGGCATGGCTAAACACAAAAACTTATCATAATAGTAAAGCATTTTATAGGTCACATTGATCTTTGGTTGTAGATCACAGTACTAATACTAAAATGTGAAATATAGGTCACAGTGATCTTTGCTTGCAAGATCATAGTTCTAGAATGTGAAATATAGGTTACATTAATCTTCATTGTTTCAGATACTGATTATAATGTTACTAATAGATACAATCATCTGTGCTTGATAAATCAATTTAACATGTTTTTGTACTCTACCTGCTGGTATTTTGATGTTGATGTCTTTCAGTGTCAGCGCTTTTGTCTTCAAATCCCATGAGTATCTGCCATCTTTTATTTCAACAGCACAATTAGAGTCTAAGGTAATGCTATGATTATCTGTCACTTCTGTATCTTCAATACAACAACTGCTGTGCCGATGTCTGCGATGTTCAGATTGGTCACTCACTGACAAACCTAATGAAACGTTGTAAAAGAACTCTAAAAATTGTCAATGAACTGAAAACCATTCAAAAAATTTTAAATAGCTTACTCTTTACCAACATATTACATGAATTTTTAAAACAGATCACTAAGTTCCATGCTGAACAGGACTTTAGTGCTGGGTAGATAAGTGTTGATTAAGTGAGATTTCCATATAATGATATTCAGTTATGTTCATGTGGTACAGTTTATGTCCATTTGGTAAAATCAGGCTATATATACTTACCATATTTAAAGCCTGAAAAGAGTTCAGTTATCAATAATGCTGGCTCATATTTTGATCTATTACAGGTTTTATATAACAGGAAAGAGTAATCTAAAATGTAAAGTGGTCATCAACATTGTTTTTTTTATGTGAACAACTTTTGTCACTGGTTTAATTTCTGGGAAGCTCTACCATTTCATGGACCCCACAATACTTCTTTTCGAGAGCTGAAATAAGCAATTGTAGCTATTTATTGTTTTGGAACCTGTTGTGCATAAGATTTTGAGGGTGAAATGTTTAAGGTTTAACAACACATCAACACAATCCTGACTATATAGTGCTGAATATGTGTGTGATTTGGACTTTTAATGTAGCTTTAGCAATTTGTCAGTCATTTACTATGATGTCTGCAGTGTGACAGTTTATAGTGATGTTTAGCACTGGGGCATCATGCCACTGACATGTAGCATGATCTCCCACCCTGTCACATTATCCTGTCACCAGGCAGACCAGTCTTAACACTAACCTCTTTAATGTTCAGCACCAAGTGAGGCAGCTGCTAGTAAAATTTGTACAAGACTTTGGTATGAATTGGCTGGGATTCGAACCTGCAACCTCCTAAGAGGTTGCTTTAATCACTAGGTCAATGAAGTGTTCAAGTACTGAGTAAGTTTATGCTTTTCAAAATGCAAAACAAAACTATGGCAAGAAAGGGTAAATCCTTTAAAATTCAAACTCTGATTTTGGATAGAAATAGTACTCTTGTAAATCCACAAGTAAGGAGGTAGAGCAACTATCATAAATATCCAGGCCCACAGGCAGGGGTGGGGCAAGGGTGATTAACACAATCATCCATGGAAGATTGTGTACTGCCCTCATGTGATCCCACCGCAGTCAGTTTAAAGAATCCTAACACTGTCACGTCACTATCAAAATACAGCTGATTTGAAGTCAGTTTAGCACAGAATCCTAACACTGTCACCATCAAAATACAGCTGATTTGAAGTCAATTTAGCACAGAATCCTAACATTGTCACCATCAAAATACAGCTGATTTGAAGTCAATTTAACACAGAATCCTAACACTGTCACCATCAAAGTACAGCTGATTTGAAGTCAATTTAACAAAGAATCCTAACAGTCACCATCAAAGTACAGCTGATTTGAAGTCAATTTAGCACAGAATCCTAACACTGTCACCATCAAAGTACAGCTGATTTGAAGTCAATTTAACAAAGAATCCTAACACTGTCACCATCAAAGTACAGCTGATTTGAAGACAATTTAGCACAGAATCCTAACACTGTCACCATCAAAGTACAGCTGATTTGAAGTCAATTTAACAAAGAATCCTAACACTGTCACCATCAAATTACAGCTCACCATATGCTACTAGAGGCAAGATAAAAAAAACCATGCCAGCTTTGGTACTGAAAAAAACACATGTACAGAATCCTATCAATTATATACTATACTGAGGAGATAGTTTTCCAAATAATGGAACAAGTTAAGATCTGTATCTTAAAGTGTTAGAATGAATGACTAAATCAAGAGCATAAATCCACTTTAAGTAGTAACAAAATATCTTCTGCTGACAGTATGATGTTGGAATCATCAAAATCTTGCACATAAAGTGGTGATGTGATGTGATGTGATTATGATTTTTAACGTAGCTTTAAAACAATTTCAGGTAGTGTGGCAGTTTATAGTGATGTCTAGCTTTGAGGCATCATGCCGCAGACATGTTGCATGATGTCCCACCCAGTCACATTATCTTGACACCAGGTCAACCAGTCCTAACACTAACCTCTTAATGCTGAGCATCAAGCAAGGCAGCTGTTAGTACCATTTTTGTAAGTCTTTGGTATGACTCAACCGAGGATCAAACCCACAACCTCCTGCAACTGAGGTGGATGCTCTAACCACTAGGCCACCAGAGTGGTGTAAATTTCTGTTGTATCATTATGCTGAAACAGAAGAATTGTTTTTGTTTTGTGGGGTTAGATGGCATTTGTCAGAACATTATAAGTTATACATGGCAGCCAGTAACAAGTGGTGCAGGACAAACCCACCTCAGGAAGAACCACCAAGCCACAGAAAGATACTGGCAAGCTTTTGTACAGAGCCCAGAGTCATGACCTCAATGGCAAAGATGAGTAATCTGTAGGGATCATGGGTTTTAGAACTCTCAGCCACCACAGTCTCCCTGGAAGTGAATTTACAAGGTAATGGATGCACTAATAATTTATCAAGATCAGGTAATGTATTTGATAAACAAACTGAATACACAGTCTCTATGTCCAAGAGAATACCACATCAACAAGAAATAAATGTGATCATGCAAAAAAAATGATGTCAACAAAAATGTGACTGACAATGCAAGCTGTCAGGCATGTTATAAAATTACTAACAGTTTTTAAACATTTCCATCAAATAATTTTAGTAAGTACAATCACAATGCATGCACTGAACAGTTGTTTTGTTTGAGAGAATTATTATTTCATTTACCAATTCTTTCATTAATAAACTCAACACAAGGATATATTTGTCACACTGCAATTTGATGCTGCTTTTCAACATTATCTCCTGGCATTAAAGTTTGATATTAAATTTTTTATAAAATTTTTCTGCATCTTTGGTGTTCATAGAAAACTGAATGATCACAAATACAGCTAAATGACCTAACCCACTAAATAGTACTATATCGTTTTAGTGGTCAACTTCCCTTTTTTTTGACAGCATACTGCCATATATACAGGGAACTCCACTATAACAAGATGGTCAGCTTGCAGTATATAAAGGAAGTGCCACTATAACAAGATGGGCTACTATTGCAGTATATAAATTAAGTGCCACTGTAACAAGATGGGCTACTATTGCAGTATATAAATTAAGTGCCACTGTAACAAGATGGGCTACTATTGCAGTATATAAATTAAGTACCACTGTAACAAGATGGTCAGCTTGCTGTATATAAAGGAAGTGCCACTGTAACAAGATGGGCTACTATTGCAGTATATAAATTAAGTGCCACTGTAACAAGATGGTCAGCTTGCTGTATATAAAGGAAGTGCCACTGTAACAAGATGGGCTACTATTGCAGTATATAAATTAAGTGCCACTGTAACAAGATGGCCTACTATTGCAGTATATAAATTAAGTGCCACTGTAACAAGATGGGCTACTATTGCAGTATATAAATTAAGTGCCACTGTAACAAGATGGGCTACTATTGCAGTATATAAATTAAGTGCCACTGTAACAAGATGGTCAGCTTGCTGTATATAAAGGAAGTGCCACTGTAACAAGATGGGCAACTACTGTTTTATGTAAAGTAAGTGCCACTATAACAAGATGGGCAACTATTGCTGAATATTAAGTGCCACTGTAACAAGATGGGCAACTATTGCTGTACATAAAGTGCCACTATAACAAGATGACCAACTATTGCTGAATATTAAGTGCCACTGTAACAAGAGGGTCAACTATTGCTGTATATAAATTAAGTGCCACTGTAACAAGATGGTCAGCTTGCTGTATATAAAGGAAGTGCCACTGTAACAAGATGGGCTACTATTGCTGTATATAAAGGAAGTGCCACTGTAACAAGATGGGCATCCATTGCTTTATGTAAAGTAAGTGTCACTGTAACAAGATGGGCAACTATTGCTGTACATAAAGTGCCACTATAACAAGATGACCAACTATTGCTGAATATTAAGTGCCACTGTAACAAGAGGGTCAACTATTGCTGTATATAAATTAAGTGCCACTGTAACAAGATGGTCAGCTTGCTGTATATAAAGGAAGTGCCACTGTAACAAGATGGGCTACTATTGCTGTATATAAAGGAAGTGCCACTGTAACAAGATGGGCATCTATTGTTTTATGTAAAGTAAGTGCCACTGTAACAAGATGGGCAACTATTGCTGTACATAAAGTGCCACTATAACAAGATGACCAACTATTGCTGAATATTAAGTGCCACTGTAACAAGAGGGTCAACTATTGCTGTATATAAATTAAGTGCCACTGTAACAAAATGGGTGACTATTGCTGTATGTACAATTAAGTACCACATTATAACAAGATGGGAAACTACTTCCGTATATTCACACAGGACTGCACTATAACAAGATGGGCAACTATTGCTGTATATACAAGTTAAGTTCCATTATAACAAGATGGGTGACTATTGCTGTATATATAGGGTAACCCCATTATAATAAGATTGGTGACTACTGCTGTATATATAGGGGAATGCCATTATAATATGATGGGTGGGGTCCATAACTGCTGACCACATTATGAACTGAAACTCAGTATAGGGAGTAAGATAACAAATTCAATAAATGCATATACATCTGTTGTGGGAAGGGATTAAGTGTGTTGAATGGTGTCAGGGAATAAGGGACATAGTGTTTTACATTGTGTCTAGGAATGTGGGACATGGACTGTGTTTTGATAGTAGTGTCTGGGAATGTGGGACAATATTGTGAATAGAGTCAGGGAATGTGGGCTGAGACATTGTTCTGAATTGTGCTTGGGATAGTGATTTGGCATAGTGATTTGAGTAGTGTCAGGGAATGAGAGACAAAATATAGTGTTTTGAATAGTGTCAGGGAATGTAGGACATAGACATAGTGTTTTGAATAGTGTCAGGGAATGTGAGACATTGTTTTGAATAGTGTCAGGGAATGTGAGACAGTATTTTGAATAGTGTCAGGGAATGTGAGACAGTGTGCTTTTAATAGCGTCAGGGAATGTGAGATAGAGACAGTATTTTGAATAGTGTCAGGGAATATGGGACATAGTGTTTTGATTAGTGTCTGGGAATATGGGACATAGTGTTTTGAATAGTGTCAGGGAATGTGAGACATTGTTTTGAATAGCGTCAGGGAATGTGAGATAGAGACAGTATTTTGAATAGTGTCAGGGAATGTGGGACATAGTGTTTTGATTAGTGTCTGGGAATATGGGACATAGTGTTTTGAATAGTGTCAGGGAATGTGGGACATAGTGTTTTGATTAGTGTCTGGGAATATGGGACATAGTGTTTTGATTAGTGTCTGGGAATATGGGACATAGTGTTTTGATTAGTGTCTGGGAATATGGGACATAGTGTTTTGATTAGTGTCTGGGAATATGGGACATAGTGTTTTGATTAGTGTCTGGGAATATGGGACATAGTGTTTTGATTAGTGTCTGGGAATATGGGACATAGTGTTTTGATTAGTGTCTGGGAATATGGGACATAGTGTTTTGATTAGTGTCTGGGAATATGGGACATAGTGTTTTGATTAGTGTCTGGGAATATGGGACATAGTGTTTTGATTAGTGTCTGGGAATATTGGACACAGATAAAAAAATCAGGAGCCATTATGCAATCATGTATCCAAATTCATATTATAACAAAGGAAGTCATAGTGGGTTCTCCTTTCCACTGACATGAGTGAACAATCTAATTGTTATATATTGTAATGGAATTCATTTATCCAACAGACAGCTGATATTTTTAACACAGTCCAAACGATGTAAAGTGGAAACAATTTTTCCCCATGTCAACACAAGTTGGTGATTCTGTCAAAACAGCTAAACTTAATTATCATGGCATAAGTAAACACTTGAACCACTATCAGTCATGAAACATACAGTTATTTATTGACTATGAAAACAGATTGATGAAGTATTCTCCTGTGTTTCTCTTGACCTAAATGCAACAAACCTGGACTTAAATCAAATTTATACAACAAAAACTGTGCTGATAGAAAAAAAAAATGCCTACCATCATAACCCATCTGCAAACTTCAATAGACTTGAGACGAAGTTTGAAAACAACATCAATCCCATCTTACTTGTAGCAAGACAGTGGATTCTAGTGAGATAAACACATCTGATGAGGCATAACAGATTTCAAACCAATGCATGACCCCCCACTTACTATACTGAGACTACTGGTGTACAGACACTACACATGAAAATGTTTCAAAACAAAAGAAGTACATGTACAGACTTGGGGTGGGGGCATAATATAACAGCATATAACAGAAGAAGATTTAAGATGGGGATGTTGTAAAGGCCTGTGCTATGGTATAAAATGACTGTAAAAAAAAATCAGCACTGAACAATAAAAGAGGGGGTGTAAATGTCTCTGCCATGATATAATAAAACTGCAAACTATATGCCCATTACCCATTATGGCCTATCTGCAGTATAAATGGTCAAATTAAACGGATCATAAATGAGCAAAATACTGCTTGAAAATATTTAAAATTCTGATATCAGGAATTTAAAATAGCTCAGAATAGGTCTTGCTGAACATGTGTTAAACACGAAACAATAACTCAGTCCAAAAACAGTTCTAAAACTTTCAGAAAGATCTGAATCTAGTGTACTGAAAAACCTTGTTCAGACAGGGTGAAAATTGGCTGGACCAAGTATAACTTTATTACATACTCATCCATGGGCAGATAACAACTTGACTACATACTTGGCCTTGGGCTGAGTACAACTCTACTACATACTTGGCCCTGGGCCAAATACAACTTTACTACATACTTGGCCCTGGGCTGAGTACAACTTTACTACATACTTGGCCCTGGGCTGAGTACAACTTTACTACATACTTGGTCCTGGGCTGGGTACAACTTTACTACATACTTGGCCCTGGGCTGAGTACAACTTTACTACATACTTGGCCCTGGGCTGGGTACAACTTTACTACATACTTGGCCCTGGGCTGAGTACAACTTTACTACATACTTGGCCCTGGGCTGGGTACAACTTTACTACATACTTGGCCCTGGGCTGAGTACAACTTTACTACATACTTGGCCCTGGGCTGAGTACAACTTTACTACATACTTGGCCCTGGGCTGGGTACAACTTTACTACATACTTGGCCCTGGGCTGAGTACAACTTTACTACATACTTGGCCCTGGGCTGGGTACAACTTTACTACATACTTGGCCCTGGGCTGAGTACAACTTTACTACATACTTGGCCCTGGGCTGGGTACAACTTTACTACATACTTGGCCCTGGGCTGAGTACAACTTTACTACATACTTGGCCTTGGGCTGAGTACAACTTTACTACATACTTGGCCCTGGGCTGGGTACAACTTTACTACATACTTGGCCCTGGGCTGAGTACAACTTTACTACATACTTGGTCCTGGGCTGGGTACAACTTTACTACATACTTGGCCCTGGGCTGAGTACAACTTTACTACATACTTGGCCCTGGGCTGAGTACAACTTTACTACATACTTGGCCTTGGGCTGAGTACAACTTTACTACATACTTGGCCCTGGGCTGAGTACAACTTTACTACATACTTGGCCCTGGGCTGGGTACAACTTTACTACATACTTGGCCTTGGGCTGAGTACAACTTTACTAAATACTTGGCCCTGGGCCAAGCAGATGCAGATTCTCACTTCAGAATAAATCTCAGTGTATTTCCAACCTTTAACAACAGTCAAAGTTAATATTACCTAATATTTAGCCTGTGTCAATCATTGTAACTTTTGCCTAATGTGATAATTTGTTGTCAGTTTAAATCAAGTTGCCAAGGAAACAAACTTCCTTTTTTATACAATTAACCAATGTAAGCTTAATAGTTATAAAAATGGAAAAAAAATAAATCAATCAGAAATGTATTTCACACATAACCCTCAATTTCATAATGCTATTCACACATAAAATGATACTCTTTTTAGTGAATTCAAGCATTTTTTTGGTTGTGAAGAAACTTTCTCCTCTAATGAGCTATCACACATCTTTATGAGTTTGACCTTGAGAAGTTAGAAGACAGACTGTCAAAATGTTTTGATTTTCCATCTGGACTGATGGTGTTGTATTTGCCCTAGGTATTTTAGATACTGAAGCTTTATCGATACACTTTCACAACATTACTTTCAATACAGGAGCTTTACTGATATACTGTCACACAAAATGGAAGATACCACCAGATATCTTTTTATGTAATTACTTCTCATGTTAAAAATGATGCCAGCTTACATTGTGTTATGACCTTATAGTTAAATTACATGTGTTAAGATTTGAATTTTTCTATTTTAATTTTATTTCATTTTTATGTCATAAAAAATAATTATTGTTATAATGATGATTATGTTTGCATATTTCTGATATTTTGTTAGAAACATCATGTTCATTTAAAACGTAAATGTGACTTGTGTAAGCACAATTTTCGCATGCAGCTTTTGTTGTTATAAGTAAACAGTCTGGAAAAGCTATGTAAATGATTGGCTGTGACCACGTTATTGCTTGTTTACGTTTTTGTAATACTCTGAGTCTGATTTCAAAATCACACGTTTCCTTCATGTATGTGTACATGAAATAACATATTAGTTTGTTTTAAATGCTCAGTTACTTGTAAGAAATATTCAATCATCGTAGTTGTAGTAGTCATGGTCATAGCTGAGAGTTACTAGCATCTTGTAGACTTTTAATACCTTGAAAGTTATTTCTCTGCTGGAAAGAGTTCTTTGTCCGTATGTATGAGGAACAACATGTGTATTGTTAGTAGCTGCACATCATCTATTTTCTAAATAACTATTTTCCCTGGAGAACAACACTACTGGCTTTTAACGAACATTTGCCGAAATTATTTATAAATTGGAACAGAATACAACTTAAGCTTCACAGTGAATATTCTGGACATTTTGTGTTAGCCTTTTGGAACAGAACTGAGATTCAGACTGTATCAATTTAGAACTTCTTATTTACATGACTTTTACAGGACTTATCTGTTTTCACAACTTTAAAAAAATTTTGGCTCTTCTTTGAAAAAGGTATGTATTGTTTCACATATTTACATTTTGTCCATGTTTTCAAGGGAAATAAATTATTTTTGTTACAATTTACAAACCTTGTTGTGTCACTCTTTCCTTGTGTTACTTTGAACAAGCCTATATGTAACAATCGAAAGTAAGAAATTTATTTTAATGTCTCAACTGATTCTCACCATCTATTACACAATGCATACTGTTATAATGTATGTAAAATGCACATCATATGAAAAAATACCACCTGATTTGTTGAAACTACCGTGACCTAAAAATGTTCCACCTGCTTTTGACAATCAGTAATCTTCGCTTTATGGCACCCCTTAACAGCTCCATGAGGTTGGACTAAAATGGATCATTTAATATCAAAATTGGTGGAAATGGAGATAGCTGGAATTCTTACAAATGCAAGTTACAAACCATTTTTCTTGTGAAAAGTAATTCTACAGCTATATAATCTTGGGCAAGTGAAACACTTTCTGCCTGAAGGAAAAATGGATAAAAGTTTGACATTCTCTTTCTCTTAATTTCACCCATATCATACCCAAAATGTGTGTGATCACTCACTGAAATGGAAAATCTCTCAACATAAAAATATTATCTTGATTACTAAAAGGCATCACTGCAAAATCCAATAGCACTAACAAATCAAGGTCTATGTATACAACTAGGTCACATGTACTGTAATAAGTTTATGTAAGGGATTATGTACTAGAACCTAATATTTTCATGGTTTTGATCCAATTTAGTATCAAGCATGCATCAGGTGCCTGTGTTTCTTTAGTAAAATTGTTAAAATTGTAAACATTGTTGTGGGTAAGTATCCTGTGTTGAGATTGCTAAGGACATGGAACAGTAACTCACCCATTCCATGGAATGAGTGCTAGATGTCTATTCCTAAGTGATGGAAAGAAAGTTTTTTCATAATCCATCTAGTCCTTAAAAAGTCTAATAAAAATGGTTGTTTTTTGTAATATGATAGAATCTTGCAAGAGTGTGCAACTTAAGTAATGAACAATTTCAAATTCGGCTAACCAATGTATGCAAAATGTCAAAATTATTATGTTTAAAAAAAAATGATCACATGTGCAAGATCAACTATATGTTCACAATGAAAAATGTACAAATCTATTACAGTGTTCCCTTGCTACTTTGCGGTTTGTTTATCGCGGACTCGTTGTTTCGTGGGTTTTCAAAAAATAAATCATACAAAAATTACCATTTACAGTAAATAGCGTATTTATTTGGTGGATGAATACACAAAACGTAAATGTAGTACTTGCACTTGCACCAGATGCTACTTGCCGATGTGAGATTGTACACAACACATGACTGGTTGATTAATGGAAAGCGACTAACCAGAGAATGTTGCTCTGTATCCCAGTCGCTGAGTGTGGAAAGGGTTTATAAAGACTTAAAATAATGTATAACTACTAAAATAAGTATAGCGTCCCTACTTCACGGAAGTTCACTTATCGTGGGTGGGCCTGGAACGAAACACCTGTGATAAGTAAGGGAACACTGTACATAGAAAAGGTGTCATCATAACACGTTCACTGTTAATATACTTGGCTTAAAATAAATGATTTATGAAATGTGTGTATTTACAAGGCTTATAATCACTATATCTCTAGACCTTTTTCTTCTTAGTTGCTGAGTTTTGAAACACTTCTGATATTCTTGAGCAATAACATTATTTTTCAAGCTTGCCTCCATGGCAGACACCTTAAATGTAATATTAGAGACCATGTCTGAATAATACTGATCAAATCATATATAATTTCACAGTTCAATAGCCAAATTGAACAAATGGGCTAACTTTGCTGACTAAATATTCAAAACTCACTACCCCCTTACTCCTCCTTTTCAAATTTTAAGACATTAATTGTTTCAAAAACATGCAGACAGCAGAGAACATTCACAAAAAAGTATACAATATCCATATGAACATCTTTCTTGATCACAAATTTTATTGTTATTGAAAAGCTTAAAGTCCAAGTTTCATCTGTTGGAAACAAAAACAAGTTTTAAAAGAGAAAGAACACATACAGATGTTATTCAGAGATAACAAAATCCCAAAGCACAAAGCTTGAATATTAAAAACAACCTGCTGTGAGCATATTTATTTTCATTAGAAGAGTATGAAAGAACTTTTTATTGTATCTAAAATTCAAAACTAATTGAATTTGAAATTCAAAATTAATTAATTGATCTTGAAACTCAAAAACAAATTAATTATCTGATACTGAAACTCGCAAAATTGAAGTCCAAAAACTAATAAAAACTCTTTTTCTCATAGAAAAAATTCAGATTTTGTGCTCGGGATGGGGGGGGTGATGATCAATGAAGCAGACTTCCTTACCTATACCTTGCTTAATCCCTGTAATAAAAAGTAATAAACTTGCAAAATTATTATTAACAGTATCACAAAATTGAAACATCAAGCTGTAGACAAAAAATTTAACCTACATAATAGTTCATTCTTCAAACTTTTATTTTCAAAATGGCATGGGAATATAAAAGTGAAATAATACCTGATGACTATGACTCAGTACTAACAATTGGCAAAAACAGAGATTAGTAAGTTTCACTGCAACAGCAAAGTCCTCAACCATACAAGAAATGGTTCTGCTCCAAAGTGGATGTCCAACTATATTTATGGAGCCTTCTTACAGTACAATATCATCTGTCCCATGTATATCTTAATGAAATAAAGCCGGCATTTGCATTTTTGTTTTGTACGAACATAAAGACAATGATAACAATTCCACAAATGTGAACAGTGATGACATCAAGTGCAAAACATCTACCAAGTTCATTCTCCATAATAAGATGATTGTTGAGAATCGGGGAGGGATGCTATGTGGTACTGACTACATTGGGGACTTGTGGATGGTGGAAAATAGTATGTGGTATTGACTACAAAGAAGGGTTCGGGATGGGAGGAATGGTTTGTAGCATTGACTATAATGGGGTGTTGGTGAGGGGGGGGGAAGAATGGTATGTCATTGACTACAATGGGTAGTTGGGGAAGGAGGAATGGTATGTCATATTGACTACAATGGTTAGTTGGGGAAGGAGGAATGGTATGTCATATTAACTACAATGGGTAGTTGGGGAAGGAGGATGGTATGTCATATAAACTACAATGGGTAGTTGGGGAAGGAGGAATGGTATGTCATATTGACTACAATGGTTAGTTGGGGAAGGAGGAATGGTATGTCATATTAACTACAATGGGTAGTTGGGGAAGGAGGAATGGTATATGGTAATGAGTACAATAGGAAGTTGGGGAAGGAGGAATGGTATGTCATTGACTACAATGGTAGTTAGTGAAGGAGGAATGGTATATCATATTAACTACAATTTGGTAGTTGGGGAAGGAGGAATGGTATGTCATATTAACTACAATGGGTAGTTGGAGAAGGAGGAATGGTATGTCATATTGACTAAAATGGGTAGTTATAGAAGGAGAAATGGTACGTCATATTAACTACAATGGTTAGTTGGGGAAGGAGGAATGGTATATGGTAATGAGTACAATAGGAAGTTGGGGAAGGAGGAATGGTATATCATTAACTACAATGTGTAGTTGGGGAAGGAGGAATGGTATGTCATATTGACTACAATGGTTAGTTGGGGAAGGCGGAATGGTATGTCATATTGACTACAATGGTAGTTGGGGAAGGAGGAATGGTATGTCATATTAACTACAATGTGTAGTTGGGGAAGGAGGAATGGTATGTCATATTAACTACAATGGGTAGTTGGGGAAGGAGGAATGGTATGTCATAGTGACTAAAATGGGTAGTTGTAGAAGGAGAAATGGTATGTCATATTAACTACAATGGTAGTTGGGGAAGGAGGAATGGTATATGGTAATGAGTACAATAGGAAGTTGGGGAAGGAGGAATGGTATATCATTAACTACAATGTGTAGTTGGGGAAGGAGGAATGGTATGTCATATTGACTACAATGGTTAGTTGGGGAAGGCGGAATGGTATGTCATATTGACTACAATGGTAGTTGGGGAAGGAGGAATGGTATGTCATATTAACTACAATGTGTAGTTGGGGAAGGAGGAATGGTATGTCATATTAACTACAATGGGTAGTTGGGGAAGGAGGAATGGTATGTCATATTGACTGCAATGGGTAGTTGGGGAAGGAGGAATGGTATATGGTAATGAGTACAATAGGAAGTTGGGGAAGGAGGAATGGTATATCATTAACTACAATGTGTAGTTGGGGAAGGAGGAATGGCATGTCATATTGACTACAATGGTTAGTTGGGGAAGGAGGAATGGTATGTCATATTGACTACAATGGTAGTTGGTGAAGGCGGAATGGTATGTCATATTAACTACAATGGTTAGTTGGGGAAGGAGGAATGGTATGTCATATTGACTACAATGGTAGTTGGTGAAGGCGGAATGGTATGTCATATTAACTACAATGGTTAGTTGGGAAAGGAGGAATGGTATGTCATATTGACTACAATGGGTAGTTGGGGAAGGAGGAATGGTATATGGTAATGAGTACAATAGGAAGTTGGGGAAGGAGGAATGGTATATGGTAATTAGTACAATAGGAAGTTGGGGAAGGAGGAATGGTATGTCATATTAACTACAATGGGTAGTTGGTGAAGGAGGAATGGTATGTCATATTAACTACAATGGTTAGTTGGGGAAGGAGGAATGGTATGTCATATTGACTACAATGGTAGTTGGGGAAGGAGTAATGGTATGTCATATTAACTACAATGGGTAGTTGGGGAAGGAGGAATGGTATATGGTAATGAGTACAATAGGAAGTTGGGGAGGTAGGAATGGTATGTCATTGACTACAATGGTAGTTGGTGAAGGAGGAATGGTATGTCATATTGACTACAATGGGTAGTTGGGGAAGGAGGAATGGTATATGGTAATGAGTACAATAGGAAGTTGGGGAAGGAGGAATGGTATATCATATTAACAACAATGGGTAGTTGGTGAAGGAGGAATGGTATATCATATTAACTACAATGGGTAGTTGGTGAAGGAGGAATGGCATGTCATATTAACTACAATGGGTAGTTGGTGAAGGAGGAATGGTATGTCATATTAACTACAATGGGTAGTTGGAGAAGGAGGAATGGTATGCCATATTAACTACAATGGGTAGTTGGGGAAGGAGGAATGGTATGTCATATTAACTACAATGGTTAGTTGGGGAAGGAGATATGATATATCATATTAACTACAATGGGTAGTTGGTGAAGGAGGAATGGTATATCATATTAACTACAATGGGTAGTTGGTGAAGGAGGAATGGTATGTCATATTGACTACAATGGGTAGTTGGGGAAGGAGGAATGGTATATGGTAATTAGTACAATAGGAAGTTGGGGAAGGAGGAATGGTATGTCATATTAACTACAATGGGTAGTTGGTGAAGGAGGAATGGTATGTCATATTAACTACAATGGTTAGTTGGGGAAGGAGGAATGGTATGTCATAGTGACTAAAATGGGTAGTTGTAGAAGGAGAAATGGTATGTCATATTAACTACAATGGTAGTTGGGGAAGGAGGAATGGTATATGGTAATGAGTACAATAGGAAGTTGGGGAAGGAGGAATGGTATATCATTAACTACAATGGGTAGTTGGGGAAGGAGGAATGGTATGTCATATTGACTACAATGGGTAGTTGTTGAAGGGGGAATGGTATGTCATATTAACTACAATAGGTAGTTGGGGAAGGAGGAATGGTATATCATTAACTACAATGGGTAGTTGGGGAGGGAGGAATGGTATATGAAAATGAGTACAATAGGAAGTTGGGGAGGGAGGAATGGTATGTGGTATTCACTACAATGAGCATTTTGGGAGGAGGAAATGGTATACTGTATTGACTACAACCAATAGACCAGTAGACTAACTTCTAATTCACTAATTTTTATTCACTTTAATCAGAATAAAAAACAAAAAGAAGTGCATTTTTTGCCATGGTATATCTTATTTTCTTCTTATTTTCTTTTTACAAAAAACAGCAATTTTTTAACATGATGTGGTTTCTTCCAGTATAGTTACTAAGATGAATCAAGGTACTGTCACTTAAATGATACAAGAAGAGTTGTGTATCTTATAGTTCACTAGCAAAGATTTATAAAATCCACAGGCATTTTCAATTTCCTTGACACATTTTCTCCCTGGTGAACAATAATGACATTCATTGTGATCATTAAGTTTCACACTTAACAGGCTGTCAATAATTTTCAGGTCCAGATTTCTCCTAATTGATGGTGTCTGCATAAGCCAGGTGATATAATTTCTTCCTCCATACACTATCTTCAAATCCATTTTGCATGAAATACACAATGAAAATTCAGGACCATTGCATTTATAAACTCAGGACCACTGAATGTTAACTTAGGACATCTGAATGCAAAGTAAAAGCCTTTGAATGCAAACCCAAGGCCATTTGAATGCAAACCCAGGACCTTTGAATGCAGACTCAGGGTCTTTGAATTCAGACTCAGGGCCTTTGAATGCAAACCCAGGGCCTTTGAATGCAAACCCAGGGCCTTTGAATGCAAACCCAGGGCCTTTGAATGCAGACTCAGGGCCTTTGAATGCAAACCCAGGGCCTTTGAATGCAAACCCAAGGCCTTTGAATGCAAACCCAGGGCCTTTGAATGCAAACCCAAGGCCTTTAAATGCAAACCCAGGGCCTTTGAATGCAAACCCAGGGCCTTTGAATGCAAACCCAGGGCCTTTGAATGCAAACCCAAGGCATTTAAATGCAAACCCAGGGCCTTTGAATGCAAACCCAGGGCCTTTGAATGCAAACCCAAGGCATTTAAATGCAAACCACAGGCCTTTGAATGCAAACCCAGGGCTTTTGAATGCAGACTCAGGGCCTTTGAATGCCGACTCAGGACATTTGCTACTCTCCTACTCCAATTTTTACTCAGATTTCTAAGTATCATTGAACTTGTAATAGTTTTCACAATCTTCATTTTAACACTGGGAGAAAGTGCACATTTTTAGAATTTTAGTGAAAATAGATTGAGAACTTCACTTACATATTCTTCAATTCAGCATTGAGAGAAAGTGCAGAGTTTTGGAATTTTAGCCAAAATTGATCAAGAGCTTCCCTTACATATTCCTCTTAAAATATTTTGAAAAACACAGTATCAGAGGTATTTACCTCCCAAATCCCATAAGTGTAATTTTACTTCCCAAAACTGTGCAGTTAACTTCCAGTGGTAGTGACCACTGTGGCTGCATGAAAAATCAGTATTGCATATCATGCAATGAACGAAATATGGGAGTTTTGATTCCTTTAAACATGGTCAATCATCACTGTAATTTGTTGTAAATGTTTGAGGAACGAACATCACTACTTTTTTTGGTGGAATGTTATCTTTAAATACCCTAGGATGTTTAAAGCAGCAATATTCTTGGTTAAAGCAAGGACTTGAGCATCCAACTCAAGTGAACTGAGAAGTCACAAGGTCCAGAATTAAAGTTAAACAGTCAAAATTAGGCTCTGCATTGTAGTTTGCTGACCTGAGCAAACCCAGAGTAATCTAAATGTGTAGCTTGGTATGTGAATATATAGCTGCATGTTTGGGGATCAAAATTCATAGAAACAATTCACAATGTGTAGAAATGTAAAAGTCTGCAATATAATTCAAACAGGAAACAAAAAAACAGCAAATGAAACATTTTATCAGTTGCTCAGTTTTATCTAAACAAAACCCCAAAGGATGGCTGTATTTTAATTGAAGACTCACAAGCCATATGAACCAATTCCATCCCTTATTATTTATAATACATCAATAAATATTCTGCCTCTGCCCATAAACTCTTTGAAAATTACAGCAGTAAGAAGTCAATATACAGTTCTTGTGTATACAATGGCTGTTATTCAACCATTCTTAATCAGAAACTCAGCATGCATCCCTGCAATGGTTGAACAGTTTCAATCCTCAGTAGACCAGTAATGACTGTAATGTTTGGAGAGAACATGTAAAAATATCAGAGATATTTAAATATGTTAAAAAATATATCTTTATTTCTTTAAAAGTGGTATATTTCAAGTATAAAATGGCATGTACTGTACATGACAGTATCTTTGTCCAACCTCTGGTAGAATCACATGTGGGTTATTTAAAAAAATTCACACAAAGTAAGTTTATACATATGGTTATATAGTGGTGTTCTCAATACTTTCTATGACATGATCCATGGGTTAAGTTCTTGGAGGTTGCAGAAGACCCCAGAGCATCACCCAGTGATATAAGTATAATTTTCCTAAATGACACAACACAGGCTGTTACAATGAAACTTGTCTTGAAACCACTGCTATGAGAGAGACTTGATTCTAAATTTAAGTTTTTTATTAGAGTGCTATAACCTGACATGTGAACACCACCTGTCTTTTGAGAAATTATTCTTAAAGCACATATTTATTTATTATAGTGTTATGACCTGCCATGAAAAACCACCTGTCTTGAAAGACTATTTTGTGGCAGAAGGGATGGTCTTTTAAGAAATGTTCTATTTTTTTTTCAATGTATGTTTGGCTATGCCTTCCTCTGTTCCCCACTGTTACGAATATGTAATTACATTGCTTGTGAGTTAGTTTTAAAGTTCTTTTCTATTTTAATTTTGTTTCATTACATTTTATTGTAATGCTTATTTTCATGGGATTCAATATTTGTTTAAAAAGTACATTCTGTTTGTACACCTTGTTCAGACACTTATTTACATGAACTTAAATGATTGGTCAGTATCAAGGTCATACGTACATTACTGGTGTAGTCACCTTGTATCATCAACATTTGGGCTTATGTGTCAGGTGCCTTGTGAATAGCAATCATGCGACCTATCACAAGTATAGAAATGATGTTTTATTGGGATGAAATACTTAATATCACTGTTTTATAACTCAGTCATACAAGTATCTTCAAGAGATAAGCAGTATTTTCTGTTCCATTTTGGAGTTATTTGTTGTTTAAGAATAATTAATATCCTCTGGACAATAAGTACTTCGTCATCAAAGCTTTGGAAACATTCAGTGGAAATTATTCAGAGTGCTAAAAGCTGGAATATTCTTTTGTGATTCATAATATTAAACATGGAACTTTTAACAATTTATAAAATTCAATGTGGAACTTTATTCGTCCGATGTCATCATCCACCATCTTTGAACTTTGCTGGGATTCTAACCTGGATTTATTTAAGACATTTTAGCGATAGAACATGGTGTGTTTCAATTCTGGGATTTATTTTTGGATTATATTCACAAACTGTAAGTCCTTTTCTCATGTTTTTTACTGTGTTTTGTATGGAAATAAATTAGTTTTGTTAAAATTTACAAAGTTTGCTGGCTTCACTCTTTTCTTTGTTACTTTGAACGAGCTGTGATTTGTAACACCTACCCAAAGGATCAGGATCAATATTCTGAAAGTCTTGGCATGATTTAGATCCATGTAACTAGCACTGGACCAAGTATAATGTACCTAGATTTAATGGTCGAGGTATAAGGGTTCAAGGTCACATACTCTGTTTTGAGCATAGGGATAATAAATTATTTAACTAATTAATTAAAAAATAAATGCTACTTTGATTAAATTTTGAACGAAGTTTATAACATTTTGCCACTATAAGTAGATTGGATTGCCTGAGAGTTAAGTCTATTAGCTTCTCTCTGGTGAGACACTGCATGTTAACCAGGGCCAGTGGATGGAATCAGGAATCTATCAATATGTCTTCTATGTTCATAATATGTACTATACTGGACCTATGGTTTTTGTCATTTGCATCAAAATCTCTAAGAGCACTATCTATTGTCTCGGTTTGTTTTGATGCTGATGAAATTGACTACATTATTCCATTATTATTGGTGTTTACAGCAAGGTACTGAATGCATTGTTCCATCATGGTTTGTTCTGGTGTTTACAGCATGATAATGAGTACATTATTTCATCATGGTTTGGTCTGGAGTTTACAGCATGTTACTGAGCAGAATATTCCATCAAAGATTGGTTTGGTGTTTGAAGCAAGGTACTGAGTATAGTATTTCATCACGGTTTGGTTGGTGCTTACAGCATGTTATTGAGTAGTGCATTCCATCATGGTTTGTTTTGGCATGTATAGTATGGTACTGAGTACAGCATTCCATCATGGTTTGGTTGGTTTTTACAGCATGTTACTGAGTAGTGCATTCCATCATGGTTTGTTTTGGCATGTATAGTATGGTACTGAGCACAGCATTCCATCACAGTTTGGTTGGTTTTTACAGCATGTTATTGAGTAGTGCATTCCATCATGGTTTGTTTTGGCATGTATAGTATGGTACTGAGCACAGCATTCCATCACAGTTTGGTTGGTTTTTACAGCATGTTATTGAAAGGAGTATTCCATCATGGTTTGTTTTGGCATGTACAAGTATGGTGCTTACAGCATGTTACTCACTACAGTATTCCATCATGGTTTGTTTTGGCATGTATAATATGGTACTGAGTACAGCATTCCATCATGGTTTGGTTTGTTTTTACAGCATGTTATTGAGTAGTGTATTCCATCATGGTTTGTTTTGGCATGATAGTATGGTACTGAGTACAGCATTCCATCATGGTTTGGCTGGTGTTTACAGCATGTTATTGAGTAGTGTATTCCATCACAATTTGGTTGGTCTTTACAGCTTGTTATTGAGTAGTGTATTCCATCATAGTTTGATTAGTGTTTAATGTATGGTAATGAGTTTGGTTTAGTGTTTACTGCATAGTACTAAGTATATTATTCCAACACACACACTATACTGACATCTTTCTTAAAATTTTCACTTTACTACTTTGTAACTTCTAGGATTCTATTTTTTATCACTACAATAACTAAAAGGTAATACAATTATGCAGTTTAGCATTTAAACATGCCTACTGTTGAAAAATGTGCACAGAATCACTCACATTGGATATGAAAATGTGAAACTGTGATATTCCAATATCAGACATATGAAGTCTAGAAATTTTGGCAGAGGAAAAGATTAAACTCTGTATGTACATCATATATATTGTAAATTCAATTTTTTGTGGTAAACAAATTTTGTTGTTGCTATAACAAAGAATTACTGTAGAAAGAATAGTACATTGACCCTACTGATAAAAGATATGACTCCTCTCCCAGTCCATGCCACTGATCTTACTGTAGACAGGGCAGGACTCCTTACCCAATCTATCACATTGATAGTACTGTAGTAAGGACAGAAATGATTGCCCAATCTGTGACATAAATCCTACTGTAAAAAAGAGAGGACTTCTTACTAAATCCATGGCCTTGATCCTACTGTAGAAAGGTCAGAATTATTACCCAGTCCATTACATTAATTCTATTATAGAAAGGACAGGACTCCTTACCAAATAAATCCATGGAATTGATCCTACTGTAGAATAAATAGGACTTCTTGCATAGATTTACTGCAAAAACAGCATAGGACTTCTTGCTCAATCCAAGGCACAGATCTTACTGTAGAAATAATGGACTCCTTAACAAATAAATGGCATTGATCTTACAGTAGAAAGTATGACTCCTTACCAAATCAAAAACTTTGAGATGCAACATTGATCCTATTGTAGAAAGGATAGTACTCCTAACCCAATCAATGATCCTACTGTAGAAAGGATAGTACTCATAACCCAATCAATGATCCTACTGTAGAAAGGATAGTACTCATAACCCAATCAATGATCCTATTGTAGAAAGGCTAGTACTCTTAAGTCAAACAATGATTCTATTGTAGAAAGGATAGTACTCCTAACCCAATCAATGATCCTATTGTAGAAAGGCTAGTACTCCCAACCCAATCAATGATACTACTGTAGAATGGATAATACTCCTAACTTAATTAATGATCCTATTGTAGAAAAAATAGTACTCCTAACTCAATCAATGATACTGTTATAGAAAGGATAGTACTCCTAACCCAATCAATGATACTGTTGTAGAAAGGATAGTACTCCTAACCCAATCAATGATACTGTTATAGAAAGGATAGTACTCCTAACCCAATCAATGATCCTATTGTAGAAAGGATAGTACTCCTATCCCGATCAATTATTCTATTATAGAAAGGATAGTACTCCTAACCTAATCAATGATCCTATTGTAGAAAGGATAGTACTCCTAACCCAATCAATGATCCTATTGTAGAAAGGATAGTACTCCTAACCCAATCAATGATCCTATTGTAGAAAGGATAGTACTCCTAACCCAATCAATGATCCTATTGTAGAAAGGCTAGTACTCTTAACTCAAACAATGATTCTGTTGTAGAAAGGATAGTACTCCTAACCCAATCAATGATACTGTTGTAGAATGGATAATAATCATAACCCAATTAATGATACTATCATAGAAAGACTAGTACTCCTAACCCAATCATTGATACTGTTGTAAGAGGACTTCTTACTAAATCCATAGAAAGGATAGTATTCCTAACCCAATCAATGATCCTATTGTAGAAAGGCTAGTACTCTTAACTCAAACAATGATTCTATTGTAGAAAGGATAGTACTCCTAACCCAATCAATGATACTGTTGTAGAATGGATAGTACTCCTAACCCAATCAATGATACTGTTGTAGAATGGATAATACTCCTAACCCAATCAATGATACTGTTGTAGAATGGATAGTACTCCTAACCCAATTAATGATACTATTGTAGAAAGGATAGTACTCATAACCCAATCAATGATAATGTTGTAGAAAGGATAGTACTTCTAACCCAATCAATGATACTGTTGTAAGAGGACTTCTTACTAAATCCATAAAAAGGATAGTACTCCTAACTCAATCAATGATACTGGCATAGAAAGGATAGTACCCCTAACCCAATCAATGATATTACTATAGAAAGAATTGTACTCCTAATCCAATCAATGAGTTATAGAAAGGATAGTACTCCTAACCCAATCAATGATACTGTTGTAGAAAGGATAGTATCCCTAACCTAATCAATGATATTACTGTAGAAAGGATAGTACTCCTAATCCAATCAATGATACTGGCGTAGAAAGGATAGTACCCCTAACCCAATCAATGATATTACTATAGAAAGGATAGTACTCCTAATCCAATCAATGAGTTATAGAAAGGATAGTACTCCTAACCCAATTAATGATACTGTTGTAGAAAGGATAGTATCCCTAACCTAATTAATGATGTTACTGTAGAAAAGATAGTACTCATAATCCAATCAATGATACTGTTGTGGAAAGGATAGTACTCCTAACCCAATCAATGATAGTATTATAGAAATGATAGTATTCCTAAGCCAATCAATGATACTATTGTAGAAAGGATATTACTCCTAACCCAATCAATGATACTATTGTAGAAAGGATAGTACCCCTAACCCAAAGATACTGTTATAGAAAGGACAGTACTCCTAACCAAATGATACTGTTAAGGATAGTACTCCTAACCCAATGATGCTGTTATAGAAAGGATAGTACTCCTAAATTAATCAATGATACTATTGTAGAAAGGATAGTACTCCTAACCCAATGATACTGTTATAGAAAGGATAGTACTCCTAACCCAATGATACTGTTATAGAAAGGATAGTACTCCTAACCCAATGATATTGTTATAGAAAGAATAGTACTCCTAATCCAATCAATGATACTATTGTAGGAAGGATAGTATTCCTTATTCAATAGAATAATTTAAGTAAAGATAAAGATGTGAATTTTGAAAAACCAGGAAAATTGTCATCTACTAAAAGAAATAATTCACTGTACAGAGAAAATGCAAACACAGAATAATGCAAATTAAAATGTACATACAAACTAAAGTATAGACTTCATATTCTTGAAGCTTTCTGAGCACAAAACACAAGATAAATCTCAAAGCCAAGTAAACATAATCTTCGGTAACTCTCACTTGGATAAAGATAGACTCAAATCAATTCAAGATTATCATAACATATGTCCAGCTAAAAGGTAAATTTCAATTAAACAGATTTATTCCAAGCAAAATATGTCAGGTTTAAATTTAGTTTCTTGTTTAAAGTTTTAAAAATAATGGGTCAGGTTAGCTTGAATTAAAATTATGCTATTTTCTAAATACATGTATTAAACATAATACTGAACCCATCTAAACTACATGTTTTTCATAGAAACCTCTGCTTTTGTATTAGTTTGGGTATGGTAAGTAAAAGCATCAAATTTGATGTTAGTAAGACAACAATAGTTGGTTTTATTTAAACCCTCTACAATGCAGCATAAGTTCGAAAGTAGAACTCCTATTTAACATGGTGTTTCAACATCAACAGTCTGCAATTTGTAATCCCTATTGAGTTTTCTGCCAGTACAAGTAAACATTTCTTTACAATATTTGATTTGTTGGTGGCCTCACCAGCATATTTTCATTTAGGTGCAAACAGACATCATAAGAAGTATTTTTGTGAAAAAACCCACATTGATATCCATCTAAGAGTAGTGATGATAAGATGTTCAAAATGGCTAGTGTTGGCTACTTTGGAGGTATGATCACTGGCATTTTCATGTACAATCAACTAAACATCATGAGAAGACTCCCAGTATATTAATGATATTCTATTTAGGATGAGTAACAAGGTTTTAAATATGGTTGTCTTGGTGGACATAGGACATCAAATCAGCGTACAATTATTTAGGACCAACCAGACAGAATAAGTCTTCTGGCGAAAACCCTATGACATTTCCATTCAGGAGAAACAACAAAAAAATACTGCCAAAATGACACAATGATATCATGATATCCATGCTGGATGTTAAATTGGCTGGTGCCATTTCATTCAGGACTGACTAGCCATCATAAATAAGTCTTTACATGAAAAATCCCAGGATGGCAAGTTGATCCATTTATGAGCAGTAACATTTTTAAAAACATTCAAGATGGTCATTGTCAATGACAGTCATACTGAATGTCTGAGCAGTATCATTTTCATTTAGGTTCAACTAGCGGGAATAAAATGTCCTCACACAAAAATCCCATTTCAATATGACTTTTCATTCAGGTGGTCTAGCAGTAAGAAGATTTACAAGATGGCTGCAATGGTGACCATATTGGATGCCAGATCAGCACTATTTTCATTAAGGACGAAATAGCCATCATAAGTCTTGTAGTTAAAATCCCATGTGATATAACCATTCATTCTGGCAGAGTTGCAATAACAAGATTTTGATGATGACAGCTGTGGTGGCCATATATTGGATGTCCCAACAATACCATCTTTATTTAAGTCCTATGGGACATCACAAAAAGTGAAAGCCCTATATCTATATTACTTCATGTTCAAGAGGAATAGCAATGACAAGATTCTTAAGATGACTGACATTTAGGCCATTTTAACTGTCCAATTAGAACCATTTTCAGTTATGAACAATTAGACTGGAGGATGAAATGTGTGCCAAGTTTCATGGCAATCTTCAAAGCAGTTTAGGATGAGCAGCAATAACAAACTTGTGCTAACAGACAGACATCTAGCCTCCAACAAGCTCTTCTGGTCTTTCTGGGCAAGTAAAATTTTGTGTCCTATGGCCAGAATTCTGTACAGAATATGACAGAAACAGTGTACAATTTCTAAGACATTTAAATTCCAGACAAGTAGATAAGCTTTAAGCGACCACTTTTGTCATATGGTACCAAACTTTGTGGGATTAGCAGTTCCCTTTAAAATCACAACAAGAGGCCCACAAGGGTTCACTATCACTCAAATGTCCGACAGCTGTCTAATAGTCGAATGCAAGAGCTGTCGATATAGAAATCTGGGTCAGAAAAATCCTTGCTGAAAATGTTTCTGTTGCAGTTGATTGCATATCCTATTAAAAAAACTCACATAATGTTTCTGTTGCTGTTGATTGCATATCCTATTCAAACAACTCTCATAATGTTTCTGTTGCAGCTGATTGCATATTCTATTCAAATAACTCACATAATTTTTTTGTTGCAGTTGATTGCATATCCTATTTAAACAACTCTCAATGTTTCTGTTGCAGTTGATTGCATATCCAATTCAAATAACTTTCTTAATGTTTCTGTTGTTGTTGACTGCATATCCTATTCAAACAACTCTCTTAATGTTTTTGTCGCTGTTGATTGAATATACTATTCAAACAACTCTCATAATGTTTCTGTTTGTTTTAAATCTTTACCAATATCAGATGCATACATCTGATATACCTTCATGCCATAACACTTTTTGAAAAATGTTGGTCCAATTCTGTAGTGGTTTTTTTTAGAAGCTTCCTAAACATTATTTTACACTTAATATTTGGAAGTCATGTTCATTTCATGCCAGGATGCTTTTTAACAAATTTTGGTCAAACACTGTTCAGTATTTTTGAGAAATATTTAAATTATTTCTTGTTGATTTTTTTGTGCTAATGATGACCATTTTTAATAGCAGATCAGCATTTTTTTTACAAACATTAAAGTCCTTTTTGTTTTGTATCCTATCTGATCCAATTCTGTACAGCTATTAATTAAATGCTGTCTAATAGGTGTGATTATAATAGATACTGAACCACATGTGTACACACCATAACCATCATATATATTTTCCTACCTGGTAATGAATACACCATAAATATCACACACATTATACAGGTACATCCCCCCCAATTCTTCTCAAGGCTGCACATGCAGCATATTAATCCTGTTCCTTTTTTCCGGACTGCATGGGGTTTATAAACATACAGTAATATTTAAATTTGCCACAAATCAAGGCAGGTACTATTTATCAGGGTTCCTGCAGACTTAACCAAAACAAATTCCATGACTTTTCCAAAACTTTTCCAGGGCCATTCAACAAAACTCAAGGACCGCGCTCTCTTGCATTGTCAAGTAAAATGAATATAAAGAATGACAGATGCTTTTTGATAGTCCTCTATTCTGACTGGAGAATCTTTAAAGAAGTAATAGAGATTGCTTAGTGTCTCCTCCAGATTCCACTCTGTGGCAGTGCAACCATGCCTGAAAGCATTATGAATTAAATGCAGGCTGCAAGATCCTGTTGGCAACAACGACTTTCCAGGATTTAAACGATTAATCTCTGCATTCAACATGTCAAATGTTTTCCAGTTAACATTAGGTCCATCCATTGAAATTTGTAGGAGGTTCCTGGTACCAAGATCTTGGATGATTGGACACAATTTGCCAAAAAGATCATCTGCAGTGGCATGTCCCAAAAGCTCAGATGTTAAAAATCTTGCCTGCACTCTTTCTGCACCCTGTTCCCAAAATCTGACATGAATGTCACATTGCTTTTGGTGCAATTGTTTATTCAAACTTTCATCGAACTGCAAGACATATCCATCACACTTGCGTATGCTATCTTTTAAGGTTGATGTAAAGTATGGGGCTAGGCCATGAATAGCAATATAACTTGTTTTGTCATAACCGCAAGTGAATTTGTTTGCAATTGCACTGTCTGGAAACATCAGTGAAAAAACTTGTGAAATTTCCTCATTGGAATTAAAGGAGCTGTGTGTATTCACTGTCCTTAGTGTCCACAAAATTTCTGCCTTTAATACATCATTTGATGATGTATATGACGTTAATGTTGGGGCAGGCTTTGGCGTACCTTTAGGTGATGGTGAGGCTAAAGGTGAAATAAAACCAGAGAATGTGTTGTTCTGAGCAGATTTCATTGTTTTACAATTCTGCACATGCTTCTTGCTGGTGGAATGACTTTTGAGGGCAGCTTCTTCCATATTTGCAATATCTATAATTTTGCTACAAGCTCTGCATTTAGCAGTCCTTGGGTCTGAAGCATTCTTCTCCACCCATTTTTCATAGCTTGGGTTAGTCAGCCATCTGTTATTGAATGTGCACATACCAGGCATGTTGGACTAAACCTAAAACAATAAAAAATGAAAGATTTTCAGATTTAGCTGTCATTATGGGATATTGTGTATTTTATTATGTATTCAGAATTTTCTAACGGTCCAATGTTCATTAAGTAATTATTTTTATAATCTTTTGGCCAGACTTAGAATCTAAGATTTAGTTAATATAATATTATGTAGTCTTGGTTATTTGAAATTAAAATACAATTTTCAGACAATGACAATTCTTTTCCTTAACTTTAACAAAAATTCATTAAGTATCCTAGTAACAGCAACACTAAAAATGCCATCAAAGTTTACCAGATACAGAAAAATGTTTGATTAAAGTTAAACTATAATGGTAGTAAATATGTTTTATCCTAACATGGCAACCCTCTTGAAAAATGGAAGTCAAATTTCCCACACTGTAATATTACTGGAATTTTGACTGAAGTCTTCTTGCAATTTTTTTTTTTAATTTTGAATTCAAATATTTTTCTTTCTTCAATACACGATCTATATTTTTCTTTCTTCAATACACGATCTATTCTAGTATTTATTTACTATAAATATTTATTTTTATTGGGGTTTTGGAAAATCGGGTGAATTTAATTGGGAGACCAAGACAGGTCTAATATTAAAACAGTTCTCTTAAATTTTATTCAGTACGGTTGGCTGGTCATCTAAAAACCGCTTCCGAACGAAAACTATAGTTTTTTAATATTCTGAAATGAATGTAAAGTAACTGCCCAAAATAAGAATATGAAATTTACAATAACAATTATAATCAGGTCGTACCGTACCATCTGCCATAATAAAAGAATGACTATGCCGTATGAGATGTTATGACAGACCCGAAAAAAAAGAGAAATATAAATGAAACCAAAATTAGTGTTTACCATGTGCATTAGATCGAGAAAATAAGTGACTTTCTCGGAAGAAATTAACTTCGTTTTGATATATCGTGAAGTGCTAATTGCTCAAAATGGTGCAGCAAACAACATTAATTTCCCTATGGAACTACAAAGTAAATCACGTGAGATATACTGTTAGGGAACTTACTCTTGTTATACAAAATTAAGAGATAAATATAAATGAAACCAAATTAGTACTTACCTTGTACCTTAGATTGAAGAAATAACAGACTTTTTGGGAAGAAATTGGCTTCCTCTTGATAGACCTTCAAGCGGTTATTGCTCAAAGCAGCACGGCTGTTCATTTGAATTTTCCAATCGAACTACACCGGAAATCACGTGATACTACTGTTAGGGGAACTTACTCTTGTTATATTTAATGAAACCATTTATCGATCATAATTTTATCGTGTTTTATTTAATCGGTACTCGTTAAAATTTGGAGTAATCAATTTTTTAATTCCATTGTCAGAAATTCCATGACTTTTCCAAAACTTAGCAAGGTTTTGACAAATTCCATAACTTTTCAAGGCCCTTGAAATTTATTTTCTAAATTCCAAAACTTTTCCAGGATTCCATGACCCGCGGGAACCCTGATTTATGGTCATATTCTTAATACTGAATATGTGCTATGATCAAATTTATAATCATATAATTAACATAAGTATCCATAACTGTGTACAACCTATTTACAGTTGACATTTTCTACTGAATTTAAATTTACCTCAAATATATGTAAACAACCCCTTTAAAAATTTTCCATTTTCTGTAATGGCAGTCCTACTGAATGACAAAATCACATTCAATGAATCTCACAGATCATGATGCATCAATGCTCTCTGTAAAATCATGTACAGCAGTCTGAGTTGAAGTGTAAATGACACACAACAAACATACCATAAGCTCACTTAACCTTGCAAACAATTTTGTTGCTACAGAGGTCCATCTCTTATAAGGCTAGCTCGGAATGCATGGATTATAACAGGGATGCTCCCACATGAGGGGGACAAAATCGTGTTGAGCAAGTTGGCCTTAAAAAAGCTGGGACCTCTGAAACCTGAATGGGGTTGTACAAGATGGGACTTCTGAAGCCTGAATGAGGTGGTACAAGATGAGACTTCTGAAGCCTGAATGGGGTTGCACAAGATGAGACTTCTGAAGCCTGAATGGGGTTGCACAAGATGAGACTTCTGAAGCCTGAATGGGGTTGCACAAGATGGGACTTCTGAAGTCTGAATGGGGTTGCACAAGATGGGACTTCTGAAGTCTGAATGGGGTTGCACAAGATGGGACTTCTGAAGTCTGAATGTGGTTGCACAAGATGAGACCTCTGTAGCCATATTTTTAATTAAAATAAATCAAACCTATGCTGCTGGCAGGGCGTGTCAAACAGTGCCTCTTGCTGTGGTGATCCAAAATATCCTGGAGAGAAGCATTGCTGCTTTTACAAGTGTGATGCAGCATGTGTGGTGCATTACTGTTCAAAGAAGCAATACTGCCTGCCAGAGAGTCGCAAGATTTCCTGATGCCAGCATGGACTAAAGGTTCCATTTGGATGTGCTGCAATGAGAAATATCAGCATGTCAGTGATGTTTATGATCTTAATGAAATGCAACTTTCATTACCCAATTTTATCCTACATAAATTTCTAACACTTAACAGTCTGGACTGGCCTTTCATTTAAATTGTTTCCTACATAAGCATACTATGTAAATATACATTGCAGTATGTACCAAATTTCTTGATTATAAATATACATCGTTTCATAAAGTTAGGTGGGTTGTTGAACAGAGTGGATGTGTTTTCTTAACTCCCGGACTTTTAGGATAATATTGGATGATTCACTTCATATAATGGACACTACACTTAGGAAAAGCTAAGGTAAAGTAAAATCTTTTTAAATCTACTTAAATTACGAATATAAATATTACTATCAGTATAATTAAAATTTTACAGTCGTTATTATCTTAGACACAATGTAAATATATAATGAATCTAACTAAAACTGATTTTTAACTGTTACCTTAAATAATTCTCTACTATGTCTAACAATATAAAATATACTCTCTTAATAATTATAAAGCAAATTTTTAAAAAAAAGTTACAACAATTTCTTTGTCTATAAGTAAATAAATATGTGCTTAGCTACATTTATCTTGGGCAATATTATAAAACCACACTAATATCCCCAATCATTATCTTAATACTACTCAATAATATAAACTCTCCACAAAAAAAGATCCTTAAAACTTTAATAGAAAAGAAAATTAAACATTAATTTTCGCCCGCCAGGAGAAATTCTCCCTCTTCCCTGTGCCGGGTAAAATATTGAACCAGCTTACAAATTAGGTAATACAATATAAATAAGCCTTCAATCTAAGATTGCATTTGATTGGCCGAAATTTAGGCGCACTTTTCCCATACAGAAAAGTCAATATCAGGCCAGAGTAGGATTGAAAATTAAATCTACAACAACCAATGAAATATGGCATTCTAATGACGTCAGCAGGAAATTCAACATTAGCCCCACACTCGCCACTCTGTCACAAATTCAATAATTCTGAGAATTGTGCTCACTTATTAAACTTATTATAAAATATAAAACTAAAAAGAATAATTTAGATCCATTGTAATAAGAACCCTAGCAATTATTACTCCATACCTTTAGTCAATTTAGCCTTAGTTATAAACATAAATAATTAAATCATAACAATAATCATAACTATTTATAACATACGTTTGCTGTATGTGTATTTTAACTTTCCTTATAATAACTATATATACTCTAATTAGTATTGATAACCATCTATAATACTACAACTAAGCACATAATAAAAATGAAATACCATGAAACATAATTTTTATTATAAAACCTAAATAGAAAACAAAATTGAATTAGAATAGGATTGAAAATTCGGCTTTTATCATCCAATCAAAACCGACGAGACAACAACCTTATAATTTTGAATCATTTAATATTGCTAAATCAACAATGCAAGAATAAAGAAGAAAGGATTCAGGACCTCATAGGAGGGAGGGGGGAACCAACATCAAAAGAGACTCCTACAACAAACCATCAACAAGAACAATTCATCAATATCAAATAAAGGGATTCAATAAGCCTGTATCTGAACCCTAATAACCCATCCCTGCATACAAACATATACATAACTGCAAGCACCATACCTAGTCCATAACATAAAACAGGCACTAGGACTCATACTAGCACAAGCCTGGGTGGATCCTGACTCCTATAAGCACTATATATAGGATAAGATTTCCCACCATGACAAGGACAAAGAGGTCAAGGCCGATAAGAGAAAATCAGGAACCTCCCACCTGATAGCCCTAACTCCCAGGAGCGGAGTAGACCGATTAGCGATGGACAGTCCGGGCTGCGCGGCCAACTGTCCGAAAATAAGCCTACAACCTATGTCTTCACTTTGGCCTGGAAGACCCAATATAAAAATGAGATCCTTTGAAAAGGCAGTCAAAATTAAAAACCAAACATTGTCAAAGCGGTGATGTCAAAATTAGGTGACATACACCTAGAGATTGATTTCTGCTTTTAGAACCATATAAGTACGCTAAGTACACAAAATTCAACCTCATCAAAATTCACAACTCAGGAACATTTGGATAATTGAATAGGTGGCTAACACATCATTGGTATAGGGACACCTGTAGGAAAAACTGGTTAAATTTGACAATAATCCACCTGAGATAAAGTTAGATGAACTTAGACATTGGGGGGACTTTAGTAGGTGGGAGTTGAGGCGGAAGGCCGGTATGCTGTGTTACAATACGCAGCCAACCAAAGGGTCTTAAGGTCAGCAAATAAAGGTCATCACCAAGACCAAAAGCCCAGTCCTAGGGCTAAGTTCCTCCCTGGAAAGCAATGTTACCAAAAACATGCCGGGGCAAAAGTGTCTAGCACTGAGACACGGGTGAGCCCTGCCTCAGAAGGAGGAGAGGTCACTAGCCATTTTCAGGGCTTTAACCAGTCATAATACACGAGAGTGGACACATGACTATAATAACAGATCAGATTAGATTATAAAGTTAGGCATATTTTATAGCCTGGTCCATCTTAAGCCTAATAATAAACATACATCAATATTTAAAAAAAAATAAACTAATTTTAGTGCTTAGATCTATCATAAATCCGCTGTCAACATATCTTATAATGGGCTTATCATGCCAGAAATGCTGAATGTAGGGAAGAGAACAATCAAAGATCTAGCCTGACGCAGGGGAGGGTACTTATAGGTAAAACCAGCTACCAAATCCAAAGCCATAATATGTAATAAATAAATTAACAAACATTTGTTGAACAATATAACCTTTCTCTTTAAGCGACCTGCAAAATCGAAACATTACGTTAAAAGAAAGAATCTCATTATGAAAACCAAAAAATAAAATATATTATTTAGAATAAATAATATTTACCCAATCAAAGTACATGAGTACATCCTTTACTGTGTAAATCCAACCATCCCAAGTCAAACACATGTTAGCCACATCTCTTCATTTTCAATCCAACAATCCAAAGTCAAACATATGTTAGCAACATCTCTTCACTTTCAATCCAACCATCCCAAGCCAAACAGATGTTAGCCACATCTCTTCACTTTCAAGCCAACCCTTCTAAGCAAAATAACCAAACCATTTTAAACAAAGCTATACAAAATCTGAGGTGACCAACAAGGTCTTATTTCACAAATTCTGCCTCCTATAGCTAAATCAGCAGGGTAGCGGGTTTTGAGTGAGAGTTGAGTCATGGAGGCTAAAGGCAGTGGTTTCATTCCACTGTATCTAGGACTAAAATGAATGCCAAATTTTCCAGTTCTAATATGTACAGAATGTCTTTTTATAGAATTTGAATATTCATTTATGCTAATACATCTATCAAGCCCACATTTATTTGCATTATAATGAATCTGTTTTTTCCCATTTTGTTTTATTTGTTCAGTTAAATGCAGAGACTGTTCCTAAACAAAATTCTTTGGAGCATGATTCATTGCAATGAAAATTCTATGGCACAATGAACTAATTTAATTTAATCTGGATTTGTTGTTTGATATGTGAAAGGTGTGGAAGAGGCAGACAGAAAAAAAAAGGTGGGATGACAACATTAAGGAGTGGACAGACATGGGATTTGAGGGATCCCAAAGAGCAGTAGAAAACAGGGAAAGATGGAGAAAATTGGTTTTAACATCAACTGTGGTGCCCCAACAACCTCTCAGGTTAATGGATTGATATGATGATAATGATGATGTTGACAATGATATGAAAGATTTTTTACTTTGACAACAACCCCTGCTCTATATCATGCTCTTGAACAATTTAAATGTCATACATTTCAAAAGCCTAAATGACATAACTAAAATAGAGATGTTGTGAGCAATGTGACTATTCAGAATTTTGACATTTTTTTACCATGAAATTAGAGTTTAATTTCATTTAATATGTCTGAAGTTGTTCCCTTGCTGACTTAATTCAATCCTGCATAGCTTGATTTGCACCTAGTTTGTTTCTTTACAAAATGCTGCCACTAACAAATATTTAAATATATATTTTCTATTGATTATTCCCCCCCATTTCTGATTTGTCAGTTCTGTTATAAATTTCAGCTCTATGCCAGAATTTCTGGATAAAGATCCAATGTCTCTGGTTGAGACAAGTCAAACACACAAGAAGATAGTAGATGTTGTTATTCTAGCCTACAGCCTACATTCTATGATGTTGTTCCAACATGTTCTATGTCAGAAACCAAGGATGCAGAGTTGTTGACAGTGACATCATCTGTAAAATTCCCAAACCAAAAGACAAATATGGGAACTTGCCCACTCTTTTCTTCTGATATACTAATGACAGTTGAGTTGTTGGATAGAATGAGAGCACCTTTTCCAGAGAGCATCTCCTGCCATGATTGAAAATCACTCACAATGGCTCTCATCTCCAGAAGGTGGATGTGTGATGTGATGTGAAGTTTTTATAATTTTTAAAGTAGCATTTAACAATTTTTCAGTCATATCACTATGATGTCAGCAGAGTGGCAGTTTAGTGATGTCTAGCACTGGGGCATCATGCCGCAGACATGTAGCATGATGTCCCACCCAGTCACATTATCATGACACCAGGCCAACCAGTCCAACATTAACCTCTTAATGCTGAGCTTCAAGCGAGACAGCTGTTAGTACCATTTTTGTAAGTCTTTGGTATGACTCGACCGGGGATCGAACCCACAACCTCCTGCATCCGAGGCAGATGCTCTAACAACTAGGCCACCTGAACGGTTAAAAATGGATATTTAATGAGATGGGGTTATAGCAATTCATGCTGGCCTCAGTTCCAATTGTGATTCAGCAATTGTTCATCAAGTCAGAAACCTGCAGGGAACAGGGAAACTCCTTTCATTTGCTGAGATGGTATGTCCTATAATCATGAACTCTGATGATTAGATCTAATAGGCAAAGTTTGGTATGGGTCTCATAAACTTGCAGAACAGTTCAGAAGGGTCCACAGATGCAAAGAGAAAATGTGAGGTGGCGAGATTCCAAAGCTTGGATAGTGGCAGGGTGAACCCCAAGATGCACCACACACCACAGTGATGTTACAGGGGAAGACAATCTCCAAGAGAATGTGGAATTTGGCCCCCAAGCCCAGATGAATAAAGACCTTGGTCTGAATGAGATAGACATTACCTTGAATACAAGGAATTAGATTAAACAAGAGAAAAACGTATTGCTACAAAGGGTTGCTTTATGTTATCCTGTTGGCTTTCAAGTTCTCAGTCCTGAATGGTATTGGGGACTCAACTGAGGGTATCCATGCAGGATTAGGCTGAGACAGCCATAATCATACAAAAACTTTGATTAAAATCCCATTGGGACTATACTGAGAAAGAGCTAACTGCTCTTTTCATAAGAGCATATATTCTAGTGAGATCCAAAGGTCATCAGGGCATGATTTTTCTAATTCTGTGGCAACAGTATTTCCTATCATTGGAGTATTAGTAACGGGCAACAAAGACATGTTATCATTTTTAGTGAAAAGTTTTCATGATGAGAAAATCAGCTGATTTTGGATGTTATCTCTCTATTCTGTCATGGGAAGCTAGGACTGCAAAAGATTTGCTCCCCTTTGGCATCCAGTTTTTCTGGCCTTCTCTGTCTGATTGTTTGGAAGATTGAGAGCATAAACTGATAAAGATTGAGCTAGAAATAGAAAATAGCTTGTATACTTCCATGATGTAAGACAACTCCAAAAACTTGCTCAGCTGAAGAAAAGGCAAAAATAAATGTGGGAGAAAGAAAGCATGCTTCCAAGCACAAATGGAAGTAGCAACTGACGATTAATGGGATTTAAATCGCAATCTCTCTTTCCAAGAGAAGACTACTCTCATAAGGCTTTTTTTTGGCAAGCAGATCATTTTAGTACTTCTGTAGCTTAAACAAATCAAAGACATCTTTTAAGCTTGGGAGAACTGGATATGTGTATTATTGGATATACTTCTAATGAACTATAATTGTGTAATTTATCTGAAGAATATATTTAAAATATTTCAATATATTTCAAAACTGGCTGTTCTGATACATGCATAGATCCTGCCCATAACACACCCCTCATCCCCCAGCATGTCTTGACTACAGAGGTCTAGAACATTTTTATATGCAGTTGGGTGTGGAGAATTCAGGCTAGGTTAACCATATTAAAGTTTGCATAAACTGTTTAGCCATTTTTACTGACAAGCATTTTAATCCATAAGGAAAATGACTAACTCTTATTCATTATGAAACTTACTGGAAATCTTATTCTAAGTTTTATAAAAATCAAATCAGAAATATGTCTTACAGAATTTTAACAAACTCTAATCAGATATAATATCACCTAATTAGCATATGTGGATCTTGCACATCAACTCATAAAAGATCATACATTCCAAGTTTGTTCAAAATCAGATCTGAAACATTATTATCAATTATTAATATGCATGGAAATGCAATGATGATAGAAACCCATATTCTGAGTTTAAATTTAGATTAGATTTCAGAGTGATAACAAGAAAATGTTGATGGACAGATAACATATCACTTGCTGAATGCAGGACATACATTTTTCTGTTTGGTTAAAACCAAATTCTTAAGTAAATATGTTTTTCTAAGAATACCCAATCACATTACTTTAGGAATATTAACCAGCTACCTCATGAATCCAGCCCTACTAAAAGATAATATTAATCTTTTAAATCTATTTCAAAAGGCAAAGAGCAATAGCTCTTGTCAATTACCTCCCTTGGCACTGCCAGGTGTTGCTAGTTTTAGTTGAGCAAAATACTATTGAGGATGTTTGCATGGTGGGTGGTTGGAAGGGTTATTTTAGTTACGTGATTGGGTAAGTATTCTCCAAGAAACATAATTAAGTTGTTGTTGTTGTAGTAGAGTTTAAAAGCATTTTTCAGCACAAGATAGGCTATACATGGACTATAAATGATGGAGGAAGAACCCAGGAAAGCCCAGAAAAGAACCACCAACCCATGAGAAGCTACTGGCAAGCTTTCTCATATATCCACAGTGGCTGTGCTCGAGACTCAAACCCACACTGACAGAGGTGAGATTGCAGTGATCCAAAATGGTGAGTGCTTTAAACCACTTGGCTTTCTCCTTTAAATACATTCCTTAATCACATCACGTCAACAGAATATGTAATGCAAGGAGTGTATACTGAGCATCCAACCTCTATCTTAGGTATCCTTCTAGGGGAAATAGTTGTATTCCACATGTGAACGCTAACCTGTTCTCCTAATTACAAAAGCAACACACCCTTGGGTCACTTGACCTGTAACCCTAACATAAGGTTGAGAAGATGAATACTAAAATCTTCTTACCAATAAAATTTCACCAGTAAATTAAGTCTGTGTTGATTGATTTAACTGGGCCTGGTTTGCTTCTGCAATGATAAATCTTTGAGATAAGTCTCAAGAAGGTTGAGTCTGCAAGACAGCCCACAATTTCTATTATATCTCATATCAAAACGTTGCATTTGAACATGAGACTTGCAGATATGGCTTGAAGCTTCTGAGACGTAATCTTTGTGGGGCTTCTATGATCTGGTGAGATGTCAGAGTACAACTCATTACAGCCATGAAATAAGGGCTTGTGGGATGATATACTGTGATTCAGCTCACTGTGGACAGAAGAGATGTTCATACATGCCACAACTTGTCTTTGTGTTTCAAGTAGTGCTTGAGAGCAAAAACAGTATCTTGCATTGCTGTTCTTGACCTGTCTATGGAAGAGAGCAAGTGAGAAATCTTTGATTACTGACAGATGGTAACCTATTTTGGCCTACAGAGCTTGGTTTGTGTCAAACCAAACCCTCCATTCTGAATTGACAAGAGTTTGGGTCAACAAAAAGGGCATGCAGCTTGCATACCCTGCATGCAGAAGAAGAAGCAGAAAACATGACTTGTACAATAGTGACTTTAGCAAAGTGTGGGGGGCCCCGAGTGGCCGAGTGGTCTAAAGCGCTGTCCGTTACGGATCACTGCCATCTCACCTCTGTCTGCGTGTGTTCGAGTCTAGGATTCGGCTAATGTAGATATGTGAGAAAGCTTGCCAGTAGCTTCTCGTGGGTCGGCGGTTCTTTCCGGTGATTTCCCGGTTTCTTCCTCCACCATTAATACTGGCCGCCATGAATAGCCTATCGTGTGCTGAAAAATGGCGTTAAGCCCAACAACAAAGCAAAGTGTGGGATAGATGTTCAAATGGATTTGAATTGAGCCATGTTTAACCCAGGATTGGTTCCATTTGGAAACAGACCGAGAAATTTTGATTGATTGAGACCAAAAAGATCTAATAGCTCTATATCATGCCGTAAATCATGTCTGCCATGATGTGTCCAATATAATGGGTCAGTAGCCTAAATCATGTCTGCTATGATGCCATGATGTGTTCAATATAATGGGTCAGTTCCTGAGTGGTTCTAAATGTGGGTTGAGTGGCTAGGTGGGGCAGTTTCTGAGCTGCCTGTCTCTGATCTTTTATTATTCTTGCAAAGCAATGGCGACCTAAACAGGGTCATCCAAAAAGGGAGGGGGGTATGTCAAGATTTGAGAGACATGGATCTGAAACATGCAACATCAGGAGTAATTTGGCCGAATCCATCAAAGTATTGGCCATAGTAGGGTCAGTAGCTCTAGTCAATGACCCTAGAAATCCGGGCTGTTGTCTCCCAAGTGTGGCCATTGACGGGTGTCTCTTTCAAGTCTGTAAGGTGCCAAAGAGGCTAAATCTAACATGAAGGTGCAACAATATCCTGAACCAGCTGACAAACATGGAGTACATTTGTCTGCCTTATAAAACAGATGAGTGGACATATGAGCAGCTGATATATTCTTGTCCTGTGCCAGGAGATCAGTACTAAACACATCTGCACCTTAAATCGATATGATTGGGGAAGGAACCAGAAGGATGGCATATCTTCCTCCTCGTTGAAATCAACCAATTCTTTAGGTTAGTAGTAGCCAACAATATCCTCAATGAAATCTAAACTTCAGTCTGTTCCATGGTAGGATTTCCATGGTGAAGGATGGTGGTGAGGAAGGAGCTACATCGCATTCAATGTTTGTTGCTGCCCAATCTGGATCCACTTGCAGCTCTGGAGAAGACATACAAGGTGGTTTGAAGTCTCAAATTCATCCCTACGAAAAGTTCATTAGCTCTCCCTTATAGACAAGCAGTGAACATATGTAAGTATGACACTGCCAGGATTAATGACTGGTTTGCCTGGCGAATGGTCAGCCTAAAAGATGGTAGTCTGGCTGTCACTGCTAAGTTCACTCCAAGGCCCTGGCTAGACAGACAAATTTCTCATTGAATTCCTTGTCAATGAAAGGGCATGTCAAACAACTGTATTGCTAGATGGACAGATATGTCACCAAGTTCCCTATAATTCACAGATGTTTAGACCTATTCAATGAAACTGTCCCCATGTTGGAATGATTATATTCAAAACATTATTTCAGTGCACAGAACTAAATAATAAAAAATGATTTATCACAATAACTTTTTTATTAAATTTATGTATCAATGGGAACTAGAGAGTGTCATATTGTGTGAGAAAATTTACAAATGACTTCTGATAAAATCCATAAATCAAAGCACTTTGGGAAATGTCAATACATATTATATAATATTATGACTTTAGACTGATTCTGCAATAAAGAAATTACCTGTCCATGACTTAGCCATCATGTCACAGTTAATTTTCGATTAATTCAAAGAGAATCATGCCACTATGGTAAGAAAACTATATTTTTTTTTTATCAGCCAGTGATGTCACCAGACAGCTTAGGCTTAGAGACCAGAAAACCATGGCAGTTTTTAAAGAGACCAACCATATCTAATCAGAACAATAATAGTCAAATTTTGGGCAGGTCTCTCATGCAGCCAGACATTATCCTGTTACATTCATTTTGGAAGAATCAGTACATGAAACATCATGTTACTCAGAGAGCAAACTGGGCAGGTGTAACAAAAGAGAGGGAAAAGGAGGTCTAGGAAGTTTGGACCAGATTTGGAACAAAGGCATGAGGTAGTACACTTTCACCCATATATGTCCCACTTTCCTAACTAGGCATCATAAAATTTATACATTTTGTACATTTAATTTAGTAGAAATATAATCTTCTATGTATAACTGAATTTAATAGTAAGTTGTATTAGAACTTATACTTGTTTGTATTTAAATATATAGTTGTGAAATATGCAGTTAGACAGTACTGGCCTTGTGTATGTATAATTAGGCATTTTTATATTTGTATATGTCTTTTATAATTTGTAAGGTAGGAAATGTGCAGATATAGTATTGATGTTGATAGTTCACTATGTCAAGAATGAGGGATATGTGTATATGTATCAGAAATCACAATATTGTTGTTGTTACAGCCTTTATTATAGAACAAGCATTTGTGGATTAGATAGATGTGAGTGTATGAGTTGACCTAATGATTTAATTGATATTATGCTGATGAAAGGTTTGAAAGAGTGTGTTAATTCTCATGTGATTGAGCAAGGAGACAAAATTGTACATTCCTTTCTAATTCGCAGGAAGTTTTCTGGGTGGGATAGGATGCCACCTGAAGATTAGAAAGAGGAAAAGATGTGGAAATCATGTGAAATAGGCAGTTGTGTGAAGGCACAGGGTCAGAAGAATAGCCAGTTGTGTAAAGGTGCAGGGCTGGAATATGGAAACAAGGGTAGCAGAAGTACCAAATTGGGATAAAAGGCGATAGTTGTAGATGAGTAACATAGAAGGGACACGGAAAGGATAAACTCTCACCTTTTTCTTGGCATGATGAAATAACTGGCAATTTGAATAGCTTTTATATAGACTGAAAGAAATTGTGTTAAAACATTGTCCTGTAATTGTTGAATGCCATGATATAGTTTATTAAATTGTTATACCTTTCACCTTGTTATTTGTATATTTTATACACTTGGACCACAGGTCTTGCTGACTGAGGGCTTGAAGCTATTTAATCTTTTAAGTGTCCATCCTTCTCTGGTGTTGATAATAATACCATAGGGGGCACATAATAGAGAACGCAAGTTTTTTTTCTCTAATATTTATTCAGTAACAGTCACAATATGTTGATATAATGTAATCCTAGACTGGTCTTCTTATCGTCCATATAAGAATTGATACTATATGTAGATACTAAGGGTAAACTAAACTACTTGACCAATATTATTATTTGAGTGCTTGGTTTGACTATACAGACATGTTTCAGGCAAGAAATTATTTGATGGCTATAGCAATTGCATCTCAACTGACTGGAGAGTTCTGCAACCTCTGAAAATTCCAGTTAGAGCACAATAAATTTAATTCACCATCAGTTTAATTACAATTGAATTATGTATTTTTCTGTCATCAAGTGGTGACTGAAAATTTCCTATATTCCCTCTACTTTGATCAACATTTACAGAATTTATTCAGAATTTATGGGCTTTTCACAGTTGGGAACAAATTTGTTTCCCAGCACCATGACAACCTTGAGTACTGCAGACATAATTAAATTAACACAAAAGCTTGTCAAAATGAATGAAATGTTTAAACTGCTTTACATTGCACTCTGAACAGAAAAAAATCTCAAGGGTTGATACTGTACATGGAATATAAAGTCTTTAATAGCAAGAAAACAATTGTGTAGGGTGGAGGAGTGAACTCGCATAAAGATAAAGTCACCTTTCATGGACAATGCACACCCATGAAATGTTTACTTTATATCTGTATGGAGCTAACGTGCATGTGTTGTTCAAGGGAGTCATAGGGTATACTGCCTTATGGTGAGACTGCATAATAATGAAAAAATCAGTAATTCCTCATTATAACCTTCCTCAAGGAAACTATGTAGTATATTGCCTTATAATAAAGTATAGTAATCCCTCATTATAACCTTGTTCAAAAGAACCAATGAGTATGCTGCCTTATAGTGAGACTGCCTTATAATGAAGTACATTAACCCTTCATTATAACCTTGTTCAAAAGAATCATGGAGTATACTACCTTATAGTGATACTTCCTCATAATGAAGTACAGTAATCCTTCATTATAACCTTGTTCAAAAGAACCATGGAGTATACTACCTTATAGTGATACTGCCTTAAAATGCAGTACAGTAATCCTTTATTATAACCTTGTTTAAAAGAACAATGGAGTATGCTGTCTTATAGTGAGACTGCCTTATAATGAAGTACAGTAACCCATGAAGTATGCTGTCTTATAGTGAGACTGCCTTATAATGAAGTACATTAACCCCTTATTATAACCTTGTTTAAAAGAACCATGAAGTATGTTGTCTTATAGTGAGACCGCCTTATAAAGAAGTACAGTAACCCTTTACTACAGTCTTGTTCAAAAGATCCATGGAGTATACTACTAGTGAGACTGCCTTATAATGGAAAGTACCATAACGAATTGTCCAATTTAACCATGGAGTATACTGCCTTAAAATGAAATAATTGTTATAACCTTCTCCAAACAAGTGATCAATTATACTGTCCAAGAGTAGACTGCCTTATGATGAAGTACAGTAATCCCTCATTATAACCTTGTCTAATATTTTTTGGAATTATTTCTTTTTGTTGTTTATAAAACACTGATGAACATTATTTCCACAATTTATAAGACTAAATACATAAATTTTCAATTTCTTACCTCTAATCCTGAATCAGAATTTATACTGCTACTCCGGTGTGTTTCATGACCATGCATTCCTTCCACCTCCTGTGCCAAGAAGTAAGGGATGAGTCTCTTTGCACTGACATTTGCCGTGATGACTGCAGTTGTAAAAAGTACAAACACAACAAGAGGAACTGAGAGGATATTGAATAAAGCTAATGTTGACATTGCTTTTCCAGCAGTCAAGGGTGTGTCTTCCAGGTATGAATACAGAACAAAGGTCTGAAAGTAATAATACATTCTGCATTATGTTTAGACTGAAAATGTGCTCATTCATGTAAATTCTAGAATTTGTCGATCTAATACACTCTGTAAGTTTATATAGACACCCACATGTAAGTTTACATGAACACCCTCACTTTGTAAGTTTACACATACACCATACTTTGTATGTTTATTTGGACACCCTCACTTTGTAAATTTACACATACACTATACTTTTTAACACCTACACTTTGTAAATTTACACATACACCCACACTATGTAAGTTAAGATGGACACCCGCACTTTGGATGTTTATATGCACATCATGCATGCCAACCCCTGAGTGGTACAAGCATAATTATTGCTATTATGGCAAAAAAGCATAATTTGGAGTAAAGAGGCGAATCTATATATTACATGCCAGAATTACAACATGTATGAGAAAGATATATTTTTACAAAAAAACTTGTATCAGCCGCTGGTAAAAATCTTCACAAAGGGTAAAATCCATATGGATTCGAACCAGAATACAAACACTAAATATACTAAAAATTACTTATATTCAACACTCACTTCACCTAGTCTACATGCGTAACTTTTGCTGAATGATTAAAAGAGTAATCATATACAGCTTAACAGAAAAGTAACTTGGTGAACAAAAGTGTAATGAATATGCCCATACCTTGTAACTTTACATGTACACAATACTTCATAAGTTCACATGTGCAACTACACTTTGCAAGTTTACACGTGTTTTTACTTTTTACGTTTGTATGGACACCCACACTTTGTAAGTTTACATGTGCACCCACACTTTAAAAGTTCATATGTACACACACACTTTATAAACTCACACACACTTTGCAAGTTCATATGGACTTCATCTCTGTAAGCTTACATGGACAAACACACTTTATAAGTTTACATACACACTCATACTTTTTAAGTTTACATGTACACCAGCACTTTGTAAGTTCACATGTATACCCACATGTCATAAGTTTACAAACACACTCATATTCGGTAAGTTTACATGTAAGTTTATATATACACTCACATTTTGTAAGTTTACATGTACACCAATACTTTTTTAAGTTTACATGTAAGTTCACATGTACATCCAGACTAGCAAGTTTATGTGTACATCCAGACTTGATAAGTTTACATGTACACCCAGACTTTAAAAGTTTAAATGTACACCCACACTCTAAGTTTGCATGGACATTACATTTCCAGAAAGGATCTTAAATACAATTATAATTTGTTTATTTGCAAGCATGTGGATTATTAAAATGATGTATGAGAGTACTGGACACTCAGTATTTAAAAAGTAATGCTCCTGATGAAAACTTGGGGTCCTGTTGAGAAATGAGAGAGGCAAATGCGAGGCAAACCATCAAATTAATTTTTTTAATAAGCACCATTACATTAATTACTACTTGCTAGTTTTGGTTAATTTGTCACAGTAACTTCAAACACTGTTAGAATATACAGTAAGTGAATACGTTCTGTTCACTCACCATCACTTAGAAAACAAAGGCCTTTTTTAATACCTGTTGTATAACAACAGGATTCAGTTTGAGAAAACTGTGGTCAAAGACTAGTTATTCATGGATGTATAGCCTTGGCCTAGTGTGACTAGCTTCTGCAAGTTTAGGATGTGCAAAGAACATATCAAACCTCTGATTGTACATCTTCTGACATGTAGATATGAATTCACATTGTTCCAGATTATTAACCTGACATGTGAATACAAGAAACTAATTAATTTTCCATAGACATCAATATTCTTGTTTGAGAAAAAAACTTGTGCATTTGATGACCAATAAATAATAAATGTATTTCAAAGACTAGATTGACAATTTTCTGAACAGTCAAAATTCTATACTTTGTAACATTTTCTTGAGATAAATTCCCCCAAAGTTGGTACTTAAAAATAGAGATGTAAAAATTCTGGAAAATTTCTGCCAGGTACCCATTAATTCTAATGATTGGCTACCCAATAAAAGGGAAATTGTATTAAATGCCAAAATGAAATGCTCTGTTGTAGGTTCAGACATGCTAACTTTAAAGAGCGGTAAGTGGCAAAAAAGCATATTATGAACTTAAAGAGCAAACTATAAATTACATGCCATAATTATGGAAAACATGTTTAATTTATTTAACATCCATTTATGTTTGCTACTTACCTGGATCTGCACTTAGAATTTCATCACAAATGGGCTAAATCCATGTGGAACAGTAGTTAATACAAAAGTATAGAAACAAAGAAATTGATAAATTATTTATGCAGACCACTCACTTTAGCTGGTCTACATATCTACAGTAACTTTCACAAATAGTCCACAAATGATGACTGTTGTAAAATTAATGCAAAAATTACCACATTTACACAACCAGTGAATTTTTATTAGATATTTTCAGTGTTTTTAAATAACATAGATTTACCTTATATTTAAATATTTCAGTTCAAAATTTCATTATGTATAGTTATCCATTTCCTTCATTTTTTCCTAACATGGCATAAGAAGTGCAAGTTACAGTAACCAAGCTTTTGTATTGCCTTTGCTGTGACAATGTGTGTCTTGGGTTTGCTGTTAATAAAAAAAATTCCAATAAACGAACATGTGAACATCAACCTGACTTGAACAGCTAATTCTTGCCCCAGGGCCAAAAACTTGAGACAAAAATGGCAATAGTTATACCAGACATTTATGCTGTGTTTTTTTAAAATTTATATTATAGTATGTTTTTAAATTTTATTTTGTTGAATATTTCTTAATCAGTACATACTGTCGCTGTTGAACAAAGTTATGGACCAAGTTAATGTCATCAGGATCTCAAAACAAGTGCATTAAAGTTGTGAGAAAAAATGGGGATCTCAAACCATGGCTAGGCACAAAGTTAGGATGGTTTAGCTTTTAAATATTAGCATTGATTGTAAAATGTTGCATGAGAAAGGAGAAGTGTCCTCCCTTTTTTTATTATATAGCATATATACAAGTGAAATGTAAGCAACCATACAAGCCCTTGTGATGATGAATAAATGCGCACAAGACATGAGCCTTGAACTGTAAGTGTTATCCTGGGACTCAATTTGAACTTGGAATACTTTTTTGTTTTAAAATGGGTACCCAGTTGTTCATTTTATTACCCAGGTTATTATCAACATTCGGTTACCTAAGTACCCAGGCAACAAAACCCTTACATTGCCTATTTAGGCTCAATTCTATTCTGCTGATGAGACTGGCTGGTGTCTTGAAAGAAAATGTTCCTTCTTAGCATCTTGTGGACCTAAGCTGCAAGAAGGAAACACAATAACCAAATTTTAACAGCCATGCAATACAGATCTAAAATTTGGAACCCAAACAGAATTTTCTACAACTCTGATATATGACCTAGTTTTCTCCACTCCTTATACTAGATGTTTTAGCTGGAAACTGACTAATTTACTATGACACAGTGAAACTTACTGGAACTAAGATTCTATTTTGTACATTTTTGCCTCATAAACTGACATTCCAATTATAGTGGGTCACTAAGTTTTTATAATGGGATGCTTAATCACACTGCTCTTTAAATTTGGTTACAATTGACATTCTTTCTATTAAAAACACATGTACAATATTGGACTTAGTACATCCTTGCTATTAAAAACATGTGTACAATGTTGAACTTAGGACCTTCCAGGAGCCAATATCATTCAACTCTTCCATTTTCACAATATACCAGTTAACAAATCTGAACTAGAGAACTTTTGCTTACATTAATTGCTCAGAGGTAATTTGTATCTGCAAATATATGCAAAGGTTACTGTCATAGAATGTTCAATATTTACTCTGTGTCTATGTGTGTATGTGTGTGTGCTCTCTGAAACATCATAAAATTGGTAAACAGTATAAACTGTCAAAATGAGACCAATGCATTTGAAGGCAGTTGTCTTATTTGATAGTGTAATGGCATCATTTGTACATGTTTGATGTCTCTTGAAGTCAATATTTTTGGATAAAAATTGGTTAAACTTGGTCAAATGTTTGCCTCAAGGAGGTCTTAAAACATTTTCAAACAGGCAAATATGATACAGATAATGCACACAGTATTGTATACCAGAAGTTAAAATAAAATATTAGGATCAGGTGAATCACAGTACAGAAAACACTGGTGACTTGCAGGACTCAAAAGATCTGTATTACCATAAGATCTGATGGAAGAATATAACTTCAATTCTGAATAAACTTTATATTGTAAATGTTGTTTTCTTTACACTTCACAAAGGAATTTATATTTACATTTGAAATATTATTTGAAGAGAATTACTGTGACGATTTCCTCATAACAAGATTTTCTACTACTAATTACCATCTTTGGATCAATATTCAAGGGAGATAATATGAGGTCTAATCATCTGCCTAAATTAAGTTGCCTCCTTTGACATATATAAAAACTGACTTGGAGGCCAGTGGCTCCATACTTTGTTACTAATTTTAAGACCATAAAGTTTGTTACTATTATTAGTAATACAAACTATTCTTGGTAAATCAGAAGGGATACTATACCAAAGACATGAAGGAAATCACAAAGGTTTAGTGGAATGCAGCACTTTGAATACACCCATTGCTATGACATACAGGGGCTGAATGCAGCTTGCTGATGCCATGGTTGATATGATACCCATTATCTTAACATGATTACAAACACAAACAGCATGATACTTACCAACATGGTTCCAAGAGCTGTAACAGAGGTGCCAACAAATGCTGAAAAGAGCAGATAAAACCAAATTTAGATTATGTAAAGTTAAAATTAGGTTATAACAGAATTTCCTCCATCAGACCAGTCTGGGTCACTGGGATTCAGACTGGTCAGAATAGTAAGGTCAAATAAAGTGCTGACAGTAATGTTAAAAACCAACCAATCAATCAACAGCTTCTGACATTTCAAAGTATAATTATCCAAAAATATCAGTTAACAATACTTGAAAATTCAAAATGGATGATTTGGTAATACTGGAAAATCATGAATATATGATTTTGTAATGTTCAAAAATCCAGAACGGATGATTTGGTAGTACTGGAAAATCCGATTGGACAATTTGAAAGCACTGGAAAATCCAGAATGGATGATATGATAGTACTAGAAAATCCAGAATGGAATATATGGTAGTAGTGGAAAATCCAGAATGGATGATATGGTAGTACTGGAAAATCTAGAATGTATGTTATGGTAGTACTGGAAAATCCAGAATGGATGATATGGTAGTACTGAAAAATCCAGAATGGATGATATGGTAGTACTGGAAAATCCAGAATGGATGATATGGTAGTACTGGAAAATCCAGAATGGATGATATAGTAGTACTAGAAAATCCAGAATGTATGTTATGGTAGTACTGGAAAATCCAGAATGGATGATATGGTAGTACTGGAAAATCCAGAATGGATGATATGGTAGTACTGGAAAATCCAGAATGAATGATATGGTAGTACTGGAAAATCCAGAATGGATGATATGGTAGTACTGGAAAATCAAGAATAAATGATATGGTAGTACTAGAAAATCCAGAATGTATGTTATGGTAGTACTGGAAAATCCAGAATGGATGATATGGTAGTACTGGAAAATCTAGAAAAAAAGATGATACTGGATGATACTATAATTATCCAGAATCTTCAACTGTTGGCAACTAGTACTTTATAGTGTATAGCATCCTGGCTATCTAAGGCCTATTAGAGTTATGTTTTCAGAATGTGAACACTGAAATAGAATTCTGAGCGATATAAGTCTGGTAGTCACTGAATGTGTATGCAGGCCTTGATCCTTTCTATCTGCTGTGATATAATGTAGTCATGAAAAATACAGTATTTTCAGAATGACTTCACAAATAAAATTATCTTGACATTCCGAAATGGCAATAACAATCACTCCTGCCCTTACTAACAATTTAAGAATATGATTGTGTTCTTTTCTCATTTCACCACAGCTTTATTTTCATTATTAGCATATTAATGCCTGCATTGTAATCATTGAAACCTACTTTTATTTGTGTCTTACAACCACTTCAACAAAAACTCGCATGTCTAAGAAGTGTGTAAAACTGATCAGTGCATATCTCTTTTGTCAGTTTATAGTGATGTCTAGCATTGGGGCATTATGCTGTAGACATGATGTCCCACCGAGTTACATTATCCTGACACCAGTCCAACGAGTCCTAACATTAACTTCTTAATGCTAAGCACCAAGCAAGGCAGCTGTTAGTACCATTTTTATAAGTCTTTGGTATGACTCAGCCAGGGATGCTCTAACCACTAGGCTAACAGAGCGGTGCCAATAGAAATGCAACTTTCAAAATTCTAAAAGAGAATCAAATCATTCAGCACAAACTGATGCTCTGTAGACATGATACTCAGTCTTCAAAAAAGCAAAGATATAAGACTTTGTCAGATTGACCCCTAAGCAGTTGTTGTCATGTCTTCATGAAGGACAGTGAAGATCTGATTTTAATCAGATCAGAATTTATCTATTTTTAACATATCAAGATTAAAATTGTTTCTAAAGATAAAGACACAATTAATATCCATAGTCCCTTATTCATAATTGATTTCATCAAAGATCCTTACAATATAAACCCATTTATAGAAACAGGATGATAAATACAGTTCGTAAAATGTGAAATGTAGGTCACAGTAGTATTCCTTTGAGGCATATTATCATCTATTTTGATAATTTTAGCATAAACAAACCTTGATAATAAACTTAAACGATACAATTTTACCCAAGTCAGTGATGCATGAAATACAGACCACTGTGACCTACTTCTATGATGAGGGTATTGCACTCATCAAGACACATCTATCCATAGACAACCAAGAATTACTGTATAACAGTATATATCTACTGGATACTAAAATCTGACTTGGTCATTAGCTAAAAGCAAAATCTTAACCTAGCCGGTAAATGTGAAATCTAGAGGACAGTGACCTTTTTGTGTTATGGATATGGTAATAATACAGATGCTCACAATCATCAAGTTTGATGACTGCAGCATGAGCAGAGCTTGAGAAATAAAATTAAAACATTTAAATAAAGGCTGTGACACTTGAAATATAGGCCATGGCCAATTAGCTGCAAGACTACCACAATGCTTTGCATAGATCATGCTTATTATCAAACTTGTCCAACATTTTGATCATATAAATGCATATTCAAACTTTGACTAAAATTGGATTAGAAATATGGATTCCAGAGTGGTAACAGACAATTGTTGATGCAACAATTTATAATGGAAGGACAAGAGCCTTCACGGCTAAAAGGTAGGATGAGCTGAACTGGAAGACAACAATATATTTACAAAGCACGTTCATGTCTGGATTACCTCCTACATACTGAATCATGTTAAAGTACAGCCTGACTATGCTGGTTACATGAAGTGTTAACAGATGGAAATATAGACAAATGAAAAAGACGACTATAGTAGGGCTCTGCACCTTATTTCAGTCCCCTAACTCTTCACAAACTAATCCTACTGATGAGTATATGCACATGTTATGAAAAAAGTGCAATTCATTGGATAAATTAAATTTTCCATGCTGAGTAAGAGTAAAGAATCTATTTCAAAGACAACCTGAGTAACAAAGACAGCTGAAATATATATTTTACATATTTTAAATATCTGTAAGACAATGAATCCAATGTTAATTCCATTGTTTCCCTATAATATCATCTTTGAACAAAAAAGCCAACTTACTGAATAAAGCTCTAAATACAGCAATGTAAAACAAATATTTGACCTCCACTTTGCGAGTGTCACTAATTTCCTTGAAGAAGATGGATTCCCATGCCAACAACTTGATGACCTTCATTCCCTGAACCATCTCATTGCTACTCTTCACTCTCCTATCTGCCTGTTGCTGCAAAGAGGCAATGATATAATTAATGTGATCAAAATTCTTTAGCAAATTCTGTGTACATAAATTTTTTTTAAAATTTTGGTTAAAAAAAAAATGTGAGCTGACAACAGCTTCCAAACATTTTCTACTAATGACAAGCATAACCCATTATACACTTAATTTACAGTTGATAATCCATTATACACTTAATTTACAGCTGATAACCCATTATACACCTAATTTACAGCTGATAACTTATTAAAAACTTAATTTACAGCTGATAACCCATTATACACTTAATGTACAGCTGATAACTCATAATACACTTAATTTACAGCTAAAAACCCATTATCCACTTAATTCACAGCTCATAGCTCATACACTTAATTTACAGCTGATAATCCATTATATACTAAATTTACAGCTGATAACCCATTAAAAACTTAATTTACAGCTGATAACCCATTATACACTTAATTTACAGCTGATAACCCATTATATACTAAATTTACAGCTGATAACCCATTATACACTTAATTTACAGCTGATAACCCATTATACACTTAATTTACAGTTGATAACCCATTATACACTTAATTTACAGCTGACAACTCATAATACACTTAATATACAACTAAAAACCCATTACACACTTAATTTACAGCTGATAACCCATTATACACTTAATTTACAGCTTTTAACCCATTATACACTTAATTTACAGCTGATAACCCATTATACACTTAATTTACAGCTGATAACTCATTATACACTTAATTTACAACTAAAAACCCATTATACACTTAATTTACAGCTGATAACTCATTATACACTTAATTTACAGCTGATAACTCATTATACACTTAATTTACAACTAAAAACCCATTATACACTTAATTTACAGCTGATAACCCATTATACACTTAATTTACAACTAAAAACCCATTATACACTTAATTTACAGCTGATAACTCATTATACACTTAATTTACAACTGATAACCCATTATACACTTAATTTACAGCTGATAACTCATTATACACTTAATTTACAACTGATAACCCATTATACACTTAATTTACAGCTGATAACCCATTATACACTTAATTTACAGTTGATAACCCATTATACACTTAATTTACAGCTGACAACTCATAATACACTTAATTTACAACTAAAAACCCATTACACACTTAATTTACAGCTGATAACCCATTATACACTTAATTTACAGCTGATAACCCATTATACACTTAATTTACAGCTGATAACTCATTATACACTTAATTTACAACTAAAAACCCATTATACACTTAATTTACAGCTGATAACTCATTATACACTTAATTTACAGCTGATAACTCATTATACACTTAATTTACAACTAAAAACCCATTATACACTTAATTTACAGCTGATAACCCATTATACACTTAATTTACAACTAAAAACCCATTATACACTTAATTTACAGCTGATAACTCATTATACACTTAATTTACAACTGATAACCCATTATACACTTAATTTACAGCTGATAACTCATTATACACTTAATTTACAACTAAAAACCCATTATACACTTAATTTACAGCTGATAACTCATTATACACTTAATTTACAGCTGATAACCCATTATACACTTAATTTACAACTAAAAACCCATTATACACTTAATTTACAGCTGATAACTCATTATACACTTAATTTACAACTAAAAACCCATTATACACTTAATTTACAGCTGATAACCCATTATACACTTAATTTACAACTAAAAACCCATTATACACTTAATTTACAGCTGATAACTCATTATACACTTAATTTACAGCTGATAACCCATTATACACTTAATTTACAACTAAAAACCCATTATACACTTAATTTACAGCTGATAACTCATTATACACTTAATTTACAGCTGATAACTCATTATACATTTAATTTACAGCTGATAACCCATTAAAAAAGGAATTACAGTTGCTCTGAACAAATGACTGTGACATCTACATCTATTTGATTTGCTTACTTCACTTTTTTATGGCATTATGAAGTCCTTTCAAACAGATGGCTTAATCGCTACAGATAAAAGTCCAAATCTAACAGCAAAAATAAAACATTAGGATAGCACACTATTCTCTTTTGCTTATAGATCAAGTTATTTGCTATAATCTTTGTGGCCACATTACAACAAAAAAGATGAGTAATGTTCCACTACTCTGTGAACAGAATTTGACTGAACTGAGTCAAGTTAATCATAATAGTCTAAGAACTTAACTTTACTTTGACAATGAGCTTTCTTTTCCCTCCAGTTATCACTGTTTCCATCTTCCCTAAATATGTTCTCTGCAGATAAGTGTATTTTTAGCACTAGTTAAGTTGACAACATTGCAACTATCAGTCACAAAGTACTCTGAAGACTAAGCTAGTACAAAGGCTATTTGAAAAGTCCTGAATATTAGTGTGCTATACAACAAAGATTTTTATCGGTAAGCATTCACTCAAATTACACCCCATGAACCTCTACATATATTCTAAGTCTGATTATTGAATTACCTAATACCATTTTGTGATCACTTTTCAGTAAATTGTTTATGGAAAACTGCACTTCCAACCTCATGGTGACTGTTAAACTGTCTACCACTTAAGAAATTTTCAGCCAAAGATCACTTGGAGCTAAATCAGGGCTATATGGAGAATGTGGCCAAGTTTGGATCTTCTTCCCTTTCAGGAACTCTGTCATGAAGGCTAATTTATGTACTAGACCTTTATCATGGTGCACTCAGACTGTGGGTCATCCAGAACATAGGACACTTTTCAAGGATTGGTAAAATCTTTAAAATTATGTACCTCCTCAAAACTGTAGGATATGACAGCTATTTACATCCACAAGCATTTAATATATCAGCCTTGATGCCAGTCAGAGAGTACCCTCCTAGAGACCTGACTGTACAGTATGCCTTTGATGCTAGTCAGAAAGTACCCTCCAAGAGACCTGACTGTACAGTATGCCCTTAATGCTAGTCAGAAAGTATCATCAGTAATATGTAAATGATGTGTCAATAACCTAATCGTAATAGAGATCTAAGATGTTTGATAATTTCAATGCAGTTTCCTGTATGTGACTATTGGAGCATTTTGCTACTGAGACTAAAAAAAAATAAATTAAAATTCAAAGAAAACATACAAACCAATTTCTTTCAATGGTATTTAGCAGATTTCTCTATCAAGTATACTGCTCGCAGCTAAAATGGATACACTGGAAGACATGGGATTGATTCCTCATCTCTCATGCTAGATATCGACCAATAATATCATAAGTGCCAAATTTATGTGTCATGTTTACATACTCTATGGCTTTAAAAATAAAACCACCTATCAGCATCAGGAATGCCAAGTTTGATCTTTACAATGCACCTCAAGTTAGTGCTTTCTACTGCTTATTATGGAATCCTAAACTTAACACAAAACAAAAACTTTAGAAAGTGGTAATGGATCTATTTCAGGTAAACATGTTGATTTGGGTCAGAGTTTCGGAGAATCCAAAGTGAATTTTAAAAGCTATTATGTTTTAAATAAACAAGGCCCATTAGATCATTCAAGAAGGTCTGTGACTGTCAGAATTTTACCAGTTGTGCTTTAACATCTGGCACTTTAAATTGTATTATGTTGTGTCCAGTTTGGGCTGAATTTTATTTTCTTTAAATTACTGATTTCAAGAGATTATTGTCTTTGGAAATACAAAATTGCTCTGAAAAAATTCTTGGATAAAGACATCTATTGGAATTTATATTAAATTCAAACATGGAATAATATTTCTGTGATTGAACAAGAGACTGTTGACACATCAAAATAATGCAGGCCATAAGAGACACATCATTGCCTTCAATTTTAAATCTCTACAAACTTGAATTTTATCCAGGACTTTTTATTACTAGGTCTTGTGTCTTTAATTCCTGGATTATTTTTTAATTTAATTCACAATAACTTAAGTTTTTTTCTCTTAATTTTTCACTTTGTATTCAATGGAAATAAAATATTTGTTAAATTTTACAAAGCTTGTTGTCTTCGTTCTTTCCTGTTACTTATTTTTAGAGAACCATGCCATTCCTTATCTGAAATAAATTGTGATGAATGTAATAACACAATAAAAAAAATTAAATGGCGAGACCCTTACAGTACACATGCTGTAAAAATTGAACAAAAAATGTATTCAACCTTGTGACTGGATCATTATGTGATCTTTAAGGTCAGAATTTGCTTTCTTTTTTAAAAAAACAAAAGTGGCTATAAACCGGAATTTAATTGTCTAAACCTTAGGGTATGTAAGTTGGTTCAGATTTCTTTGAATAACCTTTCATGGAAGTGCTGTTTGATGCCTCTAGACGATTCACATGGAAGCACTGTTTGATGCCTCTAGACGATTCACATGAAAGCACCTTTAGAAGCCTCTACACCATTTTCATTGAAGTGCTTTTGGATGCCTGCTGTAGACCTCAGTCATTTTGAGGTGGTTTTCATAGTGCCACCTTTGGGGAAAATTCTCTATTAGGTAATACATTCATTGATCTGAATGACCATTACATCAAATCACAGTGGTGATTTGTATCCAACTGATATGTAGCAGAGAGAAAATTGGAGTGATTAAGTTCCGCACCATGTTACATGGGGTTCTAAAAATATAAGTGAGCTGTACTGAACAGATTCTATAAAAAGAAAATAAGGAAAGTACATATAGGTCCATTAACTCTCACTCTATTCTTACAAAACAGTCTTTCTTTTCATTCTCAAACTGATGTGATGAGTGGGAAAAGGAAATAAAATAAGACAAACCTTTTTATTGCTTTATTTTAATTTTATTTTTTTAATGTACCTGAAAAGTATAATCCTTATAATGGTAAGCATAAGATTAGATGATTATTCCCAAAATGTAATGGTTGCTATGTATGTATTAATGACAAAATGATCATGTACTTGATATAACATCGCTAAATATAGACATTGACAACTAACTACTTTTCTCCCTGCCAAGATATTTTATGTACTTATACAAATGATATGAATATTTTGTCCAGCAAATTATAATTTTTTATTGTCACAACTGTATATTGAGGATCAGTGAAGGTATGGGATTGGCTAGGTAAACAAGGTTGTATAATATTTTTTTCTGCCAATTATGAACACTTGCTGATGTTTTTGTGTTTTCTTTCACAAAGAATAAATTCCAGTTGCAGCCCTGCCTTTTTTCTCTTTGTCTGAAAAAATATGTGAGTCTGTGTACATAAATTGCCTATGGTGACAAACATGCATGTTGCCGAAATATTCCCAAAAAGAAGTCTTAAATATTATCATTTCTTTTCTTTTTGCAAATCAATGGCAAATTCACAAGCCACAGAGGCTATATTGTTTAACCTTTTTGTGAATGGATAAAATGTATAGACAAACTGATCAATGCCCATCACATTTCAGTCATTGCTAGAAATGTAACACTAGCCATTATGGTGACCTGGATTATATAATCCAAGTGCTGACTGGAATGAGTTTTAATACCAAGAGTGTTTCAAAAAGTCTGTATAATAAAAATAGCCAAAATGATGTAGGTCCATTCAACTTATCTCACATATGAAATTTTAGATCAATGATATAGGTCCATTTTATTTACCTCACATATGAAAATTGTAAGACAATGACATAGGCTAAAATATTATTTCAAATTTGTATAATACTGTCTCAGAAAAAGAATTTTTTTATCAATGATGGTAACTTAAATTGTCAAGTAGTAAACTGAACTTTAAGTACTACAGGTTATAAGGCAAGCAATTCAGTACTACAGCCCATAGGGCAGGCAATTAAGTACAACTGTCCAATGGCAGCCAGTTATGTACCAAATGCCATCTGGCAGGAAATTAGGTACCCATTGAGCAGGCAATTAAGTACTTCAGGCCAATGAGCTGGCAATTAAATACTACATCCAATCTTGCAGGCTATTAAGTACTACATCTCACCTGGCAGCCAGTTATGTACTACATCCCATATTAAAATGCAATTTAGTACTACATCTCACCTGGCAGCCAGTTATGTACTACATCCCATATTAAAATGCAATTGAGTACTACATCTCATCTGGCAGGTAAGTAAGTACTACATCTCATCTGGCAGCCAGTTATGTACTACATCCCATCTGGTAGGTAAGTAAGTACTACATCCCATCTGGCAGGTAAGTAAGTACTATGTCCCAGCTGGCAGGTAAGTAAGTACTACATCCCATCTGGCAGGTAAGTAAGTACTACATCCCATCTGGCAGGTAAGTACTATATCCCATCTGACAGGTAATTAAGTACTATATCCCATCTGGCAGGTAAGTAAGTACTACAGCCCATCTGGCAGGTAATTTAGTACTACAACCCATCTGACAGGTTTGTTTGTTGTTGGGCTTAACGCCATTTTTCAGCACACGATAGGCTATTCATGGCAACCAGTATTAATGGTGGAGGAAGAAACCGGGAAATCACCGGAAAGAACCACCGACCCACGTGAAGCTACTGGCAAGCTTTCTCACATATCTACATTAGCCGAATCCTAGACTCGAACACACGCATACAGAGGTGAGATGGCAGTGATCCATAGTGGACAGCGCTTTAGACCACTCGGCCACTCGGGGCCCCCATCTGACAGGTAATTAAGTACTATATCCCATCTGGCAGGTAATTAAGTACTACATCCCATCTGGCAGGTAAGTACTACATCCCATCTGGCAGGTAAGTACTATATCCCATCTGACAGGTAATTAAGTACTATATCCCATCTGGCAGGTAAGAAAGTACTACAGCCCATCTGGCAGGTAATTAAGTACTACAACCCATCTGACAGGTAATTAAGTACTATATCCCATCTGGCAGGTAATTAAGTACTACAGCCCATCTGGCAGGTAATTAAGTACTACAGGACATTAATAAGGCAATTAAATCCACTTCAATTAACATATCATAGTTTTAAGAAAACTCATTTGCAAACTATTTGTCTATACTGAAGATATAGTTTAAGAAATAAAAGTGGAGTATAATTTCCATAAGCACTTTTGTTGCTAAAAGCAAGCCAAAATACAAGGTAAACATCTTTTTCGACTTGGAAGGGCTGGATTTACAAGGTAGTACATGAACACCTAAGATATTATGATTGGACAATGTATTTCCTTACCATAACCTTTTTCTGCATCTTGGACATTCCACGACCGATCATAATCTGAAAGGGAGCTGATATTATCACCAGCAATCCACCAATCACAGCACTAATCCCAAGCTTGAAGTACATTAGAATCAGAGCTATCACAAGCTGTAGAAACAGAAAGTAATATTTAATATGAAAGTGTAGGAAAATTATTTGGTGTAGAAAAAGAAAATTTTTTTTTATTTAGTACATAAGTATTGGGAGATTACTTGGTGTAGAAATAGAAAGTAATTATTTGGTACAGAAGTATTGGGAGATTGCTTAGTGTAGAAATAGAAAGTAATTATTTGGTACAGAAGTATTGGGAGATTGCTTAGTGTAGAAATAGAAAGTAATTATTTGGTACAGAAGTATTGGGAGATTGCTTAGTGTAGAAATAGAAAGTAATTATTTAGTACAGAAGTATTGGGAGATTACTTGGTGTAGAAATAGAAAGTAATTTTTTAGTACAGAAGTATTGGGAGATTGCTTAGTGTAGAAATAAAAAATAATATTTAGGACAGAAGTATTTGGAGGTTACTTGGTGTAGAAAACTAAAGTAATATTTAGTACAGAAGTATTGGAAATTACTTCTTGAGCCTTTATTGTGCCACAATAGAATTAGGTTTCTATCCAAAATATCTTACTGCACTTTTCCTTCTGAAAACTCTACTGAATACATATTTCATTTTATATACATGTAGATATTTCTGATTTAGGAGTATTTAGTTTAGAAAGTACCCAGTAAACAAAACATAACTTATACAGATCGAAGAATCAGTAATGTTCTAAACACATGGTTACATACAGTTTCATATTCATCACTAGGAAGGACATGTTGACAAGAGTTTTGGTTTTCCAGGATAAAAATGGAACAAACAGCATTTATTTTGATCTGGAATGAGTCAGCTTTTCATTAATAACAAGAAAAGTGGATATGCAAAACAAATGCACCATGACATAATAATAAGAGAAATGGAAATGTAATACAAATGCCCTGTGACTTAAGAAGGAAAGTGGTAATTTAATACAAATGCTCTTTGACTTAATAGGGGCTGTTCCAGCAAAACATACATGGGACCCAAGGAAGACACTTTTAATGTGGGATACTCACCTATAGATGCAACTCCTAATGTCTTATCATTCTATGAAATCAATGTACCCTGGCATATCAGGATGTTGTTGTTTGCAGTTTGACTTAACTAATATATCATCACTAAGCATTATTAGAAGGATCAACTAGGTATTATTTCAAAATCTTCCTGAGAAAATGCTATTTAATCTATAGGACCATCTGTTCAGGAGAAGTAGCTATGACAAGATTTCAAAGATGGCTGCTAAGAAGTCTTTCAGAAAAACGCAATTCTTACTAAATACTCTTATAATCTTACATAGTTGATCTTTTGTTTGATGTGTATGTACAACTCATGGTTCTTTTCATTAATAATATGTCTAGACTAGACTATATGTCTAGACTAGAACTATCTGGATATTTTCAATGACAACCACTCTGCCAAATCAAGCTATCTAATTCCAATCTGCTCTGAATTCCATTCTACTATGTAGGTGAATATATTAGAAAAATATAAAACAACAGCATGTAATAAAGAAAAAAACCACATTTATGTTTAGATCTGAGTCAAGGGAAGAAATTGCTTGTTAACATGTATGAATACATCCAAGCAAAATATCTGTATGCCACAACTCATTCTTGCTTTTGTGTACAATGGGTCCAAAAATCAATCTCAGGACTTTATCACCTGGCATTCAAAGATGGAAACTGTAGTAATATTAAAGAGCCACTAAGTAAGGCATCACATACCTGGAGTGGGGTGGCCCAAATGTAATGTATGTAGAAGAACAACGACATCAGGGAACTTGCATCCATCGTCATGTGATTCATGATCTGGCCTAATGTAGTTGTCCCACCCGAAATTACCAAACTTGACAACTTCAAGGACTTGGTGTAGATCATAGCCTGAAAAAGTCATCATGCTGTGTAATCAGAATTGAGACTTCAGTTTTAAAAATGGTATGTACCTAATTAATATTGATAATTTTATACATCTTGAAGGAAAGAAATAATGTTATACAGTGCTCCGTGATATTTCCGATTCGCGTTCTGGCAAGAAAATGCCAATGAAATAGAATTAAGGTGGAAAATTAGTATATATGCCAAGGTCATGATTACTGCTAATAAAAGTACTACCTTTGTTTATTAAAATAAAGTTATCCAATGTTTTTAATGAGATGAAATTTAAATTTTAATGCCATATTTTTCCCATAATAAGTACATGGTTGATGACAAGTCCACAACCAATATAATTGTTGTAAATAATACCATGGATATCTATGTCTGATAATAAGACAATCCCCATCTTTTTGAGAAAAATATTAGGCTAGCTCCCTGGTCATGTCATTGGAAAAAGACTTTATTTGTTTTAGGCTGACCAGAGACAATTAAAAATATCTTTACCTGTAGAGCAGACCTGAGCCGCACTCCTTCTCTTATCACCAGGTAATGATGGTTTTGTAAAAGGGTATGCTGGATCAAGGTGACAATGAAGAGAAGAGCACATAGAGTATAACCATTGCTCATGAAGCCAGACACCGATATATAAAAAGGATGGGGATGCTGTAAAAGATGAAAGCATCTAGCTTAAAACCTCATTTCTAGTTCAACTAGCCTACAGCATGCTGCATAGTCTAACCAGTCTACAACCTCTAGCTTAGTCTAACTAGCCCACAACTTCCTGCCTAGTCTAACCAGCCCACAACTTCCTGCCTAATTCAACTAATAATCATTGCTAGGGAGATACCAGAGTAGGTTGTGTGGGGTGTGGTGGGGGAAAAATGAAATGATTTTACATTACTAAGAATTTACACAAAACAAAGAAATTCAAAGGTTATCATAACATTGCATATTACTGCCCTAAGTTGTGATAGCAGCAAATTAACACTGGATTCATATTTTACAGCGAAAAGTAACGTATTGTCCCTGCTAGTCATTTTGTCATTTCCTCCTATTAAACTACACACATTAACTTCCAATAAAAAAGAGCGGAATTTTGTCATCAGTTGCAATGTAAACATTAATTTATCACTTGTGAAAATCCCTCACTCGAAACCAATCCACTAAAAAAAAAGACTGAGCAACCATGACTGTCCAATAAATGTACTGGTTTTTATAGGTCTCATCCAATTGTTACCACTCATACAATAACTGTCCAACAAATGAACTGTTTTTTTATAGGCCTAATCCAATTATTACCACATATACAATGACTGTCTGACAAATCGTTTTTATAGGCCTAATCCAATTATTACCACACATACAATGACTGTCTGACAAATGAACTGGTTTTTATAGGCCTCAAACAATTGTTACAAATCATACAATACTGGGTAATATTTTCCTTTGAAGCCAATTAAATATTACTATATTAGCATTTTACTGAAAGCTCAAGGTTGATAAAACAATCTGTTCAAAAGTAATAATATAAAGATTTACAGAGTTACTATCAAGGAAGCCGTTCTTAAGTTTAGATTTTAAGTTTTGATTTTAATATAAGAATATATGAATACCATATTTGCCAGCATTTAAGCCAATACCTGTTATACTCCAAATTGATTTATATATGGATCATCTCATTCAAATCATTTTATTGTATGCTGGGTAAGTTTTCATGTGCAAAAGAAAAATATTTGTTTGTAAAGTACGAAAAATGATGTGTAAAAAATACTTAACATTGTGGGAAAGAGATCATAAGCAAAAAAATATTGGACCATTGTATAAATTTGATTACATATATGTCTATTAGAATAGACACTTTAGAAAACCAATAAAAGACAATAGGTATTTCATCACATATATCTTCTTGCACCTGGTGATCAAAAAAAATTTGCTCCAACATACAAGAGAGGTTGCAGGATAATTGTAATCAGTATTGTTCTGTCACCTAACAATTGTGATCCTACTTATTTACAAGGGCACTGCTATAGTCAATTATCAATTAATTAATTAATACCTCTGAATAATTAATTAATGCCTCTGAATAGACAAGAGATGTGAGATGTCACATCTGCCAATGTGTCAAAGATCATTGATCCCTGAGAGTGTGAACAGAATCTTGCATGGCTGCTGTTCTCAACCTGGCTCTGGAAGAAAGTGAGCAGAGACACTACTAACAAACTATTCTGTTCTGAGCTACAAATCCTGATGGTAGCTTGAGAACTACCAAACACTTTGATCTGAACTGAAGAGAATTACTGTGAACATGAAGAGAGATGCAGCCCTGTTACCCTGCATGCTGAAGCTAAAGCCATCGGTAAACAGTCTGTATGATACTGAATGTGATATGAATATGCAGGCTAGAAGTTCGAAATGATTCAAATCAAGCCATGTTAAAAAAGCCTTACTGGATCCCTTTAAAGACATATATTGTCTAAAAGATCTGATAGGTCTCTATCCCACACAAACATGGTGCCATGATGCCAGAATTTGTCATAGGGAAGTAGCCTTTAGTAATGATTAGGATCCAACCATTTCTCCTCCAAGAACAGAGCCTGAGAAAGTTGTCCAGTCGAGGGAAAGAGACATGCAGATGGGCGATATAGATGGTTACTCTCGATAATCTCTCCAATAATGAAGGTTTGAATTGTTTGATTTGCAAGGCTGTAGTGGTAACAGTGAGCATGTAGAAGAAGAGGACAGTCAATTCAGGTTTGCCTTAATATTCTTCGGTGTATTATCATTGGGAAAATTAGATTGGCAATACCGGGCTTGTGCGCTATCAGAGTCACCTTGCCATTCTGACCCCATAACTGTGGCACAGGACCATGACCCTTCCCAGATGGCTAGCAGTGCATTTCACAGCTCAAGCTGCTGTGTCTTGAACTGGGGGTGGGGATGAAGGTTGGCAGCTGTGGATTCCACCTCATCGCCAAGTGGTCATTCATCAGATGCCCTTGAAGTGTGTGAATCCAAGTGATGATCAACAGATGGTGGGGGCATTCTGTGTGAAGGACATGATCCCTTCTGGATTGATTCTCAGTGATGCCATTAATGCTGTCAGAAGGTGTCTGAATTGTATGTTGATATGGAGATTGCTGCACCCATGTAGAAAAACACCAAATCAGACCACAGCGTTGTCAATCAAAATAGGACCATTTTGCCCCAGAATCAATCTTCAAAGAAATTGATGACAGCTTTCCTTTCTGGGATATTAATGCATACAGGCCATTCACCAGGTGTTACTAACAGTAGATAAGTTCAGCAACTGGTTGGTACTCACACCCAGTGCACAGGCAGTGATACTTGTTATTTCTGACAGGGGTTCTTCAGTTGGATGACAATGGTCAGCCAGCCGGGATTACCTGACTGACAGAGGAATTATCAAATTTTGGGTGTGATCAGGACTGCTTGATTTGGAGGATGTAACAAGGAGCCAATGTGCTGGCAATGGCTGCATACTGAGATGGCCATGTGGGGTCAAGTCTGCTGCTGTATAACAGCCCAGGAGTTGAAAGAACTCTCCTGGTCAAATCCAAGTCTTGATGGATACGGACATAATGAGTTTGTTGATTCTGAAGCATGAACTCATTAGGACAATCCAAACTCTCGTTGGTTAATAAGTCCATGCCCAAATGGACAAAATTCTGGGATATACAGAGGTCTGAAAGAACTGGATGATCTAGCATGTGTTTCTTTAAGATGCTGCCCAGGTATGCTTCTGTCGCTGTAAATACCCAGAATAGTGAGATAGCGGAGTCCCTAGAGTGAGTGAAAGCCCAAGGGTTGATGAGGGCAGAAGGGATGAACGGCAAGTTGATAATAGTGTGGCAGTAAATGTGGAAACTATCAAGGTGGATATGGACGTGGAAGTATACATGTCAGATAGAGACTAATGGCATACTTGCCCTGTTTGATGGGGAGGTGGAATGAGACCGCCTTCCCTGTCTTGTAAATGGTGAGGAGACTCCAGTTGATGATTGGCCTCCACCTGGTGTTTGCATGCCAAAAGCAAGTCTTGAGTAATTAATTGGGAATGTGTCTTTACCACAAGCTTCCAAGCCTTTTATGAGCGACCTTATCCTCTATTATCAAAAGGCATCCATCTCCCAATCTTACAGTGTATCATGTGGAGGGGTCAGGGGATTGCTGATGTATGAAACTCAAAGCTCCTCTGACTGACCTGGATCAGCCACCCCACTCCTGAGGGAACAGGAAGGTCCACGTTTCATAAAGCCACTGTACTATTGCATGATAGGGGTCGATGTGGGTGCACATGCAACTACCTAAGACTCATCATCCTTACTGTGTGCCAGATTATCATCTGGCTTGGCTTCAAGCTCAACCAAAGTCAAGCAGGTGGCCTTTATGACTCGGTCGTATCTCTGCAAGACACTAGCTCTCACTCGAGTATAAGCCATGAGAACTCTAATATCTGGCATTGCTGGTGAAGACAGTACTGCCAGCCTTTACAGAACTGCTTGCATTGCAGTCCTTTCCCACACTGTTAGCATCACCAGACTGCCAGCTTTTTTAGCAGTGCCGGTATCTCTGGCCTTTCCCATCCTGTCAGCATCGCCACACTACTGGCCTTTCCAGCACCGATGCTGCATATATGTCCATCTGGCATGCACATGTGTCAGCTGCTCCAAAGCTGTGGTAGAATGGGCAGATTTCTCATCATTGCCAGAGCAATAATATATGGCCAGCAAGATGTACTGATCTATCATTAAGATCCCCATAAACATTGTGTAGTTAGCCCATACCAGCCGGGAGGTCTTCATGCTGGGATGGCAGTACTGCTGGTAATGTCAGGGTGACTGCCAGTTCTGGCTAGACGACTGGTGTCGGAGCATCAGTATTATTATTATCATTTTTGGGTCTAGCTGATCAATAGTAAATCCCATGCATGCCAACTTACTGGCACAAAGGCCATGGTGACATATGTGGAGGTTTACACCATTTAGGTTGCCTAAAAATGGGGAATATTCCCCCATGTTTTGCTCAGATTGAAGAGAGAGTGCAGCTTCAACTGCTGTACCAATTGATGCATCCAGTGAAAATGGACCCATGCTTTATCCTCTCTGTCCCCTGATGTAACTGTATTTGTTGGTTCTGTGCAATGAACTTTGGCCTGGGTGGGGTGGGAATTCCAGTGCCCCCCCACAATGCTTGCCACTGAGGTTGATTTGGGAAGAGACTAAGGATGTCAGAGGTATCTTGCTGTGACCTCAACCATCTCTCTTTCCCCTTTGCTGCTTTCTAAGTACAGCAGAGAATGTGTTTGCCAACCAAACACTGCATATTTAGCTACTTCCCTTAATGACAAACGGGGGTGATCATTGCGCATGTAAACATTCCTCCTGAAATTACACAAGATGAGAGAAAACAAAGCATAGATTAACAAATTAGTATTTGACTAACTAGCTAATAGTCAATGTACACTAACCCATAATAACCTTGTGTGAGGTCAATGATAGTGTGGCGGGACAGTGGTCCTACAAGATGAAGTCCAACAAGCAACAAATCTCTCAAAAATTGTAAAATAATGGATACAAACTGTAGTAGTTTGATAAATCCAAATGCAAAATGAATGTTGGATTGTCAGAGGCTATTGGACTGCATGTGCCTCCTAATGTAATGTTATTGGGGAATGTATTTGATGGAGAAATACGATGTCCGACTATCTAACCATCAAACAGTAGTGTTAACACCATTACTACTTAGGATCAATGAAATGTTGCAAGACCATCCATTTCAGAGAAGTAGTTATCATATAATTTTCAAGATGGTTACCATTGTAGTTTAAAATGCAGATGTGATCACCATCATTTTCATTTAAAACCAATTAAATATCACAAGTCTTTCAGTCTTCATGGACATACAATCTGATTATCACTATTTTAAACTCAGACCAACAAGACATAATAAAAAGTTTAACTTAATGTCTATGGGGCAGCAAATTTGTTAAAGACCAACTACACATCATAAGTTTTTTAGTGAAAACTTCATCCTGATGCTCATCCATATAGGAAAAGTAACAATATAATTATAAAGCTGGCTGCTGTGGTGGGAACAGAAGAGGTCGGATTGGAACAATTTTTATTTAGGTCCAACTAGATATAAGAAATCAATTAGTGGAAACCATTATGTCAATATGACCATCCGCTAAGGTGGAGTAGTGGATGGACACCATTAGGTCAATATTACCATCCGCTAAGGTGGAGTAGTGGATGGACACCATTATGTCAATATGACCATCCACTAAGGTGGAGTAGTGGATGGACACTATTATGTCAATATGACCACCCACTAAGGTGGAGTACTGGATGGACACCATTATGTCAATATGACCATCCACTAAGATGGAGTAATGGATGGACTCCATTATGTCAATATGACCATCCACTAAGGTGGAGTAGTGGATGGACACCATTATGTCAATATGACCATTTGCTAAGGTGGAGTAGTGGATGGACACCATTATGATCTTATTGGATGTCTGACCATTTCATTTGAGCCAAATCAGCAAACGTGCATTATAATGAAATCCAATTTTAATAAGATGATCCTTCAAAAGCAAGAGATTCAAGTAGGTCAATATGGGAGCTATATAGATGTCATATTGGCACCATTTTCATGGAGTAACAAATACACTTCATTTGAAATGTCTTTGGATAACTCCCCATGTTAGAACTATCCATTAAGACTAACAATAATACAATTTATTAAGATGACCAAGATATGGCCGTATCAACATCTATTTTTATTTATAACAAACCAGATGTCATAAAAAGTTTATTTGTGAAAAGCCCTTGTGAGTATGGTCATTTGTTCAGGAAAAGCAGTGAAAAAGAATATTTTCTATATGACTAAAATGGGTACCATAATGAATGTCAGATTAGCACCATTTGCATTTAGAACCAATCAGATTTTATATAAAATCTTTAACTGAAAACCCGATGCAAAAATAGCTAGTCAAACTAAGCTATCTTGATTGCGTCAATGGTGTAAAAAAATCATTGACATAACCGGGTCCCGAGATATCCGGGTTCATAAAAACCAGCAACATAATTTTTAAGATGTCTTTGACCAATACTCCAGTCTCTTGCTCTTGTGTTTAACTAAAATCCCCTCCCATTGCATGTTACAATAAAATACAAAAAATGCTTAATTGATAATAAAATGAAAGAAACTAACCTGGTGTTTTTATTATTTATTCCTTTTTTAATCATCATAAGCAATTTATTAAAGAAACAATATATGAACTTCATATAGCACATGTATTGTATGCATTTATACTATAGTGTGCATCACTTATACCATATAACACACGATGCATTGAAAATAAAAATCATGTTTGGCCGTACTTAGAGGTGTGAATATGTTATCATGACAGAAAAATGGTTCCAAGAAAATCACAAACGAGAATGAGAGAGAAACATCAACGGAATTCTTTCAGGCACCCGCCATTCATGCATAACACGGTGTTAGGTGCAAAATAACCAAGATTGTATTAAATCCAAGTTAATATATGACAGTCACTTGCAAATAAAGATCAATACATGTTTTTGAAAATACAAGTTCATTTACTGTGAGTGCAAATAACAATCCTTTCGCTAGCATTGGTTAAAAAGAGTATTTTTAAAGCAAGTGGATGTTTAGCATACTATTTACCCTGCAGTTGCGAATTTGTATCATTATAAATCCAGATGACAAACAAATAGATTCCGGAGTGGTGAATAAACATATCCAGTAACTAGCAGTAAATTAATTTTTTGAACTTAATGACAGGATATCAAGTACAAAGGTTATTTTATTGCAAAGCAAATCAGCCCTGGAAACTGACTTTGGATTCAAGTTTGCTGATTCTTTTATTCTTTTGGGGTTTATTTCCCCCAGCCATCTGTGGTTCCCTTTTACTGATATTCACAGGAATTTCAAAAATAAATTAAGACAATAAAAGCCAATTTTTTTGCTAGACCGAAAGAAGAGATATTACAAATAAGAAAACAAAATTAAGAGCTCAAGCCTGAAAAACAAATTATGGGCCTTGACTGCCATTGTATAGAATCCAAATGCCTGAGATTATCCATTCCTATGCATATATACGAATGTTTATATATATATATATATATATATATATATATATATATATATATATATATATATATATAATGATATTTATAATTCCTAGATATTTTGGAAATATTGCTGACATGTTTGGCTATTTTTCCATAAAATGCTATAAAATAAATCGTCAGATATTACATGCATATAGAACAATTTCAGGCAATCAGCAATTTTCCACCTGCATATTGATTATTAATATAATTACTTGTATCTCCTTGATCGTTGTTTCTTTTATACATGTATTTCCTACCACAATTCACATCTGAAATGTACCTTAAGAAACAAAAGGAAAATATATAGCTGTCATGTAGCTGATGTCTACGATTCTGCATTTTCGTAAAATAAAGTTACATTGTAACTTGTGCACACTCTTGTCTTTGTAAACCCTTGAATATTTTATGTAATGAACATGATATATTCTTACTAAACTAATTGATTAAGCTACTCTTAGGAACCAAAAATAGAAAGAATGCTAAATAAACGGGACTACCACCGTAACTTACCCAGATTGTGTGTGAAAATCGTTCACTTTTGCTGACCATTTCTTGTATAATTTCTGCGAGACTGACATTAAAAAGTTGCACTTCATCTAATTAAGCAGGTCCACATGTCACTTCAGACCAAAACTTATGTTCGGCATAACTGGGTTATTGACTTAACAGAGGCTGAGATAAGCGGGCAAAAAATAGCATAATAAAGAAGGAACTTTTTCAGGACCAGACAAAAACGATCGACATATGCGGGTTGTCGAAATAACCGAGGTCGAGATAAGTAGGTTTGACTATATCAGTTCAGAAGTAATCATAAAAAAGATTATCCAGATGGCAGCCAGCTACTGAGGTGGCAACATTTGATGTCAAATTGGAACTATTTTCATTTAGGACCAACTTTTGGTGACAACCCCAGTCAAGATGAACATAAATTGTGGATGAGCAAGAATGTCCAAACAACACCATTTCTATTTAAGACAAAGTACATGTTTGGATTAATGTGTGTGCTAATTTTCATAAATAATCCTTAGAGTAGTGATAATAAAGTTGTGCTAATGGATGGATGAACACCAAACCGATAATAGATAACATGAGCAATTCTAGGCTATGATCAGAAGAGTTAAAAACCAAAGAAATGTGATATAGTTGATTTATAGAGAAATTTACCTTATATTGAGTCTTACCTGGAACCCTGCATGAAAAATATTCACAGGATTACAATACTAAATTGAAAAAATCCCTGAATCTTTAAAAGATGTTTTACAAACTCAATATCGATCTTAATTAGGAATGTATTCCAGCAAACTCAGAGGCATGTTCTTATCAAAGGATAAAAAAAAATTTTGACATTCAAAAATAGATCAACAGAGGGAAGTGAGTTTAAATTTTTTTCTTATTTTATTTGGGATTGTAACTTTTAAATTTCAATCCCATGAGAAGATAAAATCACTGTTTACTTGTTTTAATAAATTACCTTTAAATAAATCAGTAAAATTCCTGCATTATACAGATTACTCACAATCTAAACTTCATGAACTTGGGATAACATATCAGCCAATTTTGTTCAAACATTACAGTTTTATCATAACATATCAAGATCCTTTGTCAAACATGAAAAATAAACCACTGTGATAAAGCATTTTGTGAAAACGAATGTGCAAAATAAGTTCCAAACTGTTTCACTGCAGTAGAGAATGGCTAATTATGATTCCATGCCCTCTACTGGTAACAAATGTACCCTGTAAATCACTCTACCTGACAAGCATCATTACTTTTGCCAGCTGCCATGGTCATGTTGGTGGTATTCTGCCCCACAGAGTACGGCACAGCACTTGGACAAGAGGTTATGGCGGTTTTGTTTTCAACAACAGCATAAGCAAAATCCACAATCATCTCTATACACCAAGGGCCAATGAAGGCAAGCACATCACCAATCAATCGATACAGACCAGCCAAAAGTAGGACTGGCCAGAAAGCTTTCAAATAGATCCTGTGTAGGGAAGGCTCTGTGTTCTTTTGTGAGGCCTTGAACTGAAATTAAATATTTCAAAGATATTTATTACATATAGGATGCCAATAATGAATCTTACAGTCCAGAAGACTTTTCCACCCCATGGAGATTGACTTACCATTTCTTGACTTACTTTTCACAAAGATGTTTCTAAATCCTATGCAGGAAATGTTTAGTCAGAATCCTGGCAGTTGTATATTGCCTCTGATGGCTGATATGTGGATGCATTACAGTGTGCTACATCAAGGGCAATAACTCAATGAACCACTGTTTAAATCTGTCTTATAACTGCTTTCATCCAAGACTTAATAAGCAAGTGTAACTATAGCTTTAAATTAACTAAAAAATTTAGATACTCATTTCCAGTCACCCATTGGCCATTATTCCTGTTAAAAATGATCAAAGTTTGCTGACCAAAGCATTCATCTGAAATATTGTAAAACTTAAAATTAGTTGAAATGTTTTTTAAAAAGTGAATGATGTAGCAGTCACAAAGTACAAAATGTTTTATTTTAGCAAAATCATGGGCTATAACTTTAGAAAATATTGTACAAAATGTACTGACCATCAAAGATCATGTTAAATAATTATTTTATCCAGCCTTCACAGAATAGGGTTTTCTGGATGGAGTTAAAGGGGCCCTTGTGCCTCTCAAGGAAACATACCTATTACTGGAACATCAATATTATGTATGGAGGTACCAATTTTCTTTAATTCTGTGCTGCTACAAACATTAAATTCAAACACCCATTAAACAATTTATCTTTTCTAAGAACAATGAGACCTCTTCTCACATGCATGATTTTAAGATCCAGTTGAAAACTACTTTTCAAATTGTATGTTTCTTCAGTAATATATACCTGTCATCGTAATAAATCAGAAGTACAACCTCCACCTCACAAATCCAGCCCTCCTAAACTCAGTTTCGGCAACAAAAATGCTAAACATTGTCTGCCCATCCAGATGGAAGTCAGACAAGAGTGATCTTTTTAGATTGAGGGAATGGTGCCTAATCCTGACCAAACACAAATTACTATTTGAGCAGATGTGCTCAATCTATCAGGTTTGTATTTAACTGGGGGAAGTCTGGGGTTGTGCCCATATTGTGAAAAGGTGAGTATGATAAAAAAAAAATTTCTTCAGATACATTATCCAATTACATTAGAAAAACAGGCAAAAGATGGAGGAAGATCCATCCCCTGTAAAAAAAAACTTCTTACAATTCCAGTGAAGCAAAATGATCATGCCATTGAGAAAATGTTGAATGGAAAATTGTTCTGCTGTTACTGATCTCATCAAAAGAATTCATTTTTACATTATTTACCTTCATTGTTTATAAAAAAAATTCTGTAATATATATATTGTATATATATATATATATATATATATATATATATATATATATATATATATATATATATATATATATATATAGAAAGGACTTCACCTTTTAGATAGAACAGGCAGAAGTGAGAGCTCAACAGGGAAAAGAGGACATGAAGCAACAACACATTATATATATATATATATATATATATATATATATGTGTGTGTGTGTGTGTGTTCTCTTATTTGAATTATGCTCATATTTGCATTTAACATTGGATTTAAGCAAGTAATGATCTGATTTAAGACCTGGGGAAGCAGCAAGTATCAGATAACCTACCACAAGAGCCATCAAGAAACTGACTCCCAAGCAGAAGTGTCAGTTGGGGTCTTAACAAAACTGTTGAGGTTTTTGCAATGATTAGCAGGGATGGTCCTGGCATTTAAAAAGTTGTCACCAAAAATCTCAAACAACAATATTTGTCGCCAAGTTTCAAAAAATGTCGCCAGAATAAATAGTGAATGTTTTTCCAAGTCTGTTAATGTAATAGGCTATGAAAATTGAAAATTGAAAAACACGGGATACTTATTACTTTATTGACAACAAGTGGTACAGCTATAATATTATAAAATAAATCATTACATGATGATGACTATTATGCACTGTTAAAATGTTGTAGAATGTCACATGATCCGTCATGATTTTAGGGCTGTCCACTTGTTGAATGCAGTTTTAAAATCTAATTCTTTACTACTTCCATGGACTTCGCATCCCTTGTCACCTGTCAGTAATGTAATGATGTATCCACAGAACAGAAGAATCACTTTGATATAGTCTCCAAATGTCTTTAAATGAACTGAAAGTAATCCCAATGACAGCAATAAATCTGAATAGTCTTTAAATGAATTCACAGTAATTCAGAACAGCTATTATTCCAATTAATCTGAATATCTTGAGCTCTTTAATTCTAAACAATGATGAAATTAAACAAATGAATCCTCTCAATCCAAAATTGGTGATACTAAAAAGAATGCCTAATTTCATGAAATAATTCTTTATATTGGTCACTAAGTCACCATACAAGTGATAGATGCATATTCATTCCATAATATTTTGAACAGGTAAACAAGGTAATCAAAACTTAGTTCATCTTGACCATTTTGAAAATTCATGACCTCCATTCACATCGCATAATGTTTCAACCTTGAAACGTATGAATGGATTAGAATGACTCATCCTACAGGATGAACCCATTCATTAAGAATACTAGTATTTAAAATACTATTACTTAAATAATTATAAATGTGAATGATAATACACATAATCTAGTTATACATAACACAAAGCAATGACATTTATCAAATACTTGACCAGACATTACTTGAGTAACTGCTGGTTTATATCAACCAAGAGACCAATGGCTGTATGAAGGCATTAATGGAAACAATCTACAGGAAGAAGTCAGAAAACACTGATCAATGAGAAGGCTTAGCCACCATAAGTGGACACACCTCTGTAAGAAGTCACAAAACCTCAATAATCAATGATAAGGCTTAGCCATAAGTGGACACACAAGTCACAAAACCAGAAAACCAAAACCAGAAAATATTATACATGTACATGTCTCAAACAATACATTTTCATTACAAACATCAAAAATTGCACTTCATTATCCAAAACATATGTGGAAGGTATGGAACTTTATAATGGTAAACCATCAAATTAATGTCATTTTTATTAAATGAATCAACATTACAAATATGGCAGATAGTTATCATTTTGCAATCTTGAACATTTCGATAAAAAATGAAAATAGTTCAAAATACACACCTTTTCCTCCTCAAATGCTATCCATAGTTTGTTGTACTGAGTAATAGCCTGCTCACTCTGAAGAAAGAAAGAAAGAAAGGAAAAAATTATTCTTTATGCTTTAGATAATACTGAAGAAAGTGATAATCATGAAAAAGTGATAATCATAAAAAGTGATAATTATGAAAAAGTGATAATAGGAAAAAGTGATAATCATGAAAAAGTGAAGAACTGTTTTGTGAAAGTACAGTCATGTCTGGTTAATTTAACTCAAACATCATCACAAAAAATGCAATGAAACTTTCAAATATACCCTAAATGCTGAAACAAAAGTAAGTCAGCACTAAGAGAAGAAAATATTTTAAACTCTTTTCTCATTTGGCACCTAGGAAGAACTGGATGACATCAGTACCAGTTTTATTTTCAACTGTTGTGATGTCATAAATTCAGATCCAGTGCTCCACATCATCAAATGAGATAAAATGTCCCATAACACAGCTTCAGTCTAGTATAAACCATGCTAATAAAATAAGCTTTCATTTTTATAGAAATCACCATTGAGAGATTAAAGCAAATATTTATGCAATTTATTTTTCTCCAAGAATACATACCAAATCACATTATGATGGGAATATTAACCTGCCACCTTGTGAATTCAGCCCTTTCAAAAGACAGAAATTGTCTTTACCTGTCTCATATAGGGAAAGGACAATAACTCTTGATCATTACCTTCCATTGCCATCCACAGGTGTTGCTAGTTTTTAGCTGACATTATACTAATGGGGCTGCTCACATGGTAGTATGGATGGGAGGGTTTCTGAGTAATGTGATTGGATAAAAGTTATTGGAGAAAAATAATTTACTTAAAAATTAGCTTTATCCTTAAAATGCATTCCCACAAAGACCACTCCAGTGGCCTAGTGGTTAGAACAGCCACCTAAGTTGTGGGAGGTTGTGGTTTTGAACACTGGTCTAGCATTAACAAAGTCTTATAAAAATGGTACTAACAGCTGCCTCGCTAGGTGCTCAGCATTGAGAGGTTAGTGGTTAGCTTGATGTCAGGATAATGTGACTGGTTGAGACTCACAGAGTTGATTTGCCATGTTTGAATGCAATCACTGTGTGTTCTGTCACCTAATGGATCAGCTTGCAGCTCTGCAAAGGTCATGCTAAGTGGCATTGATTATTCTGGTTGGTCATCTTTGTGAATATCACTAGCTTTCTCATGAGGATAGGCAATGAACATTCTAAAGTCTGGCATAGTTGGAACTGCCAATTGGTGTGCTTGGTGTATGATCAGCCTGGATCCTCTCAGTATATGAAGGTCAGACTATCACAGGTTCCAAAGGAGTTAGAGATCTCACTGAAACCTCTGGTATAATAACAGTAGGTTGCTTACAGTGTGGCTGGCTGGATCTTTCACTCACTAAGATCCCTGTACAATCTATTTGGCAAGACCACTTCAATGAAAAGGTCCCTATCATGGGACAGTTGGATGGCGAATGATGACTGGCTCTCCAGTAACAGTTTGGTGGTATTAAGAATTGGATCCAATGGATCTATTTTGAAACCCATTTGCCAAACTTAAAGCCCTAAGGTCATGTAAGGACATACTGGGGGACTTATGCCCACTGGGCTACCTAAATTGGGGGAATACTCATCCCAATTAGTCAGAAAATAGTGCAGGAGCAAGAGAGGGAAAAAGAGGTAAAATTTCCACTGATGTCAGGAACATCATAATCTCCTGTACCAAATGACGTATCTGTTCAAAAGCAACTTCCACATCATCATCCTCCAATGCTGTTGACATGACTATGGAGGTTGGTTGCACATGACAAACTTTCAGTGGTGATGAGGTTTACCTGGAATGAATGCTGAGGATATCAGACCTTTCCTTCCTTGATTAAGTCCAGTGTTCCTCCCTCTTAGCAGCCTTTTGGATCACTAAGTCCCAAATTTCTTCCAGCCACGTGTTACATTTGCTGCATGGAGTCTATAATGTGCATTTTCTACATACAATACAGGAGTCATGGTTATCCTCCGATCCTTTAAACTTTTTGCTCTTGGATGACATTCCCATTGAAATGACACAAGAAACAGAGAAGTGAAAAAAGTTTAGTGTTAGCCATTAACCATTCTATTACTATTGCATATATTCTAACAAAACAACACTAAATAAAAAGAAACCAAACTTAAATTAGCAATGCAATATAATTAAAATTTGCTAATATCTGTTACAAACTGAGTCAGGAAAAATAGTCATGCAAAATCATAATGACCTTGCATAGTGTAATTCATAAGTAGATGATGGCCCTAAAGGTGACAAAATCACTCAAATTTGGCCGAAACTCTAAAAATAATGTATATAACCTGCAACAGAATGATTTAATTCACTCAACAAATCCAAAAGGAACACTGATGGTTCAATTAGAATGCAAAAAATAACTTGGATTGTCAGAGGTTAAACTGCATGTTACCAGTACAGCAGCAAAGCTAAAAACAAGCAATACTTGGCATTGGCAATGGCATGTAATCGGTACAAACATTACCTTTCATCTACATAACATAGACAGGAAAAGAAAATTTTCATCTTTTATATGGTGGGTTTCACAAGTTAGCAGGCTAATATCCCTAACATAATGTAATTGGGGAACATAACTGAAGGAAAAATGTCTTTATTTAATCATAAATACTGGTAAGACTTAATCACTTTTAAATCTGATTTCACTGAAACGTTACATTTAATTGTTTGAATAGACCTTATTTGTACTTTAGCTACATCTGCCTCTTCTTAGTTGCACTCATACCTGCCAACCATTATGAAGTGCAATTAGTGAAAAGGATAAAAATCAGTGAATTTTTAACACAATTAGGGAAAAATTATACCATGACACTAGCTCCACCCACTTTGATGGTAAGTCCCAAATCAGAAAATAAAATTAAAACATTATTTACACTTATTTTATGTACAGATTTATTTGCAGCCAAATTTACTGATACACAAACTTCATGATCTTTGTCATGATATGATACTATGGTAAATTTGTTTTCAAAACAGCTCAGGCTTCTTGCCTGATGGTTGAACTTGGTGACTAAAAATTTGTTGCAAATTTTTTGCACCAAAGGAGGTACTAAATTTATCTTATTTTTCCTCACAATAGGAAATACTCTTTCATTGTCACTTTTGTTTATCTTCAACTGAAAAAGACAGATTATTCAACAGGAAAACTCACAAACAGCTTCAGCATTGGTAGTTTACAGTACTTTCCCTGGGTGTGCTCTTAATTGTCCCAATATTAATACAAGCTTTGAAAGCAGTATGATTTTTTACATCGTTTTGCGATGTGCCCACAGGGGCTCATAAGGTTGCTTACAATTTATATCATATATGTACTATATAAAATATTATATAAAACAGGTATGACAGGTAAATTGTTAGCAATGGTATAAGCCCCTGTGCACATTCCCAATCCTAAAATTCGCTGAACACTACTGTGCAAATAGCGTAATGTACATTGATGTTTCATTACTGAATGCATTACCAATTTATGGTGTACTCCAATCTATGCTTCACTTTTTTAAGGAATACACATCTCCTTGGAGGTGAGAACATTTTATGTGTAGTACAGCTTAATCACAAAATGATATTAATCCTAAAGACAAAATGTCAAATGGTTAACGATTAGGAGTGTCAGCACAGGTGCAGAAAAATATGAACTTGAGCAATTTACTATATATTCTAGTCTTTTAATATCTAAAAAAATTTCTACACTCGAAAAATCGGACTTGGTTTAGCATTTGTTTTTAAAAAATTACAGTTGTATGAGTGTGTACATGTGCCATCAGTGGGCACTAGTTTTCTTCACTAGTATTTTTAAAACTTCTATTCTAAATAGAGATTATATACTTTACAATGCTAGCTACAGGGCAATCTGTAACATTTGTATACTGTACTACTAACATCATGACAAGCAATACATGATTACTATTGGCATCAGTGACCACTGCTGCTATCCTGACTAGCACTTAACAGGATTTTATTCCTGATTTAAACCGATTGAGAATTCCGGAATTCATGACCATTTTGCATGTGGCTTGAATCCATGAATCGCTATCAAGAGTCATGAAATTCATGCCAAAGTCATGAGGTTTGGCAGGTCTGTGTACTGTAACAGATTACAGAAAGCAGTCGCAAAATACATGCCACCAATAATGATTTCTATGATCTGTTTCTATGTATTAATAAAAAATGGTCAACAATAAGCTGGTCTATACAGTATAATCATTGAGTTGTGTTTACAGACATAATGTTGTCAATCTGCTGGGGTGGCTTCAGTACTAAATGTAAATTTGAGTCATTTGTACTTTAGCCAAATACAATAGTTGGTAAGGAACAATGACAATTATGGCTTTTTAGAGACATGGGTAATTTCTGGTGTTCAATAACCTGATTGGAATACAATATCTTGCCTTGACTAAATACAACAGTGGTTATTTAGAGCTAAATCATAATCATAAAACATGTTAATGTCCAAACCATAAAACATGTTAATGTCCAAACCATAAAACACATTATTGTCCAAATCAAGTACAGTGGGCTTTTTAATGTCCAAATCAAGTACAGTGGGCTTTTTAATGTCCAAATCAAGTACAGTGGGCTTTCTTAATGTCCAAATCAAGTACAGTGGGCTCTTTTTATGTCCAAATCAAGTACAGTGGGCTTTTTTAATGTCCAAATCAAGTACAGTGGGCTTTTTTTCAATCAAAAGATCTTAATAATAGATATAAATTATTTACAGTACATGTGCAAATCAAAAGCCATTTGAAACAAAAAAAAAAGAAAAAAGAAAATGATCATTTCTTTTACCCATTACAATACAATGTATTAGGTGAAGTCACATGTTTATTAACATTTTTTGTTCTAATTATGTCGTCAGCCTCTAAAATTTGACTAGAGTGACTCATTACAGAGCATTAATTGATATTAAATAATATATTACAGTTAGATTCACGGCAGCTGCAGCTATATGTGTATCATATTTCTTTCCTGTCAGCAGAAGATTCAAGCAAATCTAATTCACTCAAATGGGGTTGTTTAGGTTTGGATCATATTTTTTTAAAAATTTCTTATGAGAAGTTAATTTTTATTTACTGAGAAATATTAAAACTAAAACTAAGATATGTTCACTACAAAATATACAGGGAATGAAATTGAAAGAGAAAATAGAGTGAATTTATTTCAGAGAGTGCACATATATGTATACATATGTAAGTAATTTATTAAGAACACTTCTTTTGTATTATCTGCTATGTACAGCTGGAGTCTGAATACTGTCTGAAAGGTTTTGAAATCACAACACTTGTTACTAAAGTAAGACTGTATACAAATAAAGTAATAATCTTAAAACTACAACCTGTTTATCGGCAACATTCCAGTAAACCTAAGAGTATGAAACACGAATAAAGGTCAAGGACATCTTTAAAATCACGTTACTCATTTTTATGAATCCTAATATCTCGGGACCCAGTTATGTTGATGATATTTTGACACCCATAATGTAATCAAGATAACTGGGTTTGACTGTATATTAGCGCTATTCCAGAAATAATGGTAGGGAGTGGGCCTATTTTTCACCTATCATGCATAAAATATAATTAATATCACACACACACACACCTTGCTGTAATTTATTTGTGTAAGTTCAATCTAGAATGAATGCAGATTACGATAAAAGGCAGTTCCAAAAACAGCTTGATTTCATGAAATTTTCAGAATCTAGCATGCAGTATATAGTGTTTCTTTACAATACTCCCATGAGACAATAAATTTGTTTAAGCCTACTTAGTCCAAGTTTCCTCTAACCATTCCCACCCCTTCTTCAGCTATTTTAACATTCATGTTGAGGTGTAATGTTAAGAAAGTTGGAATTCACTGGCATTTTGCAGTGTCAGCATGGGGTAGCCGCTTACAAGTGGGCCTAGCAAACTTAAATGACCTTACATCGAACTATATTGATAGGAGAATTTTCTCAGAAATTGTGAGTGCAGCATTCACTATGTGTTTAATATGCTGAAAGATGAAACTTAACCTAGTATTTGCATTGCAAGTCATGTGACTACCCAAATCTCACAACTTATACATCCATGACACTAGTTGCCTATAATTAGCTTTTAATTGTACTGCATGAATAATAATTATCTATCTCTTGTTCATCCTGACCTGGTATTGCATCAGTGTTTAATATATCATGTGGTACCAATGCACTTGCTTGACAATCAAGTTGAGAAGCTACAGCATTAGTAACTTATAAAAGCCACCAATAAGACATAAATCAACCTGAAGGAAATCAATATATTTTAATCCATGTCCTCTATGCAAAATAAACCATACTCAATATGTCAGATCCTTCCTTACCTTGGGAAGTTTACCAAGTTGGTGACTGTCTATTGGATGCTTGAAGCCCTGTATAAGAAAGTCTGTCACCCACCAGAATGTACATTTAGAGAATAAGTTGACAAAGGATTGCCTATATGTAACATGCTCCAACTCCTCGGGTGGCCTAACTCTTTTGGGCTTGGCAAAGAAGGCATACCTCTAAAACAAAAAAAATGGAAAAATGAGATAATCTTACAGCTAACAACTGAACCTAATGGCAACTTTTGTTCTCAATCAGCTGTCACTTAATTATTTTGCATCATTTCTGTCTGATGATAATTCCCTGATGATATCAAAATTCAGCTGAAACAAAGTATTGGCAACAATAATTATATGGTAATGTGTTTTGCATTCATTGGTACTGTCAAAGCCACACACAAATTAAAGATTCTTTGTACAAGATTGACTGTATCACCATCTATATACTAATTGACCTATATAAAAATAATTAGGTGAAAGACATACTTTTCATTCCATTGTTTAGAAATGCATGTTATTCCCATGTCAAGCAAGTTCTGTACATCAAATACAGGAAATAAATAGACAGTATGGATAATATGAAGTACCTTTCTTAATATGGCCAATTGTGGGGATAAAAAAGGGAATCATTTCCAATCAAGTTAAACATAAAATACATTAGATACTGACTCCTCTTTGCAACAAACGAAAAATTAATGACATCTATTTATACAAATCAAACTTGATCATAAATTATTTAAAATCTTCATCAAAGGTTTTTCTTCATTTAAGTTTTCTGAAAATCCTGCACTTTTAAAACCAGAACAACATCCATTACTTGACATAGCAAATTAACATATTTTATTCTGTCCATACCATGATCCTTTCCATGCTTCAAGACAGTGGTCAAAACTCTAAACACATTTTATACCTTAGAAAAAAAGTAAGCCTGAACAGTTTCAAGAAAAAAGTAAGATCTCATGGTAATTCCAATTGTGTATATTTTACCTAATAACCCTCAAATGGTTGGTCTTAAAATTATACCTTTTGAAACCTATTAAGGAGGCAGTACAGCTCTCCCTTGTAATAAAGCAGTAGTCGGGTCCATAACCATTTAACACATGAACTGAACCATATTATACCAATCACAGTGTATGGAACTGCAATATATTTAGAATAGCATAATATACAGAACCATAATATTCCAGGCACTATCATTTTTTTAAAAACAAATTAAATATGGAAATTAGGATACATGACTAAGCTCACTTTGTTTTCATTCAACTCTTCTTGTTAGACATTGGCACAATTTTGGTCATGGGTCCACGGTAGTACTGCATTACATCAAAAATGGTTAGTCCAAAATATGATGTATATTCATTTTTCTATAAAGACAAGATTATCTCAAGACCAGGCTGCATCAGATTGTTTTGACATGGCCAATGTTATTGTCAACATGAGCAACTTAGTTCTGACCAGGACTCACTCAGAGAATCCAACATAAGTTTGAACACAAGTACCATCCTGTCTCTAGCCAGCAGTTTTGTGAGTATAGTGTAGCAGGGACTGTGTAAAATTCAACCTATATTTTGTGATCTAATGGATTTTAAAAACAGAAATTTGGTGCATGTGTATATTTAATGTCAGTGTGGTTGTGATTATATGGTTTGCACATACATGTATGGTGATATTTCACAATATCATGTCTACTTTGAACAAGACAGACACATTATTTTCTGTTATTCAAATTTGAATTTCCAATTATTTTCTAAAGGCTTATTTGAAAACTTAGCTTATTCTAAACTGGACATCACTATTTACGTTCATGTGCACTGACCACCTTTGGACTTAAAAACATGCTCTTGAGTCTAAAAGAACCCCACAACATTGCCAAAGAATACAGCAGTTATCAGATCTCCCAGATGGCCATTGTAGCAGTCATACTGGAAATTTGAATAATACATGTTATATTTTCCATTATGACAATCTAGACTTCACAAGTTAAAACCTCATTCTGATATCATCATTCATTCAGATAAAGCTGTGATAACAAGATTTTCAAGATGCCCAGTGTGGTGGTCGTATCGGATGTGTGAGCAATGCTATTTTCATTTAAGTCTAACCAAACCTTAAAGAAGTCATTAAGTTAAAACCCCATGCTAAGATCATCCATTCAGCAGAAGTAGTGATAACAAGTTTCAAGATGGCAGCCACATTGGATGAAAGCAGTTCTTTTTTCATGCTTTTTTAAAGACATAATTAGTTTTTAGTGAAAACCCATCTCAATATGATCTTTTGTTCAATAGAAACAGATGGCTCTTGTGAGGGCCATTTTATTTTTATGACCTGACATCATAAGAAGTCTTTCAGTGAAAACCTCATATCAATATTTCCATTTTTCAGCCAAAATAGATGGCTCTTGTCGTCACTATTATCATTTATGACCAACTTGATAACACAAGACATCTTTCAGTATAAACTATGTTGAATGTTGATATGACCATTTATTTTGGAATAGCAATAATATTTCAAATAGTAATACTGAAAACAGCACTGTAATGCCTCACAAGAATGGCCCACTCTCATGGGAACATTGTACCTGTCTCAGACACTTTCAAGATATAACCAAGTGCTAAACAAGATTTTTCACTATAGCAAAATGATGCCAGACATATAACCATCACATAAGTTCTTCAGCTCTATGAAACATATCAGAATAATCGAAGGATAAAGTTAAAGCTTCTGCATTGAGCTAAATCCATCACTAATTATTTTTGTTGTGTTGTTCAATATTCATGTTGATTCCCATCAAATTTTAATACTTTTTTGATTATGAATGTCCAACACGAGTGACGATACATTGTGTAAGTTTTATGGAAACTGTTTCTAATATATTTTGTGATGACCCACTGTTAGTACTGAGTGACCACCTCATTAACACCATTAGTGATATGTACACAGATGTGAACTGAGAAAATGGACTAGTCAGTTTTATAACCCGAGTAGCAAAATATTCAAGAAATTTATGAAAAAAGATAAATATTGTCACAGCCCTGTTTGCAAATGGTTATGGCACTGGTATTCTAAATATGGTATTTCATCATCATTTCATAGAGATAGATGAAACCACAGATTATATCTCAAATGGAAATAATCACAATATCTATAATGCTCTTCAAAGCATGACTGTCCATAACCCTGAATTATTTTTACCTGTACTCTCAAAACATTCAATTCCAGGCAAAGAAGGATTCCATACACAAATGCATCTGTGGCAGTTAGCCAAGCTCTCATATGACCCAGTCCAATATCATTTGTAATCATGGACAGGATCCTTATAATCTTCAATGTCAATGCACTCACCCAATACATAAGGAGCACTAGTAAAAAGCGAGGTGAGTTCCACATTTCAACATTATGATAAAACACAATACTGGCAACTGAACTGAGTAAATCGATGCATGGAAGAAGAATGACATGATATCTGGCAGCAGCTGGATCCAAATAGTCGGATATAAAAGCCTCTGTTATTTCAATACAGTTAACAAGAATGAGAATGAATGTGAATAAATAACGTGAAGTGTGAACCTGAAAATGTACCCAGGTTTTGACTTTTAATCTTCCAAAAACTGACTGCCTCCAAATAACAAGTACCATCAGAGTGACTATTAAAAGAATAGCATGTGGAATCAAGTTCAAAATATCTACAAAACAAACATTGGAGAAAACACCTTTCTCCACACTGAATGACCTTTCCACAGATCCACAAAACCCCATTGCCTCTTAAAAGACTATATTGTTAATATCTTTCCGTCCAGCGGAAAATATTTAATAAAATAAAATTAACAATATTCCATAAAATAAAATTAACAATAATGTGTTTGCTTAACGTTGTGTCAAATCACATAGCTCAATCATCTAAAATCTCTTCGTTTCTGTTCTTAGGTGACTAAGGGATGCGATGGCAAACAGCTAATTATCAATGCAACAATTATAGGACCATTTTCAGCATTTTCAAAAGGTTCAACTCGATTCTGTACAAACGAACAACCACATATATGCAGATGTTTCTGGGTAGTTAACAACTGAATGTTTATAGGATTCCGAAGCTGCCTGCAGGACACTTCTTTGACTCAAGATCACATGCAGGAATTACAGCCCTTCTCCGGCAAAGTTTTTCTTAAAAAAAAAAAAAAGTGCAACAAAATAATTATATCAATAATAGACTGGTTCTGTGTTATTATACATATATGCTACGGAAAATGGCTTCATAAGGGTCAGGAATCAGGCTATAACAGGTGGATACAATCACCGGAACGGATTGGAACAGAGCTTATAACTATTCATGAAGATTTAAAAGCTGTTACCATGTCTGCGAAACGTTTATTATTATTTTGTTTTATTTTTTTATTACATTGTATTTAAATCAATTTAATTTTTTAATTGCTGCTTTAGTCACCAAGTGTTTTTTCGGATTGAAAATATAATATGTGCTGAATTGTAAATGAGGTACAAGGCTGTAGTATTCTCACACTCTCCAGTTCTTTTTGTATCATCATCGTCATCGTCATCGTCATCGTCATCATCATCATCATCATCATCATCATCAATCCCTTAACCCAAGAGATTGTTGATTTTACAACTAATTCTCTCCATCTTTCCCTGTTCTTTACTACCCTTTCGGAATCTCCAAAGTTCATGCCTCTTCACTCATTAATGTTGTCTTCCCCCTTTTCTGTCTGCCTCTTCTTTTGCACCCCTCCACTGTGCCTTGCAAGATTGTTTTTGCCAGTCCAGAGGATCTTCAGACATGACCGTACCACTTCAGCTTGAGCTTTTGTACAGTGGTCAAGAGGTCTTCACAGGATCCGATGGCTCGTTGGATTGTGTTGTGGACTTCTTTGCTTGTTGCATGGTCAGTGTATGAGATGCCCAAGATCTTGCGGTAGCATCTCATTTCGAAAATTTGAAACTTTCTTTGTAGATCTGATATGATCGTCAATGTTTCAGACGCATACATAAAGATGAATATAACGATCGAGAGATGGCGATTGTTCATCCTCCGATGCTGACATTGCCCTTGTGGTAATTCTATAAAATGTTTTTTTTTTCTTTTGTAAACTCTTAGCACCTTTATTCATGATATTTCTCCATCCACTTATTATTATTTTTCATATTTTTTTCTTCTCATTTCTTCCTATGAGAGGGAAATACTCATGTCCCAAGAACTGGCTTAAAGTGTGTGTGCGCGCGCGCGCGCGTGTGTGTGTGTGTGAGAGAGAGAGAGAGAGAGAGAGAGAGAGAGAGAGAGAGAGAGAGAGAGAGAGAGAGAGAGAGAGAGAGAGAGAGAGAGAGAGAGAGAGAGAGAGAGAGAGAGGGCTCTCTTAAAATAAGGTGTCACGCATAACGGTATAGATACGACTGCATCTACATCTTGGGAAGCTCTGGCAATGCGAAGGTACACGGGATATATGTAATGAAATAATAGAGGAATCTCTTCAAGTTATAGCAAATAGACTGTATTTATATGATTGATATAGAAGTATATATAATGATACATTCTAATGATACACTTTACAAAACCTCTATATTGAAAAATACATAAAATGTATATTATACTTTTTCTTCGTGACTACCAACTCCATATATTTGTGTAATTTCTGCATTTTAGAAAACAGTATAGATTATTAGATCTGGGCTAAATCAAAGATAGAAACAATGCAACAATTGTTCTGAAGAAATATATTTTACTCAATTTAGGATGAAGCACTAATTTGGAATATATTACTGAACATTATTATCTGTTACTAAAAGAATATTCTATTTTTAAATTAAATCTAAGCGTGAAGTTGGTGGCAATTAATCTTTTTACCATAATACAAATATAAATGAATATAATTTCAATTAAACATTCCATTATCTTATAATATTCTCAATTAAAAAAAACTCACAATACTATTCCAATTAAGAAGGTTACAACAGAAATCTTTAACTTTGAAAAGTACTTATTTTTTAACAAATTTACGAGCATAAACGATTCTTACCCGTAATTAAATACGAGAGGATTGTTTTTTAGTTTAAAGCAAGCAGATTAGAGATTCTACCGACTTGGTTCGCTTATTTATACTGGTTCAAGATACTTTTAACTGTAGAAGTGTGACAAGTATCATTATGCCTGTACTTCATGGTCCAAACCGGAGAGATCCAGTTTATTCTAATGGATTCGTATATGTTCTTTTCGTCATAACCGCATAATCAGTATTATCTTCAAGTTAGGAGAACAGCGTAACTCTAGCATTCTAAGTAAGAAATAACGTTAAGAAATTTTGCCACTAAGTATTGTTTGCTCAGTCGGCATATACACCTATAATACAGAGAAGATTTGTACTTGTTGTGGAGGGAGAATGAGAATTTAATACAATCAAAAATTAGTTTTAATACCGTTTAGATGAAATTGAAATGTTATTATTTCTACTTAAAATTAATAATAGTCATGCATATCATCCCCATGATCCTTTCAAGGAAAATGTTGAAGAGTGTAGGTGACACTATACATCTCTGTCTGACTCCAACTGTTGTTCGAAACCAATATACTCTGCTGCAATTGACGAGGACAGCACTAGTGGCTTTGTCATAGAGGTGCTCAACAACCTGGTACCACCAGGTTTGAGCTGATGTTGTTCTTCCTCATACTTGCCCGTAAGACTGCATCCCATATCCTATCAAAAGCCTTTTTGAAATCAATAAAAATGTCGTATAGCCTCTGCTGATGATGATTTCTCGCAAAGGAGTCTGAGATTGAAGACTGTTTCTATGGTGCTCCTTCCTGCTCAAAACCTGCCTGCTCTTCAGCAATAATTTTCTCAGCTTGAGAATTTAGTCTGTTGAGAATTATCTTCAGCATGATTTAGCTCGTTTGACTGATCAAACTGACGGTTCTGTAGATTTGGCATAGCTGTAGGTTTCCTTTCATGGGGAGCACGATGACCAAGGATTGAGTCCATGTGATGGGTCATTCTTCAGTCTGCCATATCTTGTTGCAGATTGCTGGTAGGACTGTGACTATCTGTTATCCTCCTGCTTGAATGAACTCTGCTGTTATGTTGTCATTGCTGGCTGACTTTCCTTTCCTCAGTGACCTAAATGCAATTTCTACTTCACGAAGAATGGGATTGTCGTCATTTTTTTCTGACTGAGGGTAATTTAGTACTGAACTGCTGGATCTCCTTAGGTCATATGATTGTACAATTCTGAGAAGTATTATGTCCGTCGCTTGATAATCTATTGATCTTCTGTGAGCCACTTTCTTGATTTGTCTTGGATGGTGGTAGTTTTGCCTTGTTTATGGGTTGCGAAATCTTTCACCAATTGATATGTCATTTTGCTGTCATTTCTACTTAGACTGACCTCGATTCTGTAGCATTTTCTTCCTAACCAGGATTCCTTTGCATTCTTCATGCCTTTCCTAACCATATTTTTTTTATCTCTCTGTATTTTCTAGCTCCTTCATGATCTCTTTTTTCCTTTTCAGTTCTCTTCTTTTATCATATATTTTAAGGACATCTATTGTGACCCAAGGTTTCTTTGTTCGACGTTATTTGCCAATTATCTCGCTAGCTGTGCTAGTCACAGCTGTGTTGAATGATTTTGTTAAGGACTCTATGTCAGTGTTTTGGCTGTACAGGGTTATCACAGGCTTCTGGGACTGTTGGGTCTTTCAATTTTTTATCAAATCAAATTTGATTCTTGGTTGATTAGGCTTTTTGATCATTTTCAGGTAGAGGCGAAACGTTGTCATTAATAAATCATGGTTACTTTCAATAACTGCTCCAGAAAATCTTCGTGTTCTATCCATATTCAATCATGTTCAGAATCATTTTTTCTCACCAAGATGTAATAAATCTGGTTCTGATGTTGTCCATCTGGACTGTGTTAGGTCCATCTTTCACATACTTTGTGGGGGCCAAATGTGTTGACTAACACAAGATTGTTGTAGGCAGCAAACGCCACTAGTCGGAGTACTCTTTCATTCGTTTATGCATTGCAGAAGGGTTTACACGTGCTTTACCAATTTGTATGTTAATAATTAACTCCCACCTTTGCATTCCCAGTCTCCTTGTACAAATAAGATCTCCTTCTTCTGTGAGTTTTCAATGACACATTGCAGTTAGTTATACAAATTATCCAATTCGTTATCATCATAGTTAGATGTGGGTGCATAGGTTTGTATTATTGTGTTGTTGAAGGGAGTCGTCATCAGGCGGATGGTAATGAGCCCGCTTTAGACTGGGCAGCAATCTATAATGCTGTTCACAAATGCTCCTGTTGACAAAAATCCAATTGTGTTTGTCCCATCTCCCCCTAGATTATAGCTTATGCCCTTCACCTGTTGTCATTTCGGTAAAGTGTTTTCATCGCCCTTCACAGAGACCAATAGTATTCCAGTTGAACCTCACAAACTCAAGCGTAAGTTCTTTGAACTTTCCCACAGCCATCAGTGGTATTGTACCGATGATGATATTTCTTCTACGGATCTCGGTAGTGGGGGCACCAGTAGAATACTTGTCACCTCCGTCCTAGTGTGCATCGGGAGAAGCAGTCATTGTTGACCTGGGCTGACACCGAAGTAGTAGAGGAAAACAATATTTTCAGCCCAAACCTTGTTTTTACCTCTCCAAACAAGTCTAAACTATAGTCCTAAACTATCCCCACCCCTTTTTTCAAAAGTATTAGTAAGGTTTTTAACCCAACCCCCTTTTCTGTTATTACAGTGTTAATGAATCCAGGTAGAGAGTTATGTACATGATCGGTATTCAGGTAAACTTCCTTATACTATCTAGAAGCTCTGTCATTATATCAGGTATTTTACAAAACAACAGGTGCAGACAGGTATTTTGTATTGTTACAAAACAACAGGTGCAGGATGATTCATCCAGGTAAGCTCTGTCATACAGAGGTGACGAATTTGTTAGAACAGGCGCATGCGTGGAATGTTCACGAACTACTCTAAAGACGGCAAGACGGGTTTTATTATCAGTCTAGCGCTAGATTTTCATCAGATAACATATGCTGTGCAGGGTGGAAATTAAACTGCGCATTAGAGCGTGGCGATTCCAGTTAACATGGGCAAGGCGGAAATTAAACTACGCATTAGAATGAACGTGAGAAAGGTAAGTTATATTATTTTATATCTCATATTTCATCAGATTTCACTACAGTTAAATTTTTCAAACATTATTTCTTTAGTTTAGATAATATTTCAGTCGGAAAAGATAAGATCTATCAGTTTAGCCTTTTTCTATATTTTACAGGTGACTGTTAGTCATCAGTTTACCAGGATTTTATACTGCAGTTTACAGGTAGGGAAACAACCTTAAACGATCACCTGTGTGTAGATTCTTAATGCGCATTAGAGCGTGGCGATTTCAGTTAACATGTGCAAGGCGGAAATTAAACTACGAATTAGGGAATGTAAGTGATATTATATCTTAAGTTTAGATAAAATTATACGTTACTCATATTTTTTGATAATTTTTTCATATTTGCAAACCCTCATTGGTAGAATGTCTGTTAACATATTGTCAATAATACAAAATTCACGTAATAAATCATCCATATTATATTTGACTCCTCGTAGGTAAGACCGGATCTGATCAAGTAGTTTCTTGTAAGTTTTAATAGATGTTAAACATCCGTGCTTTTTTATAAAAAGTTTTGGTTCTACTTTTTTACACGCCGCTGTAAGTGAAACACCAATACTGGATATGATTAACGAAAAGGGATTTAATGATACCCCACTTGAAATTATACCAGAACTGGTCATTAACAACAATAGATATGATATTACTCGAAGGATCTTGTAGTATTTGTAACATTTTTTTACACACCAAAGTTTTTTGTGATAATATTTGTAGTATTGTTTTAGTGCGTCCACATCCTGTACTGGAATATCTTTTGAAATATGGTTGAAATCAACTATACTTCTTTTCATTATAATATTTGTTTACATAATCCCTAGGCTTGGTTAAGTAATAGATAATTACGCTGTTTCAACTGTAAATTCCAAACACCAATTATAAGAGCCATTTGTTAAAGTTTTATCGACTGGTTCAAGTATAAATTCTGAAGAAGAATTTTTATCTATTATTACAGATAATACTCCAGACGAGCCATCATTTAATTTTTTGTTTATTTCTATTATTGATAATGATGTTCTAGATGATTCATCAATAAAATGACGCTATGATTTGAACTATATTTTAAAATTTTCAATGCTAAACACTGTGAATCTATACACACCGGTAACCTCTGAAGTCTATTTGATAGAATTATTTTGCTGCGTCCATTCACCAGACACAGAAGCAACAGTATACACAATATTTTTAATCTGTTTGTGAGGAATTTTAATCATACTCGTTTTCTCAACAATACTAGGAATTCTGCTAATACTATCATTGAGTTTTGTGTTAATATCATTGAGTTTTGTGTTAATATTAGCGAGTGTAATGTTAACAATTGAAGGATCTAAAAAAAAATCATCTTTAAGCGTGTTTATATTTCTGCGAAAATATGTAAACATTTTTACATGACCGGTAAATTCATTTTTGAGCGCTTTTTTCATTACTGATTAGAACGTCCTTATCATCAATGTATTTCTCAGTGGCAGCGTCACCGTAATCAGTTGGGTTTCCAAGATCTGTAATTTTGTTCTGGTTCATAACAATTTTCCCACTAAATAAATCACCAGCTTTTCAAACAAAATCATCAACTGACCTACCAGAATCTTGTATATTACCTAGATTGTTAAAAGTCACGATATTATCAGCAACCGCAGCAGAATTTCGTACAAGTACATTTGACAGTTTTACATTATTCGTCTTTAATCGTTCTTCTTTGTCCTGAAAAATGACTACTACATTTGGATCTACACTGGCAATATTTAGTAAATTATTCATTTCATTTTTGAGCTGATCAAGAGTTGCATGTTTAGATGAATCACCTTGATAACCTTCTGTGGATAAATCTCCTGATAGTGTTCCAAATTTTGTATAGTAACTCATTATTTACTGTCCTAGATAAAATTATCAACACTAGTTTAATATTATACAAAATGGCAAAATCATCGATATTAAACTTTGATACAGAGAGAATGGTGAAGCACAAACATTACAATGAACTTCCTGATTGTCATTATCTTATTGTTGGGCGAACTGGATCGAGGAAAACAAATTTGCTTATGGATTTGCTTCTTGGTGATAATTTTACCTATGATAGAGTTTATATTTACACGATCAATCCACAGCAAGATAAGTACGAGTTATTAAGCGAGTATAATAACAAGCTTCGTGATGATCTTAAAGCTGGCGAAGATTTTTTTATAATTAGGCAGCCAGAAGATCTTATTCCAGTTAATCAACTTGATGCAGATGAAGACAAGATAGTAGTTTTTGACGATATATTTCTCTAAATAACATGGAGATGGATAAAATAAGACCATATTACTCACTGTCACGTAACAAACCGTGTAAGTCTGTTTATCTCCCTCAAGGATATCATAATGTTGACACATTTATTAGGCGAAATACGGGTTGTTTTATATTATTTTCAGGACTGGACAATATTGACGTTAGAAATATTGCAAACGAGCAATACGGTGAGGTGACAAAAGATAAGTTTATTGAACTTTTCCGCAATGCTACTAAAGATAAATACGACTTTTTCTTATTTGATAAACTTACACATGATCCAACTAAAATGTTTCGCTGTTGTATTAACACTTACTTTCTGTAAGGGGTTTCAATTTTATAAAATTTATAATAATAATAATAATAATAATAATAATAATAATAATAATAATAATAATAATAATAATAATAATGGACAAAGGAGCAAGATACAGACAAAATATAGAAGATCTAAAAAAAACTTGCTCAATCTCAGGCATTACTTAAGCAAAAGTACAACAAGCACGACGTGGGCAAGTGACTGCTACAGAAGCAACAGCTACAATTTTCAAGCCAGTTACTGAAGAACTATTAGTTAAACAACCTGAAACTCAATCACTATCAGAAGAAGAACTTAAACAACTGCAAGAAAAGGGTTGGTTGAAATTGTTAAAGAACAACAAGAAGCAGCTGCTGCAAAACTTGTTACTAGATCTGATGAAGAAAAAAGGAAACTAATTGAAGCACTTACAGCAAATATAGCTGATCCTGTTGCTAGACAAGCTGAAACAGATCGTTTGATAAACAATCCGCTAGAACTTGAGCGAAGTTTAGCAGAGTTAACGCAAGGAATAACAAATATTATAAAAAATTTATCAGGAGACCTAAAAGATATTAGAGAGGAGCAACAAAGAGTTGGTGAGTTTACTGTAAAGTTTATGTAAGTTGGAGAGCAAAGACTTCGTTTTATAAAAAAGAGCAAATGATGTGATAAAAGATAGTGAATATGATGGGGTTTTTTTAAAGAAAATATAGGTGGACTGATGCAGAATATCAAACATTAATCAATAGATTAAATGCAATATTAAAAGACGGAGCCGCTGCTTAAGATGAAATAAACACGGTCACAGAAATTAATAATATGCTTCCATTTTATGATAGTATGAGATATGGTGTTATTGCTATCAATTTTAAAGAAACAGCAGAAAAAAGTAGAGCAGAACCTTTTGGTAGGGGGTGGAGTTTTAAAAAAAGATTTACTGTATACGATAAATCTCGTGTAGAAAAATATAGAAAAGAAAAAACAGGAACTGGTGTAAAATTATTTACATCAACTACGGAAATGATAGGTGGATTAATGTTATTAATATCATCAAAGGAAGCTGGGAATGTTAGTGTTGAACTTGATAATGAAATCATTGACATACTTGATCATCTAAGAGCGAGCGAATTATTAACATCTGACGAATATGAAACTTTACACCGCGACTTAATCGCGGCGACTTAATTTTGTAAAATGTTATAATATAAAAGGAATGCAAACAACATTATTTCTAAACTCTAGTGAGTCTGCGAAAGATAGCGCAAATTTTTCAGTAAATTATATTCCTCCTATACAACTAGATCCTGCAAAACAGTATCAGATTGGATTAATTTCTTGTACTTGCTGGAATGCTATGCCTAACGTGAAAACTGATGTTAACGATGAAATGTGGTTTACTACATTTACAAGTTCTTCAATATATACAAGAAAAAAATAAAAATTCCACAAGGAGCTTATAATATTACTGATCTAAACAGGCCAATCAAAGAGCTCATAACAAAAGCTGACGGTGTGGCTGATAATTTTGAGTTGGCAGCGAATTATAATACATTACGAGCTAGGATAACTTAAAATAAGTTACTTGATCTTGAACCAAGAGAAAGAAGTATTGCACAACTGTTAGGATTTACTAAAAAAATTTACAATGCACTTGATCAGCTTATTACGTATGACAGTGAACTGCCAGTAAATATAACAGAAGTAAATAAAATATTCGTAAATTGCTCTATTGCTTCTGGCTCTTATACATCAAAGGGTAGCAAGGGTCAAACGATTTACAGTTTTTCATCAGAAGTTCCGCCAGGTTTTTTCATGCAAATAACTCCACGACATATTATCTATTATCCTTTAAATATTGAAAATCAAATATCAAGTATAATAATGCAAATGACAGATCAATCTGGATAACAGTTGCATGTTAATAATGAAGTTGTAACTTATTATTTACATCTACGCGAGCAAACGTAAAAATTATGCAACATCAAATATAATGAAACAAAGAAAAAAAAATTATCGAAGAAAAATAATAGGAGGATTTTTTGGAAATATATTTACTAAAGTTATTGAAAATATTTCAGGTATAGCGCGTAAAGTTGCACCAATTGCTGTTACGCGGATAAAGCTTTTGCAACTGGGGCTGCATCTGCCGCTGGGACTGCGGTGGGACAAAAACTAGCTGATAAAATAAAAGGAGATCCACCGACTGCATCTGAAATAAAGCAAGCTATCTCAGAAATCGCTACAACAAAAGAAACTCAACGAGCTATGATAACATTAACCAAAAAACTATTATCACCAAAGGGCGAGCAAATCATACAAAAATTGATATCTAAAGTAACAATGCCGCAATAAAATTTTATATAATCTAATAAAATAAAATGTCTGTTAAAAATTATCTCGAGTTAACAGAAACTTATGTCATCGACAACGATGTGACAGAATTCGATTATGTTGAGTATCTTGATGAGAATTTTAACGAACCAAATAAAGCTGGTATCAGAACCTTTTACACCAGAGACGAAGATGTATTTCTACTGCCACATAAGGCTTTGTTAGAAGTTCGTAGTCAGATTATTACAGTAGCCAATCCACCTGCTGTAATTGCAGTTGGAGCAGAAGTAGCTCTTATAAATAACGGCTGGTGTTTATTCAAAAGTGCTAGATATCAACTGGCCAATCAAGCTATATAAGATATTTCAGGTCATCTACAGGTTGCAAGTACAATTTTAAATATTATTTCGTTTTTTTATGATTACTCGAGATCAACTGAAACCAACATGATGTGGTTTAAAGATACTGGGCGGGGTATAGCTGAATCAACAGAATTTTTAAAGAGAAGCGCTATAGTACATGGAGCTGATGCTGATGCAAATGCTGTAATTGTGAGAAATTTTCTCATTGCTAATGCTGCTGCTTTAGATATTGCTGCACCTGTTGCAGATGCTAGTGGAAACGTTACAAGAGTTTCTCTTATAGCAGCTTTTAATAATCTAAATATAACGCCACTAGCTGCAGATGCAAACGGTACTGCGATGTTAAATTTGCTTCTTAACACACTTGATGTGAGAAATCCGCGTTATAACAAAAGTTTTGCTAGGCGAAGAAAACTTACAGCAGGATCACGTCAAATTACAATGATGCTTCCGCTAAGCATGATTTTCGGCTTTTGTCGTGATTATGATAAAGTATTTTGATTTTGCGGAGTAAAACATACGCTTATTTTAGATCGAGCAGAACAAAACGATTGCTTGTTTAGATCTGGAGGAGCTGATGTACAGTTTATCATAAACAAACGTGCTTTGTGGATGTCACGTATAACACCATCAATCACTAAAATGTCAGAACTAAGTAGCACGCTTAATAAGTATAGAAACAGAATTTATTTTAAGCAGCATAAAATATATCAGACAGCGGTTCCAAATACTACTGACTACATGTGGAGAGTCACAACAACATCAACCGAACAACTTCCGAGACAAATATTTGTCGTATTTCAACAGCACGCCCGACGAGGCAACCAGCAACAAAATAATGCAATATTTGACCACGCTGATGTCAGACGAATATACGCTAGATTAAATTCAAAGCAATATCCAGAATGAGCTATGGAATGCAATTTTACTGATGACGCTAATAAAAATATTTCTCGACCGTACATGTATCTGCTTGATGTAATGCAAAAATATCAAGATGTTGAAGATGGAACTCAGATATCAGCACAGGAATTTCGTACCCTTTATCCTATATTTCGTTTTGATGTTAGTAAACATAACGAGCGAATTGTAGACAGCACAGCGGATATTGAAATTACCTGGACACTTGGAGCGGTTCCAGTTGCACCGTTGTACGTATATGCATTAGTTATTAGTAATATATTTATCACGGTAGATTCTATTGGAGATAAAATGACAGTTCAAGTTTAATCTACAGTTGTTATATAAAATGACAAAATATATTGGAAAAGAAGTATATTTGACCGATGGCCAAGTTAAAAAATTAATAGCTGCTATTGCAAAGCTAGAACAGGTATTATTAAAAATCAATCCTAATATTTCTGACGGTGTTTTAACAAAATTAATGCTAACAAAAAATCAAGTAAAGAAGTATGATCGTAAAAAAAATTTTGTTTTAAATTTGAGTGCTGCACAAATGACAGCGATGGAAAACGATATTGTTGTCAAAGGTGGTTTTCTTGGTCCGGCATTATCAGTATTAGCTAGTACAATAATACCTAAAGTTTTGCCGGTGTTGGGAACATTAAGACTAGCAGCAATGTCAGGAGCAGTCTCAGTAGTAGGAGAAAGTAAGAATCAGAGCTCAACAACCCCCTCCAGACCTCCAAACAAATACAAAATACCTAGGTAACGTAATAGAAAACCTATTGCAATCAATAATTGCGTTAAGAATCCGAGCTCAACAAATACAAAATACCTAGGTAACGTAATAGAAAACCTATTGCAATCAATAATTGCGCTAAGAATCCGAGCTCAACAACCCCTCTAGACCTCCAAACAAATACAATAGAACACCTGTTGCAAAATACCTAGGTAACAGGTAAAATTTAATTACGTGATCTTCCAGAATAAGCAAAATGATGTGTCAGACTCAATTTTCCAAATCATTACGATTTAGCAGAGCGTGGCGATTGTGGACTAAATTACGCATTAGAATTCCAATAAGGTAAGTGGTATTATACCTCATTACCAACTGTTAATGTCTCAACTGTAGATATCAAAAATATTTCATTATCATGGTAATAGAGGCTAAACTTTACTTTACCGCTGACATAACGACGGGACTCAAACAAATCTTTTATTTGTGATTTGTTAAGAGGGTATTTTTTGTTGATAAAATACACCTTTGACCGATCAAGATCAATTGTAAGTTTGGTGTATTTATGCTGACTAATCGGACAGTGAAAGTTGTTAAATTCCGCTAGCAACTTTTGATACAATTGTTCGAGATAATTAAAATACTCGCTGTCATCAGATCTGATGAGCGAAAGTTTTAACTTGTCACGGGTACCACTAAAGCATATGCCTGATGTTTCATTATTAATTTCAACTGTCAATGGTTTGTCGTCCATCATTAGATATTTGATTTTGCTACTGTAGCTATTTGTTACTGTCAAATTTTCAAGCATTATTTTTAAAGTTTAGATAAAATTTTAGTTTGCAAAGATAATGTCAAGTATATCTCTATCATCATGACAATACCCAAGTGCAAATGTATCTACCCCATTTTCGCAATAACGTTTATCATCAAAATTGCTCAAACCGCGTTTGATAAGGACATCTGTTTCGAGCTTATGATGATTTGTCCGAATTGACATAGCTCTTATAAAACTAACACCGCCATCAAGCGCGTACTTGTAGTCATCAAATTTTATAAACTTTTTAACAAAATCACGAGGCAGACCTTTTGCTTTTTTTGTTATTTTATTATTGTCTAACAATACGGCATACATTTTACTACGTAATCCGATAAAGTATTTGATAGCGCTCGAGTTCATTTCATCTTTGAACTTACCAATAACCTTTTTATTTGTGTCGTCATGAAATTTACTGTCACGTGGGTAATCAGAAAGATCAAACAGATATCTATTATCATGCATGTCCTGATAGATGTCCTCACATTCGATTTCATATACGAGCGAATCAGTATCAGTAAATAATAATCTACTAGCCGGCCATTGATTTTTAACAAAATTATAATGAAAATCGTACATCAGCCACTTTGATAAATCTAACACTGAAGCTCCAACGTAGATCGGCTTGTTTAGTTTTAGATTTGTTTTTCTTCTTTGTATCGCAACAAGATTCTCATTAAATATTTTCATGCTCACAAAATCATCGTCTGACACAAGTTTGTTTCTGCGATTGACATCATTGACTAGTTCGATATTTACGCGTTTCCTAATATTCTCCATCGTCTTGCCAAAAACAGAATTGTTCATCAGTTTGAAAAAGTTTTTCTCAAAATCAGTTTTTGCCGCAGCTCTTCTTGTAGTGTTCGAGTTAATATAACCTCTCATCCACGGTGACTGATTAAATTTTAGTACGCGATGAACTTTTCTCAACACGAGACCAGCATCGACTGCTTGTTTTAAAGCTTTGTAATGCAAAACATAATTACGTTTATGAAGCAAATTTGGTACTAGTTTCTTTACCATGGAATGTTGCCTTGGTGATGCTAACGCTTGTTGTTCTTCTGATAACAAACTATAATCTATAACCATCGATTCCGCACAGAAAGGGTAATCGTTATGTAGTTTGTGTAGTGAAATAGGATAATCGAGATCAACTTCAACGAAATACGAAACATCGTCGGGTATCTTTTTTTCTGTCTCTGATAGAAATTGATCAGCCGTGATCCAATGAAATCCACCAAACGGCATTGACTCTGCCATCGAATACCCGTACAAGTTATTGCAATCTAGATAAACTATATACTTCGAAGGAAGGTCAGGATTATACTCTTTCAAATATTTGTTGTTTGCTTTAGCATATTTCTTCGTTATCACGCTAATACCGCCTCGGATACCTTTTTCAATAAAATTGAACATATCAACATCAGTCAGTAATTCCAACCTTACCTTACTAAACTTTAACAGAGCATCCCATGACAGTCCGGGGGCAGAATAATACCAGCAAGGATCTAGTCCGTAATTATTATAACTCACTTCTCGAAAACTTTCAAAAACATCTGCTAATAATAACACGTCAGTTTTCAAATACAAATCGTGATAATCACCAAAAGTCTCACAATCAAACTCTTTCCAAATATCTTGTGCATACTTGTACTCGTCATCAGTTATATTTTCATTTTTAAGTTGCGAGTAAAATTTGTCTTTGCTAGGTAAAGATGTTTCATCAAATTTACTCCAATCGTCGAGATATTCGTATGGAAAAACTCCTTTTTTAGCTAATAGATTAAATTTATCTCCAAAACAGTCTCTTAGGTTATTAAATTTACTACAACCTTTTACTAGCTCATCTAACGAGGCTGCCATAAACTGCAGGCTGTCAATAAAACGTAATTTACCTAGCGTAACTGACATATACTTTTCAAAATTATTTGGAATGCATTTGATGACATTATTGAGTTTTAGATGAGCTTTTATCTCAGGATCACCAAAAGCTTCTACGATGATGTGACTATCATATCCTCGAAAATTGTGAAGAATAACTGGAATAAAATCTGGAGCGTGAAATTTTAAATTACACTGGTCATGAGCCGCTCCACGATACTGTCCGGTCAAATGGCAATGGTCACGTACTTTTTTGTTATCATCAAAAGCTTTTTCACAAATATAACAAATTTTCGCTTGCTCGTGATCAGATTCTTGTTGAGGTGTTAATTTTAACATTGGAGTTACTTTTTTCAAACGATAAGTAATATTATCAACTTCATTAATCAACTGCTTGAGAAGCCAAACAGCTGGATTTTTACCACGATAGAGTTGGATTGGTTTAGATAATCTCGAATCAGCGCAACAAACTACCTTGTACGCTACTCCGCATGGAACATGATTTTGAATTTTTCTTGTACTCGATTGGTTAGGATCATTTTCTACGCCAAGTACAGGTTGAAGTAAGCATTCGAAATCGACGTATATGACGAAAGGAATTTTTAGTTTATGATTATGATGGACAAACTGTAACACGCTATCTTTTTTAGATGGTATTGTTATTCTTTGTACGTCACTACAGTACTGCAAATGCTTTTGTAATGTTTCATTGTCTCTACAACCGTGCAAGCAGCGATAACAAAAGAACTTTTTGTTGTTATTTTTATTATACTGTCTTCCAACTAGTCTGTTAAAGTTTTTGATCCAAACGTAATGATTTTTATAAAACAGTAAATTGATAGTCGTTTGTGAAGCTTTTTCTGAAATATACCTCGGATAGACATTTTCTTTTTCATCTAATCCGAAAACGTTAATCGAAATATTATTTTGCTTTTCAAACTTTGGTATTTGATTTTCTGCCACTGGAAAGTCAATACCAGCACAATTTAATCTTGACACGTGACTGATATACTTCTCAACACGATCAGCATTTTTTTCTGTTGGAAATAGCGCGGAAAGAACAGCCCATTGGAAACATTTGCTATCGACGTTTTTTATGTTTATACAGCACTGTTTATTTTTTATTTTTGGTGGCAGGTCGATATACGAACTACCGCGTAATGCGTCATATTTCATCGTGTGAAACAAAATTTCCTTAATCATTTCAAACTTCCAACCCGAACCTAATTCGGTAAATTCTTCTATTTTTTTCCAAATTTCTTGGTGTATTTCATTAGATAGTGACAAAAGATCACTACCAAGTAAAACACGTCTAGATTTTGCGTTGATGTAAGGGTCTGCAATTTCCTTGTTAGTAGATTCTTCCGTCACAAGTAGTTTTGAAAATATAACGTGATATTGCACTAACAATCTTAGGCCCTTGTGTTTTTCAAGCTCACGTTTTACAGTCGTCTGTAGCAGATGAAATAGATTTGTTTCAGAAAAATTTACTAAAACGTTTTGATTATCAAACTGATAACTATTGTCAAAACCTGTAAAAGCAGTCGCTATTTTATCAGGTTCTCCCATAAGACTTCTCTTGGCTATATCACGCAATTTCAACATCGCTATACTATAGTCTAATATCTAATTGATAATTTACTCCGCTAAACAACAATTAGAGATAAAAAATATCACCTATAATATAATGACAGTAAATCTGACAAGCGCACGTGAGCAAGAGGAATATTACGTTTACCAAAAGTACAACCTGTACGCTGGAAATGCACTTGGTTCGGTTATTAATATCATTACTGGAATATCTGTTGGTAAAGCAACGCCAGCGGGTTATACGATTAGTGTAAAGGGAGATAATACTGAAAGAATTACGATGTTTAGAAAAGATTTTATTTACACGTTATTTTGCGATGACATTCCAGAGGGGAAACGAGTATATCATTATAACGGTAAAGTCACTGATGATAATATTGAAAATTTATCCTTACAAGATGAGTTTCAGCCGCATCCGGTCTTTGATTTATACGAGGCTAACGATCGCGGTATTATTAGAAACAGAAAAACTAAAAAAGTTCTTAATAATATGAGCAATATGGGATATATCAGTGTGACTGTTAGAGGAACATCGACAGATCGAGTTTGTTATACTGGTCATAGGTTTGTTTACGAGGTGTTCAACGGATCTATACCCAATGGTCTGGTTATTAATCATATCAATAATGTAAAAACAGACAATCGATTGGAAAATCTGGAGCTAGTGACCCAAAAGGAAAATGTGAGAAAAGGACGAGGTGGTGGTATTAATTTTAGATGCCCAATAAAACCTGTTATTTCGTTAAACCTTGAAACGGATGAGGAGATCAAATTCAAATCAATTACAGCTGCGGCGAAATATTATAATATAAATCCCAGAGCAGTAAAATTTGTAGCTGATGGAGCAACAAAATCAGCTTTTTCAAACAAATATGATGCTAGTATTATTTTTAGATATGATGATTAATAATATTTTGTAATTCGGTTTTAGTCAAACAATGATGAGCAAATGCTATAATATCATCGCAATCAAATTTTAGCGTCGTTACTGCACTTTCATTAATTTTATTTTTTTCTGCTTCTGTTAGTAATATTTTATGAGAATCACCTTGCATTACAATAACGTCAACGGAATATGAACTATAACCTGACAAGCATTTTCTTACCGCTTCGGTCAGTTCGTGGTAGTTTATTATATTAACTTTTTGGTGATATTTGACCTTGTCAGTCAACTTATAACAACAAATTAGATAAAAAGTATATTATAATATGGATATGATGAAACGACTCGTTCAACTATACGAAGAAGATACTAGCGACAAAGTCGCCAGCGATAAGGTCGTCAGTGATGAGGTCACATTTTCCAAAGATTTCATAGACAAATCCATTGGTTATAACGAAGATGATATTTTATATAACAACGAGTCTGATGATGATGAAATAGTCACCGTCGTTAACAGATATAATTATAGCAGACCAACCACTGGAAAATATAATGTCAAGTATCACATTGCTAAAAAAATTATAAAATTTAATTTTACCGTTACCGAACAGCAGGTATTTTTGCAGTTAATCAGACCTTTTTTAAACATCAAAATTCCAGACCGACAGAAAAATATAAAATTTGATTTCATCTTTGTTAAGATTTTTAATCTTATGACGATCTCTGACGATCGCAGACAATATCTAATATCATTATGTAAACCAGTAAAATGCAAATCTATCAAACGAAAGTATGAGGAAATTTATAATAGCATTATTTCACAGTCGATAAAATCGACCGGGTTGGAATCCAACTGTTAAATTTGTCACTATACCCACGCCATTTGACTAAACTTTTATCTCCTTTTTTCCTAATCACTTTTTCGATAACGAAAACATCTTGTTCAGTTTTTTGTAGTTCTTGTTCGTAAAAACTACCTACTATAGGTTCACCTGCCAGATCTTTTAACGCGTACGTTACAGGTACTGTTAAAAGTACTTTATCAACAACAAATACTTCTTCGCTCCAGTTTGGAGTAAATCCTTTTTCAAATATCTTTTTAGTCAAAGAGATTCTAACTTTATCACCGACCTTAAATTTATGTCTGCGGTACATGTTTTCGTTTGCTAATATTGGATTTTTGATAGCGTCATTGGGTGACATTTTGATGGTTCGATGTTTCGTGTTATTATATTCGCCTACGATTTGAGAAAGGTCATCGATGTACCTGTTGGTGTTTTTAGCTGTCATATGTTTGTGTAATTTTTCGTTCAACGTGCGATTAAATCTCTCGACAACAACGCTTTTGCCTTCGTTTCCTGTAACGTATTTTTTAATATTATTTTGTTCTAGAAACTGCTCAAACTTTTTGTTAAAAAACTCGGCTCCATGATCAGTCCAGATTTTGTTTGGTTTTCTTTCAGTACTCGTTATTATCTGTTTTAGCGCATCAGTGATTGACGTTCCTGTTTTATCTGAAACTGGCACACTAAAAGCATATTTGCTGAAAACATCTATAACGTTAAACAAATACTTCTTTGGAGCGCCATCAGCGCCAACGTTAAACTGAGCCATATTAGATACATCTACCAAATCTATTGCCCAGATATCATCTACAGCGTTTGCAACAACTTTACGTCTCGGAAACTTTTTTTTTTAGGTCTGTGTAGTTCGACTGCAAGATCATCGTTTAATTCTTTTCCGAGTCGAGACTCTCCGAGTCGAGGCTTTCCAAGCCCGAGTTTATATTTTGCTCCTATCATTCCCTGAACAAATCTTCTATCAAAACGTGCTCGTAGATTTGTTGGCTCCATATCATGTAATTCGTCTAACATTACTTTATCACAATCTGCTTTCGAGTTTTCATGATCACGATAACAGATATCATGACGCATTGCTATTGCATCCACTTGATTATAAGGCTCTTGTCCTGGCAATGGATTGTCGTTTTCATCTAGTTGTTGATCTAGCGGATTGTAAGGACCTGTATAACGATGACCTGGCAAAGTCCAACCGCCTTTTGGTTTTGGTAATTTTCCAATAATTTTATGTATATCTATACCTAACCCTATTATTTCTCTGTTGTTACAACGTTGACAGTACGTAATAATTTTATCTTGTTCTATGCAAAGATCTTTGTCACAATCACAATTGCATTTCATTTTATTTTATTTTGTTTCATAAGATTAATCGTCGATCAAGATAACTCTATCAACGCTAGATCCTACTTGTTTTTTCAAAAACATACTTTTCTTTCTACCACAGATTGCACAAATACTTTTTAACATCGTTCTATTATTTTTCGTTTTTTCCGTCATCTCATCCTTGTTATCTGTTTTAGTTTTGCATTTGAGACAGTATGTTGACATTATTATATCAAGGAGTTTAGATAAAATTGATTGCAATATTATCATTTGCATGAGAAGGATGCTCATCAAATTGTAAAATAAACTTCAAAAAGTTTTTACTTCCAGAGCTTTTACTCTGGTGCATTTGTCTGACAAACATGATACAATAATAACCACAAGCTGATGTTCCAATCGGTTGTAGTTGATTAGACGAATAATTTATTTTATCAAATTTTTTAAAAATATATTTTTTTATGAGATCGCTTGGAGGAAGTCCGAACGAATCAAAATAATTGTTATCGTGGACAGCAACCCAGTGGGTGCCAGAGCCATCATTGAAGTTTTCAATATTTACAACACAAGAACCGCCTGTTGGTACGTCATCGAGTTCATCCTTGGAAAATACTCCTCGAAATCCAACAACGTCCTTCAATTTTTCAATGATGTCAAAATTGCTCAATAACGTCTGGTCCCTGGTAGAGTTAATCCGCGTCCGATTCCTAGTAAGTTTGGCAGCAGACTTCCCGCTAGTCCCGCTAGAAGTGGAGCGAAAGGAATAATTCCTCCTTGTTTTGTTTGTTTGCGTTTTGTTGTTTTCTTTTTTTTCGATGATTTTGTTTTTTTCGGCGACTTTTTCGTTGGCATTTTATTTTATACTATTACATAAAATTAACGATAGATTTGTTTGATACCACGACCTTCGACTGCTTTCTTTGTTGCGCCAGAGACTGCTCCTGACGCAGCCGCAAGTCCAAGTGTACCAAGTACTGGTAAAACTTTGCTAGCTATTACTGATAACGCTGGTCCAAAAAATCCACCTTCTTTTGACATTGCAGTTACCTGAGAAACAGATAATTTCAACACAAATGGTTTTCCTTTGTCGAGTTTATTGATTTGTTGTTGCGTTAGCATGACTTTTACTGCAATTTTATTTGAAGTTTCCGGAGAGATCATCAAAGAAACAGAGCTGCGTTTAGCAACAGCTGCTGATAATTTTTCAACTTGACCAGATGTTAGGTATATTTCTCGAGTTGTGTATTTGGTTTTCATAATGTTATATCCAAGTTGTTAGATTAAACTTGTACTGTCATTCTTCCTTTGATTGAATCGATGGTCAGAAATCGATCACTAACCAATAGCGCGTATACGTTATACTGTTCACCTGGCACATCGCCCAGTGTCCACGTGACCTCAATATCTGCAGTCGATCCCACAACACGCTCCAAATGTTTTGATACGTCAAAATAAAAGATGGGATAGAGCGTTCGAAACTCTTCTATTGATATTTGAGATCCACTGTCCGCGTTCTGATATTTTTGCATTGCTTCCATAAGATACATGTACGGCCGAGAGATGTTTCTGGTGGCGTCTTCGGCAAAGTTACATTCGATTGCACGTTCGGGATACTGTTTGGAATTTACTCTCACAAATATTCGTCTAACGTCTGGGTTATCGAATACGGAGTTGTTTATTTCCTGATTGTTACGACGTGCTTGTCGTTGAAATACGACGAACAAGTGTCGCGGTAGTTGTTCGCTGGGCGTGGTCGTTACACGCCACGTGTAATCAGTCGCGTTGGGAATGGCTGTTTGATAAATCCTGTTCTGTTGGAAGTGTATCTTTTTTGTAAAGGTGGCTAGTAAAGATTCGAGCTCCATCATTTTAGCTAATGAAGGGACAACCCGAGGCATCCACAGTGCTAATCTTGTAATAGAAAATTGGCCCTCAGCCACTCCACCGGCGTGTATTATACAATCGTTTTGATCAGCTCGATCTAATATAAGCGTATGTTTTATTCCTCGAAACACTTTGTTATAATCACGGCAAAATCCAAAGATTGTTCTTAACGGAAGCATCATCGTTATTTGGCGAGATTCTGCGGCAAATGCTTTTCGTTTAGCAAATCCCTCGTTATACTGCTGTCGTCTTATATGTGTAACGGCTAATCTTATCGAATCACCTATCGCAGCGGCATCAGCAGCAGCAGGATTGGGGATGAGATTATTGTTATTTGCAGCAGGATTACCAGCACCAGTACGAAACTCACTCGAAACAGCTGTACCTAATGAGGTATCTTTGAACCACATCATGTTTGTGGCTATTGATCTGGAATAGTCATCGCTAAACGAAACGATGTTTAGTATTGTACTCGCTATGGGTAAGTGCATCGAAATATCTTCTACGGTTTGATTGGCCAGTTGGTATCGTGCACTCTTAAACAAGCTCCAACCATTATTGACGAGAGCGATTTCTGCATCAGCTGCAATATCACCACCTATCACAGTTAATATTTGACCACGCACTTCTAACATTGCCTTATGGGGTAGTAGAAACACGTCCTCGTCTCTTGTGTTAAAAGTTCTAACTCCGGTTTTATTCGGTTCGTTCGAGTTCTCATCGAGATACTCGACATACTCTAATTCTGTTACAGCATCGTCAGTATCAATTTCTTCTGCAAAGTCGAGATAGTTTTTAGCTGACATTTATTTTATAATCGTTACACAAAATTAAAAGGCAGCAGGGGTCATCGGTTTTGTTTTCTTTACAAGTTTACGTACTATTTCTTCACCACTCGGTGACAATAATTTTTTTGTTGTAGCTATCATAGCTCGTTTTGTTTCTTCTGTTGGCGCAATATCTGATATTACTCGTTTTATTTCTGATGGGGAAGGTCCTTTAATCTTATCAGCAATCTTTTGCCCTACTGCAGTGCCTGCTGAAGATGCCGCCCCTGTAGCGAAAGCTTTACCGGCGTCAAGTGCAATGGGCGCTACTTTACGCGCGATTCCTGGAATATTCTCTGCAATTGTTGTAAATATATTTCCAAAAAATCCACCTACGATTTTTCTTCGATAAACTTTTCTTCGTCTCATTTTATAAAATTATGTACACAAAATCACATTCCTAGGCAGTGCGTAGGTGTAAGTAATACGTGACTATCTCGTTGTTCACGTCTATTTGTCGTCCAGATTGGTCTGTGAGTTGCATTGTAATGCTTGTAATTTGATTCTCAGGTGTTATTGGATAGTAGATAATCTGTCGCGGATTGATTTGCATGAGAGAACCCGGTGGGACTTCTGGTGAGAAACTGTAGATCGTTTGCCCGCGGTTGCCTTTTGACGTATAAGATCCAGATGCGATAGAGCAATTGATGAGTATTGTATTTACTTCTGTAATATCTACTGGTAGTTCTCCATCAAATGTCAAAGATTTATCTTCACCGGTGGTATAGTATAAAACTCTAGTAAAACCTAACATCTTTCCAAAACTTCTTTCTTCAAAGAGGACTTTCATATTTCTTTTCACTGTTATCCTAGCTCGTAAGGTGTTATAATTCGCCGCTAATTCGAAATTATCAGCATTCCCACCAGCTTTTGTTAGAAGCTCTTTTATTGTTCTGTTTAGATCAGTAATGTTATAAGCTCCTTGTGGAATCTGTAGTTTGTATTGTATATCAATAAACTCTTTTTGTGATGTTGGAGATTGTTTAACATTAACGATTAAAATTTCATCATTAATCCCAGTTTTAATATTCGGCATGGCGTTCCAACAAGTACAAGAAATTAATCTAATCTCATACTGTTTTGCAGGATCTAGTTCTATTGGTGGGTTGTAATTTACTGTAAAATTCGCGCTGTTTCCTGTTATTTGTGACGAATCAAGCAATAATGTTGTTTGCATTATACTAATATTTTAGATAAGATCGCGGTGTAAAATTTCGTACTCGGATGATGTTAGTAATCCACTCGATCTTAGATGATCAAGTATGTCAATAATTTCGTTATCAATCTCTACACTTTCATTACCAGCTTCTTTAGAGGATATCAACAGCATTAGACGATCGACTATGTCTGCGTTTGATGTAAAAACTTTAACTCCAGATCCAGTTCTTTCCTCTGGTAATTTTTTATCTCGCATGTTTTCATATTGTTTGAGTAGTCTTTTAAAATCCCAACCTTTACTATAACCTCCTGGTTTATTTCGATATTGTTTTGATGTTTTAAGAAAAACCTCAGCAATAATTCCTTCCCTAATATAATTGAGTAATGTTGGAATATTTCTTTCATCTTTTTCATCTTTAATTTTATCATCAGCACGTGAGCCATCTTCTACAATTCTTTCTAATTTTTCCATCAAATTATCATAGTTTTCTTTTGGCCAAGTTCGAATTTTGTCAATATTAGTGATATCATATTTTTCCATAAACTCTTCATACTCAACATCTTCTATTTTAAACCTAGCTTGTCTTCTGTAAATTTTTATAGATTCTTCAAAAGGTACCATTTTTATCACACTTTCTTGTAATATTTTTTGTTTCTCAGTTAATTCTTCAGTTTGTTCTGATAATTTTTCCATCATTCTTCTTATCTCATCTGGATTAACCGTCAATCTTGTTATTGCGTGTTGAAGTTCAAGAGGATTGTTCATTAGCCTGTCAAACTCAGCTTGTCGTGCAGCAGGATCAGCAATGTTTCTTACAAGTTCGTTTACAATTTTTACAGTTTCTTCTTTTGATCTTTCTCCAAGTAAACCAAACAAACCCTTTTCTTTCATTTTTGCTAGTTCTTCTGGAGATGATGTTTGTATTTCTGGCTGCTTGCCAAGCATCGCCTCAGTAACAGGTTTGAAAAATTTGGTTCTTTCTTCTTCTGCTTGAACTTGTCCACGTCGAGCTTCTTCCACCTTTTTCTTAAAAGCCGCTCGAGTTTCGAGAAACTTTTTTAGTAATTCGATTTTCTGTTGATGTTTGTCCATTATTTTTATACGCTTTACAAAATTTTATCATAGAAACGTCTCAAGGCAACAACGAAACATCTTGGTTGGATCACGCGCTAGCTTGTCAAATAAAAAGAAACTATATCGATCTTTAGTTGCTCGATGATATAATTCGATAAATTTATCTTTTGTAACATCACCACATTGTTCGTTTGCAATATTTCTCACATCCACATTATCTAGTCCGGGAAATAATATGAAACAACCCGTATTTCGCCTAATAAACCTATCAACATTATAAAAACCTTGGGCAAGATAAACAGAATTACATCTTTTATTACGTGATAGTGAAAAATATGATCTAATCTTGTTCATCTCCTCATTGTTTAGCGGAATATCATCAAAGACGATTATCTTATGCTCTGACGAATCGAGTTCATTCACTGGAACAAGTTCTTCTGGTTGTTTTATCAAAAATATATCATCACCAATGCCAAGGTCATCACGAAGTTTATCATTATACTCGTTTAATAATTTGTATTTGTCTTGTTGGGGGTTGATGGTGTAAATATACACCTTATCATAGTTAAAGTTATTATTGAGTAAAAGATTTAATAACAAATTTGTTTTACCAGATCCAGTTCGCCCAACAATAAGATAATGACAGTCTGGAAGTTCATTGTTATGTTTATGCTTCACCAATCGCTCGGTGTCAAAGTTTATTATCTTCGCCATCGTATAATTTTATGTTATATTAAACCAACAATTTTGTGTAGAACGGTATGTATAATGAGCTACTATACAAAATTTGGAACATTAGCAGTAGATTTATTAACAGAAGGTTACCAGGGTGACTTATCCAAGTATGCGACTCTTGATAAGCTCAAAAATGAAATCAACAATTTGTTAAACGTTGCAAGTGTAGATCCAAATGAAGTTGTAGTTTTCCAGGACAAACAAGGACGATTAAAGACGAGTAATGTACAACTATCAGATGTACTAGTACGAAATCCTACTGCAGTTGCTAATAATATTGTTACTTTTAACAATCAAGGTAAGATAGAAGATTCGGGTAGGTCAGTTAACGATTATGTTAGAAAAGCAGGTGATTTATTTACGGGAAACATTGTTATGAACCAGAACAAGATCACATACCTTGGAAACCCAACTGAGGATAATGACGCTGCTACTAAGAAATATGTTGATGATCAGGAATCAAAGTACGTGTCGGTGCGTGGTAGTATAATGTACGCGTTTCTCAACATGAACAATAATGGCATCAATAATCTTAGAACACCAGAATCTGATTTTGATGCTGTAACAAAGAAATATGTTGATGATATCAACAATGAAATCACCAAGTTCAAAACTGATTTTACTAATCACATCACCACGTTTTTAAATTTTCGCAGAAACATAAACAAAACCAATAACGAATTTTTTGGAAGTCCACCGTCTGTTGATATTACACTCGATAATATTAACACAAAACTCAACGATATTATTAGTGGAATTCCTAGTATTGTTGAGAAAACAAGTATGATTAAAATTCCTCACAAGCAGATTAAAAATATTGTCTATACTGTTGCTTCTGGAATGTCTACTTGGTCTCCGCAAAATAACACTCTCAAACATACTGCAGAGGTCACTGGTGTGTATAGATTGTCCGTGTTGAGCAGTGCAAAGTTTAATATATTTTCCTTATTTCCATGGCGTCACTCGACTGATAATTTCTCTGGAACCGTGTCTATTGTGTTAAACAAAGATGTTGAAGAAACTTTTATGCTAATAGCAGATGACAAAAAATTAACTGCTGCGTCATATTGGTATTGTCTGGAATTTGTGGCTGAAACACCTCAACTAGTTACTTAATCAAGCCTGAGATTATATGAACAAATATTATAATGAAAAAAAGTATAGTTGATTTCAATCATATTTCAAAAGATATTCCAGAACAGGATGTTGACGCACTAATACAATACTACAAATATTATCATAAAAAACTTTGGTGCGTTAAAAAATGCTACAAATATTATAACAAAATACTTCGAGTAATATCATATCTACCCTTGTTAATGACTAGTTCTGGCATAATTTCAAGTGGTATATCATTAAACCCGTTTTTGTTAATCATATCCGGTGTTGGTGTTTCTCTTACAGCAGCTTGTAAAAAAGTTGAACCTAAAATTTCGATAAAAAAGCACGGCTGCTTAACATCAATTATAACTTACAAAAAACTACTTGATCAAATAAGATCTTACCTACGAGGAGTAAAATATAGTATGGACGATTTAATACGTGAATTTCGTATTATTGACAACATGTTAACAGATATTCTTCCCATGAGGATCAGCAAATATGAGAAAGATTATCAAAAGAAGTATGATATAACATAAAATTTTATATAATACCACTTACCTTACTGGAATTCTAATGCGTAATTTAGTCCACAATCGCCACGCTCTGCTAAATCGTAATGATTTGGAAGATTGAGTCTGACATATCATTTTGCTTATTCTGGAAGATCACGTAATTAAATTTTACCTGTTACCTAGGTATTTTGCAACAGGTGTTCTATTGTATTTGTTTGGAGGTCTAGAGGGGTTGTTGAGCTCGGATTCTTAGCGCAATTATTGATTGCAATAGGTTTTCTATTACGTTACCTAGGTATTTTGTATTTGTTGAGCTCGGATTCTTAACGCAATTATTGATTGCAATAGGTTTTCTATTACGTTACCTAGGTATTTTGTATTTGTTGAGCTCGGATTCTTAACGCAATTATTGATTGCAATAGGTTTTCTATTACGTTACCTAGGTATTTTTGTATTTGTTTGGAGGTCTGGAGGGGGTTGTTGAGCTCGGATTCTTACTTTCTCCTACTACTGTCTCTGGCGCAACGACGAAAGCTGTTCAGGGTAATGGTATTATTTGTCGAAGTGGAATAAAAAAAAAATTGTAAATTTTATGTAAATGATATATTATAATGCCACAACGGAAAAAGAAATCACCAACAACAAAATCGCCAGAAAAGAGAAAATAAATAAAAGAAAACAACAAAATCGCCAACACCACAATGCAACTGCAAATGCAATCAAACAAAACAAGGAGGAATTATTCCGTTCGCTCCACTTTTGGCGGGACTAGCGTGAAGTCTGCTGCCAAATCTTTTAGGAATCGGACGTGGCCTAACATTACCAGGAACACGACCACCCCGTTGAGTAATTTTGATATAATTGATAAGTTAAAAGCGGTTCTTGTATTTCACGGAGTTTATTCTATATATAAACTCGCAGCAATAAAATCGCCGTTAGCTATAAGTTCGTGTGTGATTGATATACAAGATTTCAATGACGGATCCGGTACGCATTGGGTATCAGTTTATAATAATAATTATTTCGACTCGTTCGGACTTCCTCCAAGCGATGTAATAAAAAGGTATATGAACAAAAATTTAAAAAGGTATATTTTTCATCAAATCAACTCCAACCTGTTGGAACGTCTGCTTGCGGATATTATTGTATTATGTTTATCCGACAGATGAGCAGAAATCTCAATTTTTTAAAATTTATTTTACAGTTTGACAAGCAACCTTCTCACGCTAATGATGAGATCGCAATTAATTTTATCTAAACTTAAAAATATAATAATGTCAATATACTGTCTCAAGTGTAGAACTAAAACAGAAAATATTAATGAAACAACAGAAAAAACAAAAACAAAAAAACAACAGGATAATATTAAAAAGTATTTGTGCAATCTGCAGCAAAAGGAAATAGATATTTTTTAAAGAAAACGTCCCCAGCGACATCGTTAGGATCTGGTTATCCTGATATTATTTTAGTAGACGACTAAAAATATAGAATGATATGCAACTGTGATTCTGACAGAGATTTGTGTCTTGAGCAAAATAAAATTGTCGCATACTGTCATTGTTGTAGCAACAGAGAAATAATAGGTACAGGTATAGATATACACAAAATTATGGGAAAATTACCATAACCAAAAGGCGGATGGCCAGTTCATCGGTATACAGGACCTTACAATCCGCTAGATAAACAACTAGATGAAAACGACAATCCATTGCCAGGACAAGAGCCTTACAATTAAGTTGATGCAATAGCAATGCGTCATATCTGTTATCATGATCATGAAAACTCGAAATCAGATTGTGATAAAGTAATGTTAGACGAATTACGTTATATGGAGCCAACAAATCTACGAGAACGTTTTTATAGAAGATTTGTTCAGGGAATAATTGGAGCAAGATATAAACCCGGACTCGGAGAGTCTCGACTTGGAAATAAAGTATACGATGATCTTGCAGTCGAACTACACAGAACTAAAAAAAAGAGTTCCCACGACGTAAAGTTGTCGCAAACGCTGTACATGATATCTGGACAATAGATTTGGTGGATGTATCCAATCTGGCTCAGTTTAACGTCGGCGCTGATGGCGCTCCAAAAAGGTATTTGTTGAACGTTTATAGACGTTTTTAGTAAATACGCTTTCGGTGTACCTGTTTCGGATAAGACAGGGACTTCAATGACTGATGCGCTAAAACAAATAATAACGAGTACAGAAAGAAAACCAAATAAAATCTGGACTGATCACGGATCCGAGTTTTTTAACAAAAAGTTTGAGCAGTTTCTAGAACAAAATAATATAAAAAATATGTTACAGGAAACGAAGGTAAAAGCGTTGTTGTCGAGAGATTTAATCGCACGCTAAACGAGAAAATACACAAACATATGACTGCTAAAACCACCAACAGATACATCTATGACCTTTCTCAAATCGTAGGCGAATATAATAACACGAAACACCGGCAATGGTAAAATTAAATTTATTATTGTTTTTGCAATGTGATACTTGGCATTATCTCGTTCAGTTGTTGGTCTGCTGTAATTAGATCTGTCAGCAACAGTGACTATTTCACCATCATCATCAGATTCGTTGTTATACAAAATATCATCTTCACTATAACCAACAGATTTGTCTACGAAATCTTTGGAAAATGTAATACTATGCGTGACCTTATCGCTGGCGACCTTTTCATTAGTATCTTCTTCATATAATTCAGCGAGTAGTTTCATCAAGTTCATTATTATAATATATTTTTATCTAATTTGTTATTATAAGATGACTGATGAGATAAAATGTCACCAAAATGTTAATATAGTAAATTACAACGAACTAGCCGAAGCGGTAAGAAAATGTTTGTCGGATTATACTGCATATTCTGTTGACGTTATTGTAATGCAAGGTGATTCTCATAAAATATTGCTAACAAAAGCAGAAAAAAATAAAATTAATGAAAGTGCAGTAACAACGCTAAAATTTGATTGTGATGATATCATAGCATTTGCTCATGATTGCTTGACTAAAACTGAATTACAAAATATTATTGATCATCATATCTAAAACGAATCCTAGCATCGAAATCGCTTGAAAAAAGTTGATTTCATTACTCCATCAGCTACAAATTTTACGACTGAGGAATTTATCTTATTATATTTCGACGCAGCTGAAATGGATTTGAATTTAATCTCGTCATCCGTTTCGAGGTTTAACGAAACAACAGGTTTTGCTGGACATCTAAAATTAATACCACCACTTCGTCCTTTTCTTACATTTTGTTGTTGGGTAACTAGTTCTAGATTTTCCAATCGATTGTCAGTCTTTACGTTATTGATGTGATTAATAACCAGACCATTGGGTATAGATCCGTTGAACACCTCGTAAACAAAACGATGACCATAATAATGAAATTGATTTGTCGATGTTTTTCTAACAGTTACACTGATATATCCCATATTGTTCATAGTACCAAGAACTTTTATAGTTTTTCTTTTTCTAATAATACCGCGATCGTTAGCCTCGTATAAATCAAAGACTGGATGCGGCTGAAACTCGTTTTGTATAGATATGTTTTCAATGTTATCATCAGTGACTGCACGGTTCACATGATATACACGCTGTCCTTTTGGAATGTCATCGCAAAACAACGTGTAAATAAAATCTTTTTTAAGCATTGTAATCCTCTTGGTATTATCTCCCTTTACATTAAACTGATAACCCGCTGGCGTGAATTTGCTAACATATATTCTAGTTTTGATGTTAATGACTGAACGTATTGCATTTCCAGCGTATAAGTTGTATTTTGGGTGAAACTGATATGCTTCTTGCTCACGTGAGCTTGTCAGATTTGCTGTCATTATACTATAGGTGATTTTTTTTTCTCTAATAGTTTTTTCAACCCTAGCGCATGCGCAGTGTGAGGTAAATTATCAATTAGATATTACATTATAGTATAGCAATGTTGAAATTGCGTGATATAGCCAAGAAGAGCCTTATGGGAGAACCTGATAAAATAGCGACTGCTTTTTCAGGTTTTGACAATAGTTATTGGTTTGATAAATAAAATGTTTTAGTAAATTTTACTGCAACAAATCTTTACCACCTACTAAAGACAACTGTAAAACGTGAGCTCGAAAAACATAAAAGTATCAGATTATTGGTGCAATATCATGCTATATTTTCAAAGCTACTTGTAAAGAAAGAATCAACTTTAACGGAAATTGAAGATCCTTATATGAACGCAAAATCAAGACGTGTTTTGGGACTGATCTTTTATCACTAGCTAATAAAGTACATGAAGACATTTGGAAAAAATAGAGTAATTCACTAAATTAGGTTCGGGTTGGAAGTTTGAAATGATCAAAGAAGTATTGTTTCACACGATGAAATATGACGCATTACGCGGTAGTTCGTACATCGACATGCCACCAAAAATAAAAAAATAAAACATGCTGTATAAACATCAAAAACCTAGATAACAAATGTTTCCAATGGGCTGTTCTTTACGCGCTATTTCTAGCAGAAAAAGACGCTGATCGCGTTGAGAAGTATATCAGTCACGTGACTAGATTAAATTTTAAAGATATTAACTTTCCTGTGGCAGAAAATCAAATACCAAAATTTGAAAAGCAAAAAACAATGTTTCAATTAACTTTTTCGGACTAGATGAAAAAGAGGGTGTATATCCGAGATATATTTCAGATAAAGCTTCAAAATCTACTATAAATTTACTGTTTTTTAAAAATCATTACGTTTGGATTAAAAACTTTAACGGACTAGTTGACAAACAGTACAATAAGAATAAGAACAAAAAGTTCTTTTGTTACCGCTGCTTGCATGGCTGTCCAAACAATGAAACATTACAAAATCATTTGCAGTACTGTAGTGATATATAAGTAATAACAATGCCATCTAAAAAAGATAGTGTGTTACAGTTTGTCCATCATAATCACAAACTAAAAATGCCTTTCGTCATATACGCTGATTTTGAGTGTTTACTTCAACCTGTACTTGGCGTAGAAAATAATCCTAATCAATCGAGTACAAGAAAAGTTCAAAATCATGTTCCGTGTGGAGTAGCATATAAGGTAGTTTGTTGTACTGATTCTAGATTATCTAAACCAATCAAATTATATCTTGGTAAAAAAAAATCCAGCTTTCTGGCTTCTCAAGCAGTTGATTGATGAAGTTGATAATATTACTTATCGTTTGAAAAGAGTAACGCCAATGTTAAAATTAACACCTCAACAAGAATCTTATCACAAGCAATCGGAAATCTGTCATATTTGTGAAAAAGCTTTTGACTCTGACAACGCTAGTAATAAAAAAGTACATGACCATTGCCATTTGACCGGACAGTACCGTGGAGCGGCTCATAATCAGTGTAATTTAAAATTTCATGCTCCAGATTTTATTCCGGTTATTCTTCACAATTTTCGAGGATATGATAGTCACATTATAGTAGAAGCTTTTGGTGATCCTGACATAAAAGCTCGTCTAAAAGTCGATAATATCATCAAATGCATTCCAAATAATTTTGAAAACTACATGTCAGTTATGCTTGGTAAATTACGTTTCATTGACAGCCTGCAGTTTATGGCAGCCTCGTCAGATGAGTTAGTGAAAGGTTGTAGTAAATTGGATAACCTAAAAGATTGTTTTGGAGATAAATTTATTCTACTAGCTAGAAAAAGAAGCTTTTCCATACGAATATCTCGACGACTGGAGTAAATTTGATGAAACATCTTTACCCAACAAAGATAAATTTTACTCACAACTTAAAAATGAAAATATAACCGATGACGAGTACAAGTCTGCACAAGACATCTGGAAAGAGTTTGATTGTGAGACTTTTGGTGATTATCATGATTAATACCTGAAAATTGACGTGTTATTATTAGCAGATGTTTTTGAAAGTTTTCCAGAAGTGAGTTATAATAATTATGGACTAGATCCTTGTTGGTAATATTCTGCCTCTGGGTTGTCATGGGATGCTCTGCTAAAGTTTAGTAAGGTAAGGTTAGAATTACTGACTGACGTTGATATGTTCAATTTTATTGAAAAAGGTATCGTAGGCGGTATTAGCGTGATAACGAAAAAATATGCTGAAGCAAACAACAAATATTTGAAACAGTGTAACCCTGAGCTCCCTTCGAAATATATACTTTATCTACATTGCAATAATCTTTACAGGTAGTTCAATGATAGAACCAATGCCTCCTGGTGGATTTCATTGGATCACAGCTGATCGATTTCTATCGGAGACAGAAAAAAAGATACCCGAAGATGTTTCATATTTCGTTGAAGTTGATCTTGAATATCCAAATTCGCTACACAAATTGCAAAACGATTACCCTTTCTGTGCGGAATCAATGGTCATAGATTATATCTTGTTATCAAAAGAACAACAAGCGTTAGCACCACCAAGGCAACATTCCATGGTCAAGAAACTAGTACCAAATTTTCTTCATAAACGGAATTATGTTTTGCATTACAAAGTTTTAAAACAAGCAGTCGATGCTGGTCTTGTGTTAAGAAAAGTTCATCGTGTACTAAAATTTAATCAGTCGCCCTGGATGAGAGGTTACGTTAACTCAAACACTTCAAGAAGGGCTGCAGCAAAAACAGATTTTGAGAAAAACTTCTTCAAACTAATGAACAATTCCGTGTTTGGTAAGATGATGGAGAATATTAGGAAACTTGTAAAAATTGAATTAGTTAATGATATCTATTGCAGAAAAAACTTGTGTCAGACGATAATTTTGTGAGCATGAAAATATTTAATGAAAATCTTGTTGCGATACAAAGAAGAAAAACAAATCTAAAGCTAAACAAGCCGATCTATGTTGGAGCTGCAGAGTTGGATTTATCAAAGTGGCTGATGTGATGATTTTCATTATAATTTTGTTAAAAATCAGTGGTCGGCTAGTAGATTTTTGTTTACTGATACTGATTCGCTCGTATATGAAATCGAATGCGAGGACATCTATCAGGACATGTACAATAATCGACATCTGTTTGAGCTTTCCGATTATCCACGTGACAGTAAATTTCATGACGACACAAATAAAAAGGTTATTGGTAAGTTTAAAGATGAAATGAACTCGAGCGCTATCAAATATTTTATCGGATTACGCAGCAAAATGTATGCCGTATTGTTAGACAATAATAAAATAACAAAAAAAGCAAAAGGTCTGCCTCGTGATTTTGTTAAAGAGTTTATGCAATTTGATGACTACAGGTATGCGCTTGATGGCGGTGTTAGTTTTATGAGAGCTGTTGCAATTCGGACTAATCATCATAAGCTTGAAAAAGATGTCATTATCAAACGTGGATTGTGTAATTCTGATGAGAAACGTTATTGTGAAAATGGAGTAGATACATTTGTCCTTGGGTATTGTCATGATGATGACATTATCTTTTCCAACTAAAATTTTATCTAAACTTATAAAATAATGTTTGAAAATTTGATCATGACAAATAGCTACAGTAGTAAAATCAAATATCTAATGATGGACGGTAAACAATTGACAGTTGAATTTAGTAATGAATCATCAGGTATATGTTTTAGTGGAACACGTGACAAGCTAAATCTTTTGCTCATCAGATCTGATAATAGCGTGTATTTCAATTATCTCGAACAATTGTATCAAAAGTTGCTAGTGGAATTTAAAAACTTTCACAGCCCCATTAGCCAACAAAAATATACTAAACTCGCAATTGATCTCGATCGGTCAAAGGTATATTTTATCGACAAAAAAAATATCATCTGAACAAACCAGAAATAAAAGATTTGTTTGAGTCCCGTCGCTGTTTGAGCGGTAAAGTATAATTTAGTATCTATAATCGTGATAATGAAATATTTTTAATATCAACAATTGAAACATTAATCATTGGTAACGAGGTATAAAATAATATAACTTACCTTTCTCGCGTTTGTTCTAATGCGTAGTTTAATTTCCGCCTTGCCCATGTTAACTGAATTCGCCACGCTCTAATGCGCAGTTTAATTTCCACCCTGCACAGCATATGTTATATGATGAAAATCTAGCGGTAGACTGATAATAAAACCCGTCTTGCCGTCTTTAGAGTAGTTCGTGAACATTCCACGCATGCGCCTGTTCTAACAAATTCGTCACCTCTGTATGACAGAGCTTACCTGGATGAATCATCCTGCACCTGTTGTTTTGTAACACTACAAAATACCTGTCTGCACCTGTTGTTTTATAAAATACCTGATATAATGACAGAGCTTCTGGATAGTATAAGGAAGTTTACCTGAATACCGATCATGTACATAACTCTCTACCTGGATTCATTTACACTGTAATAACAGAAGAGGGGGGGGTTTAGAAACCCTACTAATACTTTTGAAAAAAGGGGTGGGGAATAGTTTAGGACTATAGTTTATACTTGTTTGGAGAGGTAAAAACAAGGTTTGGGCTGAAATATTATTTTCCTCTACTACTACCGATCCTGTATGGAAGAACTTTTAGTTGTCTTTCCGTGGTGTGTTAATGGCAAAATACAGCCTGGTGGAGTCCATCCCTCTTCAGACTGGATGACCACAATTGAAATCCACTGATATAAAGTGGCATCCACCCACTCACCTTTCGACCCTGAACATATGGTTGTTTAGCTCATCTTGGATCCATTCCGCCATGGCCTTTGACTTCATCGATGATGACTTCCGCCCAGTGATGCTGTGCTATTATCACACAATTTTACCAATCTTTTGGAGACTCATGGGTGTGGGAGCGTCTTATTCCATCACCTATGGTTCCCATGGATATGTACCACTGCCTTTTTTGTATACCCATCGCCGATGTTAAAAACAGAAGATATCATGTATTTAAAAACATTCACACACTTATCCATTTCATTCACTGATTTGTAAGTTCCACCGATTATCGCCAGAGGGCCCAAATGCGGTCAATCTGTTAACATTTCGAATCGATTGGTAGTTTCTTTAGAAAACCTGTCGCCATATTTGCCTAGGTCAGTCTGTGTTTGCAAGCAACAGCTGGGATGTAGTTTCCCATTTTTAAAAATCGCAATATTTATGTACATTTGGGATGAACAAATTGTTTCCTTCAAAGCCGACTGCAATTATCTAAAACATCAACGAATCTGCTCAACAGCGACTAGCAAAACTAGATGATTGCTAATCTAACAAAAGGAAGTGGATTACGCTTGAGAACCCAAGTTGAGAGACAAAAGTGGGTTTTGCCGGTTGCTGCTCTTCGTGACTGTGTGATTCTTGCTTGGGCCACTTCACAATGATGGATTATTAATGCTAATAATCCCCCGAGTTCCTCAACTTGTGCGGTGTGTTTACTAATATGTTCAAAGGTATTTGGGGTTAGAGGCTATGATATGCATAGAAGAAAAAACACAAAAACAAATCAAAACAAAGCCTCCAAACTATTTCCATACTACTTAATAATTTGCTCCATTTGAAATATATCGAAATTAAGTTTCATATATACATTGTTTGTTTTTTGCTTGTAGTCAATGTATCACATGATTTTGAGAACATATTTTATAAAAACATTTTAAAAAATGCAAATTCATATTTACTCTGTGTGTGTGTGTGTGTGTGTGTGTGTGTGTGTGTGTGTGGGTGTGTGTGTGGGTGGGTGGGTGTTATACTTAGCTGTAAGGAGGTATGTTTATCCACAGGAGTCTGCAGTTTTATCAATAAAGCCGGACGAAATTTCTCACAACATGAAATCACCTTAAAGGTATTATTTGATAAAATTGCAGACTCCCGTGGTTTAACTGATACTTTGATAGTATTAAATAATATGGGAAATAAACTGGTTAGATCCGAGTATTGAATAATATTGAATAATATGGGGAAAAATGGTTAGATCCAAGTTTGTTCTTTTTAATTTTATTTACTTTTTTATTTTTGGCGTGCGATAATTAAGGGTCAAGGATGTTCCTCCTCATATAAAAAAACTTCGATCCCTATCCAAGTAATTGACCGAGTTGCGAATGCGAATAAAATTACAGTACCGGATCTTTTGAAGCCGGACGCGTTTCTTTCTTATTAAAAATAAAATTCCGAAATGTTCCGATTGTCGGTTTTGGTGAAGACTGGTATACAGATAATAACAGCACTCGGGTCAAACGTTAATTTGAATAACCATGTCGTTGGAAACTGTTCCAAAAGATCTTCGAAATTTACGGGCTTGTCTTCTGTGTTCGCTTGTTAAGGTATTCTACATGTATGATAAATATTTAAAGATCTTATATGTGGGCTTTAATAGAAAACTTTATGATCTGTACAAAACTATTTGCTCACGGATATTACTATAATGTAATTTCGAGGATTACGTTGCTGTGCGTTCATCATTTTCATGGCTGGGTTTTATTAGTTTTCCATGAAGCAAACTGATGTTCAAGATTTCTTACCTCATAAAGACAAGCATTTGATCAGTATGTTGTTAGAAACTTACAAGCAGATAGTGAACATAGCCATTACTGATTTTAAATGTGTTTCACTAATTGTCTTTTTTTTAAACTCAAAATACAAATACACTCAAATTCACTACAATCCACTCAAATACATAATTTTTAATCTTATAAGTATTTTTATTTTGTGTTATTATTGTATTTTAAGAAATAATTTAAATGTTGTCAACTACTATTTATGTTAAACAATCGTTTACTTGTAGCGTTATATTGTTCTTCTGACGATGGACGTAGTACAAGTCACATAGCTCATGTACGCACGCATTCGAAGTCACTTTTTGCAGCTACATGTGTCATTTTAAAAAATTTGATTATACATACCTTTACATGGCGTTTATTCACTTTTTTTGTGATGTGTCCATCCAAATTATATATTAAAGATTATTGTATAAATTCCTCGAAAAATGCTTAAAGGTCACCGGCCACCTATATTGTACAAACATGTGATATTATTATACTCATAAACAAAGCACATTTGTTATGTATGCAGACCATTAAAATGCTTAATTATACTTAAAAGCCCACTTTTGTAAATGAAAAAATTATTTGGCAATCTCTGAAAACAATCGGTAGTTTCTGTGTGCCAAACACTGATATGACATACATTTATTCCTTCTACTCATCCTAGCCATTCAAGTATTTAATTTCCCCATGTATATGTCTATATGATATATCTTACGATTGTGCTTTTGTACAGCAAATATGTTGAACTGTGTTGCATATAGATGTATTCAAGAGTGATGATGGGAACAATGATTCTTTTTTTTTTCCGAAAGACCCTGTTTACCAAAAAAAGTGAGTTGAAGCTGTGAGATAGAATTGGGTGAGTGGATGGGAAAATTGTATCATTATTGCCAGATTATAGTAAATTTGGCCCAAGACAATTCGGTCCAACTCTAAAGAGAATCCAGCTCAACTTAACAAAAGTTTGAACAATTTCTTTTTCTTAAACCAACAAGTAAATACTATGTAAGATACGTTTAAGGAATAGGTCTTACAACCCCCCCCACTAAATTTAAGCGAAATTGATATTCTTTCAGAAAAAAAATCATACTTTGCAATGTACATATATATGAGAGAAAACACAAGTAGACATATTGCTCATTCTAATTAAAATATTTATATACATTATTTTGTGAAAAAATATACACATCTGCACAAAGACATTCTCAATTTAAGTCTTCCGGTCAAATTATCAATATTCACTTTTTAAACAATAAAACATAACAGATATTATTCTATAGAATATACATTTGTTTTTACATGTAGGGTGCCCAGAGTGGTCTAAAGCACTCTGTTACAGATCACTGCCATCTCACCTCTGTCTGTGTGGGTTTCGAGTCTAAGATTCAGCAAATGTGGATATGTGAGAAAGCTTGCCAGTAGCTTCTTGTGGGTAGGTGGTTCTTTCCATGGATTTCCCGGTTTCTTCCTCCACCATTAATACTGGCCGCCATGTATAGCCTATCGTGTGCTAAAAAAATGGCGTAAAGCCCCAAAACAACAACAAAATTTTCTACGAGAAGTGTACATGAGATATTAAAACAAATATACTTAATTTTAGGTTTTATGTTGTAACATTGCAACATATAACACACTCACAATTACACGAGAAAGAAAAACAGAGAGAATAATGTTGAGCATTTTGTCAATGTTGCTGCAATATGAAGCTCTTACCAGTTAATTTTGTTTTTATTTTTCAAGTTGTCTTAGTGTATGTGCACGTAAATTAAAAGTTTGTCATTGCAAGTCAATATCATCAATCGTAATCGTTCCATTACTCCATACAAAAGAAAGGAATTTTATGTTGAATTTGTGCCCCCATGCAAAGTGCAAGAAATGATAAACATATACTTATTTGAAAATAAAATGAAAGAAACTAACCTTGCATTGTTAGCATTTATTCCTTTTTTTTTCCTCATGCAAAATTTATTAAAAACAAATTATTCCCACGAACTCAGTATATGTAATGGATGCCTGTTTGCGTATGCATCTTTACTGTAGTGTGTATTGCCTATGTCAAAAAAACAGAATCACAAAAGAGATGAAAATATCAACTGATTGCTTGAAGACAACTGCTATTCATGCAAGATGTTACAAGGTGCATCCTGACCAAGATTGTAATGTATCCAGGTTAACTATATGACACTATCTCAGAAATAAAAATAATTATTTTAAAATATATCCACTGCGTGTGCAAATGATAACCTTTTCGCTAGCATGGGTTACAATAGTATTATTAAAACATGTTATTGTTGTATATAATATTTGCCCAACAAAAATAAATTATGATCACATCTAGGAAACAAATAGAAGCCTGGGTGATGGATAAACACAATTTGGAGCAAACAATAAACTCTTTCCTTAAACTTTCCGACATAATATCAAATACAAAGGTTATTTTATTACAAAGCAAACAACCCTGAAAACTGACTTTGGTATATTTTATGTGTGCCAAATTTTCTTATGAAGTTGGCTGACATAAGGAAGACAAGTTTAGTTTCTTTGGATTCTATTAAGTGTACCGAATTTCTATTTTAAAAATAAGTCAGCCGACATAGAGAAGCCAACATTGATTCCTTTTTACCTATATTAACGAGAATTTTCAAAATAAATTGAAACAATGGAACAGTTTTGAAAGATACACAATCTAGTGCATCGCACACACATTTCGATATAAAGCTGAACAGTAAATTAGTTTTCAATAGCTTCATCTAAATGTTCCCTATCCACGGTTTATAATGTTTAATTTTTCAACAACAAGAAGCATGTACTTTGTTTTGTGGGGATAAAATGTACGTCATTTCTTGCTGGCGTCCTCTATAGGTGGGAAATCATAGCTAAGAGGTAGTAACTGTGTTGTATACGTCTTCTTTGAGTAATTAAATTATTATTTCTTCTTTATACCTTATTTTTTTTTTCTTTTTGTACTAGTATAACCACTTTTAATCATGTAATGCAAATCTGATGTAAACAGAAAAATGTTGGAGTGTGACCGGTGACCTTTAATGGCAAGTTTGTTGATAACGTATTTCAACATTTGTGGGCATAGTAAAGCAAGCAGGTGATATTGTTTAAACCAGTTTCATCGCATGCTACAACATAAGAAGGAACATGCCTGCAGTAGGGAAAAAGTTGTATTACAAACATAAATAGAGATGCAACAATGTTTTCATTTATTAACAAAGTCTGAGGAATACAATTGGCATACAAGTCCAATATATTGGATACAGTTATGTAACTTTGTTTATTATGGTATGTCATATCTTTTTTTTCAATTCATACATAATTCCTATTTTTCTCCTTCAAGTAGGTGTTTTCATACACATAAATGACTATAAAAATGGCTGTCAATGCAGATTTATTTTAGTTAAATTTTACATCATGCTAAATTATAATTTTGAAGAAATGTCATATGTACATGATAAGAATAAGCTTATTATATTATCAATCCCATTCTTAGCTGAAGATCCATATAGATGATTGAAGATGTAACATAAATTCTTGTTCACCCGATCATGTACTTGATTCACCTTGCACTAGTAATTGTTCAATCCATTATTGACATTCTTTTATTATGACAATTAATTTGTGGATAACTCAAAATTCATGATTGAATAAACTTTGTCATAACTATATTAAGATTAAAATTTGTAAAACATTACCAGTAAATGCTCTGACATGACCTGTGTGACCTCTACTATAAAAATACTTTAGACCAGCAGCTTATTTTATGTGAAAAGATTTCACTATTTAGTATTCTTAACAATTCATATATTCTTGATGTTTATTAATGTTAATTTTATTACACACTGGCATTGCATTATGTGTGTGTGTGTGTGTGTGTGTGTGTGTGTGTGTGCTTGCTTGCTTGCTTGTTTGTCAACAGATTTCTTAGCCAAGTATTTTAAAAGATTTCCAGGACCCATAGCAGAGTTGGCCTATAATGAACTCGGAAAATCTAAATTGGCTATTAATATTGTCAGACCATTTTTTATAATAGTAACATGGATGCAATGTTCTCTATTTTTCAATGGTCACTTCATTTAAAAAAAAAATATTTGTACATTTCTTTCAACATTAATTTACTTTGTAATAGAAGTATAGGGAAAAATTGGAATCCCAGATTTACACTGCATGATGAGCATTGTGAAACTCCTTGTCCTGTCACTATGGTAAATGTTAATTGAGTTGAATGGAGCATGTGTCTACTTCATTACTTATCATTTTAAGAATGTATGGACACATGTGAATCTGAAAACAGTTGCATCCATATAATGTATATTTTGTATTAGCATTGAATATATTTGAGTATTCCAAGTTAAACCGTCTTTGTCCATTGAAGACAACAATGTTAACTGAATTACACATCCTTTTTTGTGGAATAAAGACAAACAAAGAAACAAAGTAAACATTTTTAATTCTTATGTATGTATATTTATTGCATAAAATTTTGAATCTTTGCCCTGTTTTATTCCTTCTCAGACTTCTCACAATATTAACTGTAATAAATATTTTATATTATATAATTATCAGCAGTGACTATTTGATCTTATTTCTTGACCCAATTTAGTGCCTTTTAAGTCCATAGAGTTCTGGATGATATTTAAAGTGCCAAGCATTATAAAATCATGATTGATTTGGTTTAGATATATTAGTATTTAACTGTAGAACAACAAGTAATTTTTAATTTGATCTGAGTAAATGAGCCAAGACGACCACATTGACACATACTTTAATTTAGCCCAAGAGCAATGCATGTCCAGTTAATTGTTAATTAGATCAGTCTTATGCTTGTTTTTATTAACAGTGTATGCAGATCACATGAATGGTAAACAACAGAGAATGGGGAGACTTATACTCTTTATATTCATCAATTAATGATTATGTATATGTATATAAGTATACCTCCAAAGATATATTTCATATATGTATTTGAGTAAATTTGAGTCAAAAGACATGCCGATGTCGGACAGGATGTTCCTGAGAATGAGACAGGAAAGTAAATATACTTCATTAAGTCATAGTGATATAACTGCTTGCAATCTTTGAAAATTTTTTAATGGAGAATACTTAAAACACTGAATTTAATCTGCTAAACACATACCCCATAGTTAGCTTAGCCAGTCAGGATTAAATTTATCTAACTACTGAAAATTAGCTCTCATCTATCCATGCTTGAATAACTCCTCGTATTTCTCTGTTTACTTAAAAAAAAAAACTTCTGTAAAGTCTCATCTTGTGACACTTAATTTAATAACAAAAAGTTATTTATGCATCATTTCATCTGTCATTTTCAAATAGTTTGACCTCAAATTCACCTTTGCTTATCCATCTATCTGGCTGTTATTAAAAACTCAATCATGCCTGAAATGGAGATATTAAAACCATCTGTCAGAAGATTTATTATGCTACCTAGACCCATTTATCAATTTAATTTGTCATGTGTCACCCTGTGAGAACATCTACAAAATTTCACACTGTTACAGTAAAGCACACATGGGTTCATATAGAAAATCTCAGTATGCTAAATGTTGATAGTAAGTCACACCTGGGCCCATGTAGAAAATATAAGCAGGCTCAACTTTAGTAGTAGATCATACCTGGTCCCATGGAAGAAAATATGAGCCAGCTGAACATCTCGGTTCACAGGATGCTCATGAACTCTAAAGCTCTGCTATTCATAAAGATGGTCAAATTTCACGTGCATTTGTGTGTTAAAAATTGCATCAAGTGTCACTTTTAGTGTTGAATATGTCAAATGTATGAGTAATTAAGGGTGAAATAATGTACCTTTACTGTGTATCAATATGGTTCAAGATGCAAAGCCTATAACACAATACATTATCAATGCACATATCAACTTGATGATCTTTTCAGCTTTAGAAGGTCTGAGTGGTAGGGTGAGTCTGGAGATGTCTTATTTGTTGATATCTTGAATGTATTTCCAATTATAGACAGACATAGACAAAACATCTGTTCATATCCTATTCTCATCCATGAAAAGAGAAAAAAAATACTTCCAAGCTGACTACCTGTTTGTTGATGGCAATTTTGATTCATCCTTTTAAGCCATTTCAGGCTATGGTAATCATTTTCTGAGACCCTAGCGATAGATTTTCAGCAGTCAATCTAGAACATTCAGTGTTGACTCAAAGCTGCCACTTTGGGCATTAGGGTACAAGGCTTTGTAACCATTGTACATAGAAAATAAATATTCCTTTTAGAGTGTTGATAATATTGATAATATATATTGACATTACTTTTCTATACTTTCAGAAAAAAGTTTACCATAAAATAAAGGACCCGGTTTCACATTGCATCAAATATATTGATCATCATTAGGTAAAAATAATACTATGGTTAATTTTGATAGAAAATACAGGCATAAAAAGATACAATGTTAAGAAAAAATATTTCTTGTTCAGATAATTAAAATTTTATTGGAATCAGTACTGTCATACTGTCATAATGTTTTGAAGATGTGTTGACTAGTTCCTGTATGTGTTGAAGATGTTTTGACTATTTTCAGCATATTTATGGATCAAGTTCAAAGATGTTAACTGATCAGTACTGTACTTTGATTTGTTTTCAGACATTTGAGCAATTTGAGCTAGATGGCTGTGACAACTGTGAGGAATACTTGCACATGAAAAACAATTCAGACACAGTCTATGATTGTACCAGTTCAAATTTTGATGGGTATGTTTACTTTTCTCTCCACACTTGAAGATTACTTATGGAAAAAATATTAAGAGTAGATTTGTCCTTCATTTTTGTACAACAGTATCGATTAAAAATGTGCATCAGTAGTAAAAAGTTGCTCCAACAGAATGTCCCAAATTTACTTCTACTGGTATATCAAATAAACAACTTTAGCTTTTATTTCATTATTGTGCTCATTTGCAAGCATAGCTGAATAAGCAGCACAGATGATATCAGAATCAAGACATTTTGAGACTTAGACAAAATTCCATTTGCAAATTTGGATAAGTATTTTGGGGTTAAATGGCAAACTGACAGTGATTATAATGAGATTCAGAAGAACACTAAAGTTGTTAAAACTGATAGTTCAGATTGGACAGTAGCCAAGTGTAAGAAAGTGTGTAATGCCAAGCTTAGTGCTTGGAATAAGACCTTCCTTGGATAGACAAAATTCTGTCTCACTGATAGATAGACATCAGCTGTGTTAGTGTTACAAAGAAAATAGAAATTAAACTCAATGGCAACCAATTGTTCTTTTAATTTGCATAGTTTTCTGGGAGGGGACTGCATCTTTTGCTGGTGAGACTCCTATTTTACCAAAATGGGAGTCATGGACTCTTAGTTCAATTGTAGCAAGATCTATGAGTTGCTTAAGACGCTGAAAGTAAATTTCTCATCAGTTCAGCTCATTCTTTACTGTACTTGGGAAAGAACATGAAAAGGTCATGTCGGCATTGATTTTTAATCAAAATACTTACCATGATGTCTCACTGTTAATAAAACGATAGTGCCAAGCATTAATCTATTGCAGCCACCAAGGCAGCTATTTTGAAAATCTTGTTATTGCTATTCCACCTTAATAGAAAGTCATATTTGATGAGGTTTTCACCACAAGCCTAATTACGAGACCTATGGCTGCCACATTGGACATATTGAAAGTCATATCTCTAATTCTCTTGAATAAATGATTATATCAGCTTCGTGTGTTTGCCAGAACTATTCTAATGGTGTCTGGTGTGTGCTAAATGAAAATGGTGCGATTGTTACATCCAGTATGTTTGCAATAGTGGCTAATTTGGAATACTGTGGAATATCAGAGATGTTTAATCACTCAGCAGCTGCAAATTAGAAATGATTTATCTTGAATTCCTAGTATTATGACCATTGTCTTAAAATAGCCATTGGAAAGAGTGAGAAGCAACAAGCTTTGTAAAATTCAGCAAATAATTTATTTCCATAGAAGTGAAAATGTTTTTTAAAAAAAGGAACTTTTAAAGTATTGCAAATTAAATCCCAAATAATCCTTGGGTTATAGGCACAAGTGCTAATAATTAAAATTCTGAATAAACTTCAGTAAAAATCTAAATTAAATCCACTGCTGAAAGTGTTGATGTGCCTCTGTTCTGTGTCATGGTGATGTGCCAACAGTCTTTTGCTGGATCACAATAATACAATCCAAGAATTAAATCCATATTTAAAATTTCAGTATAAATTTAAGTCTCTATTTCCAAGAATGTTATTTTTGAAGAGCACTCTTTATTTCCATTGAATAAATAATTTGAAAATTAAAACCAGCCGAAATTAATTACTAGACACAACAATTATACAGTTGACTCTGCCAAGATCTTGAAGCACAAGTGAATAATTTTTCCAGTAACAAGTTTACACTGTATGTAGTCTACTTGACCTCAGGTCACAATTATCATATTCTTTAAAAAAACAACTAAACTATTACCTAATAGAAATATAACCTTCTAGAAATGCCTTAAGGTTTAAAAATAAAATCTTAAGTTTCAGTTAGCATCTAATATAATTTACATAAAAGCAAAACAAAAACTAACAAACGATGCAAATTAAAAATACATAACACTAAAAATCCTTTTCAGATGGTATCATGTCAGTCCCTTTGAGACTCTTGCTTATTCCAAATATGGTTGATGTTATTATTTTAAACATAATGACAATATACTTCAAATTGCATTAGGCTAGGCTGTGCATGTAGAACCTTTTTGAATCGGCTTCTGTTCTTGCTGGTTTCACACATCATTTTGTGAAATCAGCTATACTTAAAAATTATCATTTGCCCAAAACTCATTGAATTTATTTGGTCAGTACAAAATATTAAAAATTGAATCAAATGATGACTTTTTAAATTCACAATTTGTTATATCAGTATTTTTCACAATTAATAAAAATTTAGAATGGCATAAAATTGGATGGATCAAATGACACAAACAAAAAAAATTGCTAGTTATCAGAGTTATGCCCCTTTTGATGTAGTGTACCAATTGCATTTGCAAATGACTAATAAAATAATAATAATAATAATGATTTAATATAGTTCTTAATCTTTTAAAATGGTCTAAGTGCTTTACAACATCAAGTTAGCACATTAGAGCATAAGAACATATTGCAAACAGACAACTTAAAAACTCATGAAAAGCTTTTACAATACAATACAAACAAATGAATTATTACACAAAAAAACAACATAATATGGATTTAAATAAAATAACCTAAAAACACATGAGTTTACAGATTCAGTTAATAAATAATGAGAAATGGATGAATGTAAAATTTATTCTTGCTGGTGGAAAAGATGTGTCTTTAAAGCACTCTTAAATGTAAACATGGTCTCTTGGTTACTGAGATCCAGTGAGTTCATTACATGTGTCTAGGCCCTGATATGCAAATAAACTTTGTCCATGATACATAGTTCTTACCTTGCGAATACCAAGAGTACGAGTGTCAGATGATGAGTTGGAGCAGGTGAGTACATACGGGTGAAATCAGATTGGTATTTCAGATCAGATGCAGTAAACAAAATGTAACAGAGAGAAGAGATTTTGTGATCGCTAGTGGAGTTTGGTATGATCAGTTTTTTGTGTTTTAATAATGACCCTAGTTGCAGTGTTTCAGTTTAGTGAAGGATATTACCTAATGAGAAATTCAAAATGGGAATGTGACCCAGTGTACTAATGTTGGGTGAAAGCACCTTTAAATTGGTTGAACACCAGGTGATGTGCCATCATGGGCAAAGTGCTTTTAAGGTAGTTGAGCACAAAATGATGTGCCATCATGGGAAAAATTACATTTACGATGGTTAGACAAAGTTTAATTTGGCATCAAGTGGAAAATGTGCTTTCAGTTCACATTGGCACATATCCCTTGATACAGGGATATGTGCCAAAATCACTTACTACTTCCAATATTGCCAGGTAGTATGCTTTCTCCTGATAAGAGACTTTGGGAGCCATAATTATTCTGATGATTATCAGTATTAAACATTTAAGCAAGTTGGCAAAAATTCTCTTCTTAGGGAAATATATTCCAGCTTTATTTTCTAGCCTACACCATGATTATTGTAGTCAAAGCTGCATGCATATTGCTGAATAATTTCCACTCTGGTCAGGTAGATACAGGTAAGTTTTCTGTGGGTAGTTTATAGTCATAGCATCCATCTTGTAGTATTTAAAAGTGATGCTTCACTGACCTTACCTTTAGAATGATGCAAATGCTAGATAGAGCTGCATGGCACATGCTGGCCAGTGTATAACACCAGCAACATATCTACACTGTGAAAAGAGACACACTGAGAAACATTAAATGGTCTGTATCAATTGTGCATGATAAATGTGAATGGGAAAAATTCATTCAAACAAACAATACAAGATAAGTGTACTGTTACACATATGCTTTGATTGTACTAGGCCCATTCCACTACAAGTTGATTGACATACTGCTTAAATGTTTAAGCAATATGTCAATCAACTTGGCATACATCTTGTACTACAATTTATTTTATGTTTCCAACAATTTATTTTCTAATTTTTTATTTTGTTTACTTTCAGCATGGTAGCAATGATGAGCCCTGAAGACAGCTGGGTAGCTAAATGGCAGAGGATAGGTTGGTTTGATTTCCATTGAGACTGAAAACTTTTAGCAGATTTTATTATTGTTGTGAAATATTAGACACAACTTTAATGGCATTAATATTGAATGCTACGGATGAAACAAAAGCTTTTTGATACTCATAGTCATGACATTTCAGACAGAAGCTTAGTCAGGGTTTCCTCTGATCCTTGCCACCCCATTTTGATATTTGGATATTTATGTTGGGGTGTAGGGTCAGAGTCCATTCCCTATTGAAAAGTTGGAATTTGCCAACTCCAAATGGTGTCCGCATAGGGTAGCTGCTTACTAACTGGCTTAGCAAACTTTAATGACCTCTCATCAACATATACCTGCATCAAATCAATAGGAATATAATTTATTTTCTGAGAAATAGTGAGTGTATCAGTCATATCTTTAATCCACTGAGAGACGAGATACAACTATAGCATTGGTAAAATTTGACATGGAACTCGTTATTTGCATTCCTAGTCACATGACCATGCAAATCTTACAACCTATATGTCAATGAGATCAGAGGTCCAGTAGTCATATGATATCAACAATAAACTGTTTCGAATGTTGTACATAGAATTTGAAAATAGTAATTAAAAGTCACGTAATACTTGTACATAAATATAATGCCCACTTAATTCTCAACATATTTATTCTGAGAACAACAACTAGAAACCTGTTGGTATCGCAGAAAGGTGGAGAAAACTAAACGTAGATCTGTGCTCCCCGCCTGTTGAATGTTTTTTTTTCAAGCTGCTGCAACATTTACATATTTCTAGTCATTGTTTCCAGAATAATTATTATGTTCTTTATTTTTCCATAGCTATTACGTGACTTTCATTTATTATTTGTTCTATTTTTTTTCCTACAGCAACATTAGAAACGGTTAATTGTTGATATCACATGACAATTTTAACATTGAATTCATCAACATCTTGGTAGCGAGATTTGTGTAGTCATGTGACTCAGAATGCAAATGACGAGTTTGACATCAGATGTCATCAACGCTATAGCTTTGGCTAGTCTGTCAGCAGATTAAAGATATAAGAAATGCTATGCTCACATTATTTGAGAAAATAAATCATATTCCAGGTATTTCTTGATGAAAGGTCATTAAAGTTTGCTGGGCCAGTATCAAAAATGGGGTGGCATGGGTCAGAAGAAACTCAGACTAACAAACCAAAGCCATAAAAATCCATTTTGTATGGTTGATCTTTGGACTATTCCTCTCTTGTTCAGCTCAAGTGGTTCATTCAGTGATATGAAACTTTAATTGTTATTTACTAATCCTTGTAATAAAGACATCTCAATTTGTAAAGACTGTTTTTTAGGTAATCAGACAGAATAAGTTGAATTTAACAAGAAAAAATGTATTCTTTAACCCCAAACCCCACTCAGACCAACACAACTCATCCTTACCCTTGTAAAAGTAAGTACTTAGACATCTATGATGTCATATACTTATCCACATGCATGTACCAAATATGATAATATATATTCCATTTAGATGGATTTCAGGTTACAAGAGAAAAATAGATTCAGTAATGGACATGTGTACAGGACTAAGATTACTGATCAGGGAATATTAAGTTACTCAGGAATGTAATGATATATTATTTGTAAACAAAGATGTTTTAGTTAAAGAGGTCAAATCCTTTCTAAGCAATTTAAAAAAATCAGGTCATGCCTCTGGAATATAATGAGACAGTCAATAAACTGGTTTGTATGGAAATGATAAGTAAGTTTCTTATTTCTGCAATTTTCAGGTCGTTTTGCAAAGGGGTGTTATGCGATATCTGTGACTGGAAGATTGCCACCAGGACGTGTGAGGGATCTGAAGAGAAAAGGCATCATATATAGGCCACGTGATACTTCTACAAAGACCTGAAGAATGGGGTAGAATGTTGGATGTTTGCACATTGATGAATGGGGGCTTATCTGGGATGTGTGCACAATGGACTCTGGTGAATGGGGTAGCATATCTCGGATGTGTGAACTTTATAATTTGATTGTCAGATGAATGATTGTTCATAATTGTATGTATTTGTATATATGTTCATGAATATTCTTGTATTCATAAAATTTTCAAATGTCTTCAAACTTGTAGGTATATTACTTAAGGTCAAGAGTGAACATGGCTATAAAATTATATTTGATTTTACAGGGGTAGAAAATTTTTGAAAATTCATTGTTTTCCATGGACCAATAAATGTACACTACAGCAATTGCCCTCAAGATTGCTATAATCAAAATTATTCAACAACTTTTGTCGCATATAGTCAACCTGAATTGTATACAATACTTTTACCTTGCCCACATTCATGCACATGGATGTTTACAAACTTATTTAATCAGTTTGTGAAAAGAAAATGAAAGATAAGTAAACAATTTTGTCTTAGTTTTCATGGTGTTTTTTAGTCTCATAAGTCAGATCGCCCCTTGTAACCTGTAATGGTATTGATTAGTAAGAATGCATCAACATGAGTGTAAGCTTGGGGGATGATTTATCAGACTTAGTGTATTGCTGTCCATCTGCTTTATAGTATTAGGGTAGAAACTTATCTGTGTTAAAACGTATCCCCAGACCAGAAATTTATCAATATTTAATGTTTATCCGAGTTATTATCATAATGGTACACATTATTAATCAGATACTGTTATCCATGTGTCTATAATGAAAATTTTCCAAGTGGGATTTTTGTATAGCCATTACACTGTAAGCCAGTGTAATATACAACAAAGGTTTTAAGTTGGTTTGATTCTTTTTACTTGCTATATTCCTTAAGCTGAAGTTAGCCAACAGAATCAACTGTCATATGCTCTTCAGCAAATTCCATTTTTCAACTGACCATTGAGAAAGTATATCACTAGATCATGGGCATTAAGTATATCAAAGCAAAGATAAATGATACTGCTGCAATATGTTGGTGCATTGGCAAAAGATGAGTATTCACATCTCATGTTTCTTTTAAGGTTCATATCCGGGTGTTAGTAGTATGTAATGTGATTACCTATTTCAGATAACAAGTATCTTCCACATGTGGATTAGTGTGGCTTACAATGTTTCCTCTAATATTTTTTCTTTGTGCACATAATTTTGAAACTGCGGCATGGCATATGTATTTACTACCAAAACTTGTGTGCACAATTTTGAAACTGCTGTGTCGCATTTGCTAACGAGTTGTGCAGCCGTGTATCTAAGAGGGAACATTTTGGTGGCTTGCCATTAGAAATCAGTCATTACTCAACTACAGAAAGATATGATACCCAGGAAAACAATGTAACAATTAAAGGTTTGTTGCTGGAGATAAATATAAAATCCCACTATAAGTTCTAATATCATATTTTATGTTATGGAGTTGCCTGACAAGGTTGCCCAGCATTAATATTTGGTTGTCCCTGACTCCCAGGCAGTAGATTTTTCTGCCCCTGATATAGGTATGTTTCTGTGCATGAGAGAGAGGAGGTTAGAGGAAAGTTTAATATATGTGAAGAATGAAAACAAAATTGTGGGATATAAGATATAGATAAAATTCATAGAGGGTATAAGTATAATGCAACAAAGACAGTGTGAAATATACAAGTAATGACATCATTATTATTGTGTGTATCATGCTGGCTTCTTAACATCAATAAGCTGTTCATAAATCAGAAAAGGGATAGTATTAGAAAAATTAATTCTGTTTAGGATATTACCTGACAATTTTATTTCCATATAAGATAAAAGACAATAAAAGCGAAGTAGATTTTTGTTTGCTATTTTCTTTATTTTAAATAGTCTCCTTAATTTCTCATTAACCAGAGATTTCCTGGAGGTCAAAAATGGCTAAGAGCCCTTAGTAAAATACATTATTTTCCCTAAAGCGGTGTCAGCAATGTTTCCATGACATAATATCATTCTAGATTGTCTGACATTTCCATGACAGAATGCCAAATCAAAAAACATTAGGGTTTGCATAAATCATGAAAGTTTGTAAAAAAATTGTGAAATTTTAAGTGGCCATTTGTGTTCATGAAAGTTCATGAAAAATGACCTTTTGAAAATTTCCAAAGACTCAGCATATGAACATATTGAGATGTAGAGTGGTAATTTCATTATGGTCCATATTGAGATGTAGGGTGGTAATTTCATTATAAGATCAAGATGAGATGTAGGGTGTTAATTTCATTATAAGATCATGATGAGATGTAGGGTGGTAATTTCATTATAAGATCATGATGAGATGTAGGGTGGTAATTTCATTATGGTCCATATTGAGATGTAAGGTGGTAATTTCATTATAAGATCAAGATGAGATGTAGGGTGGTAATTTCATTATAAGATCAAGATGAGATGTAGGGTGGTAATTTCATTATAAGATCAAGATGAGATGTAGGGTGGTAATTTCATTATAAGATCAAGATGAGATGTAGGGTGTTAATTTCATTATAAGATCATGATGAGATGTAGGTGGTAATTGTGTTATGGACCATATTGTGATGTAGGTGGTAATTTAATTATGGGTCATACAATATTGAGATGTAGGGTGATCATTTCATTATGGCTCATATTTAGATGTAGGGTGGTTGGTAATTTCATCATGAACCATGTTGAGATGTAGGGTGGTAATTTCAGTATAGCTCATATTGAAATGCAGAAGCACTCTTATAGTCACTGTCTCTACCTATGATTTGCACTTCATGTAAACAGCATAGCTCAGAAACACTTTGACATACCATAGTTATTCTGATAGAAGCACCCCTCCTTCTAATACCTCCCCTCTTTTTTTACACAAAAAAGAAATTCCTACTTTATCATGGCTTATAGATTTGTATAAATTCATTATGGTATATCCAGATAATTAAAAAATACGAGTAATCCAATGATTTAGAAAAATTAAAACAATTTATGAATCTTTTCAGTCAAACAGTGCATGGTATTCAATGGCCCCCATTTTTGGAGGTTGAAAATTGCACCTCCCCCAGTATGTCTGTTAGAATGGTAGCTCACTTCTACATGGCTGCTGAGCTCAGTTTCATATGAATGTGTTTCTTTCAAAGGTATTTTTATTTCCAGTTCCAATTTTTACAGAGTTATAGCCCTTTTTTATAAATGTTGGATCATCACAGTAGTGTTAGCCTGTCACTAACATATTTGATAAGCTGCTCAGCATCCTGAGTAGTTTGATGCAATTTGATTTGTTTCAGGTCTACTAGACACCAACCTGCATTTTGTATATACTTTTTGTTCGATGTTTTATGGCATAGTAACATCAGCAGATTTTTTAGGTGCACAGCTAGCTTGAGTAAAATGCCTTCCCCAAGGACACAATTTATTCTTCATCTCTTTTCATTTACCTATTTCCTGTTCTTGCTTGATAAGAAAATGAGTTTTTTATTATTCATTAGTCTGTTTTATTATCTTGATGAGAAAACAAGGTTTCTTTTGAGTTTACCTATCTGTTGTGCTATTCTGATGAGAAAACAAGGTTTCTTTAGCTTAATGAGAAAACAAGGTTTCTTCATTTTTTTTGAAAGCTTAAGACTTACCATGTAGTTTGAATGAGTCTTGCTAATGTGGTCATGATAATGCAAATATGTATAAGCTGGACAAAGTAAAATTATTTAAGTGTATTTAATAATGATAACAATGATAACACCACTTACTTTACAAATTTATAAGGTGACTATATCACTTGTGTACTTTGGAATCTGGACCTTTGACAGTTCTGTGGGATTTTTTAATTACATTGGCATCTTTAGTCCTTCATTACACATATCAGCATAAAAGAAGACATTTCAAACTTGTTTGCCATGCATGATTTAAGTTTTTTACAGATCGTTTCATAGCCTCTTTTGTGCGAAGTTTCTCTGGTGCTTGATATCTAAATAGATCAAAATTGGATGTCAATGCTTCTAGTATGTCATGCAGTGAATTTTGCCTCAGTTTTGATTGATGATTATTGTTTCACTCTAGACATTAACAAACAATATCCATGAAATAGAAGTAAATGTAACATAATTCCCTGTGTGTCACATTGGAAGTGTAGCCCTTAAATTCACTGTAAATACCATGCACAAAAGAGACACTTTGCCTAATGCAGCTATTAATAATCAATCCAATAATTGAGTCATAAATACAAATCATGTTATCAGTGGCTAAGAATGCTGATGGATTAAAATAAACAGCAATGTATTGGCAGTAATCAGGACATATTTCAAACCATGAGTTGACCACCTTGTCTTTGTTAATTTGCAGAAGGTGAGTAAATGTTGTCAATAGTTTATTCATTTTTACTGACAGGAATGAGTGCCTCTTTCCAGCTACAGTTGTCTCAAATGAATTTTCAGTTTGAAGAATGCTGATGCAAATGACTAACAATTGTTACTGCAGAAGATTGAAGTAACATGTATAGGATGTGGGTTTTTGTTATCCATTTTTCATCTCTTGTATCACTATATGTTTCTATATGGAAAATGTATTGATGGATCAATATATCAATTAATTGTATTGCCTCTAGTAAGAACTACATTACTTTTGAGGTGAAAAGGTCAAGGTCATTGACTGGAGAGTACATATTTCCACACAGTGACTTAAGTTTGATAGCATCCACCCGTACCAAACTTTCTGTATGAATTGCACAAGTGGTTAAGAAAAATATAAAATTTTTAGTGGCAGAGGTCAAGTTTGGAGTTAATGACAGAAGAAAAATTGTTTCCTTACATTAAATGTTCTTCTCCAGCTACAATTACTAAACTTTGTTAATGGCTTATACATTGGGTAAGGAAGAAACATGTACATTTGGGGATCAATGTAAGGAAGAAGCATGTACATTTGGGGATCAATGTAAGGAAGAAGCATTTACATTTGGGGATCAATTGTCTGGATCACTTTGACTCAAAGAATATAAATTGCAAAGTGACTCTAATACATCATATACCTGAACCAAACTTTGTGAATGGCTTGCTTCTGTGGTAAGGAAGATGACTGTAGACATTGAGGTCAAAAGGTCGAGATCAAACACATTTTTTCTGCTTTAATATCCTGTTCAGACCTGGATCAGACATTGCGGATAGTTTGTATTGAGCTAAGGAAGAAGCCTGAGGATGTAGGGATAAAAAAGTCAAATAACTTTAGAGTGTCTGCCTTGGATACGAGAGGTTGCAGTTCGAACCCAGGCTGAGTCATACCAAAGACTTTCAAAAATAATACTCTCTTGGCGCTCAACATTAAGAGGTTAGTGTTAGCACAGGAGTCTGCAGTACTATTATTTTATATCATTCAGGTTATTTCATGTTGTCAGAAATTTCGCCATAATTTATTAATAAAACTGCAGACTCCTGTGGTGTTAAAAATGGTTGACTTGATGTCAGGATAATGTAACTGGATTGGGCATAATGCTACATGTCTGTGACATGATGCAACAGTGCTAGACATTACTGTAAACTTCCACAACGCAGAAATCGTAGCGATACGACTGGAAAATTTTTGAAAGCTTCATTAAAATTCCAAATGACACATACGCCAACGTGCGCACTGGACTGTAACCAGTTTTCAAGGTTGTCATTGTTAAAAATATAGAACACTTTTGAGTCTTTTGTTAAATCAACTAATATGAAAATGTGCATAAATAGAAGTCTAAAGTAAAATATTTTGGACTTCTTTGCTGGAGGGGGAAGTAATTTCATACAAGTGTTAGATTTCTCTGTAATTTTTTTTTGCTACTAATGTCGACTATTTTGCAATACATCTTTTAGATGTTTCAATGCTTAAATGTTCCTTAGAGATACACTATTATGAAATCTGGGACAGCTACTTAGTGGCTATATAGCGCTTTCCATCGGTAATGTCAATCTCTGGTTCGTTTCAGCAATTGCATTAGTTGTCAGTAGCTTATCCACCAATTATTGGTTTACATGTACTGTTTTCTGTGTGTGCATCCAGTCCCAAGTGCTCCTTCAAACATTTGCTTGGAAATTATGCATGCTTGTTAAATACTATGTACATAAATTTTATTCAAAATACGTACATGAAGTCAGATTTTTTTAAAACATGTTTCCCACTTTAACTATACCCAAGCAGCATATGCATTATTTCAATGCTTAAGGACAGTTTAGGACACAGAATTGCAAACATAGTACCAGCTAAAACCGGCCTAATAATGATGCAACCTTTAGTTTTTTTAGTTCGGTGGCCTAGTGGTTGGAGCATCTGCCTCAGATGCAGGAGGTCGCGGGTTAGAACCCGGTACAGTCATACCAAAGACTTGCAAAAATGGTACTTATAGTTGCCACACTTGGAGCTCAGCATCAAGAAGTTAGTGTTAAGACAGGTTGGCCTGGTGTCAGGATAAAGTGACTGGGTGGGACATCATGATACATGTCTGTGTTAAGATGCTCCAGTGTTTGACACCACAATACACTGCCACACTGCAGACATTGTAGCGATATGATTGAAATTTTTTTAAAGCTACATTAAAAATCACACACACAAACACATCAATATCAGGAATCCCAGGTGGCATGGTGATACCAAAGTACTCGTCATTACCGATCTGCCATCTCACCTCTGTCCTTCTGGGTTCAAGTCTCAAGCTCGGTCAAAGTGGGTATGTGAGAAAGCATGCCAGTAGTTTCTATTAGTTTGGTAGTTCTTACCACTGCTTTTCTCTGGTTCTTCCTCTGCCAGTTATACTGCTGCCATGTATAGTCTATCGAGTGCTGAATAGATGTTATGAATTTACATAATTTGACATTAGTAAGGAATGCTGGAAAGAAAGACAAGGAATATATAAAAATATGGTTATTTTCAGGTATTAGAAGAAAATTTCTCCTTTCAATATTATGGGTAGAATTCCATGAATGCATATAGTATATATATACATTTATTTATGTAACTGAAATAACTTTGAAATAAATGGAATAAATATCATTTGGAAAATCTGATAATTTGTCTAAAGTCCTGTGATATAAATATTTTAAAACAAACTTTTCATACATGCAATATATTTTATTCCCTAATACTTGATTTATTAGTTGCGCCACATAAATTTATATGCCTGATTTTAAAAAAAAAGTTTTCTGAAATTCCCACTCCGTTTTTGTAAAATTTAAATTAGACTTTTGTATATATGAATTAGAAGAATACTTTATTTTTAAAAAATAAATCACTAGCCAAAATTACAGTAGTAGTTAAATAGGCTAATTTTAAACCAAATCAGATTCTAAACCAGAGACCCCATCCCCTCCCAAATTTGGAAAGAGGTTTCCCGGACCTCTAGATTTTTTTTATTTTAAACAATGAAATATTGTTTAATATATCCTTTTGTTATTCAGTCCAACATGCTGGATTTGATCTAATGAACAAATTTTGTAAGAGATTTGATTCAGTAAAATTGGTCTCATGCAATACTGTCATACAACCTAAAATAATATGAGACTGTATTAAAAACATTGGTTACCGTATGGGTCAGTATGGTTATTCGCAAATGAGAATGGCATACAAATAATCGGTTGGTCAGAACTTTATTAACAATAAGGTTGATAATGATATTTTTAAACTAAACAGCAGCGATGATGATCGACCTACCATTTTACGGGGTCCCTTCTGCCAGTAAAGCTCATAAAGTTCTAAGAATCCCCAGGCAAATTCCTCAACGAAACAAAACATAAGAAACTCGGAGGGCTGGCTATTTCGGGCACTCAAAGCATACTCCCTGGTGAAATCCTAAATATCAGAAAACGAAACTTTTGGAACTCAGAGGGCTGTCTATTTCAGTGTAAAAACCTCTCTTATGGTCCACTTGCACTTTATAAGACATTTTTTTTGTCCGGAAGCATTCTTGTATGAGGTACCCTTCGTGAGGTCACAAGCCCACATCATCCTGCTGCTTATTTTTAGACGATACAAACACATAAACTTATCCTAGGAATGACACAACATATAAACATATCCTGAGATGGCACATACGTAACGGGGGATTTACCTGCATCCAACAGATTTTTATACACTCTTCCCATGATAAACCCGAGTTGAGTCAAAAGTACACCCACCATATGGTTACATGTTGGGAGAGCATATTTTTTTCTGTTGGGGTAAGCACCCCCAATTACATAAATTTTTGACAATCAAGAAATATACCCACCAATATATGCCAGTGATTGGAATCAAACCACAGACCTTCAGTACAAGATTCCAACATTCATGCTCGTAGCTGTAAAATCTGATTGATGTATGATCTGATGTATGTTTGAGAAATTATTATATACTTACCAGTTACCAGATTTTTAATAGCATATCATTTTTCTGATTTTGAAGAACATTATTATAAATTGAATCGCAAAATCTAAATTATATTACCGTCTATTTGTACAGAAAAGAGAAAATTGCTTTGTATTTATACAGAAAAACGAACAGTGGCTGTGCACATGATAATAGACATCTGAAAATTCAATAGGTGTGCTTTCACCAAGCCCTATATACATAATGTAAAGATTCAGTATGGCTTTATATTCTTTCATTGAAACAGACAAACACTCCTAGAAATTACTTAACAGACAAAATGAACTTACTAATATAAACATAGAAATCACTTAACAGATTCTACAACAGCGCTTTATTGCAGTCAGTCTAAAAATGAGTATGGTTTGTACAGTGCATTCATACCAATCTATGTTAGACAATCCAGATACTATTTTTAAACAAGCTGGAACGGTATTCTCTCTCTTCTAAATGAACATGGTTATATTATCTTCAGCTAAATGATATATTTTCGATCATTACATAAATATGGGACAGAAAAAAAAACAAAACATTAATTGGCATTTTCCTTTAAACAGTTATAGAATATTTGGGTTTAACAAAGAATATTTTTCTGAAAATTTTAATACTCCAATACGACATAAACATGGAAATTATATGTTCACAAGTTGGGATTTAATCTGAGCAACACACAAAAAACAACAAATAACAATTTAATTCGATAAAATATACTTAAAAGTTAATTCTGGAAAAAGTGTAAAAAATAATATTTTCCAAACATCAGTGGAAAATTACAAGTAATTTTCTAGGCTTGTACTGGATTACTTTTGTCATTAGAACTGAAAATGACCAAAAAAAAATAATGATTGATTTGTACTTTGAAAATCTTCCTAGAAATTACAAGTAATTTTAACATTTCATTCTAAAATGTACAAGTGCTAGAGTATTAATTCCGCCTTTACAATATCTTATATCATCTAAATTGCTAAGTCCACGTTAAATAATCGTGTAAGTCTCGCGTAAGTGAACATTGGTTCTAGTTAGAATTCTCTTAATAAAACTGGCTTTATTATTTAGTGCTGACTTGTAATCATTAAAATTAATACATTTTTTTACGTATCCACGAGGGATACATTTTGCTTACTTTGTCAGTTTCTTATCATTTAATATCACAGCGTACATCTTAGACCTTAATCCAACAAATTATTCCACTGGCACAAACATAAATTCATCCTTAAATTTACCAGTTTTTGTTAATTTATATCATGGAATCCACTACTCGCTGGATAATCTGATAAATAAGTCACGGCGCTTGTAAATATCCCCATAGACATCCTCACATGTTTATATTATGAAATAGCGAGTCTGTATCAGTGAATAACAACCCCAAATCAGGCCACATCTTTTTGGTAAATTTATAGTGAAAGTCGTACATTAGATACTTTTATATATTAAGTTCAGCTGCACCAACATAAATTGGTTTATTTATTCTTCGTCGTTGTATTGCAACAAGATTTCATTAAATATTTAAATGCTGACAAAACAATCTTCGTTAACTAATTTACTTATGCGATATATATCATTTACAAATTGTATTGAAACTTGCTTTCAAATATTCTCTATTGTCTTACCAAACTCCAAGCTCTTCATCGACTTGAAAAAGTTTTTCTTAAATTCAGTTTTGGCTACAGCACGACGTTTGATATTTAAGTCAATATAATCCGCCATCCACCTCGACTGATTAAATTTTAGTTGTCATGGCTCGATGGTCAGATGATAATAAACTGTAATCTATCATCATCAATTCTGCACAAACTGGGTAGCCGTTGTGTAGATCATGCAACGAACTAGGATAATCTAGATCAGCTTCAATGGGGGCCGAGTGGTCTAAAGCGCTGTCCGTTACGGATCACTGCCATCTCACCTCTGTCTGCGTGAGTTCGAGTCCAGACTCGACTAACGTGGGTAAGTGAGAAAGTCTGCCAGTAGCTTCTCGAGGGTCGGTGGTTCTTCCCGGGGTTTTCCAGGGTTCTTCCTCCACCATTAATACTGGCATCCATGTATAGCCTATCTTGTGCTGAAAAATGGCGTTAAACCCAACAACAAAGTATGAAATATTATGTAAATCTTTTTCAGTTTCTTTAAGAAATTGATCTGGGGGTATCCAATGAAATCCACAACAGGGCATTGGCTCTGACAAATTCCAACCATACAAATTCACACAATCTAGATAAATAATATGATCGGATTAGGAGATTTTCGTCATAATTATTTAGATATTTATTATTAGCTACTGCATTTTTTGTTATAACTTTATTTACGCCTCGAATACCTTTTTCAGTAAAATTAAACAAGAGATTCGATTCTATATTGTTTTTAGTAGAGCGTCCCTCGATAGCCCGAGAGCGGAATAATACCAACAAGGATCTAGTCAATCATTGCTGTAACCTACTCGACGAAAACTTTCAAAAATATATGTTAGTAGTAATACGTTTTTAAATATAAATCATGATTATCTTGAAATGTTTGCAACTAAATTTATTCGAAATATTTTGTGTATAATACTCATCGTCTGTAATATTTTCATGTTTGAGTTGCGAGTAAAACTTATTTTTGCCGCGATGAGACTTTTGATCAGATCTGCTCCAGTCGTCGAGATACGTATATGGAAATATACCTTTTTGTCAGATCGACCTAATTTTCACTAAAGCAACTTCGTAGATTACTAAAACTATAACCTTCTACGAGCTCATCTAATGATGCTGCCATAAATTACAGGCTGTAAATAAAATGCAATCCCCGAGCGTGACTGACATATACTTTTTGAAATTATTTGGTATAAATTTTATCTTATTATTTGGTTTTAGTTTAGATTTAATTTCTATATTTCCAAAAGCTTCTACAATTATATGACTATCATAGCCGCGAACATTATGCTAAACGATAGGTATAAACTTTAGTGCATGAAATTTTAAATTACAATTATTATTAACCGCTTTACGATACTGACCAGTCAGATGACAATAATCACAAACTTTTATCACGGAATCCGTCTGAGTCTACCAATAACTTCTCACAAAAATGACAATCTACAGCTTCGTTAAATTCAAGTTGTTGTTTAGACGTTATTTTCATTGGAGCTGTCTTAAATAATTAGAAATTTTATTAACATCATCAGAATATTTAATAACCATACCGCCGGTTTTTGGGATTCACTATTTTTACATCATTTATTAACTTAATCGGAAATGAAAACTTATGGTCGACGTAAGAAACTACTTTTTAAGATACTATACAAGAAACATGTTGCTGTACTTGATTTATTAGGGTTATTTACAGCACCAGCTACTGGAACGAGTAGGCACTCACAATCGGCATCAAGGACGAAAGGTATATTTAGTTTATGAACGCAATGTTTAAATTTTAAGACTTGTTTTTTTTTCTCTTGGCATTGCTATTCTTTGAACGTTTGCAGAATATTTAAGATGTTCCTGTAGTTTGTCATTCTTAAAAAAAAAGACTTGCATTCATCTATAACAAAAATATTTATTCTTTTTATTTTTATTATACTGTCCACAAACTAAGGCGTTAATGTTTTTTTTTAATATCCAAACGTAATGTCCTTTATAAAATAATAAATTTATTGTCTTTTGTGTAGCAGTCTCTGAAATATATCTTGGATTGACATTTTCTCGCTCATCTAGTCCAAACACATTTACTGAAATCTTGTTTTGTTTTTCAAACTTTAGTATCAGATTTTCTGCTTTGAAAAAGTTCTTCCGTTAAAATCTAGTTCTTCTTTGTATGGAAAATAATTTTTAATTCGGTCAATGTGATCCCTTTGAGGATGTTTCTCCGACAAAACTGACCAACGAAAACATTGATCGTCGTTGTTTTTGACGTATACATCATTTTTTTGTTTTTAATTTTTTAGGGAGATGAACGTAAGAACTACCCCGCAGTACGTTATATTTTGCTGTATAAATTAAAACTTCTCTTTTCATTTCAAATTTCCAACCTGATTCAGAAGAAGTAAATTTCGTCAATTTTTTAAAATATATTTCTTGGTGTTTTTCTTCGGCAATAGAGGAATTATTTGTTCTAGTTAATATTTGTTTTCGTGATTTAGCTGTTAGATATGGTTCTGAAATTTCTTTATCGAAGCTTGTATTTTCAAAGATTATATCAACTATATCTTTTTTTGATTAATTGTAATTTTTATTTAAAACAATCGTATGATATTGTACTGTTAGTTTGATATTATTGGGAGTTGCAATTTCTTTAGATACAACAGGTTGTAAAATATGAAATAAATTTGTAGAATTAAAATTTGCTAATATAGTTTGATCATCAAATTTGTAATTGCTGTTGTATCCGGAAAATGCACTAGCAATTCTTTCTGCTTTGATAATGCTCTTCTTAGCAATATCGCGCAATCTTAACATCATATATATTATATTTTATATTTAATTGATTTTTTTATACTTTTTTCAGTTAGAGATATAAAATGCCTATAGCATAATAACAGAAATTTTGAGATATATCAGAATGACAGCGGAAGAGCAAGAAACTGATTATGTTCATTCAAAGTAAAACTAATATGCTGCAAATACACTTGGTTCGGTTATTTGTATAAAATATAAGACATCTGTAGAAAAACCAACATTTCAGTAAAAGGAGATGATACAGATAGAATTGAAATGTTTAGAAAAGATTTTATTTATAGTTTGATTTGTTATGAAATTACAGCTGGACAAAGAGTCAATAATTCGATTACTGATGACAATATTGAAAATTTATCAACGCAAAATGAGTATCAGCCTTACCCAGTATTTGATCTATACGAGCTAATAACAAATGAATTATTCGAATTATAAAAACAAAAAAGTATAAGAAAAGTTGAATAGAGATGGTTATTTACGTATGAATGTTAGAGGAACTAAAACGGACTTCATTGGTTATTATAATCACCGTTTCGTGTTTGAAACTTTCAACGGGGCTGTTTTAAATAATTTAGTTATTGATCACATCAACAAAATTAAATCTGATAATCGTCTAGAAAATTTAGATCTAGCAACAAAAACAAAATAATAGAATAGGAGATCCTAGTGGTGCTAGATATACTAGACATGTTATTAAATCTGGAGAATAGAGAAAAAAAATAAATTTAAGTCAATATCAGCTGCTGGAAAATATAAAATTACAGCTCCATTAAAATTTGTAGCTGACGGAATATATAAATCCGCAACTTCAGTATCAACATTTGATAGATTTAGTTTTAAATACAGTGATTATATCTTAGCTCTTTCGTAGTTAAGCAACTGTGGGCAAACATCATAATAATCTCAGTCAAATTTTAATGTTATAAATGAACTTTCATTCAGTATATATTTTTTTTGCCTTTGTTAGAAGTATTCTGTCATTTTCGCTCTGCATTACAATAATATTAACAGAATATACACTATAACCCGACTAACATTTCATTTTCTAACCGCCGCAGCTAGTTCTCTGTAATTTTATGTTAACTTTTCGATGATATTTTACATCAGATTTCGCTTCGCTGACCATTATTATAAATTAGACGGAAAAAAAATATTATGAACTTGATGAAACAACTTGTTCATATATATTCGGAAGATTATATCGCCACAAAATTGCTATTTTGTTAATCACTAACAACAAAGTCACCAACAAATTTGCTGGTTATAGCAAAGATTATATTTTGTACGAAACGAATCTGGCGATGAAGTACTTGCTATCGCTGACAGAAAAAGTTACAACCGGCCAACAACTGGACAATATAAAGTTAAATATAACATTGCTAAAAAAAATAATAAAATTTAATTTTACAGTTACCGAGCAGCATATATTTTGGCAGCTTATCAAACCTTTTTAAAACATAAAATAATTGCCCATCAAAGAAATTTAAAACATGATTTCATATTTGTTAAAATATTTAATTTAACGTCAGTTGATAATGCAAGCAAATTACATTTAATTACGTTATGTAAAATATCCAATGTTAATATGTACTTTTGAAGTACAAACAAATTTATGATAACATTATTGTATCGACTTAGTTGGCACCCACCTATTAAATTTTTCACTAGATTAATGCCACTCTACAGTTTTTAGTCTGTAGTGAAATATAGTGGTCGCTGAGCATATAAACAATTTTAATTTAAAATAAAATTATTCTAGCATTTTGGTTTCTTAACATTTTTCTTCTGGTTTGGTATTTAAAATAAAGTAGCATTGTTCTTTAATCTGGCATTTTAATTAAAATAACATTGTTCGATGGTTTTGGTATTTTTAATTAAAATAACATTGTTCGATGGTTTTGGCATTTTAATTAAAATAACATTGTTCGATGGTTTTGGCATTTTAATTAAAATAACATTGTTCGATGGTTTTGGTATTTTTAATTAAAATAACATTGTTCGATGGTTTTGGTATTTTTAATTAAAATAACATTGTTCGATGGTTTTGGCATTTTAAATTAAAATAACATTGTTCGATGGTTTTGGTATTTTTAATTAAAATAACATTGTTCGATGGTTTTGGTATTTTTAATTAAAATAACATAGTTCGACAATTTAGGTATTTTAGTTACAATAACATTATTATTTGGTTTTCTTATTTTAATTTAGAAAACCCAAACATTTTCTACAGTTTATGTGCTTTGATTTTAATTAGCAACATTCTATAGTTTGGGTACTTTATTTTAACAATACTATTCAGTAGATTAGATTCTTAATTTAAAATAACATTATTTTATAGCTTTGGTATATTGTTTTTCATCAATACAATCAATTTTCACGTACACAAAAAAGATCTATTCCTTGAAATTTTAATCGGACATGCCTTTCAGCGGAAAAATGCAAATGCAATTTGGTTTTTCAAAATTTATTCCTTTCATCGCTGTTTTCGTTTTCTCTCCTAAACAACCACCACTGGTCATAAATATGATGGACATTCATTTGGGATATTTTTAAAATAAAAATTCGCAGCCCATTGAGTGTTTTCGGAAGGCCATAACAGACTGCGAAATGTTTGTTATCAACATCACCATTTACACCTATTATTTTAACTGCGAGTCGTCCTTTTTCCTGCAAATTAGGGCGTATGTGTGCGATACTTCATGATCGTTTGTCGGCTGACACTATAGTTGTTCAGATTTGAGATTTCTTTTAATTGTTAGACGGTTAAACACTAAATCCTATTGGCTATAGGTCATTTCACGGTTGCAGTGGAATTACTAATCGTAGAGCTTAAAATTACCCCCTTAGTTCCAATGCGCATGCTCACAAAAAATTTCCAGTTCCTGATAGTTCAGAATCTTAGCTGTACTACAGAACTTTATGGTTAAACCAATAAATAAATTATATCTAACATCTTTTGTTCATAGTGGGAGAATAATTATAGACATTACATCATATAATTGGATTCGGTTTCCATAACTTCATTATATCTGATAATTAAATAAAATTTGCTGTCTATAATTAAACGATATCAAATTTAAATATACTGTCCATATACCATGTAATATATATATTCATGTTACATAATTTCAAATACATTTGTAGGAACATTTCATTTTGCTCTCCGATTTTAAACATTTATTGCACATTTTTGGCGGCATAACTTTCACGAAAATCATCTCAATAATTTGCAATTTTCATATGTTGATAAGTCCTTCTTTGTCTGTTATTTTCTCAAGGCTAATGGTTCGTTTATAACACGAGTTAAGAAAGTTATGACACGAGTTCGATAAGAAAAATATAACGAGTTCGATGCGTCAGCTGATCTGTAATGCTGAATATTGAAGACCATATTTAAAGAAAATAGAACACAGTATATATTTAATGTGTTCAAATGAACTTAACAAAGCAATAATTACATTAGCCATTAAAAAGATAAGGGAATGTAATTAATGCAGATGGAATATTTATTCATATTTGGGTGTAAATATCGTACAATATTCAAATTAATTAACATACCCAATGACGTTTTTTTCTTCCATTTTTTTGGTAGTGGTGGGGTGAATGGTTCTCGTATCTTTAAACAATCAAAAAGCATTTCCTCATACAAGTACTTTTTTATTGCCTTGTCCAGTCAAATATAGCCATGCATTCATTCAACCTAGTATTTAAATGTTTACATTTTTAGCTGGTTTTCTCAAAACTTGAAACATCAAGCATCGGACGGTGCATGCAAAAGCTTTTAGAATTATTTTTCTTTGCCTATGCTGACACGTTGTAATATCTCTGAAATTTGCTAGAGTCTTTAGACAACAATTCTGATTGCCACCAACAAATTTATCTGAAACAGCTTCAATTTAGTTTAATTCTATTTGACTTTCCATGCATCACATAAGTAAGTTTAACAGATCTAATTATTTTACAGATTCCGTCCTATTACTTTGGTTCGCCTTTTAAATCAATATTAATCCACGTGACCGGATGTAAAATTGCAGACAGGATGATTTAAAAAAGAGATTGTTTGTAAAAACATACACTTTAAGTCAATAATAAATGGATAGTCACAAATATTCATATTTGTTGTCTTTATCTATCAGCCACTCTTTCTATCATAGCACCATTATATGCTCGATTTTAACAATAAGTATGTTTATGTCATATACGTATGCGAACACATTCATTCAAGCATATACATACATATACAAACCCATGTATTAGACGAAATGACATAAGACAGACAGACATACAGACAGGCAGGCAGATAGGTGAGAGCCAGAAATGTCATATACATACATAGTGTGTTTAATGTCAATATTTCTCCAAATTGTATATTCTAAAAATTCCAACCGTTCAAGGAAATAAAATTAAAATAATCATAGAGGAGATTCGTACTTGCGCCTGTCTGTTTCAAGCGTGGATGACATTTGTGCATTTTGAAAATATATACTTCCTAGATATAACTTAAGTTATTTAAGTTATTTCATGAAAAATATAATGAACATTAATATAAATACAACAGTCTAAATCGATAATAAAAGATTATATATATATATATATATATATATATATATATATATATATATATATATATATATATATATATATATATATATATATATATATATATAATACATACATACATTCTGACATTTCTAATTGTTTGTAAGGGGTGCTCTCCAATAATTTTCTTTTGAGAGAGTGACATATATAAGTTGAAGTTGTTTGTATTTGAAACATGCACAATGGAGAGAATGTTGACATACCAATATACTACTTTGATGTAATGTAGCTGACATTTCTTTGAATATTGTACTTATGGAAACTATTCATGATCTAAGCATACTGCTAACTAAAATGACTGCTCCCTTATGCTTAAAAGTATCAGCATAAATTAGTCTAAGGTACACATTCTTTAGCAGCTATTGAAATAGGAAATTGAATTTTGCCAGAATAGAAAATACCACTTTCTGAAAGTACAATTAATGATTTATCAAATATATAAAATGTAAAAATGTTATCGGCTCTTTGTTTTACAATTTATCTCTAAAGTTCGGGAAGTAAAAATGACCAAATGGAGCTAGCGGTGTTTTGAAATGTGCACATCTGGAGAAAGGCCAAAATGTATACTCTATAATCCATATTACACCCATCAATCATACACTAAGATAAAAGGAATTAAAGGTTCTTTGAAGAATACGTAAAATATACAAGGTCTTTTTTAAATAGTCAGTATAACCAGTGAGGAAACCCGGGGAAAGTTTTTAAAATTCTAACCAAATACAAACTATGAAACTGTAGAGCGCCCCATAAATCTTCGGGTAGTGAGCACCTCGTTTTAGAATTGCGAGATAACACAGTAGCATTATTTTCAGGTATAGTGAAATTGGCCCAACTACATGAATATGTTATACTAGTCCTCTAATAGAACCCATTTCCTTTTCAGGACTTGATCTCATTTATCATCAGTTCTAGGTTTGTTGAAGTTTTGGAAGCTGACACAATGCAAAAAAGTATTAAAAAAATAAACGCACATTTTATAACATGGATATATATGCCTTCTGTGTATTGAAAAATATAGTTCTTGATTTTGCCTTATGAAAAGAAACGATCATCTTTACTGATTTTATTTGTTGGATTAAATTATTTCATTTCATGCTACGTCATTTCATTTAATGACACTTAATTTGGAATCAGAATTCACCATTCCGTTTTATTCTTTAAATCACGTTCTTTAATACCATGTCATTAAAATATGAATTATTCGTTTTGTTCTTGAAATCATTGCATATAATACCACGTCATTTGGAATCTGAATTTATCATTTTATTTGCTGTGTTAAATTTCATTTTATACTACATAACTTGCTTTATGTAATTTTCCCAGTGACGACTGCACATTAATAAACTCAACCATAACAGCATCATGTCACTTGACATAAATTTAACGCTTCAGTGACTTTAGAATTTGCAGCTGTTTATTTGTCATCATCTCTGTAAATTTAACACTGCAGCACCTGGATTAATTATTGGACATTGATGAAACTTGGTATGTTGGTGCATCATTAAAGTGTTGCATATTACAGCAATTCCTTCCTCCACTTGATTACTCAGCTGATAACATAAACTCACAATCAGAACGTAACAGGTCAAATACTCTCTAAACTATCTTTAGTTGGCTATCGATGCATATCAAACTAGCTTTGTTCGGCTGTCGCAGCATATCAAAACAGCTTTGGTCGGCTGTCATGGCATATCGAACTTGCTTTGATTGGCTGTCACGTCATTTCTAATTCGCATTGGTCGGCTGTCATCGAACATTTGTTTGCAAGACTCTTAACTCCCACTGTGTCGGCATCAATTCTCTACACCAGTCCTTATATGGTCAGTTATTCCAAATGTACTCCTGCTGGTCACCGAATCAACGTTTACTCGTAAACACCGTGTTTTCTACACAGATCATTGAGGCTCATATGATTCCTTTGCGATGATGTCATAATAAATAATGTAAATTTCACGGTTGTATTTCGATTTCAAAATAAACATGCAATTTTGACTTATAAATCTTTTAAATGTCAATTTAAATATGTTTATCTTCCACTGTTGGATAGATCACCGAATCCTTTCTATGGATAAATTACCAAATCGTTTCTATGGATAAATCACACAGTCCTTTCTATGGATAAATCACCTAATCCTTTCTATGGATAAGTCACCCAGCCTTTCTATAGATAGATCGCTGAATCCTTTCTATAGATAGATCACCGAATCCTTTCTATGGATAAATCACCCAATCCTTTCTATGGATAAATCACCCAATCCTTTCTATAGATAGATCGCCGAATCCTGTCTATGGATAAATCTCCCAATCCTTTCTATGGATAAATAACCCAATCTTTTCTTTGGATAAATCACGGAATCGTTTATATGGATAAATCTCCCATTCCTTTTTATGGATAGATCACCGAATCCTTTCTATAAATAGATCACCCAATCCTTTCTATGGATAAATCACCCAATCCTTTCTATAGATAGATCACCGAATCCTTTCTATAGATAGATCACCCAATCCTTTCTATGGATAAATCACCCAATCCTTTCTATAGATAGATCGTCGAATCCTGTCTATAGATACATCTCCCAATCCATATATATATATATATATATATATATATATATATATATATATATATATATATATATATATATGCAAGGAGCCATTTAATGACCTCTGTCGGTAAAATTGGTAGCATATCGCTTTATCCCTAAGTCAGCTTATTTTTGCGTTTTATCGTTTTGATGAGCTGACTCTTGGCATCCGAAAATTGGTGATTCATTATTTGAGGTCACGAGATCCAAAACAACTCCTAGAATGGAGGGGGTAGGGTTGACCCTAAGCCTTTTTCTAGTTATTTGTGATCACAATAATATACAGGGAAAAAGCGTGGAAGCCATATTTCTTACCTCCCGGCTCCTCGCTAACTCTAACCTCTCATCTCTGAACTTGTAAGATTGATAAATATTCTAGATTTTGTATGAAAGGCGTGTCAACAATCAGAATAGTTACAACCTTTCGATCTGGTTGAGCGACTTTTAATCCTTTTTTCGGGGCAATTTTAAAGATGATATAACTAATGAAAGAAAATACATATCGCGTAGTGGGTAATATATGGTCTACATGGGTGTGGGATATAGAATGATATTGTTATAGGAATATAACATCTAATACCCTAATCAGCTCTGACATTATTTAGAGTAATTTCAAGTAAGATATAATTTGAACACGTACATCTATTAATGAGAAGTTTAAGTTTTATCACATCTATACCCTTAATTAATGATGTTTTACCTGCATTTTCGTGTGAGCATGCTTAATAACGATAACCTACAAAAAATTAGATTGAATTCGCTCGCAACGTAACTTATCCTAGTTTTTCATTTTGTATCAGCGGTATCATTTTGTGATTCAAGAACGAAAACGTAATAACTCTGTGTGTGTGTGTGTGTGTGTGTGTGTGTGTGTGTGTGTGTGTGTGTGTGTGTGAGTTACGTAGCTTATTATTATTATTACAATATCAACATGGAAACGAATCATCTCTAAACCTTAATACCAAGACTTGTGACCACAAATTATTTTGTATTATTCTCGTAGTAGGCTTACCACTGGTCAGGGTGCCATCTCAAAGCCACCTTACAGTCACTCATTAAAGGTTACAATACAGTCTAGGATCAGTAAATATTACGTACATAGAAAGAAAAGGAAAAAGACATGCACACGTATATATTGCAAGCAGTTTCTTTAGATGCACAATTTACACACAAATACAAAAATTCAGAGTTTGGGTGCTATAGACGTTTGTGATATTAAAGTAATTTGTTCCTGTTTTCCATAAAGTCAGACCCCCAAAAAGATAACCGATTGTAGGAAGAAAATGGTTATTTAAACACTTACATATTCATGACTGAAGTCCTTTTTTAAGACATTGATATTCTTTTTTCTAGTTAATTCGGCAGTGTATTTTTCAAGGTTCTATGCATTTAAAATATTTGTTTACAAGCATAAATGGAAGCATTTTTAATATCAACGGGGCAAGTGTCGATATAATATTTTGCCAAATAATAAGTAAGCATTACACAAAATGTCCAATGCTTCGATTCCTAAAATATATGTAATTTTTAGACAAATAAACAACATTTGAGCAAACGGGCACAAAATGTTTAAAACAACAGTACCAAAACTGTCAAGCAATATCGGTATCACAGAAGGGATTCCAATACTCTAATTCACACTCCTACAGAAAGTATATTCACACTCCTACAGAAAGTATATTTGTCTTCGTCTAACATGTAAACTAGTTTGAAATAGCTATTAGTTGCAGTTATTCGTTGAATTAATAACTTGGTACCCACCATTACTCCCATCTTATAATATTAATTAACATTTACAAAAAAGTCTATTGCTTATCAATATGATGCCTTTTCGCCTTTTCAAGAATAAAATCAATCTAAACAAATTTGAATGAATCTTGTTTCTGCAACTTCATTAATAATTACTACATCCTCCCGCTTGTCAACATTTTTGTGCACTAAACGGGTTTTGATGTTTCCCTGATTTTGGAACTTTGGGTATCAATAAATCATTGCATCCAGTGTTTGGTTTGATCATTTCGAAAATTATTAAATTACCGTCACACCTACTAAATCATCTACTAAATCATTAGGAATTCCAATGCTACCTTCAGTATAGGATATGAACTGAAGAAAAAAGTTTTCTTTTTTGTTCCTTTTTTGGGAGGGGGACAATGTTTAACACACGATGAGATAAATATTCAGTTTGACTATGCAGTTCCTCTTTTCTATAAGATATTGCCAAAATTTTCAGCTTACCACATTTTTCTGATTTCCTTCAACCTAAATTTCAAATATTCTTTTTATTTATTTGTAACTATAGTTGTAATGACTAAATTTTGGCTCTCTTCGCCTTCCAAACAGTTTTAATTCTTCCTATCTTAAAGTACTAATGAATGAATAAATGCGAATTATATTTAGTCTTCCATCATTCTCATGGGTTACTGGGATATCACGTGGAAGTCTATGTACTTTTCCAACCCATATATACTAATATAAGGTTTGATTTAGTTCTGTTCCATTTTCCTAATGCACTTGGAAGTGCTGAAAATGATACATGTACAGAATAAGATCTTTTACAACAATTACCCCACTAACTACTGAAAGATGTACTTGATACAGTTTGCTAGTACCTTTTGCATTAGTTGATTCCTTCTCATGATTATATTTCACAATTTTCTTGTAAATCTAGAGAAAAATCGATAACAAGGAGAGTAAAGTTAGACGAAAACCAATTTAGGCACATATTGAGACATATCATGCCACTGGAAACTACTTGTTTCCAATCCAAATAGTTTGTTTATACCATTGTAAATTTTAGTCCAGATAATAGAAAAGAAACTTGCAAAATATTCATAGTTGTTTTAAGGGAATGTTTAAATCCATCAGGAAGACAAAAAGCGTCACCTACATACTGATCCAATTTATATTCGCTAACACAAAGAACAGCCTTCATACATCAACATTTTGATTTAAAATTTTCTCTAAAGTCTGAAAACTGATGTTAAATAATGTGCAAGGAGTTACCATTGATGTCCTATTTTCATTATTTATAACACGACTTCTAGAGTTATTACGAAACAATTTAAACCACAGACTTAACCTATTCATTCACTGTAAATAATTACTATCCGTTTTTTTTTAAATTCATTTTACAGACTTACCCTATTCCTTCACTGTAAATAATGACTATCCCGTTTTCGATTTGTTTTACAGACTTAACATATTCCTTTACTGTAAATAATGACTATCCCGTTTTCGATTTGTTTTACAGACTTACGCTATTCCTTCACTGTAAATAATGACTATCCCGTTTTCGATTTGTTTTATAAACTTACCCTATTCATTCACTGTAAATAATGACTATCCCGTTTTCGATTTGTTTTATAAACTTACCCTATTCATTCACTGTAAATAATGACTATCCCGTTTTCGATTCGTTTTACAGACTTACCCTATTCCTTCACTGTAAATAATGACTATCCCGTTTTCGATTCGTTTTACAGACTTACCCTATTCATTCACTGTAAATAATGACTATCCCGTTTTCGATTCGTTTTCCAGACTTACCCTATTCATTCACTGTAAATAATGACTATCCCGTTTTCGATTCGTTTTACAGACTTACCCTATTCCTTCACTGTAAATAATGACTATCCCGTTTTCGATTCGTTTTACAGACTTACCATATTCCTTTACTGTATATAGATCATGGCATAAGTATCTTCCCTTCTGACTTAGTTCAGTATTGTGATTAAAAAGCCCATTTTGAGTTGCTTGGTTATCGTCTGCAACAAATTGAACAATTATGTTTATGGACAATTCATATAAAACCATATTTTTTCAGAATTATATTTTTGGTTTGACGTATTTTTCGCATCGTTTCATATAATTACCGTCTAGCTTTGAATCTTAGTATAGCACCTATGTATTTTGTTTTCTAGAATTTGTATCTTTTTTCCTAATAATGTAGCCTGCGGTTTCAAATCTTATTTTCTTTTTCTAAATTTCAAAGAACGTTTTTGATCATTACTGGAAAGAGAAACATGCAGAGTCCTCTATACTTCTCCCTACAGAGTATTCATCAATTCTCACATTTGTCTGCCTAAGTTCGAGTCTCGGGCTCGGGCAATATATGTATGTCAGAGAGCTTGCCAATTGATTCCCATGTGTCGATTGTTCTTCCCCGAGATTTTCTGTGATCTTCTTCCATCAAATTTACTGGCCGCCATTTATAGCCTATCATGTGTCGAAAATAGTATTAACCCCACAGCAACAGGAGCAATATATTCATCTACAGTATCAGTTATGCACTTTTAAACCAAAACTCAATATATTCCATATTCCTCAACAGAAGGGCATTTAATTTCCAATATTCTTTTCTCTCTTGACACTTTCCAAACGCCGTACTCAAAATAATAGCTAAAATCACTTGTAAAATGATGGTAAAATACATGACTCTGCTGTATTCGTACGAATAGCATCGATAAAAGAAAATAATCTTATTGCTTAGCTTCAAGGGTGAGTTTTGCCTCCAGGTACACATCTTTAAGCTTTGACTGGAATTTCTCCAGGAGTCCGTTAATTTAAAATTGTTTTTCAGGTCTTAAATTGCTGCTCTAGACGACTTTTTTGTCATATGAATGTATCCAAATCCAGGTCTTGAAAAGTATTCCAGTCTCCACACATCTTTTGGTAGCAAGAATTCATGTTTGTTTGAAAATGAATTCCAGCTCTACCGTTTGCTGCATAAATATATTTCTATCCAATCTGTTAACCAGTGAATTTCCCTCATGTTATCAGCTGAATAAACCAAATATATCAATATTTCGGCTGAAGCAAAAGGCAACCAGCCTCCAACTCCCCCAAATACGAAACATCTTCGAACTATTCTATCCTTGATTTTTGTCTCAGCAATGGTAGCAAAATTAAATTTATATAATCTTAACAAGCAAATGCACATAACCGATATCATACGGTGTGCTTCCTATTTGAGTTTTCAGAACATATCTTTTATAATTTGAGAATTTTAACTATTAAAAATCTCTGTTTAGGTGTAGTATCATTTTTTGTGTACTTTGACTTTAAGATTCGTTTACGTATTCTGTATTCTGTGTAAATTGATCATCAAAGTCATTTAAATATCCATAACATTGTGCACATTGATTTAGAGTCATTTAAATGTCCATAACATTGTGCACATTGATTTAGAGTCATTTAAATATCCATAACATTGTGCACATTGATTTAGAGTCATTTAAATATCCATAACATTGTGCAAATTGATTTAGAGTCATTTAAATATCCATGACATTGTGCAAATTGATTTAGAGTCATTTAAATATCCATAACATTGTGCAAATTGATTTAGAGTCATTTAAATATCCATAACATTGTGCAAATTGATTTAGAGTCATTTAAATATCCATAACATTGTGCAAATTGATTTAGAGTCATTTAAATGTCCATAACATTGTGCAAATTGATTTAGAGTCATTTAAATATCCATAACATAGTGCAAATTGATTTAGAGTCATTTAAATATCCATAACATTGTGCAAATTGATTTAGAGTCATTTAAATATCCATGACATTGTGCAAATTGATTTAGAGTCAATTAAATATCCATAACATTGTGCAAATTGATTTAGAGTCATTTAAATATCCATAACATTGTGCAAATTGATTTAGAGTCATTTAAATATTCATAACATTGTGCAAATTGATTTAGAGTCATTTAAATATCCATAACATTGTGCAAATTGATTTAGAGTCATATAAATATCCATAACATTGTGCAAATTGATTTAGAGTCGTTTAAATATCCATAACATTGTGCAAATTGATTTAGAGTCATTTAAATATCCATAACATTGTGCAAATTGATTTAGAGTCGTTTAAATATCCATAACATTGTGCAAATTGATTTAGAGTTATTTAAATATCCATAACATTGTGCAAATTGATTTAGAGTCATTTAAATATCCATAACATTGTGCAAATTGATTTAGAGTCGTTTAAATATCCATAACATTGTGCAAATTGATTTGGAGTCGTTTAAATATCCATAACATTGTGCAAATTGATTTAGAGTCGTTTAAATCTCCATGACATTGTGCAAATTGATTTAGAGTCGTTTACGTTTCCTTGACATTATGTAAATTGACCTTTAGAGTCATTTAAATCTCCATGACATTGTGTACATTGATTTTTTAAAGTCGTTTGAAGTATCAATGACATTGTGCAGATTTGATCTTTAGGTTCGTTTAAGTATCAGTGACAGTGTGTACGTTGATCTTTAGAGTCGTGTAAGTATCAATGACATTGTGTTCATTGATTTTTAGAGTCCTTTAAATATAAATGACATTGTGTTCATTGATCTTTAGAGTCGTTTAAGTATCCATGAACTTGTGTAAAGTGATTTTTAGAGTCGTTTGACAACATAATTGAAACGTTTTTGATATTTTTAATGAAAACTTAAATTTGGCTATAATGGAACTGTAAAAACTGCAAAACTTTCAAGCATACGTTTTCCAGCCAGGTGCGATAACGGTCAGATTGATGCAATGAAAAAAGATGAGAGAGCTTGGAGAGGATATCGAAGTTTGGACTTATGCAAGATTATATCACAGATATTGAATTCTCCATTTAAAAAACATATCCTTAATGGTTTTAGAATTTGTAAAATGTAAAAGCCAGAAAGGTTCAATTTCGTCCACAATTACAGATGGCGCTTCTAAGGTTATATGCTATTTAAACAGTGCAATTATATTGACTAATTTATTTTGAACTTTTTAAACTCCAGTCCTGTAGATATTTTGGTCTGATATATATATATATATATATATATATATATATATATATATATATATATATATATATATATATATATATATATATATATATATACCTTCCATTTACTTTCTAAACAACATAGACATTAAATGTAGCGATGTACACGAACTTTTGAGCGAGCCTAATCTAAAAAAAGAATAGTTTCGATAATATATTTTGTATGCTTAAAAAACATGTACTAAGAAAATATGTGTATGCAAACTTTTTAACATGTCTTCAAAGTCTGGTACTTTCCATGCTGGATTGAAGAAAGTCTGATAGGGATACAGTGGATACCGTTGCAGCAAATATGACTACTGTTCTAACGATACCGTTGAAACACCATTTGGATACCGTTGTAATGGTTTCGCCTGTTTGACCCATTGCATACACCGTATTAACCACCACTATATATTATTTTTGCGTCACAAAGAGAGAGAGAGAGAGAGAGAGAGAGAGAGAGAGAGAGAGAGAGAGAGAGAGAGAGAGAGAGAGAGAGAGAGAGAGAGATCATAACGATATATGTCTTTTATAACATTTATTAGGAATATGAAGACTAATGGTACTTTGTGGAGACGAACGGAACGAAAAAATATTTCTTTCTCAAAGCAGTAACTTCTTTTCGCCTATGAAGAACTCAGTACATGATAGACTATTTTGAAGCATATCTAAATATTACTAACTCTGTTTAAAAAGTCCGTATTACCAAGTCTGTATGCTTCATATAATGGAAATACGTATTGTCCGTATTACCAAGTCTGTATGCTTCATATAATGGAAATACGTATTGTCCGTATTACCAAGTCTGTATGCTTCATATAATGGAAATACGTATTGTCCGTATTACCAAGTCTGTATGCGTCATATAATGGAAATACGTATTGTCCGTATTACCAAGTCTGCATGCTTCATATAATGGAAATACGTATTGTCCGTATTACCAAGTCTGTATGCTTCATATAATGGAAATACGTATTGTCCGTATTACCAAGTCTGTATGCTTCATATAATGGAAATACGTATTGTCCGTATTACCAAGTCTGTATGCTTCATATAATGGAAATACGTATTGTCCGTATTACCAAATCTGTATGCTTCATATAATGGAAATACGTATTGTCCGTATTACCAAGTCTGTATGCTTCATATAATGGAAATACGTATTGTCCGTATTACCAAGTCTGCATTTTTCTTACAATGGAATGCGTAATGTATGTATTACCAAGTCTGTATGCTTCATATAATGGAAAAACGTATTGTCCGTATTACCAAGTCTGTATGCTTCATATAATGGAAATACGTATTGTCCGTATTACCAAGTCTGCATTTTTCTTACAATGGAATGCGTAATGTATGTATTACCAAATCTGTATGTTTCCTGTAGTGGAAATATGTAATGCCTGTATTACCAAGTCTGTATGCTTCCTGTAGTGGAAATACGTATTGTCTGTATTACCAAGTCTGTATGCTTCCTGTAGTGGAAATACGTATTGTCTGTATTGCCAAGTCTGCATTCTTCTTACAGTGGAGATGCGTAATGTCTGTATTACCAAATCTGTGTGCTTTTTACAGTGGAATGCGTAATACCAAGTCTGTTTGCTTCTTACAGTGGAAATACGTAATTTCTGTAATACCAAGTCTGGATGCTTTTTACAGTGGAAATGCATAATGTCTGTATTACCAAATCTGTATGCTTTTTACAGTGGAATGAGTAATACCAAGTCTGGATGCTTTTTACAGTGGAAATGCATAATGTCTGTATTAGCAAATCTGTATGCTTTTTACAGTGGAATGAGTAATACCAAGTCTGGATGCTTTTTACAGTGGAAATGCGTAATGTCTGTATTACCAAGTCTGGATGCTTTTTACAGTGGAAATGCGTAATGTCTGTATTACCAAGTCTGGATGCTTTTTATAGTGGAAATGCGTAATGTCTGTATTACCAAGTGTGTATGCTTCCTACAGTGGAATGCGTAATATTCATAAATCAATTCAAGAATGAATTATTAGAAACACTTGTAGGTGTAGAGAAGTTCTGTTCCGTTCAGAAAATTCGCTTACCCAGAGGATATTGGCATTTAGCAGAAAAGAACGGAACCGGCCGGTTAAACGAAGACATTTCTACGTTAATATATATATATATATATATATATATATATATATATATATATATATATATATATATATATATATATATATATATATATATATATATAACAGCTTCCAGAGGGAATATTGTTATTTTGTGGAACGGAACACAACTAACATAAGCAAAGACATCGTTGTGCTATGATATATTTATTTAAACAAACGTCTCTTTCATTTTGTTTGTCTTTCTAATGATATTTTGTTGAACGGAACAAATTATTCATCTAAGTATTTATTAATTGAATTCTTGAATTGATTCATGAATAGTATGCCAGTCAACTTTAAGAAACACAAACTTAGTATTAATCAGATATACCTGTAAACATTTCCATATAAACCGAGCTCTTCAAAGGTGAATATAACATTAGTACTTTGAGAAAACCTCATGATGTTACGCTACGCAAGAACCAAAAACCTAATATGAATATTATCTCTCAAAAGGGCTAAATACTAAGAATTTAGATTCTCAACATCTCCGCATATCTTTATACTACTGTGGAAACGCAAATTCTTTAAACATTCGAGTGCGCATTCTAGCAAGAGTTCTTAAATCCAACAAAAGTACTGCCTATAACGTAATGAGCAAAGCTAGAATTTGAAAATGGCGATATTTCGTGGTTAAGATTTTATTTAAAATTATCGTTATTTTACCCCTCAATTATATAAACTTTACGAGGATATTGAAAAGGTTTGGATGATAGGAAACTGAGCAGTCAAGTCTGATTTGAGTATACTTGTATTAGAATTTTGGGTACACAGTGTTAGCTGGATGGACCGAAAAATCAATAATCATGGCTAAGATAGTCTCGATAGCGGTGTGCTTATTCACTACAAGGTTTATCTGCATACCGGCAAGCTAAAGTTTTCTTCTATAATAGATGACTACCCATTTACTTTACTAAGCTTAAGTTTTGTATGTGATAAGTGTCAATTATTATATGCTCATCTTTTTTTCTCCGTTGTCAGAATCGTGCAATATTCATCGATATTGAACACCTTTATACTGTATCTCACGTGCAAAGAAACTATTTTCTAACGTAAACAATTTTTTTTATGACTGAACTAAAGCATATATTTCACAGACGGCCACATACCAGCAAATGTTTCATAGACTGACAGACACAAACTGCTTTGGCACATTCCGCGTTTACCTTTTTGATGCAATGTTTCAAATTTAGCTATATATTGACGCTATACAGGTTCCTCACAATAAAACGCAAGTTATACACATAATCTGTCTTCTTTAGCTGTTAATAAAAATGGTCAAAAATATACTTACAATTTTACATCCTGAATTTCCTCAAAAAATATATTTTCGTAGGTCTGTAAATCTGAATTAGATGAGCCATGTTATGGGTTCTCAAGATTGATTACACATTTTGAAATTGTACTGTAATTTCGAGTATATTCTAAGTGTAGCTACATCCTCCTTACTGCACTCAAAATGAAATAAAAATTAAATTCCACAGCGAGTTTTCGATAATTGCAATGGAAAGGCTTCATAATTTTCCCACATTGTGATCTGAATCATTCAATGACAAAAGAAACACGCATGCCGATATCAACACAATTCAAAACATTAAAATGGCAGACGCTGCTGGAAACCGATGCAAGTCACTTCTTGTAGATAAATCCAGACCATAATAAAAAAAAATTGCGTTGAATCGACATGTATACCAAAAGGTATTCATTCCAGATCAAATAGAAAAGTTGCAATGCGTATTCATCAACAATATTACTCCAAATTTCAATTTTAAGTAGAGAAAGCGCCATTTTCTTTCGAAACTTACGTCTAGCGCGCGACCAACTTCATATTTATCTAGGCGGAGTTATGCGCTCATTAATAATATTGTGTAATGATCCATCAACGCTTATTTATTTAGTTCGGAATACGACGTACATTTAGTTACTTTGTTTATTTCTGTGTATTTTTGTTTATATATTTAAGCCTTGGGAAGAATAAGAAATGAGCATATAATAAAAAGGTTACTGTATTTGTATGGGAAAATATGAACTCGTTTTGTCGGAAGAATATACTGCACTCCCAAGTTCGTACAGTATATCCATCCGAAAAACTCGTTCATATTTTCCCATACAAATGCAGTAAACTATAATTATGACTTGGCTTCACGTCGTTGAATAACCTATTTACTGTGCGTTTGTGAGCTGTCATGAGTTTTCGAATATACCCCTGTATCAGGTATCTTCACTTCTCTTACAGCAGAAGTCTCATTTAGCACTGTACGTAATTGCACCTTCACATGGAAGTAGTAGTATTATCGCAACATTACCCCGGTGATAATCAAGTCTCATCTTGGTTGTGGTGCAGAGTATGTATTAGATTCTTCAAAAACAAAGCTAGAAAAGCAAACAAAGAAGATGAACCTAATTCGATAGTCATTCCATACTGATATAACTCTAAGGTCTTAAACAAAAGACAAGAGTGAAATATAATGTTTGTTAAGTAAAAGTCAATAAATAATTTATTTATTTCCCTAGAATACAAAGCAAATTAGTCTGTGAATGAATTCCTAAACAGAGCTCAAAGTTTTGATCACTAGTCCAAATATATCGAATATTCCAAATGAGTTGCAGTGGTGTTCAAAATGAAGTCCAATCTATTGTGCTGATGTGCCAATAGTCTGGAAGTGTTGATCTGCTAACAATTGGTATACATCACAATGATATAATTTAAAATGTCTTTAATTGAATTCGCAGTAATTCTAAAATAGTAACTTAGTCCTGAAGTTTATAAGCAATTTGTAATTTCAATGCATTATTGAAATAAATAAATTCTCTCAAATAATAATTGAACAACTAAATGATTCCAATAAGAATGTTTACGATAGAAATAACTAGTTCTCGGGTAAACATCCCTTGTTATGAAAATGAATTGTCTATTTTAATATGAGAAAAAAAAACATTTACAAAGTTTGACAAAGAACTTAAATCTCTCTGAAAAGGAAGGGACCTATATTTGATT